>CAMTDV010000027.1:6548244-7748244 GCA_947069175.1 Scalesia atractyloides
AATTCTTTTAAAAATCCTCAGTTATCCGATTGACGTAATTCCAGTTGGAGATTTTTTAACCTCCTGAAACTACCTACAGTAAAAATTTGAGATCAAACTCAATTCCTACATTGAATTATGATATTCGTTATGGGCTGCAAATTCTGCCAGGGAACGCAACCTAAACCTTTGATACGGAAAAATTCATAAAACATTTAATTTTTGTCAAAAAAATTCAATTCCAGTGGAGTTCGAAAGGTATTTGCTGGAAGTACATCATGGACTCAAGAAAAAACACTTTTTATTAACTTTTGACCTGGTTACATCCGATTAAAGTCAACTATAACATTCTGGACAGATTCTGTTTCATCACCCAAACCCCACAAACGATTATCTAATGCACCCAACGACCTAAAATCTTTAATCACAGCAGATTATCATTCTAAATTAAATCATATAACAATTAGTTCTTCACAACCATCAAACATCTCAAACCCTAATTGAGATATATCTATTTATACATGCATAAGACTATTTCTAAGCATAACACTTGATTTTTATGAACCCTAGCATCACAAGTTATCATCATGATTATCAAAGCACAAAAAAACACATAACAATTCAATATTAATCAAAATACCTAGACAAACGTCAATCGAAACCGGAGCGAGAGAGCGAGATGTTGGCGGGATGCGGGTGTCGCGTCGGTGGGGGGGGGGGGGTTTCTGCCGTCGTGTGATGGTGTGTAGACTTTAGGGTTTTTTATATACACCACATACATACATACGTATACATATAATTGAGATATGAGGAGTTTGGGTGGATAGTTACTTGAGGCAAAAGTTTAGGTGAGTTGTTGTTTTAAATTTTTTTTACTTATCTCTAAATATATATATATATATATATATATATTATATATATATATATATATATATATATATATATAGTGTTGTTACAGTACAATTGAGTAAATAAGTTATTAACTTTTAGCAATAACGTTCTTAACTGATTGAGGACCAAGCATCCGTATTTGTTCATTGAGTCTCCCCTTAAATAAATTTCGGGACGAAATTTCCCAACGTAGAGGAGACTGTAACGCTTCTCATTTTGTACGTTCCTTATTTAGAAAGTGTAATCGTATTTCTATTTTTGGAAACTCGTATTCGTATTTCATTTCCACCTTTGTAATCCAAGGCTTTGATCATAATGCAATTCATACTTTATACATACCTATCTTACATGCATTCAATCGTTAAATACATGTTTACATATAAACCCACTCTTGTTATACGTCCAAATACTCATACATACATTCACGATACTCAAATTATACATACATACGTGTTATACACTTGAAAACATACCAAAATGCCAAGTTTTAGCTTAAATAAGGAACATATGAAAGTTCAGGGGCCAAATTGCAAAAATGAAAGACCTGGCTAATTGAGGCGTGGCGCTATGCGACCGCAAACTCAATTAGCCATCGTGTAGCACGAGCCCCCATAATCCGCAGAAGATGGTTGCTTGCATACGCGTTGGCCATCTTTTCCACCTCCAAACTCACCCAATCACCTTATAACTTCATTAAAACACTAACCCTAATCAACCACTATATAAACAAGCTTCCTACCTCCCATTTTCACTTTCCTAACTCATTGATACTCTCAAATTACTCTCTAATCTGCTGTAAATACAAGTTTTTGATAGATTACTCCAACTACTAAAAGTGAGTCCAAACTCACATGTCTTCAACTTTTCTTCACTACTTTTCCTCTACAAATATTGGAACACCTCTAGGAGTGTTTTCACATGTTTACCATGGTAAACCAAAGTGGAAAATCACCATTTTGAGGTCCAAACTTTCTGTTTTAGAAGATTATTTGTTAACTTTTATAAAACTTTACTTTTCTTGTTGAATCTTGTACCTACTTGTTATTGAACCTACCTAAGGTTATGAGACTTGTTAGAGTTGATTCTTATGAGTTTATGAGGTGAAAACACCTCTAAACTTTCTGTTTTGCTAGGGTTTAGACAACCCACAAGTGATAAAACCATCTAAGTTCATAATTCTTATGGTAAGACTTGTGTTTTGGTAAAAGTATGAATCTTGGAAGCCTTGGCTATCCTAACATATTTCCACTACCTCACTTGATGTTTTCTACGTTTACATCACTAAAACTTGTTCAACTTTCATTTGAGTAACAAGGCTACGACACGTCCCTAGACATTGCTGTAACATTTGTATAAATCGGGTCTCCAAAACCCGCTCCGTTTTGTAATCAAATACCAAGTTATGAAATTACATTAAGTATTTATGAGTATTTTGAGTTTAAACGTTACATAATTAATATATAAACTAAAGGATAAAAATTAAATTGGATAAAAAGTTAAAATAAAATAAATAAAAACCATTTGCAGCTGACCGGACTCGAACCCGGGTCAGCTGAATCACTACAACAACTTAACATCCACTTCCCAAACCACTCCGCCACGACGTGTTTTCTGTAACAATTGGCAACTAAATGGATCTTATACGCGAACTCAAATTAACCATTGGTGCCATCTGAATAACGGAAACCGGCAAACTGAACGCTAAATCTTTTCGACTTCGTTTGGCTAGCTCATAACCGATGAATATCGGTTTCTAATTAAGTCCTGATTAAATGAACTTAAAGACTTCATCACTTCCGGTATTTGAAACCGAAATTGTACCAAACTCTGATTAAATCAAAATCCTGATCATTTGCGCGATTCATAACTATCACAACAACACTCAATTTCATTTTCGTCAAGATTCTGAACTGTAAGACCCTCTGAATTCGATCGCCGGAAATTTTCTGCAACTCACCGGAAAACCGGGACTTGCATTCTCACGGTAATTTCTTCGACTCTTTTTGTTTAAAACATGTGATTAGTCAATCTCTAACACAATTCCATCATCAGAATCAATCTTAGCCAACATTTATCGGAAATCTCACCTTCGCCGGAAAGTTTCTGAAATTTGCCGGAATTTCACTGTGAAAGGGTATGATATCCTACACTTCATTTAAACCTTGTTTAGATGATTTAATTCTATAAATAATCGAACCACACTGTTAATTGTTTCAACAGTTGGAGCTCAATTCCTGTACCGACAGAACTTTCACCGGATTTATGTGTTTATCTCCAATCGGTAAATCCTGTTCTTTAAACTCTTTCCATTCCTTACTATTGAATTACTATTAGTGTTTAAGATCTTTGAAAGTCACAAAATCAATCTTAACCAGTTGAAATACGCTGACAGTTTAATCCGATGAAGAAGATGAACCTATTTCAGAATATAAGAGTAATTATAATTCGGATATTTAACGGGTTAGACACACAGTCCAGCGGTGGACTGTGTGCAAAGTTTATATACGAGTCCCGAGTTCGATCCTTACTACACACACACTGCGTAATAACATTCCTTTTTATTCATGAACTAACCGGGTTAGATCGAGTAGTTGTTAAGTATAATATAATTCAAGAATATAAACCGGGTTAGACACACAGTCCAGCGGTGGACTGTGTGCAAAACAAACTACACGTCTCGCGATCGAGTTCCGTCACAAACACCGGTTCAATGAGATTAAAACGTTTTGCAAAATAAAGGAATTTTCGGTAAATTCGAATAAGTGTATAAATATAATTAAAACTGATTTCTAACGGGTTAGTCACGTAGCTCAGTTGGTAGAGCTACGTGCGCGTGAACGGAAGGTCACCGGTTCGAATCCCGCTCGGCGCAAGTATTACCGCTGACCGAATCACGGTCAACGGTCAAACAGTAAAAAAATATTATTTTTTTTAAATATTTATTTGTTTAATTTAAATTAAAAATCAATTAAAAATACTTAAAAATAACATTTTTAAGGATAAAAAATAGCCATAAACTCACAAAAATATATCTAAAAATCCCATTAAAATCTTTAATAAAATCCATCCATTTAATATATTTTTCCCATTATTATTTAGGTTAGTGATTCCTCGTTGACTCGCTTCGTCTAAATCGTGCGCATCTCACCAACTCAAATCCAACGCACCCAATGTGAGTGAACCCTTCAAATTCCCCGTTTTAATCACGTTTTTGGGGTGTATCATGTGTCTTGTTCATTTACATATTATAACCAAGTTATTGTGCATATATCATATCATGACATGTGTATTAATTGTTGCTGTTAAGTAGTTATTATTGTTTGCAAATTATCATTTCAATACATGCAATTGCCGAGGCCGTAGCTCCCCATCCATCGAGGTTGAGTTTGATCCCCATTTTATTATGCGGTTGATCAGGGCGTGCCCGCACGATCGGCTCCGTTTGATTGAGCCTTGATCGGTCATTTCATTTTACATTTCAATACATGCAATACGCTCGGCTCCGTTTGATTGAGCCTTGAGTGCACAGTTCAATTTACATTTCCAGTTCATGCAATACGTTCGGCTCCGTTTGATTGAGCCTTGAGCGCACAGTTCAATTTACATTTCCAGTTCATGCAATTCGATCGGTTCCGTTTGATTGAGCCTTGATCGCACAGTTCATTTATGTTAATTATCATATGATGTTGGTATGTTCATGTATGCTATCGATTGTTAATGTATGTTATAATTGTAACTGATGTTGCCATTGCTTGATTTCATACATATGCTCTTTTATGATTATGCACAATATTTTATTGATAAACTAACCAGAAAATCATTATCAAATGTTTATCTATAAGGTTCACTCGCCAACTTATGTTGACCCAAAAACCTCCCATTTTACACATGATACAGGTGAACCAGCAGCAGCTAGGAACACATAGGACCTGGATTAGAAGAAATAAAACGATTTAGTATTTGGATTATTATGTTTGGTTATTTTCCTTTGTAATGAATGAACATGTTTGGATGTTTGAGAAATGTAACTTTGACTTCATTTAATTATGAAACATAATAGTAAATGTCATGTGCTTTGGTGATAACCCAATAATGCCCCGACTCTTATTTCCGCTGCGGGTCGGGGTGTGACAATTGCCATGTTTGGGATGCATGCACCTAGCTTGCTTACTTGGTTGTTCATAGTTTTAGTTGAGTTAGTAGTTAATAGTATTTTCTTTTCATTCATGACCACCCGAATCATCCTTGTGGTGATTTTTGCATTGGTGAATAATACAATGAGGTTTAATGGATGTTTATCATCCTACCACCTTGCATGACTTATATGAATCTATGATAATCTATGTTGGACAAATATAAAATATACTATGATATATAATTATATAACTTAATCAAAATCTTGATGTTAACCAACTTATGGTTACATGTCATGAAAACAGGTTATATTATCTATGTTTTAAATCTCTTCACGATTCTAGTGCGCAATTTTGATCCATGAAATCACATAAAATATTAGTGTAAAGAACGAGTATTTAAGGCTAGATAATTATTTTAATATACATACTTTAATACATTTTTAATTCCGAATCTAAACTCTCTACCAAATCCGAATACTTACACACCTCCGTTTCCCTAATGTAGGGTAACTTCGGTGTTCTCAACTCTCAACGCTTCAACTCACGTACACGGAATTTCTATGCAAAACCTGAGTATACTCTGTAAGACCCATAGTAAAATTTTCCTTATAAACATACATTTTATAAAAGAGTTACTAAAACAAGAAGATAATGCATATGCAAAATCTTCCAAAATTCTAAGTTAATATAACTTCATGGTACTTACAAACATTACTACACACTAGCGAGGTCTAGTTTTAGAAATAATTAAACAAAACACGGAACATGATTTCTAAATTTGTGTTGGGTTTTTCATGGTTCTTGATCTTCATCCATAACCACTTGGCAATCACCTAAGGATTAAAATTTATCATAAACGTTAGATATAGTGAGCAAACAACATATCAAAATGAACCCAAATACCCAAAACAACAAACTTAAAATTTTGCAAAAAGGCCCACCGTAAGCTACGGCTGAGTTGCTGTAGCTTACGGCACATCCCTTCTGTCCCAAAATAGCATGTTGCAACGGTAAGCTATGGCTGGGGACCGTAGCTTACGCTGCAGCCTAGCTGCAGAATTTCACTTTTAGTCCTTTTTACGAAAACGTCTATATCTTCTTGTTATTCGTTCGTTTTAGCTCAAATTTGATCCTAAATGACCGTAAAATGTTTACGTACATATTTAGCCCAACTTCTTAGTCCGAACTCATAACTTTTGTAATTTACGCCACCATTACCCGGCTTGTTCGTACAATTATTTGACCTGTTTCACCTTGTTAAGCATTTAGCCTATGTTATTGATGGCTTTTTAGTAAGGTTTGAATCCCTACAACTCTACCCAATATCTGGGCATAATAAACTTGTGTTGCACGCTCCCATTACCCGGTTTGTATTCGCACTTGTTTGACCCGTTTCACCTTATTAAGCATTTAGCCTATATTATTCATAACCTTTTAGTAACGATTGAATCCCTACAACTCTACCCAATATCCGTGCTTAATAAACTTGCGTTGCACGCTCCTATTACCCGGTTTGCGTTTTTTTGATCCGCTTGGTTATTCTTGTGATATCCATCACTTACGAACAAACCAAGCTTATTATTATTCTTTATTTTTGACCAATTTGGTAATTCACGTGAATTCCATCACTTACCAAATAAATCAAACTTTATGAATTTTACTTTCTCGTTCATCATACGTCAATAACAAATAATTAACGAATACTATGAAGTATAAGCCACGTATCTTAAAGCTTTCCTTTTAAGCGTGTGTTCATCTTTTTTTGTCCTTCCGAAGCTCTACTCGAGTTGCCTAAATTGTGCAACCCAATTATCCTTAGAGCATAATTGGTCACATCCATGGCATGTGAACTTGCCAACAATTAGATTTTTAGGTTCTTATCTACATCTTTCATTCATTATCATTAACCGACATTTCATACAAGCATTTTCTCATACACCTTGTGGGCGTGAATTTAAAGCTTTTCTTTTTCTTAAGTTCATGAACTTTATAAATCCAATTTCATATCATTATGAACCTAATATCTTTAAAACTTGAATCTCTTGTGCAACCATGTCTATTTAAAAGCTTCATATCAAGCTAATTCACATAAAAATGTAGCTTCTTTCATGTTAAAACATCAAAACCCACTTGCTTTTTCAAACACATAAACCCTAACACTCGAATTATGCTAGAATCTTCTCAAGTTTAGCAAACATAGTGAGTATAAACACATAATTATCATGAATTCTACCATATAACCTATAATCCATTCAAGAATTGAGATTCATGGTTTATCTCTATTAATCATACTTTACCAAAACAAAAAATTTAACATATCTTATGATCCTTTTGACTAGATGATCACTAAATTGATTCATGCACGAACTTAGACTCAAATCTGCCTTCAATTTGATGATTTTAGTTTTTGAGAAGAGTTTCACCACCGATTAAAAGGAAATATGCGGATTTACTAGCCGCAATCCGACATTCGATTGATCCCTTTTCCGATAAGCGGTAATAATTTAACCTATCTCAAGCCCGTATAGGGAAAATAAGTCGAGCGTATTCACCTGAGCTAGTCTTGATTTAAAAATGCAAGATTTAATATCTCAGTCGTATCCAAAATGAACTAAGTGCAGATAGCATTTCCGGAAGGCTCTAGTCTGGATTATGGCATAAGCTAACCAATTAAATACTACCGGTCTTTAATTAAGTCATAGACTTAGACCGGGTAGTGTACATGATTAAAACGTATAACGCTTGATTAAACGATGATCGGATAGAATGTAGTTTAATCCCAACAAGTACCTTGACTTGTGTAATATGGATAAACTATAAACATTCTGGATTTTGAGACTTAAATGACAAGGTTAGACCCGTTTTGGTTAATTTCCGTAACAGTTATATACTTAACCGTACGTATATTAGTGATATCGGGTAACCGGATAAGTCATGGACAAGTTCTATATGCCATTGCACTTTAAATAAGTTGTAATATCAGTAGGATATTAACTTATATGCCCGTTGAGGTTTTAAAATGAAATTATGCCTTATAAGGGCATTTCGGTAATTATATACCGTATAAAAGGAACTTCAATATATTTTAATATTATCATCATAAGTATTCTGGAAAAATAACTTATTTATGATATAATATCAGTAGGATATTAATTACATGTGTAATTTATCTTTTATGACCAAACTATGCATCGAAGGGCAATTTTGGTCATTTTACACATAGTTTATAAATTATTTGGGTTTCTGAGTTTATATCTTGTACCTACTGTAAAAATATTTAAAATAAGTTTTAAAATCAGTAGGTAACAAGTCTTGGTTGGTAAATATGGTTTAAAAGTATGCGCCGAAACGTCGCTTATGTCGTAAATGACGATTTATGCGATGATTAATGAAAACTAATGTTAAGGTCAGGTTAACATATCTTAGATATGTTATTTAATATAACATATCAGTAGGTGAAAGATTTACTTTAAAAAGATGTAATTAAAACCATTTTATAAGCCATAAGGGCCTTATCGTCATTTATCGACATATTACAAGGACTTGTTCATAAACTCAGTTTATATTTTGATTTGGCATCCCAAATAATCCTAAGTATAATATTACATCAGTAGGAAACTCATTTTCAAGTTCGCTATTATATAAACCTCATTTTATGCAAAAAGGGCATTTTAGTCAAAATGGCATAATTATGGAACTTGCGGATAAACTCAGATTCTGATTATGATCATGTAATATAACCTCAGAGGGTTATGCTACATATTATTACGATCATAATGCAACTTTAGATCAGTAGCTAACTAATCTATATCGGGTCAGAATCGAAAGTCAAAGCAGGAGTCAAACTTTGCGACTTTCGGTTGCGAACCGACTCTAGAACTGAAATTGACGAGCCGAACATGTTCTTACATGTTCTAATAATTATTACCAACTTGTTTATGTCTCAAAATAGGTTTTATAACATAGATAAGATCAAATTATAACATTTCCGAAAATGGCCTGTTTGACTTTTTAATATAATAACTTTGACCCGTCAATTGGTCTAGCAAACGTGATATTCAGGAGGTGCCCTTTATAGGGACTAACACCTACCTTATTACGATCACTTAGCCATGTTCATTACGAACAATGGCTAGACCATAATGGTCTTAACCGAAAGTCAAGGCGTTTTCCGTACTACGCTTGACTTTTGGCTATAAAAGCCTATAAACGAAAACGTAAGAGGAAGAAACACTTACAAGTGGTTCCTAAAATGCAATAGAACTAAGTTGGATGCTCCTTTCAGTTAGGAACTTCCAAAGGAGGGAGATAGAGTTGTGAATGAGAAAGGTGCAAGTTCAAATGGTGAACCTTGGCACCTATTTATAGTTGGAGAGCTTGAAGGATGTGATGCCAGGTGCTAAGGGGTGTAAGAGGAAGCTTACAAGTGTCCTATAACGTGGCATAGCAGTTTGGAAAGCCATGGTTTCGAATCAAATGGATTTGGCAATTTGTGTGGAGGCTAAGGCAATTTTCTGCAGACACAGGCCTCTCGTGCCCTGCGAGAGACCAAGCCTTGCCTGTCGAGACCTGTGTCAGTTTTCAAAGTTTGACACTTTAGCCCCTCAACTTCTAAAACCTTCAAAAACACCTTTTTAGCATATTTAGCCCCCCGTAACCAATATTTGGCATACCAGGGAGTATGCACGGACATTGTCGAGCTCTCGGTTCGTTAAAAGGTCACTCAGAGGTATAAATTAACATGTTGACACTTTTAACCCCTCCATCATCCAACTTTTACATAATTATGGATTTGATATCTCTCGTCCAACAAATAGGACATATGAGAGTTAAGACTTTGTAAAGGATCACTCAGATTCTCATTATAAGAATGTTGACTCCGATGTCACTTGGAGGCTGGGCATGTTGACACAACGGTTACTCAGAGGCCAAGTTTTAGCATGTTGACACTAATGGTCACTTAGAGGCCAAGTTTTAAGCATGTTGACACTAATGGTCACTCAGAGGCTATGTTTTAAGTATGTTGACACTAATGGTCACTCAGAGGCTTGGTTTATGCATGTTGACATCAGAAGAGCACTCAGAGACTTAGTTTGAGCATGTTGACGCTTTTAGTCCCTGTTAGTCTTTAATGGACTTCAAAATAAAAATACAACACGTGTCGCTATATTATTAGACATGATTTTACAAGGTGTTACTATTATTAAATTCAAATTTAAATAATAATAAAAGCATAGACAGATAAAGGGAGGTAAGAAAAAGGGTATCAAGAATATTAACATCATCATGTTTATATGATACAGATCTTTTTGTTTTTTTGAATTCATTAAAAACTTTTTGAGTGTAACTGGAATATAATGACAAACATTTAAATAACCTAAAGGGAAAATCACGAAACTAGCCCCTTGTCACACTGTCTTTGCCAAAATACCCCACTGACACGGCTTAACGAGTCGTTTCCTTTAACGGAAGCAGCTCAATACAAGTCTTCATGATAACCAATGGAAAGTTGACACGTGTCCGACAACACTGAAACGGCTCTGAGCCGTGTCGGGTAAGGAAACCTCACAGCCGAGCCGTTTCACGTGGCTCAAACATCGAAGCCGGGTAAGGACCCGGCTTGTCCCTTAGCCGGTTAAGGACCCAGCTCGTCCCTTAGCTTGGTTGACGCGGCTCAGAGTCGTTTCCTTACATGTTAACGCGGCTTAAAACCACTATTTAGGCGGCTTAGAGTCGTTTCCGTACCATCACCTGTTGACGCGGGTTAGAACGCATGTTTAGGCGGCTTAGAGTCGTTTCCGCTATTGTTGACGCGGCTTAGAACCCTTATGAGGCGGCTTAGAGCCGTTTCCGTACCGTGACCTGTTGACGTGGCTTAGAGCCGGTTCTGTACACTGTTCAAGCCGTTTCCTTCCTGTTCTAACCTAATATAAATATTTAAGTGGTATGTGTTTCAGTTCTATCTCAAACACGAAAACATAGCAAAATGTGTTCCAAATTCATCCCTTATATCCATGCATGTAAGCTAGGCCAGAGTGATGTTATGTTCAAGTGCAATGCAGAGGCGGCTATCATAACGACGTGTTTCTTAGCTTTAAAATCAGTGGTGTCTGGTTTGAACTGGAGAAGATGATGTTTTTATCATTATTACGATAGACAGTTCTGCTGCCTAAACCTTCGATGACTCTAACGCTTTAGGGTGGTTTATGAGAATAACAACACATCAAAGTGTTAGCTAGATCTTACCAAACATCACCGAAGATGCAGAATCATCGAATTGTTTCGAATTGCTCCATCTACTGAGTGTAGATGGAAGTTACCAGTTTAAGACGCACCTTTATCATTGCTATGTGTTTAGATGCAGAATCGTCGACTTGTTCCGATTAGTTTTTGTAGAAAAAGTTATTTGGTGTATTCTAGTTTAAATGTTGAATCTTTGTATTTTTAGTTGTATTCTATTTTTTGTATTCAATAATATTAAACTTTAGTGGATGTATCAATTTTACATGCAAAAATCTAATATAATTTAACACCGGTTTTTACCTCTTATAAATCATTCACCCCCACCCACCCCACCCCTCGCGTTCACCCCACTATAAATAAGCAGCCCACGCGGTTAACCTAAACGCACCCTAAAACCACGTCTTTTTTACTGCCCGCCATTGCACAGACCCCACGTTTGCAATCTTTGATCAATGGCTTCCAATTCTATTCCATGGACCGAGGTTGAAGACATTGCCTTATGTGAGGCATATTTCGAAGCAGCGTGTGAACCACGCCGTCGAGGTCAGCGTGTCCTGTGGGTTCGAGTTTAGCGTTACTACTCGCAGCTTCGTGGTGTTAACAACAACAGAATCGTGGATGCCCTGTCTTCTAGATTTCGGGTGATTCGCTTGGACTGTGAAAGGTTCGAGCGTATTTACCATGCCGTGGAGCTACTAGGGGGACCTTGGCGAGGATGAAATCAAAGAAGTCGCCCTCATCAAAAACCGCCACGAATATGGGCGTGGTTTCACACACGTGACGGAGTGAGACACCGACTTTTTTTAGATGCGTAGTTTTTTTTGTTTATTTTAGTTTTTATGTAATTTTTTTATATTAATATAAATTATGCGTTTACGTTATAAATCTATTTAATAAAGACACTAGCATCCTCTCATGAAACACAGCAGACTTGGGTATCAAACAGGTTAGACACACAACGTAGTGGTAGGGCTCCGTGCACATGTACAGGGGGCGCGAGTTCGAACCCCGGATGGGGCCTATGTTTGACCCGTTTTGAGTGTTTAAAGATGAAACCTTTTTTTAAGAATAATTATAAATTTATTATAAAACAATTAAGAAGTGAATATCAAACGGGTTAGACACGCAGCCCAGTGGTAGGGCTGCGTGCACATCTACGAGGGGACGCGAGTTCGAACCCCGGATGGGGCCTGTGTTTGACCCGTTTTTAGTGGTTAAGGATGAAACCTTTTTTTAAGAATAATTATAAATTTAATATAAAACAATTAAGAAGTGAATATCAAACGGGTTAGACACGCAGCCCAGCGGTAGGGCTGCGTGCACATGTACGAGGGGACACGAGTTTGAACCCCGGATGGGGCCTATGTTTGACCCGTTTTGAGTGTTCAAGGATGAAACCTTTTTTAAGAATAATTATAAAATTTAATATATTACAATTAAGAAGTGAATATCAAACGGGTAAGGTCGCGGGTTCGAGACGTGTCCTTCCCACCGGTTCGATTGATTTTAAAATATTTTTAAATTAAGTGATTTCTGTAATACTTTAATACTTTAATATGAATATATGTATAATTAAAATCAGAATCCTTTCGGGTTAGATGTCACACCCCGACCCGCAGCGGAATAAGAGTCGGGGCGTAATTGGGTTATCACCAAAGCTCATGATGTTTACTAATATGTTTCATATTTATTAAATTCAAAATTACATCCTCAATATTCCAAACAAGTTCATTCAATTACAAAGAAAAATAACCAACTAAACAATCCAAAGTCTAAACCGGTTTATTCTTCTAAGCCATCCTATATGTTTCTTGCTGCATCTGGATCACCTGTATCATGTGTAAAAATGGGGATTTTGGGTCAACAAAATTTGGCGAGTGAACCTTGTTAGAAAACATTTATTATTGATTTCTTGTTATATTTATTGTGGAAAATTGTGCAATAATCATATGTGAGCAAACGTAAATAAACATACAATAACAATAACAATAACATATAATAACAAACCACCTTGCATGAATAAATAACATGAATGATAATGTAAATGTAAATGCTGGCAACGTCTCGTTCACGCTCATAGGTAATGGGGAACAGCTCAACGCTCATAGGTAATGGGGAGCGGCGGCCTATGATAATGTATGTACTGAAAATGATAAATTTAATCTAAACATTAACCACACAAACTGTTGATACATATTGAATACACATTTGATCATAGATATGATGGATGCACAATTGTTTAAATGTAATAAATAATAAGACACATGATACACCCCAAAAACGTGATTAAAACGGGGAATTTGTAGAGATTCACTCACATTGGGTGCGTTCGGTTGAAGATGTTGAATGCGCACGAGTTTAGAGGGTTGATCGACGAGGATTAACTAACCTAAATAATAACGAAAGGTATGGTAAATGAGTGGATTTTATTAATAATTTTAATAGGATTTTTTTAGATATATTTTTGTGAGTTTAAGGCTATTTTCTAACTTTAAAAACATTATTTTTAAGTATTTTTAATTGATTTTTAAATTAAATAAATAAACAAAAATATTAAAAAAATGTTGACTTTTTGGGTTTGACCGTTGACCATTGACTTTGACTTGTTGACCGGTTCGGTCGTGTATATTGTTTGCACTGAGTGAGGTTCGAACTCGTGACCTCCCGTACGCGTGCACGCAACTCTACCAACTGAGCTACGTGTCTAACCCGAAATATTTCTGTTTTTAATTATATTTATATACTAATAAATTTATTCCAAAATTCATTTCTTAAAAAGGATTTAAATTCTATCGAACCGGCGTGCGTATCAGGTCTCGAACCCGGGACATGTTGATTAACGTTGCACACAGTCCACCGCTGGACTGTGTGTCTAACCTGGTTAAAACACTTGTTTTTATTTCTCTTATATACTAACTGGAAGTTTTCATATTTGGGTTTTACAAAAAGTCTGAATATTGTGACGAAACGGAACAAGGACGGACTCGAATCAGGTATCGCTGTGTTTCAATTGCACACAGTCCACCGCTGGACTGTGTGTCTAACCTGGTTAAAACACTTGTTTTTATTTCTCTTATATACTAATCGGAAGTTTTCATATTTGGGTTTTACAAAAAGTCTGAATATTGTGACGAAATGGAACAAGGACGGACTCGAACCCGGTATCGCTGTGTTTCAATTGCACACAGTCCACCGCTGGATTGTGTGTCTAACCCGAGTTATAATCCAATTTATATTAAATTTATATACAGACTCACTTCATCTTCTTCGTTATAATAACCCAGACAACGATTACTCTACTGAACTTGTTCAATCCAATTAACAGGCGTATGAATGATTAAAATGTAACGGATAGGAAAGGTTTTGGGAATGAACATACCGGAATGATGACTTTTCTCAGAACTCCGGCAATGTCGTCGGCTTTGTTTTTATGAACTCCGTCTGAGCGCACCAATTAACAGTTTTTGATTAACTAATTGTGGAATTGAAGGACTAAACAAGAGTTATCAGAAGGTTTGAATGATTATACCGTTTCACAGCGTAATCTAGGAATTTTCAGAAAACTTCTGGCGAGTGTTGATTATCTGATATCGTCATCTGGGATTGATTCTGATTGAAAGGTTTGAGTTAGCAGAAGCCTAACAACTGATAGAAGATGAAAGAATTGAGAAACTTACCGTTTTGATGAAAGACACGGTTTTCCGGCGAAAGTCCGGCGAGTTCAGAAAGCTTTTCCGACGAACTGAAAATAGAGCAAAAGTGAAATTGAGAGTTCTGTGGATGATTTTGAGTCGCGAGATACTGATATTGTTGGAGTAATTCAGAAAGTGAATGATTTCGGTTATTAAACCCGAACATCATACGAATTCAAGTTCATTAAAGGCCGAATTGATTAAGAACGTCGGTTTATCGGTTATTTTCAGGAATCCGCGATCACTCAAAAGTCCCTGGACGTTTGGAAGCCGATATCGGTTTCAGTTTGGCGCAAACAGTTGATTCACGGTTGAACTTATGTTTTAATTGTTTCCTAGAATTCACAAAGACATCAAGTGGCGGAGTGGTTATATGTTTGGTGTTAAGGTTCTCCGGCTAACCCGGGTTTGAAACCCGGCAGCCCTTTTTCATTTTTAATTGTTTTAATTTTATTTTTTAACAATTTTAATTTCCATAATCTAAAATGTTTATTAGTTATGAATTGTTTAAAATTAACATAGTCATTAAATGAGCAACAAAAATATAAAACTGATTATCCGATTAATAAACGAAGCGGTTATGAAAACCCGTTTTTCGACAAATGTTACAGTATCCCCTACTTTTAGAAATTTCATCCCGAAATTTAAGTAGTAGTGGTAACAGGAAAAAGATGCGGGTATTTTTCGCGCATTGAGTCTTCACGTTCCCAAGTAAACTCAGGTCCCCGTTTCGACTCCCAGCGTACCCTAACAATTGGAATACGACTTCGTCTTAAACGTTTTCTAAGTCCATGATCTCTACTGGTCTTTCAATGAAATGCATAGATTCATCGATCTAAATATCTTCCATGGGAATATGGAGGTTTTCATCGGCGAGACACTTCTTTAAGTTTGATACGTGGAATGTGGGGTGAATTCTGTTGAGTTCTTCTGGTAGATCAAGCTTGTATGCTACAGGTCCTACTCTTTCGAGTATCTTGAAAGGTCCTACGTAGCGTGGTGCTAGCTTGCCCTTCTGGCCAAAACGAACTACTCCCTTCCACGGTGATACTTTTAAAAGTACATGATCACCAATGATAAACTCCAAAGGCTTTCGTCGTTTATCTGCATAACTCTTTTGACGACTTTGTGCCGCTAGAAGATTGTTTCAAATTTGATGGATCTTGTCTGTTGTTTCTTGAATCAATTCTGGACCGGTGATTTGAGCTTCCCCAATTTCGTGCCAACATACTGGAGATCGGCACTTACGACCATATAAAGCTTCGAAAGGTGCCATGCCGATACTTGAATGATAGCTGTTGTTGTACGAAAATTCAACTAATGGTAAATGAGCGTCCCAATTTCCCTTGAAGTCTATGACACATGCTCGAAGCATATCTTCAAGAGTTTGGATGGTGCGTTCAGATTGTCCATCAGTTTGAGGATGATAAGCGGTACTGAGGTCTAATCGTGTACCCAAAGCGGCTTGTACGGCTTGCCATGTTCGTGAAGTGAAACGACCATCACGATCTGAAATAATGCTTAATGGTACACCATGACGGCTTACGATTTCGCTGATGTAGATACGAGCTAACTTCTCGTTCTTGAAATCTTCGCGGATCGGAATAAAGTGAGCTGATTTTGTAAGACGATCAATGATTACCCATATAGTGTCATACCCACCAGAAGTGCGAGGTAACTCGGCAATGAAGTCCATGGGTATGTTTTCCCACTTCCATACAGGTATTTCAGGTTGGACCAGAAGTCCTGAGGGTCTTTGATGTTCAGCTTTTACTTTGGAACATGTAAGGCACTTGGAAACAAAAACAGCAATATCCTTTTTCATTCCAGGCCACCAGTAGGTGTATCGAAGGTCTTGATACATCTTGTCGGCTCCGGGGTGTATAGAGTATCGTGTTTTGTGTGCCTCATTCATAAGGAATTCACGAAGGTTGTTGTGGTCAGGAATCCATATGCGATCTAGATAGTACAGAATACCGTCAGATTTAGTTTCAATTTTAAGTTCAGCTCCACAGGACAGCTCCTTTCGTATGTCGTTTTCCTTTATTGAAACATGTTGGGCTTCTCGGATTTGATCTTTGATATCTGTTATGATTTGCGAACATAGAAGACGAATGGAGTTCGCATATCCCTTTCGACTGAGTGCATCGGCCACCACATTTGCCTTGCCAGGATGATACCGAATTTCACAGTCGTAGTCATTAAGAAGTTCGACCCATCTTCGTTGCCTCATGTTTAACTCCTTTTGGTTGAAGATATGTTGAAGACTCTTGTGGTCAGTGTATATTTCACACTTAGTACCGTAGAGGTAATGTCTCCATATCTTAAGAGCGAACACAACGGCTCCAAGTTCTAGGTCGTGGGTGGTATAGTTCTTCTCATGAGTTTTGAGTTGTCTAGAAGCATAAGCTATCACCTTTCCTCTTTGCATTAGAACACAGCCTAGTCCTTGCCCTGACGCGTCGCAATAAACCACAAAGTCATCAAACCTTCAGGAAGAGTGAGGATAGGTGCGTCACAGAGTTTTTGTTTAAGGGTTTGGAAGGCTTCTTCTTGTTTGGGTCCCCATATGAAGGGTTTTCCTTTATGATTAAAGCGGTGAGTGGTACAGCAATACGAGAGAAATTTGCAATGAAACGGCGATAATAACCAGCCAAACCAAGAAATGATCTTACTTCGGTAGGTGTACGTGGTGCTTGCCATTCTTGTACTGCTTTGATCTTTGAGGGGTCGACATGTATTCCCTTGTCATTGACGACATGTCCAAGGAATTGTACCTCTTTTAACCAGAATTCGCATTTGGAAAATTTGGCGTAGAGCTTCTCATTCCCTAAGAGTGTAAGGATGAGTCGAAGGTGTCGTTCATGATCAGACTTAGACTTTGAGTAAATGAGGATGTCGTCGATGAAGACTATAACAAAGCGATCGAGATAAGGTTTGCAGACTCTGTTCATTAGATCCATGAAGACAGTTGGAGCGTTGGTTAGAAATGGCATGACCATGAATTCATAATGACCGTAACGAGTTCGGAAGGCGGTCTTTGGGACGTCTTCTTCATGTACTCTGAGTTGATGATAACCAGAACGAAGGTCGATTTACGAAAAACAGCTGGCGCCTTGAAGTTGGTCAAGAAGATCATCAATGCGGGGTAATGGGTAGCGGTTCTTGACCGTTAACTTGTTGAGTTCTCTGTAGTCGATGCACATGCGAAACGTTCCATCTTTCTTCTTCACAAAAAGGACAGGTGCACCCCAAGGTGAGGAGCTAGGACGTATGAATCCTTTGTCAGTCAGCTCTTGCAATTGACTGGCTAGCTCTTGCATTTCGGATGGGGCTAACCTATAAGGAGATTTTGCAACTGGTGTAGCTCCAGGTATAAGATCAATGCGGAATTCGACTTCTCTCACGGGAGGAATCCTGAAATGTCGTCAGGAAAAACTTGCGGAAAATCTTTTACTACTGGGATGTCTTCAAGTTTCTTCTCCTTGGTTCCCTTTTTGACGACATGAGTTAGAAATGCGACATAATTCTTGCGGAGATATTTTCGGGCTTGAAGACAGGACATTAATTTGAGCCCTTTCGAAGGGGTTTCTTCAAAGATTCGTAGAGTCTGACCGTTTGTAAGAGGAATGCGTATAAACTTTTCGCGGCATACAACTTCAGCATGATGTTGGCTGAGCGAGTCCATACCAATTATAATGTCGAAACTTCCCAACTTCATAGGTATGAGGTCAACTGGAAAATCGTGATCGTTTAGAGTGAGAGTACAATTGCGTAAAATAGAGTTTATGGAGACCGGTTTTCCGTCAGCAACTTCTACCGTTATGGATTCCATGAGTTTATCACGAGTTTGGTTTAGGGTGGGTTCAAATTCTAAGGACACAAAACTTTTATCCGCGCCAGTATCAAATAACATGGATGCATAACTACCATTTATGAGAAACGTACCGTTAACCACATTGTTATCAGCCCTAGCTTGATTGGCGTTGATGTTAAAAGCTCTTCCTCTTGCAGGTGGAGGAGCTTGATTAGCCTGGTTTACTGGATTAGCTTGAGCTTGGGCATGGATAATATTCACTAGGCGTGGACAGGTGTTTCTGAAATGGTTCGGGTCTCCACAGTTGTAACAAGCCCGCATAGGTTGCACCATGGGATAGTTGGGTTGGTAGTAGGATTGGGCTACATGTTGGGTAGGTGGTAGTAGTAGAGGTTGTTGGGCTTGACCCACTATCTGATGGTGGGTTTGGGTTGAGGGCTGATGGCGGTTCGTTTGCTGAGGTATGCGACAGGTTTAAATGGTGTGACCTGCGCGACCACAGTCGGTGCAATGTTGGCAGGGATGATCAGGAAAATGATGGTATTGGCAACGGTTGCACTTTGGGTATGGACCGGAGTATGGCCTTTTATATGGTGCAGGTGAGGGGGCAACTTGGGTAATAGGTGCAGCAGGGATGGGGACATTTGTTTGTGTGACAGCAAAGTTTCTGGTGTTTCGTTTCCTCTTGTTAGCAAACTTTGTGAGGAGGTGGAATGGTTTGAAGTTTGGCCTCAACGGGGGCTTTCTTTTTCTCGTCTTTAAATTTTCCGTTGCGAATACGATTCTCCGATATCGCTGTGTTTCAATTGCACACAGTCCACCGCTGGACTGTGTGTCTAACCTAGTTAAAACACTTGTTTTTATTTCTCTTATATACTAACTGGAAGTTTTCATATTTGGGTTTTACAAAAAGTCAGAATATTGTGACGAAACGGAACAAGGACGGACTCGAACCCGGTATCGCTGTGTTTCAATTGCACACAATCCACCGCTGGACTGTGTGTCTAACCCGAGTTATAATCCAATTTATATTAAATTTATATACAGACTCACTTCATCTTCTTCGTTATAATAACCCAGACAACGATTACTCTACTGAACTTGTTCAATTCAATTAACAGGCATATGAATGATTAAAATGTAACGGATAGGAAAGGTTTTGGGAATGAACATACCGGAATGATGACTTTTCTCAGAACTCCGGCAATGTCGTCGGCTCTGTTTTTATGAACTCCGTCTGAGCGGACCAATTAACAGTTTTTGATTAACTAATTGTGGAATTGAAGGACTAAACAAGAGTTATCAGAAGGTTTGAATGATTATACCGTTTCATAGCGTAATCTAGGAATTTTCAGAAAACTTCTGGCGAGTGTTGATTATCTGATATCGTCGTCTGGGATTGATTCTGATTGAAAGGTTTGAGTTAGCAGAAGCCTAACAACTGATAGAAGATGAAAGAATTGAGAAACTTACCGTTTTGATGAAAGACACGGTTTTCCGGCGAAAGTCCGGCGAGTTCAGAAAGCTTTTCCGACGAACTGAAAATAGAGCAAAAGTGAAATTGAGAGTTCTGTGGATGATTTTGAGTCGCGAGATACTGATATTGTTGGAGTAATTCAGAAAGTGAATGATTTCGGTTATTAAACCCGAACATCATACGAATTCAAGTTCATTAAAGGCCGAATTGATTAAGAACGTCGGTTTATCGGTTATTTTCAGGAATCCGCGATCACTCAAAAGTCCCTGGACGTTTGGAAGCCGATATCGGTTTCAGTTTGGCGCAAACAGTTGATTCACGGTTGAACTTATATTTTAATTGTTTCCTAGAATTCACAAAGACATCAAGTGGCGGAGTGGTTATATGTTTGGTGTTAAGGTTCTCCGGCTGACCCGGGTTCGAAATCCGGCAGCCCTTTTTCATTTTTAATTGTTTTAATTTTATTTTTTAACAATTTTAATTTCCATAATCTAAAATGTTTATTAGTTATGAATTGTTTAAAATTAACATAGGCATTAAATGAGCAACAAAAATATAAAACTGATTATCCGATTAATAAACGAAGCGGTTTTGAAAACCCGTTTTTCGACAAATGTTACATTAGACACGTAGCTCAGTTGGTAGAGCTGCGTGCACGTGCACGCAAAGGAGAGGTCACGAGTTCGAATCCCATCACACGCTGCCAATAACGCAATGAACCGGTCAGACCCCTTGTCAGGTCTGACAAGGTTTTATATTATTTTATTATTTTATTTTATTTAATAATATTTTTGTATATATATATTTACTTAAAAATAAATTAAAAACACTTAAAAATGCAATTTCAGAGGTTTCAAAATCCCAACAAAATACCACAAAAGTAACCTAAAAACCTAGCAAAAGTATTAAATCGAAATATTAAATCATTTATATTCATCGAATTATCGTGTTATTATTTTAGTTTAGTATTCGTTCGTTGATCAAATTCTCAAATTCGTGCGCATTTATTTATCAACCAAGAAACGCACTGTGTAAACATTATATACGCACCCGGGTTCGAATCTTACACACGGTTACGATTTCATAAATTATACCAACCCCTTTTTTTAATACTCACATATATTCAGATTCTGTAAGAGTATAAATTCAATAAAAATCATTTATATATCGGGTTAGACACCCAGCCCAATTGGATGGGTTGGGTGCAAAGCAACTGAGGGTCGCGGGTTCGAGTCCCTAGATGCACGCCGATTTGTTGAGTTTAAAAAAAAGAAACCTTTTTAATTAAATCAGGATTTACTTAATGAGTATATAAATATAATAAAAATGCAGTATCTAATGGGTTAGACACGTAGCTTAGTTGGAAGAGCTGCGTGCACGCAACCGAGAGGTCACGAGTTCGAGTCTCACTGTACGCTGCCAATATCATGCTTAAACCGGTCAGACCTTCCCCTTGTCAGTCTGACAAGGTTTTTAAATTTATTTATTTATTTATTTATTTTTCCCATTTATTTCTTTTAATATTTTTAAAATCAATTTTTAAAATACAATCAATAGGTTTAAAATTCCAATAATTACTACAGAATAACCTAAAAATCTAATAAAAGTATAAAATCAAAAATATTAATTTGGTTATATTTTTATCATACCATTATTATTTTAGGTTAGTATTCATTCGTTGATCAAATTCTCAAATTCGTGTGCATTCATTATCAAGCAAGGAACACATAGGAATTTGCCTTAGAAGAAAAATAAAGAGTTCATGAATGTTGAGTTTAGAACATGTTGTGCTTGTATGATTGATGTAATTTCTCTCTTAAATTGGAAATAATAAATATGAAACTTTATAGTAAATGTCATGAGCTTTGATGATAACCCAATTATGCCCCGACTTTTAATTCCGCTGCGGGTCTGGATGTGATAGATGGGCTGCGTGCACATGTACGAAGGGAAGTGAGTTCGAATCCCGCCTGGGGCCTGTGTCGGACCTGTTTTGAGCGTTTAAGGATGAAACCTTTTTTAAGCCGGCTTAGAACCCTTTTGACGTGGCTTAGAGCCGTTTCCGTATCGTGGCCTGCTAAAGCCGTTTCCATAGCCAGTTCCAGCCGTTTCCATCCTGTTTAAGCCGTTTCCATCCTGTTCAAACCGTTTCAATCATGTTCAAGCCGTTTCCATCCTGTTCAAGCCGTTTCAATCCTGTTCAAGCTGTTTCCATCCTATTCAAGCCGTTTCAATCCTGTTCTAACCTAATATAAATATTTAAGTGGTCTGTGTTTCAATTATATCTCAAACACGAAAACATAGCAAAATGTGTTCCAAATTCATCTCGTATATCTATGCATGTAAGCTGGGCCAGAGTGATATTATGTTCAAGTGTAATGCAGAGGCGGCTATCATAACGACGTTTTTCTTAGCTTTAAAACCAACGGTGTCCGGAAGATGATGTTTTAAACATCATTACGTTAAGCAGTTCCAGTGTGGCAGCTGATGAGAATAGCAACACATCACTAATAATAAACTTTAGTGGTTGTATCAATTTTACATACAAAAATCTAATATAATTTAACACGGTTTTACCCTCTTATAAATCGCACACATTCGAGGGTGCGCGAGTTCGAAACCCGTATGGGGCCTGTGTTACACACGTACTAGTGTGACATTATAAGGGCAAAACTTTTTAAATCATACGTAATATTGTTATTCTTTCATTTAAAAATAGACTTATTAATTTAATACTTTAACATTCACGTCAATAAACAAATAATAATAAAAGTTTAAGTCATACGCAAACTTGTAACAGTTTGATAATATAATTATTTACATTAGGTCGTGGCAAACAACGCCAAAAATACAGTTTATCAGCCATGAATCGTCTATATGATAAACAAATTTGTCTCATGTCTCTAGTAATGTTAATTGGTTTGTCTGTAACGAGATGCTCCATAAGTATGCAAAGATAGACAGATTCATTACTGGCGATTGACTGGTTTGAAATCACATAGTCATCATTAAGCTCATGGGTTATGGTTTTTTCCGGTTTCCCCGTCTTTTTCCAGTACCGCAAATGCACCAACAAAGCTACTAAATACACTTTGGCCTTTGTCAACCTTGGTAGAATAACATATCTAAATTTATTCCCCTCACAAACGTTTTCAAAGGGATAAAAAATTAAAACCTGAGACTCCAACTCAAGGCGTGCCAAAGCCATAAGTTATTTTCAAGCGGCAGCGGAAAAAACACGAAATCTACGTCAAAAATGGAAGGATATGGGTTTACTTTACCATTTACATAACCAACAACGTTCTTAGGTACGGAGTCAAGTAGCGTGTCATAGAATTGTGGTGGAAGAATTGTCCACCGCAAATTTAATGTGGGATCCTTTTGTAGTTTTCTACTTCTCCAAGCCATTAGTCTGCTAACCATCTTTCAATATATTGTTTATAATATATTATTTTAATATTAAAAAATAAATAATATGTTTGGTAAAAACGTTTAAGAAACTAACCGTTAATGTTAGGTAGCCGTTACAACGAACACCTAACAGGGTTCCTCAAAATTTTTGGTCCAGCTCTACTGGGCCTGTGAAAACTGCCGAATAACAGAATGGGGAGTCCCCATTATTGTAAAAGTGACAACATCTTTCGACCAATTTTCAGTTTCGTCGTCTGGAATCGCCCATCTACCTTCTCTGTTCTGGTGTAAACTTTGCCTGTTGTTAACAAAGTTTATTTTTCTGACTCCTGGGGGTCGTGAGGCTTCGGACGACGAACCGTCATCCGTCTGTTTAGGTGCTCTTCATTTCTTTAGTATCAACGATGATGCTTTGTTAATTGGTTGAGAGGAGTATACGCCATTGTTAGTTTTGTCAGACATTCTGCGTTTCTTTTCTTCTAAGATTTTTAAATTTAGGTGAACAAATTTACAAGCGACATGTATCTCTCCGTATTTAAGTAGGAAAAAAAGACAAAAATTAAATCCGAGCCATTTCAGTCAAAGCCGATTCGTTTCATTACAAAACCGGTTAGACACGCAACCCAGCAGTTACGCGAGTTCGAATCCCGTCTAGGGGCGGTCTTGGACAGGTTTTGAGTGTTTAAAGCTGAAATCTTTTTTTTTACGAGATCCGAGCCGTCGAGTAAATATCCAAGCCGTTTCAGATGGCGTCCAAAGCCGTTTTAGACTGACATCGACCAGAGCCGTTTTAGACTGACAGCATCCTGAGCCGTGACAACTGACGTTTCAGTGTGTAAGCCGTTTCAACAGACACATGTAGGCGTCGAGAGCCGTTTCAGACTTTTTGAGCCGTTTCAGACTTTTTGAGCCGTTTCAGACTTTCTAAGTCGTTTCAGACTTTTTGAGCCATTTCAACACACGTTTTAAGCCGTTTCAGTAACGTGTTTCAGCATCCAAAGCTGTTTCATCTTACATGTTTAGCGTTTACCCCAACCAGACGCGTGATTAAGCCGGTTGCACCTCCATGTGCTTATCAAGTTCACTTTTCGCATTTGGTTGTGTTAGAGCTTTGAAAACATAAACAGAGAATACTTGTTGAACCCGTTCAAGGTCCGAAGAAAACAATAGCTTTTTGGGACCACAAATCACGTTCAGGGACCACTTGAAAGTTCGGAAACTTCAACCCACACGTGAACATGCAAAACGAGCACGTGATGCAAGATTGTTCAACCGACCCCTCTCTTTGTCCGGTAATAAGTAATGTTGTTCATAGTTTTTTTTTTAACTTTATAAACTTTATTTCTTAAACGCACGTGTTTTTGTATTGTTTAGATGCCGACGATTAAAGTAAGACAAAAGTGGCTGGTTTTAAGATACTTGAAGCAGATAATGACTCCAGGAATTGAGACAGCCATAAGGCAAACGTGCTTTAGACCCTATTTAGATAATAGGTGCACATTATGTGATAGTCTTTTTCTAATCAGGGTTGCACAACTTCAATTACCGAATAATAATCCCCATCTTGGTATTTCGTATTTTTTAGGAGGTGAAATATTTACGTTTACAACTAAACAATTTTGTTTAATAACCGGGTTACGGTTTGGCCACAGTTCTTGGGCACCTGTAGATTACCAAAATTCTTTTAAAAATAGATTTTTTCAGGCCGATCTCGAATTAGTTTTTTCAAAAATTATTGATTTATTTAATAACGTAACGACATATAACGATGAAGACGGCACAAGAATATGTCTTCTAATGTTATAGGTCAAGGTTTTCTGGGATTGCAAAAAACCAATATTTTTGATAATTTTCTTTTACACCTTGTGGATGATCTGGAAGCTTTTAGACAATATCCATGGGGTAATTATTTTTGGAATAGTACATATAATGCTATATATAATTTACACATACGTAAAAAAGACGACACAATTGGTTTTTCGTTATCGGGATTCATATGGCCCTTCAAGGTACGTGTGATCCCTTCCCCTTATTATACATTCCTAAATTTTTAGATTAAAATTTTAAAACATCCGTTTTACAGATGTGGATTTTGGAGGTGTTCCCCGAATTCAAGGGTACAAAAGAATGGTTTGAATCTGAGACAATTCCCAGATTTTTGGGATGGAGGGAAGGACGTAAGTTCATGAAGGTTACTGTGGACTGTATTCTTAAAAAGGCGGCAAAGGTAAAATAGTTATATTAAATTAAAATTTTGAATGTGTATTATTTTTATTATTTTTAAAAATTTGTTGCCTTTAAAATCGCAGAAACGTTAATACAAGCCGCTTTCGTTTATACCGGCCACGAATAATGAAGCTATGTGCCCATGGTATATATCTAGTTTAGATTATTTAGACGCTGAACGTTAGATGTATGCTAATGCAATGCCGGGTGAAATACCGGTTGTCGACGAACAACAAACACGTACGGAATTCCCGGGTCCAATGCCACCGTCTATGCACTCCCCTACCGTCGTTGACCCACAACATATGCAGTCACTTATGAACAATTTGTTTGGTGACGATGCAACAAATCAAGGTTTTAAGCCTTCACCGACCCGACAGGAAATACCGCAACATAATTTTGCTACTGGTCCGTCCATGTGTGGAGTTGATTATGACCGGTTTAAATCACTGCTGGACGAGAGCAACCGGAAACAGACTGACATGATCTTGTCAGAGGTGTTGCATACGTATCGTGCGGCCCCTGTCGGTACCAACCAGCAAACGCGCGAACAACACAAAGGGAGAGTGATAATGTAATGTTTAAATTTGGCAATTTATTTTTTTTATAAATTTAAATACAATCTATAATAATGATCGTTTAACATTTCATGTAGGTTGTTGTTGATTCTTTTGTCAACTACGACAATGTCTATCATGTCTCTATGACCCCGATTATAAACGATGGATCTGTACGTTTTTTCATGTTTTAGCATAACAGTTAGTTATTATTTTACAAGTACGAAATGTCAACTCTTACGCATAAGCATTTTTGTAGAATGAGGATCCTGATATTATAAAAATGAGACGATCGGAAAGACTTGTGAAGCCCGCTGCAGCTTTGCTAACCCATTCGTAGCTTATAAAAGGTTAAAACCAAAACAGACAAGACAGTCAAATAATGAGGATAGACAAATTTCATTAATCGAGCAGTGTTGGTATCCAAGTAGTGGCAATAAATATCTTTCACTATTAGTAGGTGGGTGTGCTGGTCCTGATTTCTGGGCGTCATTGATGGGCAAGGACGGTAGTGGCTGATTAAGCGATGATGTAAGCCTTCACTATCAACAAGTAAAAAAATTATATATTTTTTTCACACTAAATTTACTTTTTACAGGATATATTTGGGTGGATGATCCACTTGAATCACTCAAGAGATGCAAGAGAACTTTGGAGTATTTTACCCCTTATTTTCAGATGAATCTTTTAACTCGGGTGGGCACGACCAAACGTTCAAGGGTTATTTCACCGGGGTGGTGGACCCCTTTCCACCAATAAGTACAGTTGACGAGGCATTACGGAGCATTCCAATTAGTTAGTTGTTACATATTTATTTTTGTAATTTATTAACGAACCACTTACTTACTTATTATCTAGGTGTACGTACCGTTGTACATACCAGGAGTACATTGGTTTTTAGGAATTTTCAATCTTATTAATTACACACTTACAATATACGATAGGTATTTTTCCCGATTTAATAAATCAATACTTTAATATTTATGCTGCTAACTGTTCTTATTTTTTGGTGATTATAGTAAAAAACTTTGGAAAAGGGAAGAACGGAAGTGGTCTGTCATATAAATTTTGTTTTTGACCACTGGCTACGGATTAATGGTTATCATGCCGACAAGTCGTTACCGTTACATTTTCCCTTGCTACGTTATTTATGCAAGTGATACTCCTCAACAGTCCGGAGTTTTGGGAGACTGTGGAGTTTGGGTTTGCATATATCTACAAAAATTGATAAATAAACAACAGTTGAACGATGGTGAAGATACTGCGTTAACTGCATACAAAATGAGACGTAAACTAGCTATACTTTTTTAGACTCGGTACTACCCGAGGATATAGACGACAACGTCGAAGATGACGAAGTTTTATTTGGAAGATAATTGTTAAAATGCAGAAAATGATGTAAAAATCTTATTATGTATAGAATGGTTATTTATATATTTTATTTGTATTATGTTATAGATACATGTGTATCTTTGTGTGTATATATATGTGTGCGCTACCATTATGGAAACACATGTTACTCATATAGATCCACAATGTCAAACCAGAGTTGGTCATCAAATGTTCTTGACTTTTATTACGCCGGCGATAGTCCAAGTTGCTTTTCCTTATACATGGGGATAACACCACTCGGGAAAGACTCTGGTGGGGTGGACTACTTGGATTTAGTGGAGATGGCCATGTTCAAGAAACGGTACCTTAATAATAAATAATTTCCTTTAATAATTAGGCTATTATTTAAAAAAAGAAATCTTTACCATTCTTTTATAGCACGTGAAAGCATGGTGTAACAAACTCATGTATCAACGATGTAACATCCGTCAAAAACGGATTTACCAAACCCGCTCCGTTTATCAACCGAACAATCAGTTAAAATTTTTCGTTGCGAATTTAATGCCCAAAATAATTTTAAACGATACATAATCAATTATTATACGGGAATATATAATTAGTTTTTGAAAAACTGTCAAAAATAAGAAAATAAAAATATTTTGGTTCTGCCGGGTTTCGAACCCGGGTCAGTAACCGGTCCGGCAACAACTTAACACACAACACACAAACCACTGCGCCACGGATGCTATTTATTAAATGTTAGGATCATTTAATTGATATCATGACTTTCCGAATTCAAAACCGGCGCCCAAAATTTCAGTCGTCGGAAATCCCGGTAATCTCGCGAAACTTAACGTTTCTTTCAGTTATAACGTAAAACATAAACGCTACATCGGTTATAACCGATGTCTGAGTCCGCGACCAAAGTTATAACCGCCGGAGTTTTTATAACCGACGAATCCAGTCAGAAATCAGACCAAGTTCATCGACGATTTGCCCTATAAAAACCACCTCGAACTTCTGCAAACCTTTTCGCTCAAAACCGCACCCTTTCTCGGCGAAAACTCACTCGCCGGAATATCTCTGCTCATCACCGGAAAACCGGGTTCTTCATTTCTGAACCTTACTGAACCCCCTGAGCTTATACCGGAGATACCCACACCCTTTGTAAGCTTTCCGGAGACTCGCTGCTGCAAGACACCCGACGCCGGAGCCTATTGCTGTCGCCGGAGTTCTGCCGGAAAACAGAGGAAGCTAGTCGGTATACCTCACGCCTAATTTTCCTTTCTTTTTACTTTTATCTCATCGGTAATTAACTTAAAACGCTAAAGAAACCTGAATAAAAACTCGAACCAGTCAGACATCATCTCTGGTTAAAACTCAACGAAGAAGACGATGTTATGGTAGTATATAAGTATAATTTAAATCAAGAAATAACTCGGGTTGGACACACAGTCCAGCGGTGGACTGTGTGCACAATAAACACACAAAGGTCTCGAGTTCGAATCCTGTTCCACACACGCTGCGTAAATAAAAATGTTCTTTTTTTGTTAACTGAACCGGATTCATTTTATATATATGTTAAGTATATTAATAATCGGAAAAATAACCAAGTTAGACACACAGTCCAGTGGTGGACTGTGTGTATGTTTAATCAAAGTGCACGAGTTCGAGTCCGGTCTTCTGCATCGACCCGGACAATTATTAAGCTTTTTAAATAAGTCAGAAATGAAAATAATTAATTTGTGTTTAAGTATAAGAAAAATCAGTTAAGTTAACAAGTTGGACACACAGTCCAGCGGTGGACTGTGTGTTAGTTTAAGCCACAGGTCCCGGGTTCGAGACCTGTGGAGCGCATCGTCCGAATCAATTAAACTGTTTTTAAAATAAAAGGATTTTCTGTTTAACTTAATTAATATATAAATATAATTAAAAACAGATATATGACGGGTTAGACACGTAGCTCAGTTGGTAGAGCTGCGTGCACGCGTACGGAGGTCTCGGGTTCGAGCCTCACCCAGCGCACTTATATTCGCACTCGAACCGGTCAACGGTCAGTCAACGGTCAAAGTCAAAGTCAACGGTCAGAAAAAGTCAAATTTTTTTATTATTTTTATTTAATTATTTTAATTAAAAATCAATAAAATACTTAAAAATAACATTTTTAAGGTTAGAAAATAGCCTTAAACTCACAAAAATACACCCAACAATCCTACTAAAATAGATTAATAAAATCCGTTTACTTACCAAACCATAATGCGATTTATCTAGGTTAATCTCACTCGTGGTTAAAACCACTTCGCGTGCATTCAACATCATCAACCAAACGCACCCACTGTGAGTGAATCTTACAACTCCCCTTTTTAATTACACGTTTTGGGGTGTGTCATGTGTCTCAAATAATTAACTTGTTTATTTAAACTTGTGCCATACCACATCATGATCTAAACTTAGATTGTTTATATTGTTGTGATTACTTATTTCCTTTTGTCAAATTATATGAAACTCATTCATTAAGCCCATCAGTTCCTCGTGGGAGACGAGTTGAACAACGCGTGCCTCAAATCAAATTCATTATTGTTCATGTGTGTATCATTGAGTTTATATTGTTTGTAGTTGTGTCATTCATATTATCATGTTTATGCAATTCATTCATTAGGCCCCTCAGTTCCTCGTGAGAGACGAGTTGAGCATCGCGTGCCTCTAAATGTTCCATTATTGTTCATGTGTGTTTTATTTAATATCTTATGATTGTTGAATAAGTTTACATCTATTTTTACTCATGTTTGGTTGTGCACATATTTCATAATCAATTTAAATAAACTTGTTCAAATGTTTTCCATAGGATTCACTCGCCAACATTATGTTGATCCAAAAACCCTTTTACACATGATACAGGTGAACAGGTTGAAGCAAGGAAAACATAGGAAATGCCTTAGAAGAGAACAAAGAAGCTTAGATTGATAGTTAGAACATATTGTAATTCCTATTGTAAATTTCCATTAAATTGTATTAATGAATATGAAACGCATAATAAATGTCATGAGCTTTGATGATAACCCAATCATGCCCCGATCACCTTTTCCGCTGCGGGTCGGGGTGTGACAAACGAGAGGTTGAAAGACGCGCAAGGACGACGGCTTCAAAGGATTTTCGTTGGACGGTTCTACCACCAAATTTTGTCAACATGTTAAATGAACAAGATAGTGTGGCAAACACATACGCAGATGGGTCTTCAACTGCATACCCTACATTTTGGGAAATAGATACGGTACATTCATTTTTTATTTATTTTATTTTGTGGGGGTTCTATATGTAATAAGATCTTAAACATGTTTATTTTGGACTGATCTTTAACATAATAATTTTAACCGGATGTTATATACTTTTCTTTTTTTGACACAGGCTTACATTCCTATAGCGGAAAAGGAACAACAATGGTTACTTCTAAAGATGAATTTAAAGTCACTAGAGATAACTGTTTATTTTACAAATACTTGTGACGTGAATAACTGCGGAGATTCATTTTGCGTACACAGAAGAATTCATCAAACAGTGATGGAGTTTGAGTCTCTATTCTTGTGGTTTTTGGGTCGTATTGGGTATTGGCAACACGCTGAAGTAGACGAGACGGATGCCATGGGAATAGTAGGGGATGTCGTCTGGCCTGATCAAAGAGACCGTATTGGCCGAAATTCAGGAGTCATCATATGTATGCTAATGGAAAACCTTGTTCGCAAGCGCTCGTTAACATGGAGCGAAGGAAACCTTCAGGATGCTTGTTTCAGATACAGACGGTATATGGCAACTGGACTCTACGCCGAGCGCTTCACACCAGTTAATTTTTGATGGTTTTGTATATGCACATAAAATCAAACAATAAAAAATTGTAATGAAATATTCCCTGCGTAATTTTATTAATTACAATACTAAAAAATAGATACTGTTAAAAGTCTCCAGGTTGGAGGACGGAAATTGTGTAAACTGGTCATGATCGCCCCAGCTTTCTTTATCTTTCCCTTTCCCCAGTCATTTGCTAGTACCAATTTGTGACGACATCGGCTGTGAACACAAATCACGATGATGACCGTATGATTTACACCGGGAATAATACGACATAGTGGGTTCTTCCCTGAGGGATAAGATCCGGTTGTTATCTCGAGGACGACCCGCCTGACGCTTTGTAATATGCGGCGGTTGAAGATTTATAAGATCTTCTGGAGTCTCCCATTCAGACTTATGAGGAAGAGGATTAATCGCTTCTTCATAAGTTCTTTTATAGATTTCGTTTGAGTAACACGGGAAGGAATACTGACTGCAATCGATTTCATCTAAAAATTTTAAAACCGAAATCACATGCCCACATGGTAGGCCAGAAACTTGCCAAACTCGGCAGCTACATGTTCGATTATACAAATCAACAAAACCGCGCTTGCCCCCATCTTGAACATCATAAGTGTTTAAACCAACACCAGCAACAGGCCACGTTCTAGACACTTGAATTTTTTTTAAAATTTTCTTTTGAGCCCACTGTGTAAGTAGGTGTGTTTCCTGAATACCCTGCAACCGGCGTTCATAAAACCATTGTTGTACGGACTGACGAAAGAATTCTATAACTTGTGTTATAGGCATTTTGCGCTGGTCTCTAGAAAGAGCATTAATGGACTCCGCACTGTTAGATGTCATATATTGATATCGATTACCGGGGCAATGTGCTCTTGCCCATCTACCGAACCCAATACTTGTTATAATTTGACGTACCCTGGGAACGACAAGACAAAGAGCATTGAATGACGCATTGAAATTAGACATCCGGTAAGATTTGCATGTCTTCCACCACAGACTCTCGTATTTTTTTTTATTCGACGGTAAACGTAAGTTCATCATTAAATGACGACAACATAACCCGTGATAAGCACGTGGAAAGGCGTTACTAACACCTAAGTCTATAGAATTCGCCCTATCCGATATTATCCCATATCGGGTATTTCACCAACACACTCTCTAAGCTTAGAAAGAAACCATGTCTAGGATTCTCCATCCTCTGATTTTCCTATTCCATAGGAAACTGGTAAAATACGGTTGTTTCCATCCATGCCAACTGCTAAAAACGTACCGTTAAATTCACCTTTTAGGTGTGTTGCATCGATGATAACCACCGGCCTGAGATTACACATAAAGGCACGAACCTGAAAGTAAAAATCAGTAAGAGGTCAACCGCGTTTTAATTTCAGATAACTAAATAAAAAGTAAAACGCATAACTTATAGCAGCACCGATCGCAGCAAAGACCATTTCAAACCGATTCTCTTCATCAGTCTTGATGCGAGTGACAGTACCCGGGTTTGCCCGCTCTAAATTGTAGCAGTAAAACGGTAGTTCAGCAAAGGAATTAGTGCTTGTTCCTTGTAGAATCTCTAGCGCGTGACTTTTTCCACGCCAAACTTGACTATAACTTATGTCCACTTGGAATCTTTGTTTAAAATCTTTGACAATATCCGTGGACCGATATTGTCTACCACTATCTTTTAGTGATTCCTTTAAACAGTGAGCCACAACCATTGGGTTTTCCTGACGAAGATGGGGGTACGTTAGCGTCTTGGAGCACGTGTATTTATCGTTCATATACTTCACAACAAACATGGCACAGCCAGCAATACTACGTGCCCTAAAATGCCATGCGCACCCATCCACCAAACATGACACATCATACCTGGTTTTAGACGATCTATCTACTTTAAACTCAAAATGTTCTAACAAACATTTTTTCCCTAGCTCAAGTTTCATTTTTTCTTTTTAGTGAATACGTAGCCTGGCTCAAAGTTAATTGATGGAGACAATGTTTGTATTGTACCATGTAAATTATCAAAAGTCGTTGCATAGTCCTTTAAAACATTATCATTAACTTCATTAAAAGGAACATTTAAATCGGGAACTTTAAATGTATCTTGATCGGAAGGAAAACTAGATGACCCAACACACAACTCTTGAATGACGTACAACTTATGTAATTCAAAAGGATTTTGCATAGCAAAATTAAATAAAAAAGCGAGATCACCATCATCAGTTATATCGATCGGATCAGTAAACGAAGACATCCGGTACGATAGCTTTTTATTGTTTGGAATTCCACACAACTTAGAAACATTATATAAAAGACCAATGTACGAAAGATTGGTTTCAATTTCTAAACCACGTTTACTTGCATCGGTATCGGCATCGGCATCAGCAACATACTCCAAGTTTCCATTAACAATCTGCCACTTTCCACCGCTGTATACAACAAAACAAAGCTTCATGTTGTAAAAATCTGATTTTACTTTAAACGTAAAACGCCTAAACTAATTGTAAATAAATAACCTATGCACGTAATCATAAACCGGCTTATATTCGTACTGAAACGGCTTGAACAGTGACTTGAAACGGCTCTGAGCCGCCTAAATAGCGGTTTTAAGCCGCGTCAACATGTAAGGAAACGGCTCTGAGCCGCCTCAACCCAGCTCGGCTCGTTGGAAGGTACCCGGCTAAGGGACGAGCCGGGTCCTTATCCGGCTTCGATGTTTGAGCCACGTGAAACGGCTCAGCTTAGAGCTTTTCTTACCCGACACGACTCAGAGCCGTTTCAGTGTTGTCGGACACGTGTCAACTTTCCATTGGTTATCGGTGAAGACCGGTGTTGAGCCGCTTCCGTTAACGAAAACGGCTCGTAAAGCCGTGTCAATGGGCCATTTTGGCAAAGACGGCGTGAAAAGGGCTAGTTTCGTGATTATCCCTAACCTAAAACAGTTTTCAAAGAGTCAACAACAATGACCATTAACAGTGTTTTCATGTATTATCATATTCATATGTTTTCCTATCATTTGTGATCTAGTGGTAGGTGGTTTGAGTTTTCTATTGGAGATTCCAGTTCAATTCTCATTTGTGTTACACTAGGGTGGATATAGGCAATGAAGGATTTGGACTAGGCCTTGTGTGAGGTTGTAAGTTCGATTCCCGAGCCCAACCGGGTTTTCATCCCACTGTGTGTTACGTCAGAGAGTTCTGCTCTTGTGGTGGCACAACGACTGTCAAGTGGCAGCTGGTCGTATGGTTTCCGGAGGGAACGCCCAAAAAAGCCAAACTTTGAAGGCAGTGTGACCCCGGTTAAGACAACATAGCTTGACCAAAATGGGGCAATACGAAACTCTCCGTTTTGAAGAGTATGATAACCTTATACATGATGAAGTTAGTTAACGTAAGACAAAATCATATTCATATGTTGTCCTATTTATAACCGTTGTTTTTGTTCTTTTAATATTTAAGATGTACTTTAAGTCATATTACTTTTATTTTCTCCTTTTTATATAGCGATTTAAGATTTGTATGTCCTATATTGTTTATGAGATAATCCTTATAAATTAGAATATGAAAAAAATATATAGAATGGGCTAGAGTGGGTAATCTGAAAGATTTCTAAAATTTACCTAATAATATAAGGATAAGGCATGATTTGCTATTTCAGATGTGAATGCTCACAGTGAAAATGTGTTATTACTTTTAATCAATATTATAAAAAAGTAGTATGATTAATGGGTGTGGGAGTGTGGTGAAAAAAAAAAGCAAAAAAGTATTTATTATATAGGATTAGGAGTGATGCTAACAACACATAATAGAAATTTTCTCAATTTGCAACACAAAATACATTACATTTTCATGCAATATACTTATTTATTATTACACAGTTTTATCTACTTTTTAAAAGATCAATACTTTGTCTTATGTTTATATAGGATTTTCAGTAAAAAGGGTTAAAAAACAGCCCTTTTGTAAGCTTAAATCTCGGAGACCCCCTCTCTCATCATGTAAGCCAAACCTCATATTACTCTCTCTCTAGAATACACATACATATACACGGAGTACCTCCCCCATACTTGTTATACATACCTTTACAAACAGTAAGTTAATTTAGTTCCATTTAAAAAGTTTCAGATAGAGATAAGAGAGAGAGAGAGATGGAGAGTGGTGGAGATGGAGGTGGTACTTCTTCATGTTTGATGAGTTTTGGAGACACCAACAACATAAATAATAGCAGTAGTAGTAATAATAATAACAGTAATAATAACATTGGATCACTGTGTCTTCCTCCAAACCCTCCTGGTGCATATAACACCACCACCAACAATAACCTAATTTTCTCTGATCATCATCCTTCTGCTATGATGCTTGAAGACAACAACATTAATATCAATGATGGTGTAGGGTTAGCCTTCATGAACCCCTCTTCTTCTGTTAAAGCAAAGATCATGTCTCATCCTCATTACCCTCGTCTTTTATCAGCCTATCTCAACTGCCAAAAGGTTAATCTCTCTCTCTAGAACACATACACAGATCTATATTTCACAAAATTCACAAGAAATGAAAGTGGGTATCTTTAAATTTCTGCATTTGGTGCAATCTAAGAATCCTGTGCTTGTTTTCAAGAGGTTTGTGTGTTTGATGATCATTACTATTGTTTCATTTAGTAGTGTGGTTGAACAAACCCAGAGGTGATTTTTCTTGATTTGTGTGTGTTCTTTCTGTGTGTGTGACATCATTTATTTGTCATTTCTTCATTTGGCAGCTGAATATAATCTCTTGAAGAAAAATAAATTTTCAGGAAACCATATTTAATTCTGATGTAACAACTTTTTCTAACTTTATTTCATTTCATGACCTAGAATTTAATCTTAAAAACAGTCTTTCTAAAAAAATATTAAAGATTTATACATTTATACTGTAAGTTGTACTAAATACAGATAGGAGCACCACCTGAAGTAGTGGAAAGACTAGAGGAAGCTTGCAGGGCCTCGGTGGTGGCTGCAATGTCCAGTCGCTCCGGCGGAGCTGGTACTAGTGACGGTGGTGGTGGAATGAATATGATCATTGGACAAGATCCAGCACTTGATCAGTTCATGGAAGCTTACTGTGAGATGCTGATAAAATATGAACAAGAACTCTCAAAACCCTTCAAAGAAGCCATGCTTTTTCTCTCAAGAATTGAGTCCCAATTCAAAGCTATCTCTATTTCCACTTCAGATTCTGGTGCATCACCTCCCCCTCTCTTCTTTGATTGTTTTTAATAAACAAGATTAGACTAAATTTCTTGAGAAAGTAGTAAGATGAAATATGCATTTTTTGGTTGTGATATCTTACAGTTATTTAATGATCTGAAGTTCTTAAACTTTATTTAATACCAATCACCAAAAAGAATACTATTTATATCATAAGTTTTCAAAATTTGTGTAAACACATTTTCCAAGAATTGACAAATAGTTCACCTACAGTTCTATGTCATAATTCTTGTGAAAGTTTTTTTTTCTCCTCTTGTTCAACATTTTCCTATGTATAAACATGAAAAATCTTTGGACGTATGAGGGCTCATTTATGATCTATCTTATGACCCTATGGTGCTATGTTTGATCCATATGCATGTGTATTGTAAACATTTATAGGGGGAAGAACCTAATTTTCTATGTGTATGGACTATTATGATGAATTGTTTACTCTATCTTGGAAGCTTTGCACTGTTTTGCTAGTGAAATAGACTGTACAAATTTCCAGTTTTTCACCCCCGGAAATGTAGAGATATACACAAGTACAATTATGCCTCTTTTCTTGGCAAAATGAGTTGAATCACATTCTTTTTATCATGTTAAAGTTTTTTTGTTGCAATTAACTTAAGGTTAGATTTTTGCATTTTCACCCCCAAAGGGCAAAAACATGTATTTGCTTTTCTTCTGAGTGCTTGGATTGAAATTTTAAAGTAAAGGGTTTGGTGATGAGTTAGTTAACACAACTCAATCTCATTTGATATCAATGTGGCTAATTAACCATTTTTATAGGTTCATTGTCATTCTTATAGCAGTTATGCTATGAATATAGTATATACAAGAAACTAAATCTTTATGTATCGAAAGAACCCGTTATAGCATTTTCCAGGACAGATTTTGTGCATAAAACGCCTTCATGGTTGCATTTGTTTGATCATTTCTGTGATAATTTGATGTAAAAATCAGCTGGTGGTGAAGGAGGTATGGACAAAAATGGATCATCCGAAGAAGAGGTGGATGTAAATAACAATCTCATTGATCCTCAAGCTGAAGATCGAGAGTTGAAGGGTCAGCTGTTGCGCAAATATAGCGGTTATCTAGGTAGTCTCAAGCAAGAGTTCATGAAAAAGCGAAAGAAAGGGAAGTTACCAAAAGAAGCTCGGCAACAGTTGCTCGACTGGTGGACCAGGCATTACAAATGGCCATACCCTTCGGTAACTGTTTCGCTAATGCGCTAGCTGTTTTCTTGATTGATATAAATCTTTTATAAATTTTCACACCGTTTTCATAAATTTTGTTAGTTCCATATACGTTTCTTTTCTCATGCAACGTTAATGTTGTGTGTGCGCAGGAGGCTCAGAAGCTAGCACTTGCTGAATCGACAGGATTAGACCAGAAGCAGATTAACAACTGGTTCATAAACCAAAGGAAACGACACTGGAAGCCGTCCGAAGACATGCAGTTCGTAGTTATGGATGCTGCTCATCCTCACTATTTCATGGAGAACATGAACATCCTTGGTAATCCTTATCCCATGGATGTTTCACTTCTCTAGTGCTATATTATTTAAAAACCTCTAGTGTGTGGTCAACAAATGATTGGTCTGCGTGTGAACATGATTGAAACTATTGAGGGTTTTTACAAGTTTGTCAGCTGTTGAGGATTTAATGCAACTCCTTAGTTCTAATGTTTCCAGTTTGTCCTTGGAACTTCAATTATTCTAGACTTTGTTTTGTAAGCCATGTACGTACTGCCATTAGTAATATATTTCATGTTTAGCTTCCGTATTTTAACATTGATTGTCGAATAACTAAATTATTATAATTATGTATTACTTCTTCAAAGAAATGACTGAATTTTTCATATTTGTAGATTTCAAACAAATTAAAATGGAATTAACTAAAATTTTAGCTTGTCATCCAAAGGGTTAATGTTTGACAAAAGTTGATAGCTTTTGTCGTTGGTTAAATCCTTGGTGAAAATGTTGCTTCCAGTTTTTTATGTTGGTTTAAATGTTTCCGGTGGATAAGATCAGCTCTTCATTGAATAAAATTACCCTAAATAACTCATTCAAACGCCTCATAAGTGGTTATCTAACACCATGTGTAATGGCTAATACCTCACAAAGTGGCATTTTTCGTCACATCAACATAATAACATTCCTTCAAAAAATGTGTAACGGTTAATATCCCTTAATGCCATTTCATTCATTACTTTTCAATTTTTTTCTTCTCTTTAGGCATTATTCTAGAAATGCTCATCTCTCTTCATGCCTTTGTAATGCTCATCGGGACGGTGTTGGGGGCATTATCAAACCCTTTCACGCCCCTATAATGCCAATTACGCATGACATAACTAACTATGTTAGAGATGAATTACATTTAGTAATAGTGATATTGGATTATTCTAGAAATGCCCATCTCTCTTCATGCCCTTGTAACGCTCACGGGGACGATGTTGGGGACATTATCAAACCCTTTCACGCCCCTATAATGCCAATTACGCATGACATAACTAACTATGTTAGAGACTAATTACATCTAATAGTGATATAAGATTTAAATAACCTCAAATTTCACCAATTAGCCGATAACACTCTCAACTTTCGATTTGTACCATACCACTTCTAACTTTCAACTTATTTTCCTCTTACATTTCCAAACTAGCTAAACTCTAACCCAGTTAGCTGACGTCAGATGTCACGTCACTAAACAATTGCCACATAAAATGCCGCGCGATCAAAAGAGCCACGTCAGCAAAAAGAAGTGCCATGTCAGATGCCACATTAGCAAAAGTGTCATGTCTTTAAACAAAGTCAAGCCAACAAAAAACTAACTTGGTTAGAGTTTAGTTAGTTTGTGAGTGTTAGAGAAAATAAGTTAAAAATTAGTAGTATGGTACAAATCAAAGTTAAAAATGTTATCAGTCAATCGTTGAAAGTTTGGCTTATTTAAATTCGATATCCCTTACTAATATGATACCTGAATCCGTGGTTGTGTATTGGTTGCATATAATCTGGCTTCATCATCACTAATATCTAAGTTATATGTTACATGGATTTTATTCTCTTTATCATGCGTGAATCAACTATATTGTGTACCAACTGGCGATCACATAATGTACGTTTGTGTTAAAATGAAGATCGGCACATAAATGATAATATATTTATTCAATATAATTAAAGTTATATAAAAATAATCTCTCGCCATTATTTTTGTTAGATTTTTATTTGTTTGTTAACTTGGAGAATTCACTTGGTATCTGAATATAATCCCAATTCTATTATTTAATAAAAAGTTTAAGAATTTTTATCAATTTTTACACGCCGTCTGATTCTCTAAAATACAGAATACAGAGAGTGTGAATATCTAAAATATAGAATATATACAGAGAGTGAATAGTACTTCCTTACTATTAAAAAATCAGCATTTACTCCGTGTATCCTTGCATTTTTTATTTTTTTAGTGGAAAATAGAAGAGATAAAAAAAAGGTATTAGATAATTGACACTCCCTAGAATACTATTGATGTGAAAAAACAAATTTTCCCTTATTTTGTGGGAAATAGATAGTAGCAACAAATTTTCCACAAATATAGAATCAAGTCTTCTCCATGGCGAATTTCATGAGAAATAGGTAGTAGCAGCAAATTTTCGTAATTTTTTTGATGTGAAAAAACCTAGTCGGAAATGGAATGAGTAACAATTCCTATAAATTTTTTTGTGACGATGTTCCGACAAACCAAACTCATCGCAAGATTTGCTTTAAATCTTTGTTATAAATCTTTTCCTTCTATTTATCGACAAATTGGTAGCAAAACATATATTTTTAATACTTATTTTAGTTATTAATAATAACAATAGGAAAACAACTAATAAAGAGTTATTTTAACTTTTGCGACAAATTTGCTACAATTTTGAAAGTAAAAAGAAATACATGTTGCGACAAAATTCCCACGGTTCTAAAAATCATACATTTTTTAAGGGTTTGCGACAAAATCCCCATGGTTGTAAAAGTAAAGCTAATTTTTTTAACTTTGCGACAAAATTCCCAGGGTATTAAAAATTAAACTTCTTTTTTCAAACTTTGCGCAAAATTCCCACAATTTTATAAATCAATTTAATATTTTTTATATGTTTGCTTTAAATTGCGACAAGTTATTTGTTGTGGACTGCGATAAAGTTGCCACAAATCATAAATAAATGTAAAAAAGTCAAACATTGTTAAATAAATTGCAGAAAATCCTAAATGATTCCAACAAAAAAACATGTTTACAATTTTAGGATAGAAAAAACAAAACACACCACGTTTTTGTAACAATAGTAGCACCATATTAGCATACACAAACGATACTTGATACGTGGTCGAAAGTTCGGTGTTATACGTATTTAAGTTTGTGTTTTTATGCGAATTTGAGTTTCGAATGATCTACTTTGATGGTATTTGTGTTTTCTAGATCTCATGGAGTTTAATGAGCAATTTGGAAACTTTACAGAGCATTGGGATGCGGCTAAAACCAACCGGGTGCGAGAAACGGAGAAAACGGGCAAGGAAATCAGCATGTCACGTCGACGACGCCAATTCTCCGCGTCGCCGACACGACTGGCGTTAATGTGCACCAGCGTAGGCTGAAAGATTTGGACTAGTATGCATAGCCGCATCGTCGATGCAAGTTTCTCGCATCGCCCACGAAAAATCTCGCCAATCAGCTCCCTGTTTGACTTAGGGTTTTGATTTATTATTGTTTTGAACGATTCTGGGGGACACACACCATATACTGGAGCCAAGAAACCTTTTTAAAGTACTCAATCATCATCCATCTTCACCACATCAATCCATCCACCATCTTGATTGACGAATCATCAAAACCTACAACCATACCAATCATCACCACCATCCCAAGATTCTTGGAATACACCTTCCCACCATTCCAAACCCTCACCACCCCATCAATCATCCTCAAGGTCAAGGTTTCAAGATTCATGGCTCGTCTTCGTACTCCAAAATCCGATGATCAAGCATCACACATCATGAGCGGCTATTCTCCTAGAGTTTCACCATGGTGGAGATTTTGTAAGATTTCTAGGGTTTTAACAATTGTGTGAGATTTGATTTGTGACTAGTAATGTTTAAAAACTTGAAGTTCATATTAATTGTCTTGCATTTGTGTTGAATTCATGAATTGTTGAGTGAGTTATGAAATTTGACTTCGTGAATGAATATATGCAATCATGCTTTGATGTAGACTAGGGTTTACATGTTTTTGGTAACAAAGTGCATTTTTGTCTGTTCATTGTGACGTTGATAGCAATAAATTGTGTCAAAAATTTAATATATATATATATATATATATATATATATATGTGTGTGTGTGTGTGGTCATAAGAGGGTAGATTAAGCAATCTTTTATCCTTTATAAACCCTTGTGGAGTTGTTGTAGATGGTTATATTTGATACTTATGTATATTCATAATTTATTTTCTATTATATAATGATATCAAAAGTTTCTGATGATAATGGGTTTTTATATATTATATCAACATATAACTTTTGACCACCACTGCCCACCATTTCTGCTATCTTTGTATAATATAGTCTTTAACAGGCATTCTAATTCTTGTAATTGTACTAAAACACATAATATGATGAAAAAGTATGAGAAATGCATTACAAAAGGTTTTTAAAGTCCTACGCTTTATAAACCAACACAAAATTGGATGAGGGCGCAACCTTTTTTTGCTAGTGTCATGAACAATCACCTTCCCTATCGAGCATTATATAAACTATTAATTATCACAAACTAGATTCAATGTATGTACAACTCCATGTTTAGGTTCCTTTATAAACAGACATTAAATACAATTTTTGTTGAACATGTTGTTAACGACTAACCATTCTTGCTATGTGTTATGTTGACTAAATCGGGAACTTGTGTCTTATTAATTTATTGATTTGTTTTAACAAGGTAATATGGCCTTAGTAACACAATACACTTGGATGTAAGATGTGTTTTACCAAAAGTAAGAGGTGGTTGTGGGAGAAGACCCGAAGTAAGTACTATACTAGATTTTATATCATGGGGTTATAGAACAATATACTACCAATGTTATATTATATTATTAACATTATTCACTTAATTTAAAAGGTGAAACAAAACTTCTAACATTTTCAACTTATAAGAGACAAGAATGTATAAAAACAATCATGTTTAATTTAAAAGTTATTGAGACCATCATAATTATGTGGTGCTTAGATTGGTACGTTTTTAATTGTCATCGTGGTCACAAAATGAAAATTCAACATTTGACCACCGCTATCCACCATGTCTCCTATCTTTGTATGGTAGAAGAATTCTAAATCTTGTAATTCATACTGAAATACATAATATGATGAAAAGGTATGAGAAAGGGTCACACCTTTTTTTGTCAGTGTCATGAACAACTATAGCTACGATGTGCCACTAGTCGTGTTCTATTTTTCTGATAAAATACATACGTGTCACAAGACCACTCACATGCTTCATTTATGTACTAATCACATAAATTGAGAGATCTTGTGATTCCAGAGTCCTACATATGCTAAATGATCGTCAACGATGAAAAAGCACTTATGCACAACAATATCATTTTCTATGTGTTTTGATGAGTTATGAATTAGTGTTTTGATGTGTCTAAACTTCATACAAGATTAAGAAAAGGTCTAATAGAAAGGAATATTTTAGTTCCCACACGATAACATTGGATGATTGGAATGCTTTGATTTCATTTCCAAATTGTGCTTTAAGTAAGCCCAAAATTTGCAAGGCCTAGAGATATTGATGTTAGGTATTGGATAAGAGTAAACTCAAGCAAAAGCGAACAAGAACATACACGCCGCCCACTAACAGAAAATAAAGAACATGAGAATTTACGTGGGTCAGTCAAGGTGACCTACGTCCATGGATTGCAACTAGGTATAACTTCTATTAGATGCTCACAAGATTACAATTATATCATGGGTGTGTGTGTATATATATATATATATATATATATATAAAACAAGATTAGGGTTAAATCCTTAGGCAACAAGTTAACAGAATGGGCCTAATAACTTGGGTCGGCTACCACAAAGCCTATGAACTCAACAATCTCCCGCCCAGAGGCTTTGCATAGACCACAAAGTCCATTTAAGTAAACCCATCACTAGTAACGTTAGTAGTCTTCACAATCAAGTCTTCCAAGCTCCAGTTCTAAGAATAAGCGAAGACTCAAGTCATATCCACCTAAGTGCAACTACACCTCTCATCAAACACCCGCGAGACCAGTTGAAGCTCCCTCGAGCTCCAACCCAACAGTCTTACCAGACCCACCCCTGACTTAAAACCATCATGACGTGATACGGTATGCTTGTAAAAAGGTGGTTATTTTTAGTCGTTTTATGCACTAGTTCAAGTTTCATATTTATGAAAACACGATATAATACTATCACACTACAACTCGCGTTGGGCAAGTGCACCATCGTTGGCGTTGGGCAAGTGCACCCAACTTAACATCTCCCAACCCCATAATATCAAGTGTTTGACCATTAGCAATTTGTACCTTCCTAAAGTTGCCAACCTTCAGACTCACCATCGAATCCCGTTGTGCATGGCATGACATGAAGAACCTAAATCCATAAACCATGAGTCCCATATACTTTCCATATGACAAACTAGTGCATCATCAATGAACTCCATAGAGTTTATCTAAGCAGATATTTCCTTTTTTCTTATTTGGACATTAACTCTTAACATGTTCGACTTCATTACAACTCCAACACGTCACAATCTTTTGATCCTTTTCCCGACTCACACTGTATTTTGATATTACCCCTTCCCCAACACACATAAGATCACTCAGATGATGATCCATCACTCGTGTTTTTTCGACAAATGTCTTCCCCTAGCACTAAATCCCAAATCCCTTCAAAGTCAAACCACCGGCCACCGTAGAATTGGTAATAGTTATCACAAACTCGGACTAGTTATTAGGTACAGGAAGCTTGAATCTCAACATTAAATTACATACCCATAGTTGCTAGCCTAAACATAACCGAATTGAGATTGTTGATGTGACTCGTGACTGAGCTTCCCCCATGCATCCTAGTCATGAACAATTCCCTCATCAAGAACACCTAATCACCGGTAGAAGGCTTTTCATACATATTTGACAGATTTTTCATCATCCCACGAGTCGTGGTTTCCTTCATTACATTAAATGCAACATTCCTCGTCAAAGCCAATGTACTCACTCTCTTGCCTTTTTGTCCTTTGAGTTTCAAACCGCTTCGGCATCCTTTTCCATCTTATACGATTTTCCCCCAAGATAACCTCCAAATCTTTTTAACTTAACAATACTTCTACTTGCATTTTCCACCAAGCAAAGTCAGTTCCACTGAACTTCTCAATCACAACTTTACTATCCTCGACCATGACTAACAATAAAAAAAGATTAACAATAACGAAAACCAAGATTAGAATGTTTACCTGAAACCAAGCAACCTCCAAAAGAAAATCTAAACCCCTATGCACCTGAACCGGCGATTTCTCCTGCAAACCTGAGAGTAAAAATAACAAATAACCAGGGTTCAAGAATCGAAACCCTAATTGCAAAACACCCTAAAACCACCAGAACTACAACAAAAAAAACCGATGCCGCAAACCCTAAACTATTACAGAGCGTACTCGAAAATCCGGTACGGGTCGTACCTCAGTCGGCGGCCATAACAATACTAGCAGATCTGGACCTTTCATTCAGCTCTCTCCCTCTCATACTATTGAACCGTGTGTTACTGTGTGTCTAACCGAACCAGAAGCTCTTATACCACTTTTTAGGTATCCGATCAGAGTAGGTTCAAGCAGAAGCGAACAAACACACACATACGCACACTAGCAGAAAATAAAGAACACGAATATTTACGTGGTTTAGTCAAGGTGAACTACGTCCATGGGTTGCAACTAGGTATAACTTTTATTAGATGCTCACGCTATTATAATTACATCATGGGTATATATAGAACAAGATTAAGGTTAACTCCTTAGTCAACAACTTAACTAAACGGGCCTAATAACTAGAGCCGGCTACTCTAATTAGGGTCGGCTGCCACAAAATCTACTAACCGAATAATTGATTTTTAAATGGGCTAGATCATGTGACAAACCAATGGAACTATATAGTGATCCCCGATTTTAAACTACACATTTTCATCATGTTAACAGTTTGATGGTAAAAACGTATGATTCTTTTATTTGTTTACTTTACAGGCGTATTTAGAAAGTTAGTTTTCTTGTTATGCGATCAATGTAGCTCGACTTGTCAAATTTCACTTACCATATAAAAGAGGGTTTATATAATAGTCAAGCAAGTTAATAGTATATGTTCCTCGAAAACTATGTGTAATGTGCATTATAGGGGCGTGGAGGAGCTTGATAATGTACCCAACACCGTTCCCTTGAGCGTTATAGGGGCATGAAGAGGGAGGGGTGTTTCTATTATAACGCTAAATAAAGAGAAAAAAATTGGAAAACAATGACTGAAAGAGCATTAAGGGCATTAAGCATCACACATTATTTGAAGAGGCGTTATAATATTGTTTGGGCACAAAATGCCCCTTAAGAGAGATTAACCTTTACTAGAGGTGCATAAAATAACCGGTTAATTAACCATAATCGTTTATTAACTGAAATCATAACTGGTTAATAACTGATCGAGGAATAACCGGTTAGTGGTTATTTTTAATCGTAGGTTGGTAACTGGTTATTGATATTCAGTTTAGGAACCTGAAGATACACTGGTTTAACAAGGAGAATATCCGAGGATATCTTTGTTACAACTCAAAATTTCTACATCTGGGTGATCTCACTTCGAGTTATCTACAAAACTAACAACGCCGTTAGTCTCGTCACGGGTGAAAAGGAGGAGGGTTTTCTCCATGACCACACTTCGGCGTAAGAATAAGTATTTAGGATTGCAAGTAATAAGCAAGTAAGCTCAAAGTAGCATGCAATTGTATTGTGATCGTATGTATGTGAATGCGTTTTACCTTGTGGTGTGATCCTTATTTTATAGCCGAAGTGAAGTATTTAGGAGATGAGCTGATGGGCCTTGGGCCCAGGCCCGACGACCAGGATTATCTATTCTGTCTCCTCTTCATCGACCATTAATGATCTTTGGCAGGAGGTGCGCTTGGCGCATGGTGCGTGGAGCCATGTGTCATGGCAGCTGTCCCTGGCGTCAAACCTGTAATCAGCCGATGGTGGAGATCGTGTGACAGTCACTGGCGTGAGTTTGGTTGGTGCCACATGTACGTCCTTGCATACAGTTTGTCTTCTACATTACTGTTCATGCGACGCAGTCTGACACAAACTGTCGAGCGGCTATAGGGTCACAGCTCTGCCACTTTGTACCCTTGTATTTGGTCAACGCCTCTTTGCGCTTCTCCCTTCCGCGTGACTGTCAGTGCTTTCTGGCTAGCGCGGAGTTGTAGGGATTAAGTCCTTTTCTCAAGACTATGAGTTGCTCTCATGTTGGTCTTGGCCTTGTGTTAGGTTTCAGGACTTCGCGGCTAGAGGATTGTTTGATCCGCGCAGGGTCAAGGTCCTGCGCTTCCAGGTCTAACTGCCGTTGCGCAGTGTACGCAAAGTTCGTTGTGTGACCTGCATTTCTAAGTCTAACTTGCCGTTGCGCAGTGTGCGCAAGGTTCGTTATGCGATCTGCTAGTATCAAGATTGCAATACCGTTTCGCATTGCGCCAAGGTTACTTAGGCCTTCCTTCACTCACTCCTCTAAATTAATATTGTTTTCCTTTTAGAATAAAAATGACCGTGATTCAGCGCCTTCCTTCCACTCCTCTAAATTAATCCAACTGTATTTCTTGTTTGAGATAAAACTTAAAAACACCCAAATAACCAAAATCAAGAAAACCCAGTTAGTCTCAGATGGCGATTTTCCTGCTGGTGATCATGAAGATTGGTCTCAGAGCGGTTTTGATGAAAAAGTTATAGGTGCAAAAGAAGGCAAAAGGCCGTTGCTGAGCGGGACTTTGGTAGTAAATCTAAACGAAAGTGTTGTGGAGTTAGGTGATGTAATTTTGACGAATAATTTGAGCTGGAGAAGAGGCCGGAAGTTTAGGTTTGGAAAAGATAGCAAAAGATGGGTTCCTGGATGAAATTTTGAAGAAATATAATCTGATGATGATTGTGGTGGGATTAATTTAGAGGAGTGGGCGTTTTATTTTTTAATCTTGTGACCATCGTTTTTGTAAATTAAATTCTGGAATGTATAACCAGTTGGGTCAATATGGGCAATATGATCATTTCACATATGCTTAACGAAATAAATGGATGAAGTTAATGAATGTGGATTGTAATAGTGATGAAAGTGGAACCACATGAACTATTATGACAATTTTTAAACTAATAGACTGAGATAGTAATTTTCAATAAACGAATTATACAAAAAACATAATTAACTCTTTATATATATATTATACTCTAATTTTCATTTACACCAACTTTATAGCATTAATTAATTATAGACTAAAAAGCAACTATAACAAACCAACAAACCTGTTAGAATAGTCTTTGAAAATATTCTTAGTATTTCACCCTGTGAAAATATAATACTTCTTATTTATGACAAAATAAACTCAAATATTTTATTTTCTAGCTCAAAGTAGGTATTTGTCTTACATATTACAAAATAAGTTAATGTTGGAAAAACGTATATTTTAAAGATGATGTCATTAGAAAAAAAAATGTACAAAATTAGTGTATGCTTAACGAATGTTTTGAGAATTGGGTCATTAGCTCTACCAACTTAGGGATCACTGTCCCTTATTCTAGTTGATTAAAAATGCAAAAAATCACAATTGGTTGGATAAAAAAGAAGTATATATAAGTTGACAGAGAAAAGGAAATATAATAGGTTGGATTAATAAATGAAAATGTATTATGAGTTGATTAAAAAATATAAAAAAAGAATAAAGAGAAGTAAAACAATTTAGTAAATGTTTTTAAAAACCACTCTTATTTGATATAATTATTTAATTACATTATTTTAAATAAGAACTCCAGTTTTCCCCCAACCTTTTCTTTATATTGTTCTTAAATAATAAAAATAAAGATGTCTAAAGTTGAACTTAAAGTAATCTTAACTCATGACCTCGTTCACCACTTGACACATAAAATAATCAATTACCTCGCCTTATCGTTTCTTCTAAATTATCATATGTCTAGGTCACATTTGTTGTACATGTAAAGCATTTCTTATAAAATAATGAGCTGTCATGGGTTACATTTCTTTCATTTCATAAATTTATAATCAGATAAATTCTCAAAACATTTATAATATACAAATTAACTAATAGGAGACATTTAAATTAAATAATCAATACTCGTTCATATAAAAGTATTTATGCCCAATTCAAATTTCGGATTTAGTTATTCACTTTTGGGAAGATAATTGGAATTAAAGTTGAATGATATTAACATAACAAATCTAATTACATTACAATTTAGTACTATATATATATATATATATATATATATATAATTAGTTAAAAGTAAGTAATTAAGTTGAATTACACATATATGACTTTCCTGTCTTCACAAGAAGCATGAACATAGATCACGTTTTTAATCATCACAGCAAAACAAATGCAAAGGTTACCCAAAAAGCCAGCTGATTAGCAACCTTTTTTTCACATTAAAAACGACGATAATCATTTTTTATTATCATTAAACAATAATCCAAATATCTCCCTTGAGTAAACCATGGTGGTTTCTCTTCAAATTCGACTTGTTTTACTATTCTTTTTATGTAGTATTTGCTTTGGAGAAGAACGAGATATATACTTGGTGATGGTTGAAGGTGATCCACCGGTTGCGTTTTTACAGGATGATCGTGCTTCTCTTCAATCTGGCGAAAAGCTTGATCTTGATCATTCGAGGTGCTCTTGATATTATTTTTATTGAAAATTTATAGTTTTAGATATTACTCTTCGTATTTCACCCCGTGAAAATGTAAAATTTGTTTATATATATATATATATATATATATATATATATAGGGTGTTAACATAAAGAACTGAATTAATTTATTTTCTAGCTCTAAGTACTCATTTATTTAAGGCGTTACTAAACGAGTTAATGTTAGAAAAATATGCATTTTTTAAAGATGATGTACACCATATATGAAATTCGTGTATGCTTGAAACTAATGTTTTGAAAGTCGAGTCATTAACAGTTCACTAATTCTTTTACTCGGTTCGGACCAAAAATCGACCAGTTAGCAAAGGGTGTCGGTTTATTTGGTTTGTATAAACGGGCTCGTTACCAACTTATAACCTTGATGCTTCCCGCTTTGACTGACAGGTCCGGTTTAATTATCAAAACAACGTGGTTTTTTTTTTCTGGGAAATCAATGTATTATTCTTTCATTTATTTTTTGGTTTTTTTTAATCTATAAATTATCTCCAATTTTCTTCAATATTATTGTCCTTTCAAACTCTTCAAGTATATATGTGCGCGTAAAATATATTGGATGAAACAAGAGTACAAGACCACCACCTGGTTTAAAATTCTTAGACTCGTTACAAAACATATTGAAATTCTTTTGAATTTAAATGTGAGTATATTAATTAAATAAAATAGAAATCTCATATTTGGCCACAAATTAAATTTTATTTAATTATTTAATTATTTATTTATTTGGAGTATACATATGTTGAATATCCAGGCATGTTATTAATTATCAAATATTCTTCACCTCACATGTTCATTATTTATTTTTCTTTGACTTTTTTTAATCTTTGATTTTCTTTTACTTTTAATCCTTCTACTTTCTATTTTTAAAATTTTTATTCTCAATAGTTTTAATCTTCTACATAACCCCTATAGTTTCCATCATTTATATATTTCACACACATTTTCCATTTTTAATCCCACCAATTTCAACTCTCCTCTGCACTTTACCTCTTTTGAAAATTTATCGTTTCACAATTCGTTCCAAATTTTGCGAGTTAACACATTGCGAAGCCCCTGTATGGTTCAACATTTATGTCAATTTTTGTACCCGTCGAAACTCACGGGGTCCTAAGTCGACTTAGTTATCATTTTCTATGTTTTACCTTTTCAGTCTAATTTTACGAGTTAACACCCGTAACATATGTGCGTAATTCATCATTTTAACATTTACTTTTTGTTCAATCGGCTTAACGGTCCCGTCACAAAGCATGATCCTAGTTACTAGTTTAACAAATATTATAAGATTTTCTTAAACTTGTGTTATTCTCCTTCCAAAAATAATTTGCAAAAAAGCATATGTTAATCTCTACTTTTACCCAAATAATAATAATAATAATAATAATAATATTAATATTAATAATATTATTAAGTAACAAGATTAAAGTATAGAATAAATTTATAAGCTTACCATCTTTATCTTTGGTGGTAGTGAAATATTGAAGGCTCGTCATGCAAAGCACTTAGAAGAGTTCCATGTTGAACTTCTACAAAACACTTTAGAAGAAGGGGCTTACAACAAGCTTTGTTCAACCACATTGTCAATGGCTTTTCTGTCCATACTACCCCTACCCAGGTCCTCTTTTTAGGGAAAAGAACGAGGATAGACATTTTGACCATTTTTTTTTTCGAAAGTAAAAAAATTTCAAAGGCATCCAATCAGAAAACGACACATAAGCTAAGCCAGCTAAGAAGACTAGAGTTTAGACGGCACAAAATCTTGAAAAATATTACGGGTCCACAAAAACATCCAATCAAAAAAATATTTATCCAAAAGCAAAAGAGCCAATTGCCGGCTCTTAACACGTGTTATGATATCATTGGTTTGTTTCATGGCCCACGTTTTACTTTTCAATTATGTCGGCCCATAAAATTCTAGCCTTTTTAGCCAGCTCTGCTTTTGTGAAGTTTTCAGTTATCGTATTGGTTGCTTTTGGATATGTTTATTTTTTAGAGGGCAGTGTCTATGTTGCCAAGAAAAAGTCGGTCTAACATGTCTATTTTGGCGATTTTCTCTCTTTTAATCTCCATGCCCTTAATGTTGCTCTCTTTTTCTCTCATGGGCAATCTCTTTTTCCATCTTTTAGGCCAATAAGTTAAAGAAAGCACCTGGAGTCAAGCTTATAGAGAAAGATAGAGGAGCTAAGATGATGACAAACCATAGCCCCAAGTTGTTAGGCTTGCTGCAAGGAGTTTGGGGAGGATGGAGAGGACAGAGGAACGCAGGCGAAGGGATTGTGATCGGTTTTGTTGACACAGGGATCAATCCATCAAGCTTTGCATATAACCCGAGGGATGGTTACCTCAAAAACCACACTCGGTTTCCAAGCGTTTGTCAAGAGGGACCTATGTTCCCCGTGACTTCATGCAACGGGAAAATTATTTCGGCTCGGTTCTTTTCAGCAGGGGCAGAAGCAAGAGGCAATCTTAACGCTTCAGTTGACATCTTGTCTCCGTATGATGCAGTTGGACATGGCAGGTAAAACCAGCCGTTAAAAATTACCGTACGTAAAATTACCTTTTTACCCTTATATTGAAAACAAAACAAAAGGTTAAATATATGTGAAGCTTTTTATAAGATAACTGACTAGAATGGTTTATTTTTAGTCATGTTGCATCAACTGCTGCTGGAAACCATGGAGTTCCAGTGATTGTTAATGGTTTCAACTATGGAAGAGCGAGTGGGATGGCGCCATGTGCACGGTAAAAACTTACACGTTGTACCTTCTGCATTAATCACGTTGATTTGCTGAAGCCGGATATTCTAGCTCCTGGCCACAATATCTGGGCCGCTTCGAGCCTGATGAGCGTGAAACATCCGATTCTCTCGGGTTATAACTTCGGGTTGATATCCGGTACAAGCATGGCGGCACCACATATTGCCGGAATTGCAACGTTGATCAAGCAACGGTATCCTTCATGGTCGCCGTCAATGATATCTTCCGCATTGGCAACTACAGCTACCATATACGATAATCGTGGAGAGCCGATAATGGCCCAGGGCCAGGAAATCTACACTTTGCATCCGTTTCGATCATGGTGCGGGTCTTGTTAGACCCACCCGCGCTATCGATCCCGGGCTCGTTTTTACGTCAGGTGATCTTTATTAGCGGATGTATATCCGTTTTATAGTTTATGTATATCTATGTATTTCTTATGTATATCCGGTTTATATTTTATCCCTAAATTAGTTAGGAATTATCCCTGAATTAGTTAGGAGTTAGTTAGGTTCTTGTATTATATATTGTTCTCTTCTTCATCAATAGAAATCAAGGAATTCGGATTCAATTATATGGTATCAGAGCCTACTGCTCTGACCTAAAACAAATCCGCAGCAGCCCCTGTCCACGGACCCTGCAGCCGATTCTTTTTCCTTCTTTTGTTCATCCGCAGCAGCCCCTGCCACGGACCCTGCAGCCGATTCTTTTTCCTTCTTTTGTTCATCTCGATGTCAGACAAACCAGAATCCTCCAAGCACACTGACAGCCTTCACCCTGCTTATTCGGTGACTAACATCCAGCACAAAGTTCGTGTTTTGGATGGTTCCAAAGTCACCTATGCATCATGGGTCAAGCTGTTCACCCTGCATGCACGCGGTTACGAGGTGCTACACCACATTGATGGCACTGAACCGCCTGCCAAAACAGGTCCGGACTACGCCAACTGGGCCAAAATTGACTCTCTTGTGCTTCAGTGGATCTATGGGACACTTTCAGATGACCTGCTGGCACGTATTCTTGATGAGGAAACAACAGCTTATGGCGCATGGACCCGGATTCGGAAAATCTTTCTGAACAACAAGGGCGCCCGTGCAGCAGCCCTTGAAACAGAGTTTGTCAATCTTACCTTGCGCTCCATGCCCAGCCTCCAAGACTACTGTCAGCGTCTTAAGTATCTCGCTGACCAACTGAAAGCTGTTGAACAACCAGTCACAGAAGATCGCCTTGTCCTGCAGCTGGTTCGAGGCTTACCACCGGAATTCGATGTTCAAGCCTCTATCATCAATAACACCCTTCCCTCATGGGAAGATGCCTGCGACATGCTCGACTCAGATCTGCGTCGCCAACAAGCACGGGACTCTATTGCCTCCAACCCGGCTGTTGTTGCCCAAGTGTCTCGCGAGCCACCTACGGCCCGCCGGGACCCCCCTCATTATCGCAACAACAACCGACAGCAGCCAAGACGTCAATTTCACAGGCCTCAACAGTCATTCGGTCAACAGCAACATCGCACAGGTCGCGGTAATCAGCAGCCCTCTAACCGCAACCAGCCTCGTGGTTCTTCTCAGTCTTCGGCCCAGCATCAATTGGTCCGACCCAATGTCTGGAGCCCAGGTCCATCCCCCTACTGGCCACCATGGTGGGCTGCGGCCCCACCATGTCCCTACCCAACTCAGCCCAGTTGGGCAGGCCCATCTTGGCCAATTGTTCCTGGTCAGCCTCCACAGGCCACTGGCCCAACTTCACGACAGCACCAGCCCTGGTCCACTCCACCTGCTCAGGCCCACTTGGCAGATGTAAACCCACTGGAACCATCAGAATTAGGGGCAGCTTTCCAGCCGATGGCACTGAACTCGGGAGATGACAGTTGGGTTGCTGACACCGGTGCCTCTGATCATTTGACACACGAACCAGGTAATATTCACACTCCTTGTACTACTACTATTAATTCTGTATTTGTTGGAAATGGTAACCGTGTGCCAATTCACGGGTCCGGTCATACAACCATTCAATCACCCAATTCCCGAGTCCGCCCCTACACCCTTAAAAATGTCCTTTACACCCCAAATATTATCCGAAACCTTGTTTCAGTTCGTAAATTCACTACTGACAATATGGTTTCCATGTCTTTTGACCCTTTTGGCTTTTCTGTGAAGGACTACAAGAATGGAACGCTCCTGAGCCGCCACAATAGTACCGGCCCACTGTACTCCTTCAACACCAAAACCAACCAACCTGCTTCTGCTTTGCTTACTTCTTCGCTCTCTAATGTTTGGCATGATCGCCTTGGCCATCCTGGCAATTTTATTATGGATTTCTTAGTTTCTCGTAATTTAATTTCTTGTAATAAATCTAAGAACAATTTCTTTTGCAACTCTTGTCAAATTGCTAAACATAAGCGTTTACCATTTCATGATTCTGATTCCGTTACTTTTCAACCTTTTGACATCATACATTGTGACTTGTGGACTTCACCTATACCCAGCAACACAGGTTACAAATATTACATGGTCCTCATTGACGACCACACCCAATTTGTTTGGGCTTATCCACTCAAATATAAATCCGAAACCTTCACCAAATTTACTCAATTTCACCGCCTTGTCCAAACCCAATTTAATAAATATATCAAAACTTTTCAGTGTGACATGGGTGGTGAGTTTGATAATTCCAAATTTCAATCATTCGCTGTCACTCACGGCCTTCAATTTCGATTTTCATGTCCCCAAACTTCACAACAAAATGGTAAGGCGGAACGTATGATCCGACGAATTAATGACATCATTATGTCCCTCCTTACCCATGCTTCCCTACCTTCCCATTTCTGGGTTGAAGCACTTCACACTGCCGTCTATTTACATAACATTCTTCCTACCAAACTCCATAACTTTCTAACCCCCACATACAAACTCTATCACCGGCATCCCACCTACACTCACCTTCGCACCTTCGGGTGTGCTTGTTTTCCAAATCACAATGCCACTCGACCCCACAAACTAGCCCGCCGTTCTACACCATGCATCTTTCTCGGATATCCAATGAATTATCGTGGATACCGATGCTTAGACCCCTCAACTGGACGTGTCTATTTATCACGTCACGTCACCTTTGATGAATCCACTTTTCCTTTCTCTACCCCACCTACACCTCATACCACCCCAAGCTCTCACCCTGATTCGGAACCTTCACCCATGAGTACCCCGTTTCATTTCACCTCCTCTCCTCCCACAACCGACACCACTACTACTTCCAAACCATCTAAACCACCCATAACCCACACCTACAGCCGACGAAACAGGTCTGACCCAGCAACATCAGACCCATTTTTTTTCCAGCCCATGCTTCCACACCCACCCCCACCCCCACGGTCTCACAGCCACATTCCCCACCCCTTACCCACACTTACAGCCGCAGAAACAGGTCTGATTCTACTGCATCCAGACCTGTTTTCTTCCCAGAACATGCACATACCACCCTAGCTCCGTCACAATCTAACCTGACACCGCCACCCTCTACCCACCCTATGCAGACCCGGTCTAAAACGGGTTCCCTACCCTCAACAGATCCCACCCTCTTAGCCACCTCCGAGCATAATATTTCCCCACTACCCAAATCCCACACCCAGGCCTTGACCGACCAGAACTGGCACTCGGCTATGACCGACGAATACCAGGCATTAATAGCTAATAATACATGGGAGCGTGTGCCAAGACCTGCAGATGCTCATATTATCAGATGTATGTGGCTATTTCGCCACAAATACCATGCCAATGGTACATTACAGCGCTACAAAGCGCGTTTGGTTGTAAATGGCAAATCTCAACAGGTGGGTGTTGATTGTGACGAGACATTCAGCCCAGTGGTTAAGCCCACTACGATTCGTACCGTCCTAAGCTTAGCAACTTCACGTTCTTGGCCCATTCATCAACTGGATGTCAAGAACGCTTTCCTACACGGGGACCTTAATGAAACTGTTTACATGTTTCAGCCACCTGGGTTTGTTGACAGTAAAAATCCAAAGCATGTTTGTCGACTTCAAAAGTCTTTATATGGGCTAAAACAAGCTCCACGTGCGTGGTACCTCAGATTTGCTTCCTATATACAAAAGTGTGGTTTTCGATCTACCACGAGTGATACTTCTTTGTTCGTCTACAAACAGGGTGATCAAATGGCATACTTACTTCTCTATGTAGACGACATCATCTTGACAGCCTCCAATCCGACACTTTTGCAGCACTTCATTGCCACTCTTTCCAGGGAATTTGCCATGTCTGATCTCGGACCACTACATCACTTTCTCGGGATTGCGGTAACCCAACGAAATGGTGGCCTGTTCTTATCTCAGACCACATATGCAGCAGAGATCTTAGCTCGTGCTAAAATGGAAAATTGTAAACCATGTGCCACACCTACCGACACTAATTCTAAACTAAGTGCTACTGCTGGAGAACCCTTCTCAGATGGTGCCTTATATCGTAGCCTTGCTGGTGCACTGCAGTATTTAACCTTCACACGACCTGATATATCATATGCGGTGCAACAACTATGTTTATTTATGCACTCCCCTCGAGATCCTCATTTCCAGTTCATGAAACGGCTCCTTCGATACCTCAAGGGTACACTAGACTATGGAATCTCTATTTTACCATCCAAATCAGCTCATATCACAGCCTATTCTGATGCGGATTGGGGAGGCTGCCCTGATTCACGACGGTCTACTTCAGGTTACTGTGTCTTCCTCGGTGATAATCTGGTTTCTTGGTCCTCAAAACGTCAGGCGATTATCTCATGTTCCAGTGCCGAGGCTGAATACAGAGGTGTGGCCAACACTGTTGCAGAAACAACATGGCTCAGAAACCTGCTTCTCGAACTCCATCTTCCAATTACCCGGGCCACAGTTGTCTACTGTGACAATATCTCTGCTGTCTACTTATCTCAGAATCCGGTCCAACATCAACGATCCAAGCATATCGAGATTGACATTCATTTTGTTCGCGAGAAGGTTCGTATGGGTTCTGTCAAAGTTCTTCATGTTCCAGCAGACTATCAATATGCTGACATATTCACCAAGGGTCTTCCACGCCAGTTGTTTCAACGATTTCGGTCCAGTCTATGCATCGGAAGACCTACTGCTACGACTGCGGGGGCGTATTAGCGGATGTATATCCGTTTTATAGTTTATGTATATCTATGTATTTCTTATGTATATCCGGTTTATATTTTATCCCTAAATTAGTTAGGAATTATCCTGAATTAGTTAGGAGTTAGTTAGGTTCTTGTATTATATATTGTTCTCTTCTTCATCAATAGAAATCAAGGAATTCAGATTCAATTATAATCTTATCAGTTATCAATCCCATTTATCATTACAAACGTGTACTGTATTACACTACTATGTACTAACTTGATTAAGAAACAGAATTCGAAGACTACATGAGTTTCTTGTGCTCGTTACCAAGCACCGATCCGGAACTCATCAAGACCGCAATCGGCGAAACATGTGCACACTCGTTTCACGAACCGCCGGACCTAAACACCCCTTCACTGACCATTTCAGCACTCACCGGCTCACGGATAGTAAGGAGGACTGTCAAGAGCGTTGCCTACGCAGTGGAGATGTACGTGTGTACGGTGGTGCCGCCTACGGGAATGGCTGTGGAAGTGAATCCACCATGGTTCACCATAGTTCCTCAAGGCACACAAGATTTGGAGGTGACACTTAAGGTTACACAAGTACAAGATTCATTTAAGCATGGTGAGATTGTATTGACAGGAAATTTGAGACATGTTGTGAGGATACCCATCTCTGTGTTACCTGTCTCTGTGTCCTAATTCTATTAGTTTAAAACATAAAGAAGTTATCATTTTATTTTATTTATATAAATGTTAACTTCATGATGTTGAAAAGTTGTTAGAAACTTCTAAATACTTTTAATAGTTTATATGTAATACCATATGACTAGCCATCCTTACTTTTTCTATATAATTAATTTATACAAATAGCTTTTAAAAAGACTCTAGAATATAAAATTTTAAAAAAATATAAACTAATGTTTTATAATAAAAACATGTAATAAAAATATTATCATGTCATATTTCCTTTATGTCAAAAGGAAATATGATAGAACCCACATGGTGGAGAATGAGAAAAATTGTCTAAAAAAGAGATTAGTTGGATCTAGAAAAATCAAATAATGATGTAGTTTAAAAATTATTTAATAAAAGTTATACTAGGACTAGATATTAATCTATAGAGATAGAGAAAGGACACCATACAATTATTTTGCATAAATACTTGATAAACACTAAAAAAGATTTATGATGCCATAATATCCTGGGTGGTACAATAAAGTAGAATTAAAAAAATGAGAAAAGTCAAAAGTCTTTTTCTCTCATACAAACATATAAACTCTCATCAGTGTATTATATATTTACCTTTTAACTTGAACAAGTGGACCAGAATTGATGGAAAGATATACAATTATACATACTCCAGATCTCTTCATTAAACTCATCATCAAAGTTGAGTCTTTGACCTTGCATATATAAATGCGAAAATCGCAAGGTTTTGATTCGGATATATTAATACGACATCTCGTACGCCTCATGATCTGGTGTCTTATATATGAATCCCGAGTCATCACTGGGTCGCCTCTTGACCACGCTTGCCCTTTGCATAAGCCGAACTAACGCTTGCACGACTTCAGACATGGGAGGCCGGAACTCCGGTTCGGGCTGTATGTATACAACACCAAAAACATCATGATATGCTCTTTTCTTATTTGTTTTGAATTAGATATGTTACATATGTAACGACTAAGTTATGACAAGTTTACCTGAACACAAAGGGCAATGATGTCAGCAAAGCGCGACAAAGATTTGGCAGGATACATGCCGTTCAACGTAGGATCAACCATTTTGGCCAAGGAATCGATGTCATGGAGTTGAGGGGTGGCCCATCTTACAAGTGATTGTTCAGATCGCGGTCTTGAACTACATACATATTAAGAATAAAAAATGCAACAAACTAAAGTCAAATAGAAAAATGAAAAAAGTATATCTTAAGGTATCATTAGTTGAGGATTTACCTATCCAGTGGTTTCCGACCGGTCAACAGCTCCAACATCACCACTCCAAAGCTATAAACATCACTTTTTACAGTGTATATGCCGGACAATGCGAATTCAGGGGCGCTATAACCAAATGAACCAACTAACTGTGTTGCCACCTATACAAATTTAAACAAACTTATTCAAATACCTAATATGTATACTTTTTTTTGAATGGCAAATGTTACTCCTACTCTACTTTACACCAATATTATAAACTACTCCCTTTGCCCAGGTTTGAACCTTGGACCTCCCGAGGCACCAAGTGGGCTAGCCCCACATAGGCGTTACAAATACCTAGGGCTGCAAATGAACTAAACGTTCAGCAAACAGTTCGTCAACCGTTAGGCGGGAAGTTCGTTTGTGTTCGTTCGTTTAATAAATGAACGAACATGAACAAACGTCATGTTCGTTCATCTGTGTTCGTGAACGTTGTTTAACGTGTTTGTTTGCGTCAGTAGTTCATTAATGTTTTAAGTTTTTATATTTTATTAAAATTAATTCAAAATTCCGACAAATAAAATATTTAAGAAGTATCAATGTATGATATATTCGGTTCATGAACGCTTGTTTGTGTTCGTTTGTTTCTATTTGTGTACACGCACATTAATTAGTGTTCGCTTGTGTTTATGAACGCTAGTTTGCATTTGTTACCTAAAACTAACAAACGAACTTGAACATGTTCATTTCCTTAACGAACGAACACGAACAGAAAATCTTGTTCGGTAAGTGTTCATGAACAGTTCGTGAACACATATATTTCCTTAACAGGTCTTGTGTGTGTTCGTTCGGTTTGTTTGCAGCCCTACTCGGACCTATGCCAAGTTTATCGAATTTACCTCTCGCTCGGTGTTAGGTGTAAGGGCGGCTAAACCACAGTCTGATAAATGAGGATTCAGCTCTTCATCAAGTAAAATGTTTGCTGACTTTAAGTTTCTATGTACCACCGAAGGTAGGCAAACTTCATGCAAGTACCTGCCAAGTAAAAGGGCTTTTGAGAAAGCCAGAACAATAGACGAATAATAATAGATAAACAAAATATATGCAACGACATACTCTAGAGCTCGAGCGGTCCCGAGTGCAACCCGAACACGTGCATTCCATGTCAAGGTTTTGCTACTATCCTCAGCAAAATGCAGCAAATCTTGCAAGCTTCCATTAGCAATGTAATCATAAACCAAAAGACGTTGTCCATGCTCTACACAGTATCCAGCTAACGGAACTATGTTTGGGTGCCTTAAGCGCGACATGTTTGAGACAGCTTCAACGAAATCATCTTCTTCTTGAAGTGATAAAGCTGCATTATCGATCTTCTTAACCGCCATCGTCTACAACAAACATAACAAGTATATAAGCACAAACACAATATTCACCAATTCTTTTTGACAAGTGAATGTACCTTTCCGTTCGGGAAATCTGCTTTATAAACACGACCTAAGGAGCCCTCACCGATTATGTAGTCTTGAGAGAAACTGTTTGTTGCAGTTTGAAGAGTTGCAACAGTATATGAACTAGTGGTTATCGGGGATTTCACTCTCTTTATTGATCCACTTTTCCCGTTCTCGTAAGTTGAGTTTTCCGTCGGTGGGGACTTCAAATCAACTACGCTGGCTGTCTGTATTACGGTTACCCTCTGTTCTTGCATTTCCGCATTAACTGCACAACACATGACAAATACATTATTAGGCGATTTCAACATTTCAAATGTCCATGAGTATAATATGTGTTAAAAAATAGATGAGGTGAACCTTTCTCGCTAATGATCGGAGGATTAACAGTCGAAGTTCTAGTGGTACTTTTCGTCTTTTTCCCTTTTCGATAGCAGAAAAGAAGCACAAGCGCGATAAAAAGTATCAAGAACGCAGAACCCAAACTTATGCCTAAAATAGTTCCGATGCTCATTTTGTTTCCACTGCCGGTATCTGATGATGGCGCATCGGACCCCTTATGCGTACGTGGGGGAGGAGAACGTGTGCGGTTATTGTGAGGCTTAGCGGGAGGGGGGGTGTACGGCGGTGGAGGTGGCGCAGGGCCGTTATCAAACGAGTTTCCGTCGTATCTGTTTCATTCAAGAAACCAGAATAAAAAATAAAACCGGTTACATAAGCACTTGTATAAATGAAAGAACTTGTATATATGTCACATGATAGCTTACGTGAAAGCCGGAATAGAAAGAAGCTCCTTTGGTATCCACCCATTGAAACGGTTGTTTGCAACATTTCTGCGATAAAGATAAAGGCATAAGATTAGAACGAACCGAACGAACACGAACAAGACCTTGTTCATGTTTGTTGAAAAGGAAATATACGTGTTCATGAACACTTACCTAACGAGATTTTATGTTCGTGTTCGTTCGCTAAGGAAATGAACGTGTTCGTTTGTTAATTTTAGGAAACGAACGTCCATGAACACAAATGGAAACAACAAACACATATAAGCGTTCATGAACCGAATATATATTACATTGATACTTCTTAAATATTTTTATTTGTCGGAATTTGAATTATTTAAATAAAGACATAAAAACTAAAAAACATAAATGAACTACTGAACACAAACGAACACGTGACCGAACGTTCACAAACACAAATGAACGAACGTAGTCTTTGTTCATTTGTTTAACTAAACGAATGAAATTTCTTGTTCGTGTTCGTTCATTTACTAAACGAATGAAAGTTCACGAATTGTCCCTGAACGTTCAGTTCGTTTGCAGCCTACATAAGATAACTGCCACATATCAAGATGACGGCAATACATGAGAATTTGGACTTACACATCAGTCAACGGCAGATCAGCCAGGGAATTCAAAGATCCTGTTAATTGATTGTTCTGCACGTGACTGCCCGATACAAAAGCGTCATTACAGTTCCGAACATATTGAAACAATAGTTTAGCATTGAATGGTACTAAAGACTTACAATGTTGAAATGCTTGACAGTGAACTGAGTGAATTTGGTAGATCTCCGGAAAAGTTGTTATATGAGAGATCCCTGCATCAATATTTAGCATGTAAGTATGTAAGTTCTATACGAAAATACACATTATGACATTCTAGAAAACAAAAGATCGTATATTAAGCTTTTAGCTTCGACTTACAAAGTAGTGAGACTAGTGAGATTATTGAATATATCTCCCATATTCTGAGCAAGCATATTGTGACTAAGGTTCCTGAAAGCCAACAAACATACGGATTAACTGATTAAGCATTGTTTTAAATAGCGAGATGAAAGAGTGCCACTTTAGCATGCTACGCCTCTTACATGTAGTTCAGATTATACATCAACGCAATTGAGTACGGAATATTTCCACTTAGATTGTTGTTTGCAAGTTTGCTGCAACGTTGAAAGTGCGTATCAGCATCAGAAAGATGGAATAGATATAAGAAAGATGATCAAAGATTCACTAATACTGAATATTACAGGCTAGTAAGATTTGGCGGTAGCTGATACGGAAACGCATCATGAATGTTGTTTCCACTTAAGTCCCTAAAACAGACCCAAAAAGATGAATCAAGACATCATAAAGTAATAATCTTGTGGATTAGTTTTGGTAAAGTTAGGGGCTTTATTCTCACAATGTTTTCAGCGATGTGAGGCTCGACAACATGTATCCCAATGTCCCATCAATCCCCAAATCCGGAAGTTCACTGTCGATGCATAAACAACGAATCCGATTAACTTTTCGAGAGAAAAAACCACAATGTGCATGATTTGATCATCAAAACAAACCAGTATTTAAAAACTCACATCGAAACAACGGCGGAACCCTCGCAGGTAACCCCTCTCCACGACTCGCCACACGGATCACCGTTACTTGTTTTCCAATTTGTTAACTGTGCAGCATTGTTCAAAGAAGTGTACAAAACCTGTAGTGCTTGAACTACAACCAAACAAAACCTTAAAACCATCATCATCAAACTCCATTTCGCCATATTTAAACATAAACATAAAACAATTGCATACACTATACACACTAATTCACTAAACCTTAATATGCAAAACAAACAAACATCACAATATCATATTTCTTTCAACCAGATTTCCAAAATCAAAAACCCTGTTGACCAACATTACATAACACTATTACAAAAAAATATATATTAAAATAAAACAAAATTGACATTATAGCACCCAATTTAACTTAATTTTCCAATTAACAAAAACAACCATTCAATCAGCAATCAAATACATATAACATTTCAAGCAAATGAAACCTAAACAGTTACAGAAAATGAACACAAAGTGTTACCATCAGTTGGATCAGTGGTGCTATGAACAAAACTCAAGGAAACGAAGATTGTTGCAACTAACTTGAGTAGCAGAAACCGATTGCAGTGATCTGTTACCATTGTTTGACGGTAGAAAATAGCAAAATCAGGCAGTGATGAATGAAGGAAAAGGGGTAGATTTTGCCATTTTTAGAGAGAGAGAGAGAGATTCGAAGCTTGGTGAGCAGAGTAAAGAAGAGAGAGAACCAAGTAGGAAAAACACACAGGGAAGGTGTCGGCGAACAACTCCATATTATTATGTGTTTTTTTTAATGTTTTATGTTAGTTTTATTAATGTTTGGTTTATGAATAATAATGTAATGTAATTATTAAAATAAGATTGACATTAAGACTGAAATGTTAATAGGTTGTTGAAGTCAATATAGACATATGGTCAACATGTAGTGTGACTCTTAATGAAAAGAAGATCTGGATTACAATTTTATATAAAAATATTTGTTTTTATCTATGAAAATAATTCTGAGGTTCTTTGCAGCTTATGAATAACTAAGTATTAAAAGGTATGAATCATGAAGAGTCAGTATAATGTTTAACCATTCACATCAGAAAAGATGTCTTAACCATTCTGACTCGGTATAATGTTGAACAATAACAAACACTCTGAACGATTAAGTGTTGAACCAGTAAGAGCTTTGAACCAATAAGAGCTTAAACAAACAACCCCTTACTATGATTAGTCTTGGCTGAATAGAGAAAACACTTTATACACAAATATATTATTTGTGGTATACTTGACATTTGACAAGACATGCACATACATTCTAAAGTAGCTAAGACTATATGTTGTGGATTAACTAAAATGTGTAAATAGTGATTTAACTAAATCACTCATTCACAAGGTTAAAATATTTTTTTATATCTCTCAATGCAGGCTAGGTTATTTATTGTAAGTGTGACATCACACATACACATTACTAGTCTGTTGGCTAAAATCTTCTAATACTAATTCGTCTATTGACTTATTCTTATGCCAAATTTGGGTTATAAGAATAAAATCTAGTGTTAAGGCTACCATGAGAATATTTACTATCATATATCCTTAAAGGGGTTAAACAACTTAATTCGTCTAGTCTATTGACTAAAATATACACTACTATTTCGTCTATTGACTTATTCTTAAGGCTATACCATGACCGAATATACTATCACCTATAAGTCTAGCCGATTCGATTGACTAAAATCTACCCTACTAATTCTTCTATTAACTTTTCTTACGTCGAAGTTGGTTCACTTGTCACTTCGATCATATTTAGTAGAGTAAACTTTCGTTTTGCTCCCTGTGGTTTGGTCACTTTAACGGTTTTTGCCCCAAACATTTAGAAATAACCATTTTCCTCCAATAGTTTGATGTGGTTTTTCCATTTTGCTCCCCGCCTCTAACTCCATCTAAATTGTCTGTTTTTCCATTTTGCTCCCTGCAGGGAGCAAAATGGAAAAACAATAGCAAACTATTGGAGGAAAATGACTATTTTTAAAATTTGGGGCAAAACCGTTAAAGTGACCAAACCACAGGAAGCAAAACGAAAGTTTACTCTATTTAGTATTAAAGGTACCATGAGTGCATTTACCCTCCAACCCTTGAAGAATGCAGAACATTTCAATATAATTTGAATTGAATATTATTTCCTGTCTTGGGGAAAAACCATAACCGGATTATAAGATCATGTTTGGTTCATGTATTTCCTGTCTTTGCCATGTGAAAACCGAATGAAATGCGACATATATAAAAACAAAAGTAAATTGCCAGTTGCAGGACTGAATATATTATATATTTATCATGCATTATTAAATACTTTAACATTTGTTGGGAGTTTAAAATTTCTTACATTAAGTAAATAAAATTATGGGGAATCTCCAATGATAAAGTTGGTTTAAATTCTGCATATGAATATGAATGAAGTATGAAGCAATCCATCTTTTCAGGTGGCTTTCCCTGTCTACCCACCATTTTCATATTGTATCCATGTTGTTGTTCAAATTTCATTTCTAACCCAAAATTTTTTAAATTGGATGTAGCTCTGTTTTGTAGAGTAAATTCAAGTAATGGCAAATAAATGTTTTTGTTGCACTACCTGCCACAAATAAATGCTACTGTGATTTATTATGGTTAATTTTAATAAAACTTACTCATGTATATTTTGGGGTTAATAATGGATATAACTAAAGTTGTTCTATAAAGGCTCCTAAAATTAAGAAGTGTATAAAGACACCTACAAAATATAACACAATGTCAAGCAAAATATAACTCAATGCGAAAATATAACACAATGTCAAAGAAAAAGACATAATAACGCAAATATAGAAAAGACAAAATGATAAATAAAAATATATAATGATGTAAACAAAAAGTCTATAATCTACAAGCTAAACATCTAAAAACAAAAACCTAAAATCTCACATCGTAAAGTTCGATAAGACGGTTCCAATACCAGTTGAATGGGGACAATCGGAGTGCGTTTGATACCCTTCTTACGACTTGTTATTTTTAGAAGACTTTGTATTTGATCCTAATCCTAAAGGATATAGATGCTATTAATGTTATCATATAGTTTATTTTTTATGTTATAGAATAGTTTAAAGTAGATGGTATACTTTTTCTCATTTTAACAATGTTACTGTGATCATCCCCTCCTATTTCCCCGCTATTGCAAATACGGGTTTAAAATTATATAGTTCTTGATTTAATTGATGGCAAATACGGGTTTAAAATTATACAATTTCTTAATTTGGTTGATGTGATAAAACGAATGAGTTAGACATGTCTTGGGTTAGGTCAGTCACACGTATAACAATTAGCAATTTGCTATAAAATAGATAATCAAAGTTCAAAAATAATCGCTCAAAGTTACATATATCTTTTACGTTGCACAAAGTAGAAAATGGTTGAACATGACAAGGTATAGTATGGTGGAGCTACCTTAGCATGAAAAACAAGGTTGAAGATCTAAAGATGTCGAAGAATGTGTGGTTTGAGATTTAGGGCTATTTAAGCTTATTTGAACCATTATATTATTTGAAGTGAGATAACTAGCAATTGGTTATGTATAACATCTTATTGATTTGATTAAATTCCAAAAACATGTTTATTAGTTATAACTCATAATAATAGTTGTCCATTTTTATAACTATGGTTGTACAACATGATGAATTTTAATGATGTATTTAAAAAGCAAATATTTGTTGTCATTAAAACTATTTTCTTTTCATTGCTCTTGCCTTTCTCAATATATAACTATATGTAGTGTTGGTGTAAAAACTACTACTCAACTATTTTAGGACCAATGTGAAAATCTTCGAAACTCTAGGTGATATTGTTTAAAGTGGATGATCTGCCTAAAATGCCCAAACTACCCATGTTACTTGGTAACTTTTACAGCCATTGACTCTATTTTCCCACCGACGGAGAGGGCATCTTAGTAAATTATGAGGGGGGGCAAAGTGGACCGAATAGCACCAAAAAGATCATCGGTACTTTTTAAAGCGTTTTTTCAAGCATTTGACTTCGGATTTTAGCTCGGGGGAAAATTCATGAAAGTGATGCTTTAATTTAATTCATTTTATTATTATTTTAATAACTATATAATATTAGTTATATGTGTGTGGAAATTGAATGAAGTTCTACTATATAACATGTCACGGACTCAATAGGTCCACATATGATGATATTAAACCCCCCAAAATCAGGTTGCTTTGGTTGATCGATAAGAAATACAAATAATTTCTAAATTGAATTTCTCTAGCTTTTTGTTAACTTATTTGATTTATATTGAATGTGTTATCAGTTATCACATATTTTATAAAACAAAAATTTTAAAATGTAATGATTTATATTGAATATTTATCAAGTAATATGAAAAAGTTATAGCCTTTGAAAATTGTAACGGATTTGAGTTTATGAGTCAAATATATTGGATCTACATATAACACCCTGGTCTTTGAAGGTCTCCTACACTTCGTACGAATTGGATCTCTTGTACAAAACCATTCCTTGTTTACTTAATAAATTGTTAAAAATGCGTTTTCACGAATTTTGTTTTTATGGGTGGGTTTCTGCTTTCAAAGTCCATTTTTCTTACAAAAGTCACAAAACACCATAATTTCAGCGATAAAACACACTCAAAACCCACAAATAACAGAGTGAAGATCACTAAAACACAATATCCAAACCCTAACGGTCCATAAAAACTTCAAACACACAATTGTAGAACAATAAATATAAAAACACAACATGATAATCAACATAAAACACACTAATGTTAGTCATTCGATAATCAAAGCCTTATCATCTAAAATACAACACAAAACCCAAAAATGCCTTTAATAATCTTCAATTTGTTATTTTTGGGTTTTAAGTGTATTTTATGGTTAAATTTATGGTGTTTTATGACTTTTTTACACTTTGTATGAAAAATAAACTTTGTAACCAATTTCCACCCTTGTTATTATTTTAAGTATTTTCCAATATACATTAGATTAAATTAAATACTGATACGTTGACAGGAGACAAAAGGAGTTTCAAACAAATAATAATTAAAATGTTGAATTCTTTGATCAACATAATAATAAACAATAATTAGCCTAATAATTTAACTTAGTTTTGCTCTATTAGTTGTGACCCTATAACTGTGTGGCTATTAAAAAAAATACTTAAATGATACTTTTATTTGTTAGAATAATGATTGTGGATAAAGTGTAAATAAATTATTCACTTTATCATGCATGCCAATTATGAGTTCATACGTGCGTTGCAAAGAATTCGTATTCTAAGAAATAGTTTTCAATATTACTATACTTGATGATTAATGTCACACCCCGACCCGCAGCGGAATAAAAGTCGGAACATAATTGAGTTATCACCAAAGCTCATGATATTTAATAAGATGTTTCATATTTATTAAATTCAATTTACAAACTTAAATATCCAAAACAAAATTCATACAATTACAAAGAAAATGAAACTATTCCGAAGCATAAACTTGTTTATTCTTCTAGGCCTTCCTAAGTGTTTCCTGTCTCAGCTGGATCACATGTATCATGTATAAAATGGGGGAGATTTTGGGTCAACAAAAGTTGGCGAGTGAACCTTGATAAAACATTTTAACTGATTTCTTGTTTTATTTAATAAGGAAAATTCGTGCATTAATCACATGTGAGCAAACATATATGTAAACAATCACAAACCACTTTGAATGAGTATATGACATGAAATGATGATGTATTTGAGATCAAGGCTCAATCAAACGGAGCCGATCTAATGAGGCTCCTGATGCTCAACCCGTATTCCACGGGGAACTGATGGGCCTAATGAAATGCGTGCACTGAAATGATGATATTCAATCTACATATAATTCACACAATAATTGATACACATTTGATCACATACATGATGTATGCACAAGTGTTTAAATAAAATAAAAGAATAGCACGACGCATGATACACCCCAAAATATGATTAAAACGGGGAATTGGTAGAGATTCACTCACCGTGGAAGCGTTCTTTGATGACGATGAATGCGCACGAGTTTATGATTCAACCGACGAGGGAAAAACTAACCTAAATAATAATGAAATGATTCGATTAAATAAATAAATTTTATTTGAGATTATTATTTTCATTAGTGCTCTTTAATGAGATTTTTAGGTCTAATTTTATGAGTTTAATGCAAATTTCTAACTTTAAAAACCCTATTTTTAAGTATTTTAAACAAAATTTTCAATTAAATAAATAAATAAAAAGAAAACAGAAAAATAAAAATTTGGGTTGACTTGTCAGGGTTGACCGGGTCTGACCGGTCAGACTGTGTTTATTCTATGCGGTGAGTGAGGTTCGAACTCGGGACCTCTCGTATACGTGCACGCAGCTCTACCAACTGAGCTACGTGTCTAACCCGAAATATTCTTGGTTTTAATTATATTTATATACTAACTGACTCTTAACCTTATTTAGTTTTTATTAAAAATGTTATAATATGGCCGAACCGGTTGCAGAGACCCGGAGTCGAACTCGGGACCTTCGGTTCGAGTGCGCACAGCCCAACCAGTTGGGCTGTGTTTCTAATCTGTTTAACTACTGGATTATATTCCTCTTATGTATATACTGTGACTTGATCTGATTAGGTTTTAAAAATGTTGGTTTTATTTCTGAAAGTCGGTACATGTGCGATTCGAACCCGGGACGTGTGTTTTGTATTTGCACACAGTCCACCGCTGGACTGTGTGTCTAACCCGGTTAAATACTCGATTTTAATTACATTAATATACAACTTAAAGTTCGTCTTCTTCATTAAGAAGAACACAGAACAGTGAACCCGACTGTTTTTGCTTATTCGACCAACAACCTTACACTCGATTGAAATGGAATAGGAAAATAAAGATTAAGGAATATGATATACAAAGACGGAGAGTTTTCTTCAGATTTCCGGCAAGTTTCGTCGGCTCTGATTTGCGATTTCCGGCTGAATGAACTGTTTTAACAGTTTCGATTATTGTGTTGAGCAATTAGATTATCAATCAAGAGATAGCAAGAAGGTTTAGACAATTATACCGTCTGAAGAACGAATGCGGTTTTCTGATCAGCGATTCCGGCGATATTCCGGCGAAAATGAAAATCTCCGGCGACAAGCTTTGGAAGGGATAAAGCTTCGAAAGAGAGTGCGGTTATGAGCGAAAGGTTTACAAGAAGTTTGAGTGGGTATTTATAAGGAAGAACAGGCTGAATTGGGTTCGAATTTGGGTCATGATTCGCGGTCAAAGGTTTCCGACGGTTTTGACTGAAATTGATTGTTAGGCATCGGTTATAACTGATGTCGAAATCAGTTTACGCGTTTCAGTCAAAGGAAAATAGCCACAATTGCGGAAATCTCGGTTTTTCCGGCGACTGCGAGTTCTGAGCGCGCTGATTACCGCTTTTGATTTTCGGGTTTTACTTTAAGTGTTATTTGATTATGTATTTAACACAAGTGAAGTGTGTGGCGGAGTGGTGTAGTGTGTGTTTGTGTTTGCGGGAGACCCGGGTTCGAGACCCGACGACTCCATTTTATTTTTTATTCACTTATTATTATTATTTATTAATTATGGTTTTTAAATTCTAAAATGTTTGTTAATTATGTATTATTTAAAATTATCTGAACAATAAATACGCAACGAATTTATAACTGAATACCTGGTTATTAAATGAAACGGGTTTTGAAACCCGTTTTTCGACGAATGTTACAATTAATAAATTATAAGCTAATACAAAAAAAAGTTATGTAAACAAGTCATTGAAATTTGAGTAAAAAAGATATTTCATTTCAAGTCATGCTTGAGGAGTAGGAACATGAATATGCCATCGGTCTCGTATATGTATTGTGAGAATCAAGAGAATCTGCGGAGCACCTTTTTACGGCTTGCATATTCTTGAATCAAGTATCGATGAGTTTCAATGCTTGGAGTGATATCCCGCCTTTATTCCTCTTCTCGGTTAGAGATCTTATGAAAGCACATGGATTCTTACGGATGGGGAAGAAAGCAAAGAAGATTATATATGGCCTTATTCTAATCACGTGTTGGTGTATCCGGAAAGGTGGAAATGAGATGGCTTTCCAAAACATAAAATATAGTCCGCAAGATGTTATGGGTGAATCTAGGAGTTTCGTTTGGTTAAAGAATAAGTCTTCTTATAAGTTCCTCCGATGGAAGGATTAGTGTAAATTTCCGTTGTGTATGTTGGCCTCTTGCCCGTTTAGGTCAGAGGCGTGTTGTATGTATTTTCCTTTTGCCCGATTAGGTCAGAGGTGTGTTTAAATGAAATTTATTTAAAAAAAAACTTAGTGAGGAACTAAAAAACTTCAAATTTAATTTCATAAAAAGGTTCTAATATAGAGTATTGTTAGAAATATTATGAAGAACACCCATTTTTCTTTCATATACTTTATGTCCCTGTAAATTGCTTTGATGTTTCGGCTGATTAAATAAAACCACTTTTAGGTCCTCCTTAAATAAAAAATAAAAAATAAAAAAAGCATTTTTATTCTTAAAAAACAAACCATAAGTTGAATGCTTTTTAATAAAGCGGAGTTATCTTTCTACGAGGGGTTCGGTTTTGATAAACGAGTCGTCATTTAGTAAGAGATTAAATTAATTGGAAAACGAAGACTTTATCTTTCATGGGGAGACTTAAGCTTGTGAAGTCGGTAGTGGGGAGCCTCCCAAATTATTACTTATACATTTACACAGCTCTTATAGTAGTTATAAAGACTTTGGAGGGGATTAGGCGAAAGTTTCTATGGGGTGGGTGCGGGTCAATTAACAAGATTATGAGGGTAAAATGGGAAAGAATTATAGTCTCTAAGAACTTAGGGGGTTTACCGTTGGGAGAATACGTAAGTTGAATTTTGCTTTCTTGGCTATGTGGTGGTGGTGGCGTTTAAAGTCGGATTCGGATCAATTGTTGGTGAAGGTTATGAAACTTATCCACAATAATACTAAAGATCACAATTTTATACAGGTTAAGAAGACAATTTTGGTTTGTGAAAGATAATTAAAAGTATCAATAAGGAGTTTGCCAAATTCAATATTGACTTACACAAGAAGCTTTGTAGTAGGATGCGAGAGGAAATAAAACTTTATTTTGGTTAGATGATTGTATGGAAGGGGTCCCCTTGAAGAGCAGTTTCAAGTGTGTACTAGTTAGCAATGGTCAATGTGAGGTAACCCACTTGGTAGAGAAATTTGCTTCTTAAAAGGGAGATCTCAGGTTTAAACTTGAGCAAGGAAAGTATTAAGGATTATTGGTGTAAAAATAGAGTAGAAGTAACATTTTGCGGTTAAAAGAAAACTTGTTATCAAAGAACAAAAAGGTGTTAGTCTAAGACTGTTTCAGGATCATTCAAGGGACATGAGTTTGGGAGTAGGGTTGGATTAGAACCACGATAATAGCTGAGGAGAAGGCAAAATTAAGGGCCCTTAGTTTGGTTTCATGCAACAAAATATCACAAAAAACGAAGACTCATGGCAGTGGTTAGACGACTAGGATAGATCTTTCTCGTTTAAGAGGGTGAAGGAAGAGTTATTAAAGTAGATCTACTTAAATCAGCCAGCTCATGATTTGTGTTGAAATAAGCCTTTTCAACATTTCCGATTTAAATCCTTGGAGTGGGATCCTCTTCTTCCCCTCGCGGCTCGCGTGGCGCGAAAGGAAGCCTTATCAACATTTTACAATTTAAATCCCCGAACTTCTTCGTGTGCTTGTTTTCTCCAATCTAAGCCTCATTTTCTGCACTTTGAATCCATGAACTCCTACAAGACACCATACAACATACGTACGCTAAAACATACCCAAAACGACTTGATAATTAATTAAAACATATACAAAGATAATACATTTGCACAGTGTTGTTACCAACAGAACAACCCCACCCTATAAGAACTCTCTACAAAAACGCTCCAAGTCCTTTGTGACTTGACTTAGCAATCTATATAAAGAGTAGAAATAGGTTGGCAAGGAGTTTAGAATCGACTTAATCAAGGTGAATCGACCACCATATTATAAAACGGAGAGCCTCTTTTTAAAGATGTCCACCACCGGCTTCCACTGTTTTGTCAAGTTCATATTTGTACCAACAAATAGCCCCAATTTTTAAATGGGAATTTCCCCACTCTACACCGCATAATTTCCGTCACCTCTTGCACTTGATTGTCGCTCACTCCAACCCAATACACACTACTTTTTGCGAAGTTGACCCGCAAACTTGAGGCAAGGTAGATGCACCTTATGATTCTCATTAAGTTTTGCACATATTCTATGGACCACTCATGTCACAAATCTTAGTAGTTTGAAAATTTAACATTTTTGAATGAATAAACCATGAGTATTATACGAGAATAAGTATGAATGTAATTTGTTATTCGAGTACATCAACTCTTTCAAGTTTGAGTTATAAACAAAACTTCGAAATGTAATGATCCAAATCGTGAAAACATGGTATTTTTAAGATGTGAAACTCACCTATAATTAGGCAAAAGATGTAATCATGTTATTTTAGTTTATCAATCATTTGATTTTTTCTATTAATGATTACAACAAACATGATATTATATAATATAACAATTATATTATATATATAAATTTATATAATATACAATTATATAATATAACAATTGGAAGTTTAATACACAGTAACCTGGCTTTTTATCTTTTTTTTGTTTTTGTCTTTTATCTTTGTTTTTTATCTTTTTTTCCTTTTCTTTCTTTTATCGTTATTATTTTTTTATACTTTTACCCTTAATTTTTAGTGTTAACAACTATAATCTTTTAACTTTCTCAAAATTTTGTAATCAAGTTTTACATGTTTATTTTTACGTACGTGTTTGTATAAAATCAAATTAATTTACGTTTAGACGTAAATTTCCCGGTAATAAGTTGGGTCAAATATAATATATTTCTTATGCTTATTATTATGTACGTTTTCGGTTGTCTGTGTTTTAATGTAAATTTATTTTATTTTTTCTTAAATTAGTCGGGTAAAATATAATACGTTTTCATGCTTATTTTTATGTACGTATTCAAATGGTCTACGTTTTGATGTAAGTTTGTTCGGAAACACGTCGAGTCAAATATAATACGTTTTCATTAAACGCTATAAATTCAAGTCACTTTACGTTTCGACATCGCCGCAACGCGCTGTACCTATTTTCTTACGTGCTTATTTTTATGCACGCGTCAGTGTAAATTCAAGTTAGTTTACGATTCAACGTAAATTTTCTTTGGAAATATGTGTCAAATATAATTCGCTTTCCTGCTTATTTTTATATACGTTTTCAGCTGCTGGTCTACGTTTTAACGAAATTACAATTAGGAAGTTATGTATCATATTGGCTTTTTTGTTTTTTCCTTGGATTTTTTCTGACTTTATTATTTTTATTTTTTAGTTTCTTTATTTTTAGTGTTTAGTTTTAAGTTCCTTTTCATTAAAGTTATATTTAAGATAACATTTACGTTTTCATTTATAATTAATTTAAAATCATTTCGTCCTACTATCCAATTTAAATTTGTTTTTATGGTTTTTGGTCGATGTAAAAACATGTGTCGATATTCTTTTAAGCATATTTCTTTCGATTGGTATACTAACTAAAATAAATATCAATCGAAACCACGTAGCGTAGCGAGGGTATTCTTAATAGCTTATAACAAATACGAAATGGATCCTTATGTGGCTGGTCAAAACAAAGTTAGGTAACTAATAACTAATGCATTAAATTTAGTTAAAAGAAAACACTATAAAAATCAATCTTTTTCAATAAAAGAAAACACTTTAGAATTTGGACGTTTTTATTCGTGACTTTAATAAATTCGATTTCTTTTGACTTACTTTACCTATGTTTTATATCAAACATTTACCAAATAATTTGTGCGAATTAAAAGTACCAATAAAATGGTTGTAAATAAACACAAAATGCAGGGAAAGTATTACATGCATGCATACATACAACATGGTGATGATGACATGATGGTTGGAGAGCACGTGATTTTCGTTAGATGATGTTGAGGTATGAGCTGGATGGTGACATTGGGCACTGAAGCAGGTGAGAATTACCATTAATTGTCACTGTCAATCGAACCATTCATGCCACCTCTCTCCAATAAGGGTACTTGGTGTGGGGCCGTCTTAGGCCCGGCTTTGGCCGACGACGCCCCCCAACACCACGCCAGATGGCGCGTTGGTGTTGCGGACGTCCTCCTGCAGAGTAGGAAAACGGGGCCATATTTTCATAAATCTTCCACAACTCTCACTCTTCCCTCTCATTCACCACCATTCAACTCTCCCTCTCCCTCTTCCCTCTCGTTCACTTAGGGTTTCAGTTTTTTTTTCGAAATTTGAAGTGGTTTTTGTTTTGATTTGTGAAGGTATTCTTCTGAGGTGAAATGTGGTTTTGGATGGTTGATGGTGGTGGTGGAGAGGGATAGAAAGATATGTAGAGAGAGGGGCGGTGGTGGTTGGTGGAGAAAGTGGTGGTTCTTGATGGTTGATGGTGTCGGTTGTTTGTGATGGTGGAGAGGAGTTGAGAGACTGAGAAAGAGATGTAGACAGAGGGAGGGGTTGTGGTGGTCAGGTGGTGGTGGCTGAAATTTGCCAAAAATTAAAAAGAAAAATTTGCCAAAATTAAAAAGAAAAATAAAAAATCTAGGTGGGGTTGGGTCGTCACCCATTTCCAAGCTTCCATTCCTGGAGAGCCGTCCTCCAAGGTCTCTGACACGTTTGCTGACGTGACGCATCGTCCTGGAGAGAGGTCCATCACCCACACGAGTAGCCTAACATATGCTTTATCTTGTTGTCAAAGTTAAAAGTTGGAACTCTCTTGTAATTTTGTGTCTAGATTCTTTTAGGAGTAAATTGCGGTTTTGGTATCTGTGATTTAGCGGTTATTGTTGTTATTTACAAATTTAAATGTCTTGTAATTTAATACTAATGTTTTTATTTTTATAACGGTTTAAATCTGTCACACTAATTCCATCCAAATTATAGTTAACCCCATTCAAATGAAAGCATGTGTAGGATATTTTGATAAATAACCGTTATTCAAATGAAAGAAAACAAATATCATCTTTCTAAAATGTTTGATACATCGAATAAGTCACTCTTTTATATAAAATGACAAAAATATAAATATTTATTTTATTAAAAGTTTGTTAGTTTTTATAACAGCGTAACTATATAAAAGTATCATATTTAATTCAGTTCTCCTGTTATATACATATATATATATATATATATATAACAAAAGCTCGACGTCAATAGTGTGTGGGTTTTCTTTTTTAATATTTTTTCCACCACTCTACTATCGTTATAATTTTCTGTATGAAAGTCTGCTAGTTCTAGCTCAATGGTGAGACACCTTACCTTACTCGGTGTGGGTGACGGGCCTCTCTCCAGGACGACCCGCCATGTCAGCATTTACGTCAGAGGTCTTGGAGGACGCCCCGGGATGGAAGCAATGAAATGGGTAACGACCCGACCCCACCTAATTTTTTTTTTTCTTTTTAATTTTAGCAAATTTCAGCTAGGCTCATCGGCGGAACCAGAGGAGGGTCCGGGGGGGTCCGTTGACCCTCCAGCCAACCCTTCGGTGAACCAATTTGTCGATTCATAATGGGTCAGTGCTGTCATTTTAGGTTAGTTTGACCCCTCAAATTTCCGGGATTAGCTTATTGTTGGTTAGCGTTCACGAAAAGAGTGAAAACAAAACTAGAAGGAGAAGAACTCAAATAAAATCACAGGTTTATGATTTAAGTGTGAGAAGATAAAGTTACTGTAAAAAAGGAAGTGAAGATAATAACTAAAGTGATTATTTGCAGTTTAACCCTTATGTTTTAACATTTGTTTGGAACAACCCTTGATGTTTTCACAAAACCACAAACTCAAGTCTCAAAATATACCTTATGTCAGGATAGACTATAAATTACCTTTTAGATGGTCGTTTAGTCAAGCTTTTTAAATTTAATTTTAGTGACACACATAATTATATAGTAAATAAAATAGTAATATTTAAAAAAATGACTAACATCTAAATAATAACTATTATTACTATAATAAAAACAATACATTCTAATAAAATAGTAACATTTATAAAAGTTATTATCATCTTGTATCTTTTCCATATTTTCTTTAACTTCATTACTTTTTTTATTTTATTTAGTTATTGTATATATGTATTACAAAATATTTTATGTAATCTAAATTTATAACTTTATTTGTTTCCCATTGTACTATGTTCAAAAAGGTTTTTTCTATAAATTTTAAAAATAAATTTGTTTTCAATGGTTTCAAAATAGGGAATATTAAGAGTTACAATTACCAACCCACTAATTAAAAATGAATTTGTTTTTAATGGTTTTAAAATGGGGAGTATTAAAAGTTACAAATTACCAACCTCGCTAACCTCGAATCATCAAGCAGTAGAGAAGGGGCGTCAAATTATGCAACAAAATACCATTAAACTAAATGCTCTTTGACTTTTCTCTTTAATATATACTTGTAATTAAAAAAAACAACTCAATTTATGTTATGTTGTATACTAGGGAATGTAAAAGTAACAAAAACTATTTTGACCCCAAACTAAAATGTTCTGGTTCCACCACTGGCTAGGCTTGGATCCAGTCTCTACAACCACCACCACAACCCCTCCCTCTCTATACATCTCTCTCTCAGTCTCTCAACCCCTCTCCACCGTCACAAACAACCGACACCATCAACCATCAAGAACCACCACTTTCTCCACCAACCACCACCGCCCCCTCTCTACATATCTTTCTACCCCTCTTCACCACCACCATCAACCATCCAAAACCACCATTGTCTCCACCAACTATCACCGCCCACCGCTGCTCCACCTACTGCCATTAAAGTAGACGCGCCAACAATCATGAAGATCTGGATCGGAGAAGGGAGATCTGGTGGAGAATTTGGGGGTTTTGAGATGTGAGGGTGAAATGTGTAAATCTCGCCCCGTCTCCAACGGCTGCAGGCCGACGTTGAAGACGTCGACGACCCACCCGGCGCGGTGTTGGGGGGCGTCGCCGGTCCATGCCGGGCCTGGACGACCCCCACACCGAGTGTCCTTAGGATTTAGATGCTGGCTCTGAACTGAATTATTTTTAACTATGTTTTTTTTCTTTTTTATATCCAACAATCAGTTTTTTAGGTATGTAAACTGCAACAAGATACTGCCTTCTATCATGTAGTAGCATCTCCTCAGCATAACAATATATTTATTATATATCATCGATCTAGAACAAGTATAAATCAAAATAGTCTAAGTTAATTGTATATTGATTTTAAATTTTGTATAAGGATTTAAGTATAAGTTGTTAGTATGATGGATCAAAATCGCAATAAAATAGAAATATTGGTATTAAAATTGCAATACATTTGGATTTTGTATATAATAGCAAAGCAATAACCACTAAACCATAAGGACAAAAACCGCAATTTACTCTTCTTTTAACTAGTGGGTTGCATTAGCGTTACATGACAATGGTATCGGCATTCGGTCAGTATTTGTCTGGTTCGTTTCATCACCTATACAATATCGGTTGAAACTTAAACAAATATGTTACATTCATGTTACACGACGACGGTACCGTCTCGTGACTTATACAATACTGGTTGAAACTTAAACAAAAACACGTTACAGACACCCACGCTACTGACGTTTCATTGGCGTCGGTCCATTCGTTTTGTTACGTGTAAAACTACCGGTTGGAATTAAAAAAACATAAAAAAACGTTTTGCTACGTGTAAAAATACCGGTTGGATTTAAAAAAAACATCAAAAAAAGGAAAAAAATCAAAAAAGATAAAATAGTTACATACCGTTTGAAACCTAAAAAACACATTACACCCATGTTTCGTAATGGTAGTACTGTTCCGTTATCTGTAAAATACTATTTGGAACTTAAATAAAACATGTTACACCCGCGCTACGCAGCGCCACTACCGTTTCGTAACCTTTACAATACCGGTTGGAACTTAAAAAAACACGTTACACCCGTGCTACGTGACTGCCGTACTGTTTCGTGACCTTTACAATGCCAGGTGAAACTTAAAAAAACGTTACACCTGCGCTACGCGGTAGCGGTACCGACGTTTAGTCGGTGTCAGTCCGGTTTGTTTCGTTACATGTACGATACTAGTTGAAACATAAAACGACAAAAGCAAAAACAAAAAGAAAAGACATAAAAAGACAAAATAGTTAAATAACGTGTTACGTAGTGGCGGTACAATTTCGTTACATGTAATTCCGGTTGAAACTTATAAAAAACGGGTTACACCTGCATTATGCAACAGACTACCTACATTTGGTCGGTGTCGGTCCGGTTCTTTACATGTACAACTGTACAATACCGATTAAAACTTAAAAAAACACAATTACGCAATCTGTTTAATCTTATGACAATATTTAAAAACTATATAACGAATGTTAAATTGAACCATACTCTAAATCAATTTATCTTTGGAAATATTTATCCAACTGAGTAATACACGAGTCTTTTAAACTTCGTATAAAAAATAATGGTTACATTTCCTTTCTTAAGCCATCATGGGCCTCTTTCTAAGTACACTTTTGGGCCAATCTCTTGTAATGGACCATTTGGGCTTAGAGAAAGTTGAAAAAAGTACAATTTTGTTACCACTTTTTATAACAATTAAATCTTTGAATTTTACGATCGTTTCACACCTTTTCAAAATGTTATAATTTGAGTTTATGTTAAAAGATAACAATTAAATCCTTGAATTTTATGATCGTTTCACACCTTTTTAAAATGTTATAATTTAAGTTTATATTAAAGATCCAGAATTTGAATTAAAATAGTTCAGCTAAGCATTGTTGTAGCTAATCTGATTTTGTTTTGTTTATAAAAGTTAGTATAAAAGAATATCTTTTTAACGCTCTAACATTTTAATATAGAAATTGGGCCAACAAGTAACTAAAACCCACAAACAGAGTACAATCATACAATTACATCAGTACAATAAAATCACATCACCTCTTCCAATTTAAACTCGAGAGAACTTTGATCTACTTTTTATCATAAAAAAGAGTTGGCTTTGATCTCATCCACTATTTCCATAACCGAGACGTTCCTGTTATTGAATTCCTTTTCATTCGCATCTTCCAGATTTGCCACATAAGAGAATCATCTGACTGATTGCCTATTAGTTTTATAGGGTTTGCAATGTTCAATACAAGCTTAAATTGATATTAAGATCTTGTGTTCGTGTTTGATTGTTGATTCCCCACATCGTGTTTGACGAATTTCGCACATTAAACACGTTAATCGAACGAATTATACGGTAGGCGGCCATACACTCTTATTTCTTGCCTTCCAAATCACCTAAACGGTGGATTGAAAAATTTAATTCAAGAACAATTAAGACAAATCAATCTTCAAGATCCATTTGTCTATTTAGTAGAAAGATGAGATTGATCCAAGAGTAACTCACATCTATGCAATTGAGACACTTCATCAACCAAAGCAGGAATTGACTTCCAATTCCAATTAAGCAAATGTTGGAATCAATATGCGAGATACGATTAGGCACAACACATGTTTAGCTTTTTCAAGCTGAAATAAGGCAGGAAACATGGCTAGTAATACTCCATAACCGGACTAGTTGTTTAAAGAAAAATTACATACTCTTACTATTGCCAACTTTACATATTAGTAGAGGGCGTGAAGAGGAAGCCACATTACCCCTTTAACACCCAAAACACCATTACACTTCAATGAAAAGGGGGGCCAAATCAAGGCTCGTTAACCCACTAACGAGCGTGAGTAGGGCTCAAGCTTTTCCCAACCAATCACACAAATAATAATTGTTTTCTTTTAAATAAAAAAATGAATTAAGGATTGAAGCTTAGTTAAAACCATTACACACATACGAAACTGTGGTTTAGTTAAAGGCTTCATGCATGTGTGGCATTGAGGTGGCACTTTAACACAAACCACTACACATATTCTTAGCAATAAAACCTGCCTAGGTCCAATAATAGAAGTTTCATAATAATTAGCTCTCCAACTTTTTTGACTAGCATGAATGCTTTTGATAATAGTGGCCCATAAGGAAGTGAGATCCGATTTGAATCTTCAAATTCATTTTAACCAAAGGGACTAGTTTGCCAACCCTAAGGCACCCAATGCCTAACCCGCCTTGGTTTTTTAGAACCAAAAGCCTGCACTAGGAAACCCAACATATCTTTGATTTATCATTGGTATTTTTCCGTAGAAAACTCTTTCGAGTCAGACGCCTTCTCGAAGTCAACTTTAAACAATCTATTTTGCAAGATTTAAGCCACGTGATAACCTCGTTGGTGACAATTGGTCCATCTAGTATGGAATGATCCGTGATAAAGGTTGTTTGGCTGGTAGTTATAATCGAATCAATGACCCTTTTTAATCTGGTGGCAAGAAATTTAGCAATTACTTTGTATACACAACCTATAAGGATAATGAGCCTATAACCGGATATTAATAATGGGTCATAAATTTTAGGAATAAAAAAATAAAAAAAGCTACTACATTTACTGAATACGGATGACCAATCCTAAAAATGTTGGAAAGCATCAAGGCCAAGAGCTTTATCATTTCTGCAACACCAAATGCCTTCCTTAATCTTGGCCATAGAGAAGGGAACTATTAAATCCAACATCTGCATGTTGCAAAGTTTATCAATCCAGAAATCACCAGTTTTTGCGAATGAGACATCACTCTGAAAATTTAGCTTTAAATATTTTAAAAATAATCGATTTTAATAATCCTAACTTAGTAATTAGCCTACAACAGTCCTAACTACGAAAAAGGCTTGTTGAGAGAAAATTTGTTAAAAGGTTTGTGCTACGTCAGCGTTCACTTCATCAAAAAACTAACTGGATTAGACCTCAATTAGAAAAGGCTTGTTAGGAGAAAATATGTTAAAAGGTGGGATTATCGGTAGATATTTCTGTAATTGGGATTGTTACCTATCAATTGCTAATAGTTAAGATTATTAAAATCTATTATTCTAGTATCTTAAAGTTTTGAGATCATGAAATAATCTTGATTTTCTTCCCCCTCCAAAATCCATTTCGCTCTACTCTTTTGTTTAGGTTCGCATTTCTTAAACTTTCATTATCCTTGAAACATTTTTTGAGATCCAACCTCTTCTGCTTCTCCACATCTATCATCATCTTTAATTCTTAATCAGTGGCGGATCCAGAAAATCTTCGTAGGGGTAACGTTTTATAGAAAAGGGGTAACGAATATAAAGAATGTCAAATTTTTTAAAAATTTACACTACCTTCGGAGCGTCAATGAGTAACAGAGGCTACCCCTACCAATAAAGTAGGTCCGCCCATGTTCTTAATTCAACCTTTGTTCCAACATGTCTCTATTTGATTTTAGGGCGTCAGTTTCTACTTTCTAATGATTCCATCCCTCTTTCCAAATTAATCCAATTTATAATGGCACATTTTATATGTTTAAGTTTCACCAATAAAACAGAATCCAGCAGCCCCTCATGTACAATATTTTGAAATAGCATTATTTACCATATTTGTAAATCCATCTTTCAACATCCACAAATTGAATAATTTAAACCGGAAATTGATAATGGTAATGAAGCTATAATCTTCGAATGAAAATATTTTAATATGGTTTTGCACGTTATGCGTTTGATTATATATAGTAAATAGTATTTAAAATAAAGACCTATGGTCTGCATTGTTTCTCAATTAATTATATGATTTTCCTTGTTTTAATAATCATTTAAAAAAGGGACACATATAAAAACGTATGAAGTCATGAAAAATATTATACAATAAGTAAACAACAATCATCATTACTAAATAAATAAAACAAATTAACAAAATATATTTTCCTTATAACGTTAAATTTAAGCATATGAACTTATCTCAATTCATTGAAGGACTCTGATTTTCTAGGCATTTGGCTGTTGAAATATATTTTTCTTATAATATATATTCTAGGGTACGTACACTTGCTTAGTTGCTTAGATTGGGATACGAGGGTATCATCCAAAATCCGAGTTCTTGATTGGAACTCAAAGTTGCAAGCTTTCTTAATATGGTGGACATAATAAGCACCACGCACATAAAATGTCAACTTCTATTCTTTATGTATTGCAACTAGCCAAGATTTGCTCATACAGATTGCATGCATGAGTCCTAGAAACTAGGAAGCATGCATGACTTGCAATTCAAGCTTTCATTTTTAAGCATTATATGCCTCTATATATTAGAAAACCCTATTTCCAAACCAAACCATGCAAATCTAAACAATCCTCCATCTTTAGTTCTTTACCCATGGCCTCATTACTAGTCCTCTTTATTTTCATTACTATGGCCCCACTTTTTGCATCTTTACCTGATGACAAAACTTATTTTAACTCGAACTTATCCCACATTAACCCTCATGTGAACTCTACAACTCAATTTATTGCTCTAAACCCATTCTACCAATGTGACATATGCCCGAGGGTGTGTCTAACGAAGGGTGGTGTAGCCCCCGATTGTTGCAAGAAGAAGTGTGTGAACGTGATTACAGATTCGTTGAATTGTGGGTCTTGTGGGAAGAAGTGCAAGTCCGGTGAGGCTTGTTGCAAAGGGAGGTGCATCGATGTGTCAACAAGTCGGTCGAATTGCGGACTTTGTGGGATGAAGTGTAGGTACAATGAGAGTTGTTGCAAAGGGAAGTGCAAGAACACATATTCTGATAAGCGAAATTGTGGGGCGTGTCATAACAAGTGCAAAAAGGGAGAGTCTTGTGCCTATGGGATGTGCAATTATGCATGAATATTGGCATATTCAATTTCCACATGATGATACCATGCAAATCACATGTTAACTATATTTAATTCCTATTTCTTGTACTTTTATTTTGAATTAAAAAACAATTAAACATGACAAAGTCTTAAATGTAATAATAAGATTCATATATAAAAAGTGTTCAAACATTTTCGATAAACTCGTTCTTATAATCCCATTTTCCCATTGCCGACCATTTTTCTCACAGTTTTCTTCCTGTATGTTTGCTAACCCTTTTTCAATATTAAATTCTTTTAGGCAAACTAGTTCAGAGTGGATGAAAAAAGGTTCTATATAGTATATATATTTCAATATATACAACCTTAGTTAATAATATTAGAATGTAAAATCATCAAAATATCCATTTTGACCTAGAAAATTATCATATAATAAACTTGAATTTTGAAATTATGAAAATAACTATTTCTTTATTTTTTTTCTCAATAATTTTCAATAATTTCACTCTTGTACTATATAATAGGATATATCCTTATTTTCCGTAGTATTATTCAGACCTTTTTATGTTCATGATTATAATTATTAGACAATCCGTAATGGTTAATAACTTATAAGGAGCATTTTCTGTCATATCAGTATTATAATGCCTCTTCAAAAAAAAAGTGTAATGGTTAACGCTCCTTAATACACTTTCAATCACTATTTTCCGATTTTTCTCTCCACATTTGGTGTTATACTAAAAATGTACCTCCTTCATGCCTTTGTAACGCCCGGTGAGATGGTGTTGGTAGCGTTATGAAGCACCTTCGCGCCCTTATAATACTTGTTACGCGTGTTCTTAAAAGATTGTATTGATGGTCGTCTTTAGTTTGTAATAAGACTTTCCGTGATTGCCGTATATTTTCTCAGTCATCTTGGTTTGAATGAATGGAGAAACTCAAGAAACTTGGCCGCCACATTTGATTCTTGGCCCGCAAAATTGAAGGGGTTAAATTGAAAGCAAGCCAAACTTTTGGCCTTGTGGGAAAAATTATTAAAAAACAAACTCGAAAAAGAACATGATCAAGTGTCGAAAGAAGGATGAGTGCTAGAGTTCATATATTTCTATATTTTTTACGATCTCATAAAAAAACAAATACAAATACGTATACTATAAGTCGTCCTTAAGGAGATAATCTGGTGATGAACTAGCGTATTCTTCGACGAGTTCAAATCCTATAAAGAGCAGATAGATAGGAGGTGAGTGGGGGGATGGGTCAAACTAACAAGTTATTAGAGTTAGGTGTTAGTGTAGCGTTTCTTCCCAAGCCCCGACAAATAAGGATATAGTGTAATTTAAGCCGTTCAAAAAAGAGGTCATTTATTGTTCAGGTAAAACTAGAATTTTGACCCATGATGCGTGCTGTGGCGGTAACGTCACGTTTGTCACTTTGTTACACTTTTAACAATGATGACATTAACGTGTGGTGCGTGCACATGATATTACATGTTTTTTAATTGTGTCACACACGTTACTTTCGTGACATTAACATCATTAAAGATAGATAAAAAAGTGTATGTCTCAGACGTTGCAGTGTAAAGTTATAAAATTAATTTAGACAGTTGTGTAAAGTCGTAAAAATAATTTAGACATTAATATTGTTAGGTATAGACATAAAAATGTTCAATAAGTGTCGCACGTTGCGGTCGATTTATGTTTACATTTGGCAATGTGATCTTTATTAAAATTTATATGGAAGCATAAATAAAAATAAAAACTTCATGGGTATGTTCGAGATTTTCAAGAAAATAAGAAGTCGTATGTTCCAAAATTTATAAAACCAAGGAAATATAAAAATAAAATTATAAACATTTTGAAAAATAATGTATAATAGTAGGACGGCGCAATGCACTATGCAATAGGCTTTCGATTGATACGGTTGGTTTTGTTACAATACTGGTACAATATCAATACTTGATAGAGAAATCGACAAGCCTTTACATCAAATATGGTACAATTTTACGTATCGAAATGTAGATAAAAAATAAGTCATGACACCAATCACACAAAACTTAACGTTATAATTTAATAAAGATTGTAATTTAGCAAACTCATTTCTTCTTTCCTCCTAATCAAACATCCCCCAATCTAGTGGTCGTAAATATAGTAGGCCGACACACACATAATCACGTTTCATTATTTTGTTATGTTTTTTTTCGAAGTTTGAATTCAGATGTGAAGATTGATGTGTTTTAAAATCCATTCCATATCTCTCTCCTAATCTTAATCAAATCCCTAAAGTATGTTACTTAACCACCTAAAGTTTTCTTTTCATCAGACATCAAAGACTCCCTAAACACTAAAAGTCTTTGAAGAACACATCAAAATTGACCCTTCTTCATCGGCGTTCGAGACCTTATTTTTACAACATTGGTTCATACATGAAATGTTTGCACATGGTGACACATTATATTTTGTTGCATTTATTTTTCAAATTTATTAATACGAGTTTTTAGGACCCGCGCATTGCGGGCTAGACTTTAAATAAAAAAAATAGACGTAAAAGTGTTGAACTACCCACGCACATTACGACGTGTCAATTCGCAAATTTATAGACCATTTATAGAATTATTAAAACTATATTGGTTGTAGAAACATAAGTCTCTCTATTGCTACAGAGTAGAGGTAATGATATCTACATCTTACCCCTCCTGAGAAATTACATTAACTTTGCTATTGGTGAGATTTACTAAGTATGATGGTGATGATTGGTTGTAGAAACATCCCATGAGAATATAAGATTTTCAATAATTTCAATATGCCGTATAGATCTTTATAATAGTTTAATTAATTATAAATATATTAATTACACTTTCTCAACCTCTTTTACCCATCTTCCCCAACCCATTTATCTTTTAACCCAAATTTCTCCCAAATCTACAAAAAACCGACTAAAAAATCTTCGATTTTGCACCGTTAGAATCATGTCGACAAAGATACCAATACCAATGTAATATGCTACCAAGTGCCATCCATCCCACCATCACCACCTGTAATGTCCTTAACCAATGTCCACCTCCCTGTTTGTCAGAAACACTGTCAAAAACCTCTCATCAAGAATCTCCACAACAATCTCTGTAATTCAGCACCTCCCTGTATGGTATGGCTAAAATCTGTATCGTGTAAACTCACTAAGTCAACCACCGACAACTAAATACAAAGGTGTGGCAAAATGAAATGCTACTTTACACCATCGACGACTTCGAAAACGGAGATGGGTAGCGTGTTGGTGGCGGCAATAGGGGAGGAGATGGTGGCGGCAATAGCGGAGGAGATGGTGGTGTATGGAAGGGTGGTGACGAGAGAGGATGTAAAGCCGTAGGAGAGAAAAGATGATGGTGGGAGTAACGCCTGATGACGGTAGTGGTTATAAGAGATGGTTTGTGGATGGAGCAATGGGGGGGGGGGAGGATTACAGGTGTGTTGTACGTAAGACCCTAACACGTTTTAACAAAATGTACGTAGTGGAAATGTGATCCGAAAATAAATATTCTTTAATAACATTCTAATATGCTTGAAAACCATTTAAAATAGCTCTTTATAATAATTACATCTTTCCTTTCTTAATATGGAGTTCCAATACAACACAAATTTACAAATCTACAAGACCTCACTCGTAAAAACCCATGCTCTGACTCGATCTTCACCACTTTGCATTCCATAAGGATGATCGGTGATCTCTTTAACCTACAGTCACTGTATACATCCACATCATTAGTAATCACTGACATCATACATAATTTAAAGCGTATACATAAATTAAACGACGTATCGCATTCTTCCAACGTGTGTTGATTCATTCGTTTATTCTTCCAATTTCAATCATTGCATCCCAGCGTCGAACCTTCGAAGAGCCAACAATAACTTAGTTGCACTTTCATGCCATTCTCAAAGCAACCCGGTTCACATGGTTAATACTCATATGTATTAAAATCACGTATACAAGCATAGAAGTCCCATTCATTTGTGTGATGCTCACATATTCCTAGATACGGATCCTAGCCACAAACATTCATTCATAAAAAACGTACATACAACCTTACGTACGAGCTTGTTCTTATTCATTCTTACATATGGATTCCATCTACTAACATAGAAGTAGATTCATACATGTCCACATACTTATTTTGTTCCCACACATACTTGCATACACGCCCCATTCTTACCCACACCTCATGAACTCTCTTTGGTAAACTTGGGTTACATTTCGGGAGCCTAAAAATGAGTTCCATATTCACCCATACCTCACACAACTATTTGGTAAAGTTGTGGTGTATTATGGAAGTTTAATGGGGCTTGGAAATGGGTCTACGGGGGTTCGGAACATTAAGAACGCGAAAAACGGAAACTGGGGTCTGATTGGCGTCGATGACTTCTTTAGGCAGCGTCGCTAACTCAATCGGCATCGGCACCGAGTTCGTAGACTGTAGATTAGGTAGTCGGAGACTTCATGTCTGGGCGTCGGCGACTTCGTCTTCAACACCGACGCCCAGATTTCGTTCTTTTATGCGTTTTGACCTTGTTCGCACGTCTCGAAAGTCCTAAAACTTAAAATAACATTATTACAAGCCCCTAAGTTATCCTAACACACCCCCATACCACAACATCCAAAATCACATCCTGACACAAGACTTTCGAACTTTTGACCCGCTTAAGTCTACCAAGCGCTTTCAACTATGACTACGCTATATATAGTTAAATACAACCTCACATACCTTTGTCCTACTATATTTTACTATCCTTTCATGATTCCCCATCTTCTTACCTTCAAAATTACCTTGCATAATAAGAATTGAATCGGGAATCACTCACCTTAAGCATTCTGTTCGTGCTTGCTTCCTTGCCTCATGCTTTACCCGTTAGCCTTTCTCGCTTGAGTCTGTGTTGACATGATTCCTATCCTGTCATGTCATCACATTCACATCCATGTTAGTGTATGTGGTCATACATATTATCAATCACATTCAACTCATATCTTACATTTGACTTTCATTAGTTAAGTTTTAACAACATAAGGCATAAACTAACAATAACATTAATCCGAACACACATAGTTCAACACGTCATCACATAAAAACACCCATTGATATAACATGTAACACATGATTTCCCAAGTCTTACATGTTAAAAATCCTACCATATCATTCACATTCGTTGACTTTTCATAAAGTCAACTATTAAACATACAAGCTTTTAACCTTAGAAACATACATCCATATTGATATCGTTAACCATATTAATAACATAATATACATTTCATACTCATGTTTTAAAACACATACTACCACACGATCACCTAGGTTAAACGCACACACATAAATGACTTCCATTCATACTAGTATTTCCATAATCGTACATGTATCACCATAATCCATGATTAGTTAACCCAACGCATCATTCCAACATTGTTCCTCCCTAGTACATTCACATTCTTCACAATTAACATCAACTCACTTCTTAACTTCAATGAACAACCAATCAAACACATAATGTGTATCATACCATTCAAGCATAGAACACAAGCTACTAATGCATGCATCTTACCAAATCATACAATCCACTATATTTCCACATAAAGCACATTCCACAAGTTAGTTTACTTTAAATCATGTCATTATCACATTCTACACATGTTCATATATTGTTAGCATACAATTTCACATATTAACCTATACTAGGTATTTCATCTAACACCTGGTGTGCGTACTATTATCTAAGCATAATATACAAGTATTTCATGCTTTACTTCCTTCTTCTTGTTTTCATTCTTCAAGAATAACTAAAATCACATTACTTCCATACCATACCATACCATACCAATCTAACTAACAAGAATCAATCACATACAACATAACACATCAAGATTTGAATAAGGATTTGACATGAGTGACACACCCATGTCGCCATTCTTACCATTTCAATTGGGTTTCATCTTCAAACATCAAATTACTTCAAATTTTTCACAATCCATGTTATATTTGGTGATTCCATCACATACTCATACTTATTTTGATACAAGATCAAAGGTTGATCACACACCCATTTCTACCAAAATTACTAAATCAATGTGTATAACTTACCACTTGTTTTCATGAGCTAGATGATAAAATTCTTCATTCATGCATAAATTTGCCTTCAATTTCACCATTAATTTCTTAGATTCAAGGTTGTTTGAGGGTCTCCCCTCCTCTCCTTCATGTGTGTTGACACACACTCACCACACACATATAAATATCCTACAGTTTCTATTTTGTATAAACTTTAACTCAATTCTCATTTTTAGTCCCTCTAGTTGTTACCTAATCACAATTGTCACAACTTCCATTCCTTATTTGTTTGACTAAGTATTTAACTAGGTTAAATAGCCTAATTATTTTATTTCATGCTATAACATATGGAAACATAATAGCGAATTTAAAATTTTGAGTTTTGGGAAGTTACATATACATAAAGCTAAAAAACTTGTATAAATTCTACAGTAACTTCAAAATACAAACTCTTTTTGTAAATTAATATATAGATAATTTATTTATATTTTTATCTAAAAATGAATTTATTTTATTTGGATTTATCTATACTATATTATAATACCTGAGAGAAGGGTATTTTAAGATATCCAAAATTTAAGAACCTTTTTTGGTTTAATGCATAAGGTATAACTCAAAACTGAGGGTAAATTTGTCTTCCAAACACTAATTACACCTTAATGCTTTCATTTTAATTACACTTTAATTCACCAATCTTTAACCAAATTATGGTTAATTAATCAGTATTTACATTTTACCCCTTTATGAAAAACCAACTACCCCCATGATTTTAAACGATCGTAACTTCTTCTTACGTTATTATTATTCTAAAAAAAATACAAAAAACAAATATTTTATTCTCTTTAACTTGATTATGGTATAGTTATAGTTTTTTAAATTAAAAAAAAAACTGATATGCTAACTAATTAACAAAGTCTAAGAGTGAGTGATAACTGAATCATTAAACAAAAACATTTGAAACTGAACCGAAATCAACAAAAACTGAATTAACAGAAAACCGATTAGCCGAAAACGAAATTAGCCAAAAGCAAGTTATCAGATTTTTGTAGCATATTTTAACCAAAATAACCGAATTGAACCTTTATTTATTGTTTTATATATTTATACAAGTTCATATATTTAAAAGTTTATACCTTCATTTCATGTATTTATATTTCCATTCATGCATATCTACATTCATTTCATGTATTTACACCTCAATTTCATGTATTTCTAAGTAAAAGTTTTAGACCAAATTTGGTTTCATCTATTAACTGAAATTGAATGAACCGAATAAAAACCGTCAACCTAACCGAATAAACTGAATTAATTAACAAAAAACCATTTGATTAATAAAATAGAATAACCGATAACTTTGATTTGGGATAATTACTCTACTGAAGAGTGACTCTATATTAAAAATTCTTTTATGTATTAATAACTATTTTCTCAAATTTGTGTTGCATTTTGATTTATATTTAACTAAAACCAGTTTTGAGATCATTTATATTTATATTATATAATATATAAATTTATATTTATATTATATTATATATTATATTATATGTTATATATTATATATTATATAAATTAGTAATCTTAGTGGGTATAAGGAGTTGTAACTTTAGCTTATTTGGTGTTATATGCTTTGTGATCTTATACATTTTGGTGTATGTGTGAGTTGAACATAGTGCAATACAAGCGTTCATAGCAGGGGTTGTTGTACCTTTAAGTTTTAGGGTTTGTAAATATACTAGATGATTTAATGATTTTTTTCTATTTTTATTTTTTTTTTACAAGATGAAGCTGATGGTTATGATGATTGATGATGACCTATTAAGTGTTGCTGACCGTCATGATAAAGGTTTACCTTCTTGCAAAATTTGTATCATGGTTGGGTTTCGATGTTGTATCGATTAGGTACTATAATAAGGGCTTACTAAATGGATTTATTGGGCTTTGTTTATATCGTTTTGATATGTGAATGTGAACCTGTCGCAACGCGACGGGTATTAACATCTAGTTAATATTATATAGATCCATTATATAGATTATGTGAAAACTTAGTTTCAGAATGCATCAACTTATAGATCCATTATATAGATTATGTGAAAACTTACTTTCAGAATGCATCAACTTTTGAAAGCAGTTTCACACTAAATCGTACTGCCTAATTATTAGAATATATGTGTAAGTCTATTGAAGAAAGTCGCCCTTTCAAAAATAGAAGTCAAAATAATTGACATCAAGTGCTCCTGCAACTATATATTTCTCGTTAATATTAAATTATTTCAGTTTATTTATATTGGAATTCTTGGGTCGTATGGAAACCGTGTTTTTCATTAAGAAATGTATGATTCAATTGTATATGATTTGATTTTTAGAGGTCACTCTCTAAAATCATTTATATACAGTAAAGTTTATGAAAAGGAATTCATCCATTAAGAATTTAAAGTTTTTATATGAAAATGGTACATAAAATATTTATACATTTAATCGACACAGGTCTATAAGTTGAATATTGTCATGTAAGAAAGGTTATTTCTTCTATAGGTGTGATATTAGTATTTGGCATTCAAGTGACAACGTATATTTTTAGACGATAATTTCGTAAAGGAAAAGGGCGTTTAACTTTGGCCGAGAAACCTATAAGCAATCATCTTGATAATGGTGGTGACCGTCCCAAAAGAACAGGCACATAAACTCACCTTCTCACATGCTTTAACTAAAACCATTAGATAAAGAGTCAATTTGACGACGCTAAACAGGCTCCGTGGGCTAAGACGGCTAAAATTTAGCTGGCATAAAAAAACATTGAAAAAGTCATGGGGTCCACAAAAAACCAATAATAAATGACTTGTGTAAAGTGCATGCCAAATTTAGACGGCGGATAAAAAAGCGGAGCCTAAATCAGCCAACGGTTAAAAAACGTAGGGCGCCGGCTAATCTATCGCATGTTTTACATGTGTTTTAATCCGATTGAGTGTTGTTATGTGGATCCATTTGTACTTTACTATGAGTTTTGTGCAGGCTAAGCCTTAGCCTCTTAGTCGGCGGATCCTGCTTGGCATCATCTGATTGACTCTTTTTGGACGTGTCTAATTTTTTAACGGTTATGCAAGTCTATTCTGTTAATTTTAAGGTCAACTTATCTATTGTCGTGATTTTTACATGTTTGGCATCAATTTTTTTAAACCATTTTTCCAAACAACTTTTCGGTATGCCAACTTAATGAGATGGCTTGGGGCATAGGACATGGGATCCTGACAACGAGTTTAGTGGCGGTGATGGTGGTGCTTATATCGGAAGATGGATATATGTACCACTATAAGCCACCATATGGGAGCCTGTTTATGAGGATGGCTAACTAAGGTACCACTCGTAGCACGAAACTATAATTCGGTTGTACGTCATGACCCCAAAAAGCTTTATGAATTTGTTAAAGTAACTTTTTTTTATGTCTCTAGACGGCTCTTGTTTGTTTTGGTCATGCGATCCAACTTGGTAAGAATATTTCTTGAACATATGAAATTTGAAATATAGTGACACAAGTAGAAGAAAAATTCTAAGAGTTTATAAGTTGATGTTTTAGATAATTAGGTCTAAACAATTATTGTAGGTTGACACAAAGAACTGACCCAAAAATTTAATCTAACTAGGAAACAACTCAACGTCCCAACCTGAAATAGTATTTTTAGAAGAAGCACAAACAACTTTCCAATAAACAGATGTCAACCCGTATGAATTATTCCCATTTGAAAATCTTACGAACAAGAAAATACCATTCAAAGTCAAAACTGACTCTTTTTAGTGGAGCCTTTGCTACAAAAATACCATCGAAAAGCCTAACTTTTTTTAATACGTAGACTCCCATGACACCCATAATTAATTTTCAAACTTAACAGTCACATTTCCCCCTATAAATACACGCACTACCAATTAATCTTAATATATCCATAGCTTCATCCAAACATCTCATATTCCTCTTTCTAAAACACCATGATAAAGAAAATCTTGATAACCTTGATCATCCTGATGGCTTTAGCCATTAATCTTTCTGCAACACCTATCGAATTTGACGATGAAGAAGATCTTGTTCCTACATCTGGTTCACTAAGAGGGGCAAGTCGGTTCCTTGCTCAACACTCGAGGGGCTTGGTGAAGTGCAACAAGAACCCAAGACTATGTCGAGCGAAAGGCAGCCCGGGTCCAGACTGTTGCAAGAAGAAATGCGTCAATGTTAAGACTGATAAACAAAACTGTGGGCTTTGTGGGAAAAAGTGCAAGCACCAAGAGATTTGCTGCAAGGGGAAATGCGTGAACGTGTTGACAGACAAGAGAAAAATGTGGAGGCTGCAACAATCGATGCAAGAGAGGGAATTCTTGCGTGTTGGGGATGTGCAGTTACGCGTAAGAAGAAAAAGTTGGCAAATAGAAATTCATTCTATTTATTGTTGCACAGTTGATATGTAATTATATACTAATTACGTGTACCTTGCTTACATGTCTTGTGGGTGTATCTAAATACATGCGATTTAATTTCTTCTTTATAAGTAAAATTATTTGTATCGAACTTTATCCAAAAAGAGTCTAATGACCATATTTGTTTATTTTCATAATGTAACAACTATATGCTATAAGTCAAGTTCAATTTTGTTAGAAGTACTTATTTTGAACTCTCAACCTACTTACATCCAACATTAGTACGTGCCCATGAGGATGTAACTAGTATATATATATATATATATATATATATATATATTAATAATATTGCATACTACAAATGATGATTTTTAAGGTTATCCAGGATATATAAGTTTTGCGGTTACAAACTTCATGTTATATGTGGTACGATAATTAATAATTCAGATGCAGGTATCATGTTTTAGATGGTAAGATTACTAATGAAGTATTAGTCATGCCATGAAATGTAATATGAATCTAAATATATAAAATAGTACAAGATCAAATATCTTTGTACCAACTGAATCCTACTTTGATGAGCAGAGTACTGACTAGTCAACTATAAGGGGTAGGGGTGCTCCATTAATGATGAAGTTCTATCACTCACAACATCCAATAAGTTCCGCCATGTTATCGAGCTTATTCCATCACTAGTGATGGATTTTAGTGGAAATGTCCATCACTCACCACAACCCAACAATTTCCCCACAACATAACAATTTCCCTCACAACCAACAAACCTTCAACGCGTGATAACTACCACGCGTGATGAGCAGCGACGGCGGCGGTGTATCATAGGTTATAACGCGTGATGTTTTTTGTATAATGAGGCGCCCCGACCCCCTAATGTTAACTTCTATTACTTTTGAATCCTGGGAAGAAACGAAAGGAAATTCCAGGACCTTCCCCTTAAGTTTATTGTTATATACCCTCTTTTCTTATCTAGGCTTGTGACCGACAAAATAACCAAAGGCACTGAGGTTTCATAACATATTATTACAACTAGACCAAATGCAAAATGACTTGATCTTTGAAGCAAGATAATTGAAATATATCCTAGGGTGATTAGTTCATATAACAAGCATTTTATAGCTTAAAAACAAATGAGTATCATTAATTAGTAGGATATATAATATATATAATATAATATATATTATATATTATATACATATATGTGAAACATAAAAGGAAAACTCACTTAAGTTGAGAAAACCCAAGAAAACCTATGTAACATTTTTATTTTTTCTAAAAAAAGGGGAATGTAACATTAATTTACTTGAACATTTTTATAAAAAAATGTAAAAAGCGCCTACTTGTTTTTTTAAATGTTCAAAATTTGTAACATTTTTTGGACATATATATTATGTAACATGAAATTTTTAATTTTTAAACAATGAACCACTCGGCGTTTTTTTGTGTTTCTTTTATAAAAATGTTCAAATATATGTATTTTACATTTCCTATTTTTTTAGAAAAAAAATAAAAATGTTAAATGGGGTTTTTAAAAAGGTTTTTTGAGTTTTTTCAACTCAAGTGAATTTTTGTTTTATCCTTCCCCTATATATATATATATATATATATATATATATATATATATATATATAATAATAATAATGGGCTAGGTTCAAATGAAAACAACCACGAGTTGTGAGAACTGTGAGAACTTTTTCTTTCACGCGAGTTGGGACAAAATTGTTTTACACAAACGTAGATGAAAATATTATAAACACATCTGAAAAAAAATTGTCGAGTCGATAGTTTTGACTGATGCAAGGATTTTTTCGCGCTAATGTAATTTTGTACGAATATAAAATATTTTTACGCCTCATGTAAGTATAGGCATGCGGCATTTTTTAAAACATTTTTTTACTGAAATAAGTAATTTTTTATAACTTTTGAGAAAAAAAATTTTGGAAAAACATTTTAGATGGCCTACGTCTCACAACTAAAGATGGTTTTATTTTAACCCATCCATCCATATATATATATATTTTTAGGATCATTTGAGAAGAAAAAGAACAAATGATACAATTGAAAAACATTAAATATATTTATCTTATCTCATTTATTATTATTTTTGACAAACTAATTAGTAATAAAGATTATCATACCTCACACTAACATATTTTGCTTACATACATCAAAAGTATCATACACATTTTGAAATTTATACTATACATATAGAAATTTATTCTACACAACTTGTAATTTATCTTACATATCTCGTAATTTATCCTACACTCTAAATTCGTATTATTATTTTTTTTAAAATATATATTTTAAAAATAAGTTAGAAATTTAATATAGCTAGTTATTAAATAAGAATACTACAAATTAATAATATATGTAAGTTTATCAATATACCCTTATAAATTTAGTGTAGTTGGTTATTAAAGAAAAAGAATTCAAAATTAGTAATATAAGAATGTTTATAAATCATCAATATATTAATTATTTAACTTATATATTCTCGCACGCGCACGTGTTTATTTTTTTAAAGCCTAGCCCGACTCAGTACTCCACCATCCATGTTCGTTCTTGGTCATATATGCTTGCCTTTGGACACCCAGCCCCATTACATCTATGACGAACGTCACCTCAGCCTTACGAATACCGTTGTATATCTACGATGACATGTTTTAAATAAAAAAAATAAAAATTTTTTGAATGTTTTACAACATGCACCTTTTCAAAACTTTATTCAGATTCACGAATTATTTTGATTTGTAATATTTAAAGAGCTAGTATTAAAAAATGATTGATGTAGAGTCAATTTTATTCTATTTTAATTTAAGGGATATGTTTAATCAGATTTAGCTGCACATGTCCTACTGGCTTATAGAATATACGTCCATTTAAGAAAGTCGCGCCTTCCAAAAATAGAAGTCAAAATAATGGAAGCTAAGTGCTCTTGTAACCACCTAGAACATTAATGTAGAACTTTGTTGTGGAAATTCAAATTATACTTTGCTAAATTCATTGCATGCTCATTAGTGTTAAAGAAAATATTAAAAACTAGCTAGATGTTATTGCATACACCAAAGCATGTACCTACAAACAAAAAAACCAGAAGAACTACCCAAAAAGATAATCTAACGAGTAATTAAACGACTCCACACCGACTTAAAACAGTAGTTTTAGAAGATGCACAAATAACTTTCCTATAACAATATGTGAAAGATATATAAAATACAAGTGTTTATTTTATTCCCATGTGGAAAACATATATACGAACACGAAAATACCATTCCAAGTCAAAATTGACACTTTTTAGTGGAGCCTTTGCTACAAAATACCATCCAAAAGCCTAACTTTTTTAAATACCTAGACTACCATGACCAGTCACAATAAACTTTCAAACCTGAGCAGTCACATTTCCCCCTATAAATACATACACTACCAATGAATCTCAATATCCATAACTCCATCCAAACATCTATACATCTCATATATATATATTTATTTATTCCTCTCTAAAACACCATGATAAAGAAAATCTTGATAACCTTGATCATTCTAATGGCTTTAGTCATTAATCTTTCTGCAACACCAATCGAATTAGAATTAGATGATGACGAAGATCTTGTTCCTATTTCTGGTTCGCTAAGAGGGGCAAGTCGGTTCCTTGCTCAACACTCGAGGGGCTTGCTGAAGTGCAACAAGAACCCAAGACTATGTCGGGCGAAAGGCAGCCCAGGTCCAGACTGTTGCAAGAAGAAATGTGTCAATGTAAAAACTGATAAACAAAATTGTGGGTTTTGTGGGAAAAAATGCAAGCACCAAGAGATTTGCTGCAAGGGGAAATGTGTAAACGTGATGACAGACAAGAGAAACTGTGGAGGCTGCAACAATCGATGCAAGAGAGGGAATTCTTGTGTGTTGGGGATGTGCAGTTACGCTTAAGAAGAAAAAGTTGGCAAATAGAAATTCATTCCATTTATTGTTGCAAAGTTGATATGTAATTAATAATTACATATACCTTGCTTGTATGTCTTGTGGGTATATCTAAATATACCGATTCAATTTTTTCTTTATAAGTAAAGATATTTATTTTTGGTAAACTATGTCCGATATGAGTTAAATGATCAGATTAATTTCTTATCATCATGTAACAACTATATGTCATAAAACTAGTTCAAGTTTATAAAAAAGTACATATTGTAAGCTCCAAAACTAATCATCTCTGACATTCGTACGTGCCAATGAGGATCCGAGGATGTAATTAATCTTTGGTCCAATATTATAATAATATTAAAGATTACGACAGATAAAGCAAAGGTTTTTGTGGTTATAGTGTATAATTACATGCATATTTAGGTTCACCATTTTCACGTGCAATGTATCTTGATTTAGATGGGAAGATTAATACTAATCTCGTACGTAGAGGTATCAGGCGTCGCATGTAGTGTGATCTGTGTGCAGGTGTTAATCTTGATTGTAAGGGGCTATATGGTAAACCAAGAAGTTTTGTGGTTGCATCGACTCACATTTGAAAAAAAATAGAGGGTTTAGTTTCAGTGTAATATGTGATTTTCATTCTTAATATTACTGAAAGACCCAGTAGTAGTCAATTGATTTCTAATCGATGTGTTCTATATTCGTTTGTTGTGGTATCAATAAACATTAGGCCAATAGCTGGTATCTGAGCAAGAGATCAAAGGAAGACAAGTCACATCTAAGTTTGAAACTCGAATAGCAAGAGATTCTTAGTGGATCAAGGAGAAGAAAAAGAGCAAAAAGCCATTTGAGTGAAGGCGAGTAACAATCAAGAAGCCATTTTTGTGAAGGCAAGAAAAGCAAGAGGACGAGTTATGTGTGAGTCGGAGAGAGGTTAGGTGTGAGACAACGTTCAGTGTGAACTAAGGAGGTACGAATATATGTGAATCGACTAAGATCAAGAGATGATTCAGGTGAGGCAAGGCAGATGCAATGGAAAATGGTACCTATGTGGGCCGGAGCAAGGAGACTGATTAATCTATGAGAGGCAATCGAGAAAGACCCGTGTGAGGTATGCAATGATATGGGTTAGCAACATTTGGTTGCTTTGAGTTGTTTTGCATGTGTAGTTGCCTATTCAATTGTAAATACTCATTGGATTTCGAATTTAAAAAGTGTATCTCAATTCATATATTATCAATTGGCAACATTGGGTTGCTTTGATATGGTGTACCAAGGCTTTGTAGGTTTTGTTGTCTACATATGATTAGTTGTGCCTATGGCTTAAAGTCGTATATTATAAGTTTTAATTTTATTTGAGATTCATTGTGATGTATGGATATAATGGTTGTGACGGTGCTTTGCGTTTGGCTTGGCATTGTTTGATATAGCTGTGTCGTGCCTCTAACCGTTGATAGTTCACTACTAGAAAACAGCCAAATTTACGACAAGCATATTTGTAACAAATCTGTGGGAAATTGGCCTTAGCTACAAATTTGCAACAAAACAGGTCCGTGTGAAAAATACTTGTCGGAATTGTCATTGCGACAAAACTACCACAAAATTTACTACAACTTTCCGACAAATGATACCCATCGCAAGATTTCCGACAAAATTCCTACAAACTTATTTTTATAATTTTCACAACAGCTTTCGACAAAATTGTCACAAATCCCATTTTTTAACATATTTTTTAATAGTTTATTTCAATCATTTTTAATAAAAATAATTTAAGAAAACAATTAATTAAAACAAATATTTCTTACTTTGCGACAAACTTCCCACAAATTCTAAAAATACTATTTTCTACAAAGTTGCCACAAATTCTATTTCTACAAACTTCCCACAATTCCTGTTTTGGATTTGAGACAAATTTGCTACAATGAATAAAATAGTTTTTTTTGTAGTATTGTAACAAGATACCAACAATTATTAGAATTTTTTGACACAAAATACATACAATTATCATATTTTTTGCCACAAAATACCTACAATTATTTTAGTGATTCGACAAATTTCCAACGGGTCTTAAGAAATTTCTTTTGCCAAATTCCTACAAAATTGCGACAATTTTTTTAATAAAACAAGATTTTTTTCTTTTTCAAAAAATTGCAGAAATTAAAAAAAAAACAAAAAAAACCTGTTCACAATTTTTAAATACGAATACCAAAAAACCTAATGATAAGCACGTTTTCATATTACAAACTAATGCAATGTTAACATTTTAAAATTAATACAAAACGAATGTTAATATGAACGTGCTTTTGTAATATGAAAAGCTCGTTTTCATATTACAAAACTAAGATGATCTTTACTTTTTTCAAAGCATTCATCTTTTCTTCCATCTTTTTTTTGCCATGCTGCCTTTGCGGCCCGCTCCTGTTCACGCTCGGCCCGCTCTTGCTCCCGCTCTTGTTCCCATTGTACAAAACGAGCTTCCATATTTTTCCAGGCCTCTCTCTTTTTCCAACTCCACTTGAACTTTTTGAAGCGGGAATTTATCAAAGTATACATTATTAATACATATTAGAAAAAACAAACTGTAACATTAAACACATATTTAGGGTTGTATCTAGTTACATATTGGTTATCAGAATATTAGGTTTAATGTGTTAAAAATAGAATGGTTATCGAGTTCAAGGTCGGGTTTGGAATGGTTCAGGTATTTGGGTTGCATATTTTAAGCCATTTGGGCTGCAATTTAAATAATATTTGCAGATTGGGTTACAAAAGCACTAGTAAAAGTCCAATAGTCAAATAAAACAACTTAACTTAAAAAGGTAGCAAACTCCAAGTTAATAAATAATTGTGAAACGAGTAGGCTATCTATCTTGCAGCTAACATCTTGATTTAATCAGCCTAATATGGACCTCATGGATATCTATTTTGTAGCTAACTTCTTGTTTTTTAACTTGTTTCCCGTTCACGGTTTTCTATTCCATGTGATGACCCATAATGTAAAATAATTGTGGAATGAGTGGGCTCTATGTGGGCTGATTTTAATTAATCTTGCTGCATAGATCACCTAAACGCAAGCCATAACCCAATGGGGTTAACTAACAATGCAAAAGTTCCTAAAAGTATCGGCTTTAACCCAATCCATAACCCAATGTCCTCTAGGTGTAAGCTTACAAAATGTTTGACAAGTTTCTAACACATCGTACTGTTTTAGCATTGTACTACCATATTAAAGCAACAAATCAATAAATATCATAAACCTAAAACTTTAGATACTTGTAGTTCTATATGTGAAGGATAACGGTTCTAACTAAAAGAACAATAATAATGATGATACCTCTTGTGTCTGTCTAGCATCATCATATGACCCACAAGTTGTGGAAGATGGTTTTCCGGTCACCACAAAATGAGGATCAGAAGATCCTACCCCAAACAAGTTACCACCCTTACACTTGGGATGCAAACTTTCCCATATAGCCAAATCGTCACATTCTGTTTTTTCGCCGTACATCTTTTCAAGTTGTTGCGTGTACGAGACCTAAAATTTATAAAATGAAAGCTTTGAAAACTATGACTTAAAACAATAATTATAAACAAATAAAAAATTATAACTAACATGTGAATTCTTGGCATGCTCAGTAATAAACTTTAAATTGCTAAAGTCATTTCCATCGATCTCCCCATCTTGTACCAGCTTTTTGCACTCCTTCGTAGCGTGTGTCTGGAAGAATACTTTCCTAAATCCAACGTTTTTACCCTTTTTTTTCCTACATTAAACGGAGTAATGTAAATGATATGCACTAAATTTAGAAATAGTTCATAAAATTTATAGTTATGATTAGCTTACCAAGTTGACGCGGTGCTCATCAAATCCTGTTGACCCTCCCGTATGGCAACATATGTCATTTTTGCGGTTGCTTTTCCCGGCTTCAGACTTTTTTTTGTCATTCATTAGTGTTCCAAAACTGTAAGGGAAAAAATGTATGTAGAATGTATAAAGATAAATAGAAATTTAAAAAAATATATATACAATAGTTTATTAAATTCCTTACACTACACATTCGTTCCCACTTCTCAAGAGGTATCCCATCTGGTGAATATCTACGTTGGACATTAAAATTGTATTTATCAGCTGATATTTTATGCCCCTTATCAATAGCTTTTTTTTAGATTCCTGTCTCAGATTTCTCATTATGTCTCTAAATCTAGTTTTGATGACATTGATAAATGTATCATACATTAGCTGGTCAGTTCCTCGATTCCATCTATATTTGGTCTGTAAAATTCAAAACATAGGTCAAAATGCCTGTATCAGATTTCTCATTATGTCTCTAAATCTAGTTTTGAGCACATTGATAAATGTATCATACATTAGCTGGCCAGTTCCCCGATTCCATCTATATTTGGTCTGTAAAATTCAAAACATAGGTCAAAATGCCATGATTAAAAAATAATCATAAACATATAAAAATAGTTATTGATAAGTTACCCGAAAGCGGTCGAATAGGCGCTTCTTAACATCTTGTGGGACCATTCTGAATGTGACCCAATCCCCGTCATAACATTGCCCAAATATATCCTTCACACATCTATTTACCTTCCTCTTTGTAAACCTACAATATTGGAATAACAATATACCTATATTTATAACATGAAATACATGAATAAAAAAGATAAATTAAAAAGTTAAAATTAGAGATATACTTCTTTCCGTTGCTTCGTACAAATTCCTTCTCACTCTCGTCGTCATCATCACCGTCGTCGTCGTTGCCACCGTCGGCGCCACCACTGTCGCTTCCACCGCCGCCGCCAGCATTGTTGGCGTCGCAACCACCGCCACCACCGTCGATTCCATCACCACCGCCGCCACTATTACCACCTCCACTGCCGCAGCCGCCACTAGTATCGTCATTGCTACCATCACTATCTCTACCATCATCCCCATCATCACCATCACCAAAATCCTTATCAAAATCATTATCATCGTCAACAATATCCCATGACACATCATGTAACGGCGCAATGGTATTTGATATCCCAGCTAAATCATCCACTGATCACCCTCGTCCACTTGGCTACAACTACTAGCTCCGAATCTATGATATGCAGTTGTTTTACCTTCTGTAGATCGTATCACCACATAAGGCCCATGGGTCCATACACTAATTTTATCAACTTGTAACTTTTTATTGGGATGTTTTGATTTGACTTTTTAGATCTTTTTTTTTGTCACACCCCGACCCGCAGCGGAAAAGGTGATCGGGGCATGATTGGGTTATCATCAAAGCTCATGACATTTATTTTAACTTTTCATATTCATTAATACAATTTAATGGAAATTTACAATCATAATTACATCATGACCTAAACATCAATCTAAGCTTCTTTGTTTTCTTCTAAGGCATTTCCTATGTTTTCCTTGCTTCATCCTGTTCACCTGTATCATGTGTAAAAAGGGTTTTTGGATCAACAAAAAGTTGGCGAGTGAATCCTATGGAAAACATTTGAACAAGTTTATTTAATTGATTATGAAATAAAGTGCACAACCACACATGAGTAAAAATAGATGTAAACTTATTCACAAATCAATTTAATATTAAACAATACACACATGAACAAAAATGGATCGTTTAGAGGCACGCGTTGCTCAACTCGTCTCTCACGAGGAACTAATGGGCCTAATGAATGAATTGCATAAACTTGACAATATGAAATACATACTACAAACAATATAAACTCAATAATACGCACATGAACAATAATGGATTTGTTTTGAGGCACGCGTTGCTCAACTCGTCTCTCACGAGGAACTAATGGGCTTAATGAATGACTTTCATATAAGTTGACAAAATGAAATACATAACCACAACAATATAAACAATCTAAGTTTAGATCACAATATGGTATGGCACAAGTTTAAATAAACGACTTAATTATTTTGTGACACATGACACACCCCAAAACGTGTAATTAAAAAGGGGAGTTGTAAGATTCACTCACAGTGGGTGCGTTCGGTTGATAATGTTGAATGCACGCAAAGTGGTTTTAACCACGAGTGAAATTAACCTAGATAATGGCATAATGTTTCGGTAAGTAAACGGATTTTATTAATCCATTTTAGTAGGATTGTTGGGGGTATTTTTGTGAGTTTAAGGCTATTTTCTAACCTTAAAAATGTTATTTTTAAGTATTTTTAATTGATTTTTAATTAAAATAAATAAATAAAAAATAAAAAAAAAGTTGACTTTTTTGACCGTTGACCGTTGACCTTTGACCTTGACTGTTTGACCGGTTCGTATGCATGTAAGTGTGCGCTGAGTGAGGCTCGAACCCGAGACCTCCCGTACGCGTGCACGCAGCTCTACCAACTGAGCTACGTGTCTAACCCAAAATATTTCTGTTTTTAATTATATTTATATATTAATTAGATTAATCCGAAAATCCACTTATTTCTAAAAAGATTTTTAATCAGTGACTCGGTGCGCTCCACAGGTCTCGAACCCGGGACCTGTGGGTTGAGTTAACACACAGTCCACCGCTGGACTGTGTGTCTAACTTGTTAAATAATCCGATTTATATTATACTTATGAACCAACTTCATTATTTCATTTCTGCCTTATTTTAAAAAGTTAGATAATTGTCCGAATCGGTGCAGTAGACCGGACTCGAACTCGTGACGTGTGTTTAAACATTCACACAGTCCACCGCTGGACTGTGTGTCTATCTTGGTTATCATTCCGGTTATTATTAAACTTAACATGTACAGCGGTGACTCCGGTTCGGTTAACAAAAAAAACATTTTTATTAAGGCAGCATGCGTGGGACAAGATTCGAACTCGAGACGTTTACGTGTTTATCGTGCACACAGTCCACCGTTGGACTGTGTGTCTAACCCGAGTTATAACTTGATTTTAATTATACTTATACACAACTGGAACTTCGTCTTCTTCGTTAGATTTTAACCAGAATCGGAAGTCCGACTGGTTCGATGTTTTAATCGTGTTCTTTAGTGTTTTAAGGTTAATTACAGATGAGATATGTAAAAAGAATGAAAGATTTAAGCGTAAGGTATACCGACTGGACTCCTCTGTTTCTCCGGCAGAACTCCGGCGACAGCAAAAGATTCCGGCGTCGTGTGTCTTGCAGCAGAGAGTCTTCAGCAAGCTTGAAAAGGATGTGGGTGACTTCGGTATAAGCTCAGGGGGTTCAGTAAGGCTCAGAAGTGAAGGGTTCGGTTTTCCGGCGATGTGCAGAAGTTTTCCGGCGAATGGAATTACGTCGGGTAAAGGTGCGGTTTTGAGCGAAAAAGCTTGCAGAGGTTTGAGGGGGTATTTATAAGGCAGGTCATCGATGAATTTGGTCCGATTTCCGACTTGATTCGTCGGTTAGAAATTCTCCGGCGGTTATAGCTTGTCTCGCGGGTTCAGGCGTCGGTTATAACCGATGTGGGTTTAAATGTTTACGTTAAGACTTGAAGAAACCGTCCAATCTCGCGAGATCGCCGGGATTTCCGACGACTGAAATTTGGGCGCCGGTTTTTGAATTTGGGATTCATGATATGAATTAATTGATTCTAATAATTAACAAGAAACACTAGTGGCGCAGTGGTTGAGTGTGTGTGTGTGTGTTAAGTTATTTGCTGAAACGGTTGACTGACCCGGGTTCGAAACCCGGCAGAACTATTTTATTTTTATTTCATTATTTTTAACAATTTTTCAAAAACAAATTATATATTCCAATATAATAATTAATTATGTATCGTTTAAAATTAATTTGGGCATTAAATACGCCACGAAATTTTAAACTGATTATTCGGTTAATAAACGGAGCGGGTTTGGTAACATCCGTTTTTTACGGATGTTACAGTATCCCCTGCTTTTTAGAAATTTCGTCCCGAAATTTAAGTAGTGATATATTTGACTAAAAGAATGATGGTGTTTAGTTTGACAGTTACATACTTAGAAGAAAAGTAATAGTTTAAATTTTTGTTTGGGGCGGTAACGTCCCTTGTAAGGGTTAAGTACCCTATTACAGAAATCGCTTTTTGTTGCCTACTGTGAAAGTATTGATAAGCAGAATTGATTCGCTAAATATGATATCATGCATAAGAGTTTGGATATGTTTGGAAGGATATGGTTATATCCTAAGGCAAAACTTCTAATACTACAACCTACATGGAACTTCTCAATCTATCTAACAATACCTCTGATCTTTTGACAAGAATACTTATATATAGGAAGTACCAGCGGCGTATCCACCATATTCTTGTCAAATTTTCATTGGTTTTATCAGTAAGTTATGATTGGTTCTATGACTATAGAACATAAATAAACACAACAGCTAATATTTGAATCCACATTCTGATAGCATATATGTTTGAATGGTGACAGTTCCTCTCTCGTTTGTTATGATGGAGAGGTTAGTTTATGTAGAAATGGAACACAATCCAATTTCTTTAAATAGCGAGATGATATAAATGTAACACAAATTTTAACCCAGGGCAATACTAAATCCTACATGGAACTTCTCATAACCGCCTGATAATGCCTCTGATCCTTTGGCAAGAATACTTATAGAGGAAGTACCAGCGGCGTATCCACCATATTCTTGCCAAATTTTCATCGGTTTTATCCACAAGTTATGATTAGTTACCAAGAAACTACTATATCCTACATAGAACTTCTCATAACCGTCTGACAATGCCTCTGATCCTTTGACAAGAGTACTTATATATAGGAAGTACCAGCGGCGTATCCACCATATTCTCGTCAAATTTTCATTGGTTTTATCAGTGAATTATGATTAGTCCTATGTGACTCTACAACCAATACAACAAACACAAAATACTCAAAATGAAAAAATGTCTGTGCGATCAAGGCTCAATCAAACGGAGCCGGTCGTATTGCATGTACTGAAAATGAAAATGTCTGTGCGATCAAGGCTCAATCAAGCGGAGCCGATCGTATTGCATGTACTGAAAATAATAAATTTAATCTAAACAACAATCACACAAACAACCTATACATGGAACCTCTCATAACCACCTGATATTGCCTCCGATCTTACAAGAATACTTATATATAGGAAGTACCAGCGGCGTATCCACCATATTCTCGTCAAATTCTCATTGACTTTATCCGCAAGTTATGATTAGTTCTATGTGACTCTACAACAAACACAACAACCACAAGATACTGATAATGAAAATGTCTGTGCGATCAAGGCTCAATCAAACGGAGCCGATCGTATTGCATGTACTGAAAATAATAAATTTAATCTAAACAATAATCACACAAACAGCATATACATGGAACCTCTCATAACCGCCTGATAATGCCTCCGATCCTTTAACAAGAATACTTATATATAGGAAGTACCAGCGGCGTATCCACCATATTCTCTTCAAATTCTCATTGACTTTATCCGCAAGTTATGATTAGTTCTATGTGACTCTACAACAAACACAACAACCACAAGATACTGATAATGAAAATGTCTATGCGATCAAGGCTAAATCAAACGGAGCCGATCGTATTGTATGTACTGAAAATGAAAATGTCTGTGCGATCAAGGCTAAATCAAACGGAGCCGATCGTATGTGGGCACGCCGGGTTCACGCTCATAATGAAATGGGGAACATGCTCAACGCTCATAATGTAATGGGGAGCGGCGGCCTATGAAATTGCATGTACTGAAATAATAAACAATAATTACTCAAACAGTCTACACATGGAACCTCTCATAACCGCCAGATAATGCTTCTGATCCTTTGACAAGAATACTTATATATAGGAAGTACCAGCGGCGTATCCACCATATTCTTGTCAAAGTTTCATTGGCTTTATCCTTAAGTTATAATTGGTTCTATGTGATTCTAAAACATAAAGAAAACATAAAACTAAACGATTGGAGTTGAATCTGGATTTTCGGTGAAGAGGACTAGTTGGGTATCTTCGTTTGGGCCGTCATTATCTTCGACAGGATTGGCGTTGATGTTGAAGACTCTTCCTCTTGCTGGTGGCCTAGTGGTTGGGTTTTCTTGGTTTACTTGGTTAACTGGGTTTGATTGAGCTTGAGCGTTTATGATGTTAACCAATCGAGGGCACGTGTTTCTAAAGTGGGTAGGGTCGCCACAATTGAAACAAGCTCGAACATATGGGAACATGGGGTATTGGGGTTGTTGATAGGTTTGGACCATGTTTTGAGTAAGGGGAGAGATTTGGTTTTGAAAGGTGCGGCAAACCTTGCTCAAATGACCATAGCGTCCACAAGTTGCACATAGTCGACAAGGTAAAGTAAGGGGATGGTGATAAAAACAGTTGTTGCATCGAGGGTGAGGTCCAAGATATGGTTTCTTATTTGGGTAAGTTGAGTTGGGTGCCACTTGAGTGATTGGGATAGCTTGGATGGGTATGGCGTGTGAAATTGGTTGATTTTGTTGGATAGCAGCGAAAAGTTGCCCGTCTCTTTTTCTCTTAGAATTGGGTTGAGAAGGGGATTCGGTTTGGGTGTAATCGGAGGTTTCAGTCGATGCTTTATCCTTCTTCTTCTCCTCCTTGAAGTCTTTGTTCCGGATTCGGTTCTCGGTGAGCTCTGTAGCTAACTCCATTGCCGCTTCCAAGGTTGCAGGCGTGGTACTTATTACAGAGTCTTGAATCTTTGACGGAAGACCATGAATGTGGTGCTCGATCAAACGGTAGAGGGGAGTGAACATGTTGGGAACCATTTGATGTAACTCGAGGAATCTTTTGTTGTACGTGGTGTGGTCTCCTTCCTTTTGCTTCAACGAATAAAATTCATCTTCTAATTTCTTGATTTCGCTCCTTGGGCAAAATCGTCTGGTCATGATTTCCTTCAATTCATTCCAAGTTAAAGTCATAACATCTTCAACACCTCGTTTGGCCTTCTCTGTATTCCACCAAGTAAATGCTATCCCATATAATCGACCGGTAGCATATCGCACTTTGCGATCATCGGGGCAATCGCAATTTAGAAAAGTGTTCTCCATTTCTTCAAACCAATGGAGGAGAGCGGTGACGCCTTCAGTCCCTTTGTATTTTGGAGGGTCGCATGATTTGAAATGCTTGTAGGTGCATTTAGTGGTATTTGGGGGAGAGTTGATAACGTTCTGATTTTCTTGATTGACAGGATTAGCGGTAAGTGCTTGTTGGACTTGGATTACAATGTTGGGTATTACAGCAACCATTTGTTGAGCGATTAGGGTAGCCATGCGTTCGCGGGCTTTTCCTGCTCTCATCTTCCTACGGGCGTGGTTAGAAGACATCTACAAGGAATACGCATCACGAGTATGAGTTGGATGTTTTTGGGTTCATGGGCCGCACTTAGGAATGAACATTCATAAAATAATTATAGAAAAATAAATCTACTACATCCATAGGATGTCTTGGGCTTTGCTCGCCATTAGGCCCTACATGCCGCCATACTTCACCTTCGTAATCATGTGGGCCCCCATGAATACTGGGTTTTTCATATGGTTCGCATATGTTAGCCTGGTTGCGTACACTAAAACTCGGAGAAAATCGAGAAATATGTATACAACGTATGGTATTCGGAATGTGTCCAAGTGTAGACACGGTGACACCTCAAAGTGGGGTTAGTTCGAACGACGTTTGGTGTGGCATGCTTTGGCCTAATAGGTCCTTCGTACTCTCATCGTTGGTCCCCAGGTAGGCAAACTGGTCCGTTATATTGGATTTATACGAATGCCAACCTAGACAGGACGTTCCGACTACCGGTACTTGTACCCTTCCAGTTACTACATGCCCGTCGCAGAACTTACTTTGATGAGATTTGAAAATTGCAACAAAATCTTTGAATAATGAGAGTATGAAAATGAATTGAATATATGAACATTGATATATGTATAATGAATATGTATATAAGTATGTATGTTTGACTGTAAGTATAAACAAATATGAAACAAATAAATATCACAAGTTTGTATGTAACCACCTAATCAATTAAAATTTAGGCATAGGCTCTAAGGGTATAATAACCTATCCTATATCCCTATAGACATGGCTCTGATACCAATCTGTCACACCCCGACCCGCAGCGGAAAAGGTGATCGGGGCATGATTGGGTTATCATCAAAGCTCATGACATTTATTTTAACGTTTCATATTCATTAATACAATTTAATGGAAATTTACAATCATAATTACATCATGACCTAAACATCAATCTAAGCTTCTTTGTTTTCTTCTAAGGCATTTCCTATGTTTTCCTTGCTTCATCCTGTTCACCTGTATCATGTGTAAAAAGGGTTTTTGGATCAACAAAAAGTTGGCGAGTGAATCCTATGGAAAACATTTGAACAAGTTTATTTAATTGATTATGAAATAAAGTGCACAACCACACATGAGTAAAAATAGATGTAAACTTATTCACAAATCAATTTAATATTAAACAATACACACATGAACAAAAATGGATCGTTTAGAGGCACGCGTTGCTCAACTCGTCTCTCACGAGGAACTAATGGGCCTAATGAATGAATTGCATAAACTTGACAATATGAAATACATACTACAAACAATATAAACTCAATAATACGCACATGAACAATAATGGATTTGTTTTGAGGCACGCGTTGCTCAACTCGTCTCTCACGAGGAACTAATGGGCTTAATGAATGACTTTCATATAAGTTGACAAAATGAAATACATAACCACAACAATATAAACAATCTAAGTTTAGATCACAATATGGTATGGCACAAGTTTAAATAAACGACTTAATTATTTTGTGACACATGACACACCCCAAAACGTGTAATTAAAAAGGGGAGTTGTAAGATTCACTCACAGTGGGTGCGTTCGGTTGATAATGTTGAATGCACGCGAAGTGGTTTTAATCACGAGTGAAATTAACCTAGATAATGGCATAATGTTTCGGTAAGTAAACGGATTTTATTAATCCATTTTAGTAGGATTGTTGGGTGTATTTTTGTGAGTTTAAGGCTATTTTCTAACCTTAAAAATGTTATTTTTAAGTATTTTTAATTGATATTTAATTAAAATAAATAAATAAAAAATAAAAAAAGTTGACTTTTTTGACAGTTGACCGTTGACCTTTGACCTTGACTGTTTGACCGGTTCGTATGCGTGTAAGTGTGCGCTGAGTGAGGCTCGAACCCGAGACCTCCCGTACGCGTGCACGCAGCTCTACCAACTGAGCTACGTGTCTAACCCGAAATATTTCTGTTTTTAATTATATTTATATATTAATTAGATTAATCCGAAAATCCACTTATTTCTAAAAAGATTTTTAATCAGTGACTCGGTGCGCTCCACAGGTCTCGAACCCGGGACCTGTGGGTTGAGTTAACACACAGTCCACCGCTGGACTGTGTGTCTAACTTGTTAAATAATCCGATTTATATTATACTTATGAACCAACTTCATTATTTCATTTCTGCCTTATTTTAAAAAGTTAGATAATTGTCCGAATCGGTGCAGTAGACCGGACTCGAACTCGTGACGTGTGTTTAAACATTCACACAGTCCACCGCTGGACTGTGTGTCTATCTTGGTTATCATTCCGTTTATTATTAAACTTAACATGTACAGCGGTGACTCCGGTTCAGTTAACAAAAAAAAACATTTTTATTAAGGCAGCATGCGTGGGACAAGATTCGAACTCGAGACGTTTACGTGTTTATCGTGCACACAGTCCACCGCTGGACTGTGTGTCTAACCCGAGTTATAACTTGATTTTAATTATACTTATAAACAACTGGAACTTCGTCTTCTTCGTTAGATTTTAACCAGAATCGGAAGTCCGACTGGTTCGATGTTTTAATCGTGTTCTTTAGTGTTTTAAGGTTAATTACAGATGAGATATGTAAAAAGAATGAAAGATTTAAGCGTAAGGTATACCGACTGGACTCCTCTGTTTCTCCGGCAGAACTCCGGCGACAGCAAAAGATTCCGGCGTCGTGGGTCTTGCAGCAGAGAGTCTTCAGCAAGCTTGAAGAGGATGTGGGTGACTTCGGTATAAGCTCAGGGGGTTCAGTATGGCTCAGAAGTGAAGGGTTCGGTTTTCCGGCGATGTGCAGAAGTTTTCCGGCGAATGGAATTACGTCGGGTAAAGGTGCGGTTTTGAGCGAAAAAGCTTGCAGAGGTTTGAGGGGGTATTTATAAGGCAGGTCATCGATGAATTTGGTCCGATTTCCGACTTGATTCGTCGGTTAGAAATTCTCCGGCGGTTATAGCTTGTGTCGCGGGTTCAGGCGTCGGTTATAACCGATGTGGGTTTAAATGTTTACGTTAAGACTTGAAGAAACCGTCCAATCTCGCGAGATCGCCGGGATTTCCGACGACTGAAATTTGGGCGCCGGTTTTTGAATTTGGGATTCATGATATGAATTAATTGATTCTAATAATTAACAAGAAACACTAGTGGCGCAGTGGTTGAGTGTGTGTTGTGTTAAGTTGTTTGCTGAAATGGTTGACTGACTCGGGTTCGAAACCCGGCAGAACCATTTTATTTTTATTTCATTATTTTTAACAATTTTTCAAAAACAAATTATATATTCCAATATAATAATTAATTATGTATCGTTTAAAATTAATTTGGGCATTAAATACGCCACGAAATTTTAAACTGATTGTTCGGTTAATAAACGGAGCGGGTTTGGTAACATCCGTTTTTGACGGATGTTACATTTTTCCTAAGGCAACATCAGCAACATCATGTGCACCTCTACTAAGATTGAGATCAACAACAATGTCACTATCAATTTGTCTACTTACAACTTTCTTTATCTTTCCACCACGAAGACCACAACCACCACAATGAGCAACATTATCTTTACCACCATTCATAATGTATATAACCTGCATTTTAATAGAATAAGGTCATCAGATAGATAACATAAGATTGACAAACCAGGCAGATAATATAAGATTAACAAAACCTACGATAGGAAATAACTTATAATGAACGTACCTAATGAAAAATCTCAAATAATAACAAGTATACAACAAAAATCAACTTATATTCCTAAAAAACTTCTTCTTCTTCTTCATCTGAAGGGTGATCGGAAAAAAACCATTTCATCATCATCAGAAGAAGAACGAACAGAAGAAACCATTTCATCATCATCACCATCTTGGTCGTCGTCGTCATCATCGTAGAATGTATCATGATCTAAGGTTTCACTCGTAGTTGCATCACTCGCTAACTCAAACCGTTCATCAGTTTGAAAGAAATCATGTGCTTCCGTGTTCCCATTTTTTGTGACATCGGTTTCAAGTGCGGTGACTTCATAAATGTGCCGCGCTTTTGTCTTGACAACTGCCCATAGATCTTTTTTTTCGCGTGTGATGGTGGGGTATGGTGTGTAAAACACTTGTTCCACTTGTGATGCCAATATAAACTTTTTGAGATTAGCACTTGTGTCTGATATCAACCAATTTGTTTTTGTTGACTACTACATCGTATTTGTTATCAAACCATGTACATTTAAATAGTACAACGGTTTGAGGCCCATTGCAATCGTATTGGAGCTCTAGTACCTCATCCAATAAGCCATAATAGTCAGACTCTTTGGAATTATACGTTTCTCCTCTCACGCATACACCGAAGTTTGAAGTTACAAGTCCATTGCCATGCTTTTGTGTGTGGAACTTGTAACCATTTACAAAGTAACCATTGTGAGACTGAGCGTAAATAGATGGCTCTCTTGCTAAAACTTCCAAATGTCAAGTGCTTCCATCAATTAAGACATTCATTACCTACAATAAAGAGCATACACACAACGTATTGGTTAACGATGCACTAACATCAGTAGTTATTATGTAATTGACCTTACTTACATGGTTTTCAAACCAATCGGCAAAATGGTGATCTCTGAGAAGAAATTCGGACTCCTCTGGATACAATTGTGGTGCCACTTCATCAAACTTGTCAATGTAAGGGTAAACTTCTACACAATTTAGAAGAACATAGGTCTGCGCCTTTTTTAGTTCTTCTTTACTCATGCGTCTCCGTTTTCCGCCTTTTCCATATAATCTTCTCGATGGATCAACAAACACGCTCAATTGAGAACCTTCACCGGAAGAGCTAGAATGTTGTGGTGCGAAATTTCACGGCTCTTGATTATGGCATGTCTCAATGGATGGCTCAAAGTATAAAGAACAATATGTGGCAATTTCATTCACTAGGTGTTCCCTCACTATTGAACCCTCAACCTTTGATTTGTTTCTAATTCTTCTTTTTATTAAACCAAGCTTCCTACATTTAGAAATGATTGAGAAGTGTTAAGAGTGCTAATAAAAATTTGAATAACATTGTTTTTCATAAAAATAAAACAATATTATTACCTCTCGTATTGATACATCCATCTGTATTGCACTGGACCACCAAGAATAGCTTCATTAGCTAGATGTATGACCAAGTGCTCCATTGAATCAAAGAAACTAGGAGGCAATATTTTCTCCAACTTGCATATTGTTTGAGCAATATTGTGATCATGTTAACTAAATCATCCACATGCAACTTAGCACAAGACCCGGAAGAACATGTATAGCTCTATTACAACCTCATATGTCTCTTTTGAGACAAAACCTCTAATAGCAAGCAGAAGCAACCGTTGCATAAACACGTGACAATCATGACTTTTAAAGCTATGAAAAGAGTTGAGTTTCATGTTTACACAACTCCCTATGTTTGATGCATACCCGTCTGGAAATTTTAGCTTTTTCAACCACGAACATACTTTTTTAACGTCATCTTTTTTCAGACTGTAATCTTCCCCACCTTTAGTCATATTTCCATTTTTACCAAAGCTAGGGTTTAAAAGAGGACGATTACAAATATGCTCTATGTCTTGCCTTGCTTTCATATTGTCTTTGGAATAGTTTGTGCTCATAGTTATGTTAAATAGATTATCAAATACATTCTTCTCGATATGCATCACGTCGAGGTTGTGTCGGATTAACAACTTACTCCAATACAGGAGTTCCCAAAAGATGCTTCTTTTTACCCAATTATATGTAATCCCAAAACCAGGTGGTTTTCCAGATCTTTCAGTAGCACGAGGTTTAACATCATATACAATGGAAATATCTTTTATATCATGCCATATTTCCTCTCCTGGCTCTGGAATATCTCTTCCGCCTGAAATTGTTTTGCTTTTTCCGAAAGTTAATCTTATCTTTAAGAAAAACATGATTTGTGTGTTGTGGGAAGATGTTGTCTATGGCAGTCAAACCAACATGCTTTCCCTCCAAACTGAAGCTAGAAAAATCCCGATTTATTGGAGCAATATGGGCAAGCTAACTTACCATGCGTACTCCATCCAGACAACATTGCATAAACAGGGAAATCGCTAATTGTCCATTGCAATACGGCCTTCATTTGAAAATTGTCACATCGATGGGCATCAAAGTCTCAATGCCATGTGTGAATAACAATTTCAGCTCGTCTATCAAAGGCTGTAGAAAAACGTCAATATTTTGTACGGGATTATTTGGACCGGGAATCATCAAAGGAAGTTGTATGTATTTCTCTTTCAAGGCCAACCAAGGTGGAAGATTGTAAACCGTGATAAACACTTGCCGACATGAATACGGTGTCCCGCTTGTATTATTTGGACTAAATCCATCAGTACACAACCCGAGACGAATGTTGCGTGTCTCTTTTGCAAAATCAGGAAAGACCGAGTTAAAACGGTGCCAGGCTCGACCATCACGCGGATGACTCAGCTCTTCTGATAGACTACGATCTGCATGCCAAGTCAAATGTTTGGCAGTTTTTTTTAGTAGAACAATCTTTGAAGTCTTGGTCCGATAGGCATGTAAGTCATCACCAACTTAGGTACTTTCTTCCCTTTTTCCTTATATCTGTCTTCATTACATACTATACAACAATCCAGATCGGAATGTTGTCCATTGAATAACATGCAATGGTTTTGGCAGACATGAATCTATTGAGAAGTCAACTCTAGTGGCTTCAACATCTTTTTGGTCTCATAAAAGTTTCAAGGTAGCTTATTATTATTAGGAAGAATGTATTTGATTATCGGAAGTAGTTTATCAAATGTGGAGTCCGAAACATTACAATCTGATTTCCAACTCAATAATTTGGTGGTGACAGAGAGTATGCTAGCGTCTTTACACCCTTCCCATAAAGGCTCATTGGCTTGCAACATGCGGTAGAATGCTTTTGCGTTTTGATTTGGATCTTGGTGCATACATTCCATAACCATTTGATCGTATTCGGTATATTCACCAAGATCTTCATCAGCATCTTGACCCACATGTTGAGACGGTCCAGGATTTGAACATTCACTTTCATCCATCGGCTCATCAGATTCACCATGTACGTACCAAACTCGATAATCTTTATCCTTGTGAAGTTAGATGACAATCAACAACGCCTCTCGTCTTGTAGTAACAGTTTTTACATGTACTACACGAACATCTAATTAGAAACATCCGGACCCCATTTATAGTTTCCCTTCAATGTTATTTGCGTGTTTGTATGCATAGTCCAAGAAATAATCAACATTGTGTTGAAATTGAAAACTTATAGTACCGTCTTTATTAGTTCTCACCCCGTACATCCACTCTCTATCTGCCGACATTTTTTACTGATCTATAACTCAAATCAAAATGGTCAATTTTAAAGTCCGAAGACACCATATACAAACAAGAAGAAAAGGAGTTCACTAATGACTATTAATAAGCATGCTATTTCTAGGCTTTTACAATTGTAGGCTATTATAGACATCTTGATTCTACAAATATTAAGTAAATTAACGTAAAAGTTAACAATATATGTAGCCAGCATGGCAAGTGGGACAATTTAAGTAAAATGGCAATAACAACAATATTTGTAACATTGGCTCCATGAGCTCTCATTACCCCAAAAGCCTGAAAAAGGTGGTTATTTTTTTCAAATCTCCAACTGATCAAACTAGTAAAACAATAAAACTAATGAAGCTGTATGTATAAAAAAACCATTAATTTGTCAGCATCGAGAACAATAAATTGTTACATCAAATGAATGTATGAACATCGAGTATAATAAATTTTGGGCAGAATGAAGGGCAACACAATCCAAGAGAATCAATAACCTACTAAGATACTAAAATTCTTTAGATCCTCTCATACGATGGAAAATTAACAATTTAAACCTAAACTAAATGATACAAATCCCATGAGAGAGATTTGAGGTGTAAGGTTGTAAGTTTAATTAAATCATCATTTGATGTTTAACAACAAAAATCTAAGAGAGAGAAATAAGGTGTATGGGAGTGTGCTTAACTATTTCACTAAACCTTCTCCTTTTTAAATCACGTAGGTGTAAGCACAAGCACACACTACAAGCCAATTTCATCACACACACCATGCGATCCTACACTCAACTGTGTAAGCTATTTTACTACAGCAGAAAACATCACAATTTAAGATGAAATTTGAAGCCCTAAATAACCAAACACCCCAAATTTTGAGCTAAAATAGCCAGTTTTTGAGATAGTTCAGAACCCTAAAAATGAAAGAATGTGCAAGTAAATGTTGAAGCAGTAAATAACCAAATACCACAATTTAACATTCTAACCTAATTAGTTATCAACTATAGGTACATAATAACATATACTTGTGCTGAAACCTAATTATTAAGATAAGAATTAAAATCAAAAGCATTAAACAAATAATTAAGCCACCAAGAATTTAAGGAACGAATCACCACTGACCTAGCCCCAAAAGCAAGAGTGGTTAAGAGAGACACTTCATTGTCTATGGTTTTTATGGGGATGAATGAGTGGTTAAGAGAGAAACGTGAATTTGCTGGTGTTGGGTTTTGTTGGAGTAAAGGTTGAGACCTAATGTATGTTAAAAGAGGGAAAAGATAAGAGAGCGGGAAATAGAATTTCCAGGGGAGGGAAACTTAACTTTTGGGAAGTGGTTACCAAAAATTACTCTTTGGTCACACAAACTAATATAAGTGACCATATGTGTTAGCTTTTACTCACATCACTAATAAAAAAAATGACAGTTGGTCACATTTGGCCACACTTTTTGACCGTGGCTAGAAAATGTCACATTTTTTGGAAAGGCGTGGCTAAAGGCCTGGCGTGGCGTCGCGCGGCGTAGTGTAGTGTAGCGTAGTATAGTATAGTATTTTATAGTATAGTATAATATGGAATGGCGTGGCATGGCTAAAGGCGTGGCGTGGCGTCGTATGGTATGGCCTGGCTTGGCCTAGCGTGGCGTGGCGTGGCCTTGCGTGGCGTCGCGTGGCGTGACGTGGCGTCGCGTAGCGTAGTGTAGTGTGGTATAGTGTAGTATTTTATAGTATAGTATAATATGGAATGGCGTGGCGTGGCGTCGCGCGGCGTGGCGTGGCGTCGCGTCGCGTGGTGTAGCGTAGCGTACTGTAGTATAGTGTAGTATAGTATAGTATAATATCGAATGGTGTGGCGTGGCGTGGCGTGGCGTCGTGTCGTATAGTATAGTATAGTATAGTATAGTATAGTATAGTATAGTATAGTATAGTATAGTATAGTATAGTATAGTATAGTATTGGATGGAGTGGAGTGGAGTGGAGTAGAGTGGCGTGGCGTGGCGTGGTGTGGTAGAGAGGGCATGACAAGAATATTGTGTATCTTTGTATGCTGATGGAGGATCTAGTTACAGATAAACCAATTAATCATGTTGGTGATATACAACAAAGTTTTTTATCATATAACAAATAATATAAGAATGTTGTGATGTGCAATTATCGGTAGGGGTATATTTGGATCCTTATATGCTTAATGGGATGTGTTGAAACTGGCTGAATGAGGGTAGGGTTCCTCGTATTTCAAAACAACAACACATACACACTCTCATACACACAAATACGCTAACACTAACACATACAAATCCACATACACCAACACTAACACGTACACACACATATATATAAATACACATACACCCACTCCCACACCCACACCCACACCCACACATACACAAATACATACGTATACACAAACACACATGCAAACTAACACATACACAATTAATTACATACGGGTCATACAAGTTGAAAATTTATAAGTGACTTGTATGATGTGACAATTAAAATTATATGTGTCAAAACTAACTTTATTACGATTAACCATGTATAACAGAAACGAAAAAAAACATAAATAAAAACATAAAATAACTTTTATTTGTAGGAAAATTGTAGCAAACAAGGTCAATTTGCTACAAATTTCCGACAAATCTAACATTTTATTTTTTAAATTATTTTTTCACTAAAATTATGACATAACAAATAAAATCAGTTTTCTTTGTAGGAAAATTGTAGCAAATAAGGTCAATTTGCTACAAATTTTTCACAAATTTAACATTTTATTTTTAAAAATTATTTTTGACTAAAATTAAGATATAACAAATAAAATTATTTTTATTTGTAGGAAAATTGTAGCAAATGGGGTCAATTTGCTACACATTTCCGACAAATTTAATATTTTATTTTTTAAAATTATTTTTTTACTAAAATTAAGACGTAACAAATAAAATCAGCTTTATTTGTAGGAAAATTGTAGCAAATTCGGTCAACTTGCTACAATTTCCGACAGATGTGACATTTAATTTTTTAAAAATATTTTTTACTAAAATTAAGACATAACAAATAAAATCGGTTTTATTTGTAGGAAAATTGTAGCAAATTCGGTCAATTTGCTACAAATTTCTGACAAATTTTATATTTTATTCTTTTAAATTATTTTTTTTACTAAAATTATGACATAACAAATAAAATAAGTTTTATTTGTAGGAAAATTGTAGCAAAGGGTGTCAAATTGCTACAAATTTCCGACAAATTTAACATTTATTTTTTTTAAAATTATTTTTTTACTAAATTAAGATATGACAAATAAAATCAGTTTTATTTGTAAGAAAATTGTAGCAAATAGGCTCACTTTGCTATAAATTTCTGACAAATTTAAAAAAAAAATTTTGAAATTGTTTTTTACTAAAATTTAAGACATAACAAATAAAACCAGTTTTATTTGTGGGAAATTGTAGCAAATAGGCTCACTTTGCTACAAATTTTCAAGAAATTTAACATTTTATTCTTTTAAATTATTATTTTACTAAAGTTATGACATAACAAATAATATAAGTTTTATTTATAGGAAAATTGTAGCAAAGGGTGTCAATTTGCTACAAATTTCCGACAAATTTAACATTTAATTTTTTTAAATTATTTTTTACTAAATTAAGATATAACAAATAAAATCAGTTTTATTTGTAGGAAAATTGTAGCAAATAGGCTCCCTTTGCTCTAAATTTCTGGCAAATTTAAAATTTTATTTTTTAAAGTTGTTTTTTACTAAAATTTAAGACATAACAAGTAAAACCAGTTTTATTTGTAGGAAAATTGTAGCAAATAGGCTCACTTTGCTACAAATTTTCGACAAATTTAACATTTTATTCTTTTTAATTATGTTTTTACTGAAATTATGACATAACAAATAAAATAAGTTTTATTTGTAGGAAAATTGTAGCAAAGGGTGTCAATTTGCTACAAATTTCCGACAATTTTAACATTTAATTTTTTAAATTTTTTTTTACTAAATTAAGATATAACAAATAAAATCAGTTTTATTTGTAGGAAAATTATAGCAAATAGGCTCACTTTGCTATAAATTTCTGACAAATTTAAAATTTTATTTTTTAAAATTGTTTTTTACTAAAATTTAAGACATAACAAATAAAATCAGTTTTATTTGTAGGAAAATTGTAGCAAATAGGCTCACTTTGCTACAAATTTCTGACAAATTTAACATTTTATTCTTTTTAATTATTTTTTTACTAAAATTATGACATAACACATAAAATAAGTTTTATTTGTAGAAAATTTGTAGCAAATGAGGTCAATTTGCTACAAAATTGCTACAATTTCTTTTTCGTGGCAATTGTATCGAAAACTTGTGGAAAAATTTTGGGTTTTTTTTGTTTTTCTTTTTTGTCAGAAAATTGTAGGAAAGTTGTAGTAGTAATTGGGTTGTAAAAAACTTGTAGGAAACTTTTGTAGGAAAAAATGTATTTTTCTAGAAGTGGTTGTTTGGGCGTTTTGTCGTTGTACACAAAGCATAATCCATTTGTTATTGATTGATAAGACATATTCTGGCTATTAGTTTAAAATTTGGGTTTTCTAAACTGAGAAGGCTAACATAAGCAACCAATTAAACACATATATATGATCCTACAATATCAAATTTACGAACACGTTAGACTCATTAACTTTTTGTTGAAAGAGTTTGGACCGTTCATGGTTTATTTGCATTGCTTTTTTCGTTTATTTTTTATATTTAGGTTGGAGATGACAAATAAGTTATCATGAATTTTTATGACTAAATCTACATAAAAAGTACGACCGCATGGATGTTAACGAGCCTTTTCCTATCGACTAGAGATTCACTTTTCTTTCATTCTTATTGTTGTTATTTGGTTAAAAAATTTTGCTATTTGTATGTGAATATATAGGTATATAATGTCATCTTCGAGCGACGACAGTAACGTTTTTGAACAGCTAAAACGTGTTCTTGAAAATGTGGTGGAGTCAGACTGTAAGATAAGTGCTAAGCTCAACAAGGTAACCAAACGAATTAGCACTATTCGTTAAAAACATGCGAAACTACAAAGCACGATCGATGCGATTTACGAGCATCACGTTCAACCTAATATTGTAGATAAACATTAGTCTGTTTAAATATATTGCTACTTTAAAACATTGGATGTAAATTTTGTATAATTTTTATTAATGTTATAATATATCACCTTTTGTTTAACTTTCGGTACTTTGTCGTTAAATTGCGTAAAAAAAAGTCGCATTGCGGCTTGGCTGTTCATCTAGTTATTGTAAACAACCATCTTTTAAGAATTTTTCCAAAAAAAGATGCATTGGATGAGTGTGATATGTTTGTTTGTAGAATGGTTTGGTTTGAATTATATTCAATAAATCATATTTATTATGGGGTTTGGATACATTTGGTTTGATGCGTATTAACATATTTATATGCAAATTTGAACAGATTTAAAAGAAACATTTTCTAAATTATGTAGCAAATTTGCAACCCAAAATAGCCGCAAAAAGAGCGTAACAAGCGGTCGCAAAGCGGGGCAATCAAAGGGCAATCAAAAAGCAGTCGCTAGCCAGTCGCAAAAGAGCCGGTTGCTTATTTGAAACTAAAACTTCAGTAGGTAAAAGCGGTCACAAAATACACGGTTGCAAACAGTCACAAATTTGATTTACCCAATGAGGTTTAAGGGACCACAATTTCAGTAGCAAATGCTGAGTTGTATGGTTATGAAAACCTATGTACAATAGGGCAAAATTTCTTTAAGCATAAAGAATAATTAACCGTAAACAATAAGTAATAAATTTTGATTGTTTTTTATACACTTATACCTGAGCTAGTTTTTATATACCCAAAAGTAGAGCGCTTTATCTGCATTATGCTCTAAATGACATTTTACAAGGAAATGCTAGCAATGACGTACACTATTGTTAACAACCATATTTTAAATAACTTTTCAAGCATTTATCTATAAAATTTTCAATAAACCAACTCATATAACCCATTTTTTTCTTTTGCTATCATAAGCCAATTTTCTCATATATTTCTTCCTTGATGTCCACATACTCTTTCATATTCAAATTCTTCTAGGAAGCTAGTTCAAAGTGGTTGGTCAACAGGCCATGTTAACAAAATCTTATTTAATATCGTGATCATACAGTTTTTTTTTAATACATTTAGATAATTAGACATTGTTAAAAGATTGTAATGGTCATCTTTAGTTTGAACGAACATAAAAACACAAGAAACTTGGCCGTCACATTTGATTCTTGTGTTGCAAAATTAGAGGGGTTAAATTGGAGGCAAACCAAACTTTAGGCCTTGTTGGAAAACAAGGCTTTTAGAAAATAAAGTCGAGCTGAAAATTATAGTCTATATGTTAAATAATATAATACAAATACAAGTGTATATATTAAGGGGACACTATTATAATATAGTATTAATTTTGATTTGATTAAGAATGAATAATACTTTTGTTATCTAATATAATGTCTTAAAGTTTTAATTTTAAATCTTATACCTTAAATAATATATTTTAATAATCAATTTAGTTTTTTATTTAATCTCTAAAAACTTACCTATGTAAGCATTTAAAAAAAATTGAATATGCGGGTACTGTGTTATATTTTATCTCGCAGATCGGTATAAGTTTCTTGAAAACACAGTTTTATTCAAAGTCGACCATTTTTTGGTATCGTAAGCCGTAACGATTCCTAGTACCATACATTGTGACAAATAGAACCAATACACATCGGTACCGGTATCAACTATTATAGAAACTAGTACTAATATTTATTTCTAAGGTTTTCAATCGATGCAAAATATGTATAGCTATCCTTTTAAGCATATCATGACTTTATTTGTTTACATAGGTTCATCAATTTAAAACATGTATTGATATTTTTTTTAATTATATCATGAATTTATTTTAGTAAGAGTTAACCACCTATATAGAACAATTAGAAAGACAACAAAAGACTGTCACATTTTGTATCCAATCCACTAGGCATAGTTTTTACAAGAGCTGAATATTTAATAATATACCTTATTAATTAATAAGTGATACCAATTAGATGATTCCACAAGGTAAAAGTTTGAGAAATATATATAAAGTAACTAAAAAGATCAAATTTTATTTTACAAAAGTCATAAAACGAAGCAATAAAAAGCCTGTTGATAAAAATGGGGAGGGGCACGTGTTTGAAACAAAGCATTAATAAAAATAAGTAATAGCTAGTCCTACGTTTTACGAAAATGTATACAAATAGTTAATCAGACATTTAAGAATCTTAATTATTATTATATATTACAATTACAATTTTCGTCCCTTCTAACATTTTACTACTCTTCATTTTTTTTTCATGTTGATTGGTTTAGATGGAAAGGTTTAATCACTATGTGGAGGACAATATACAACAAAGAACATTGTAAAGGTGAGTTTTTTTATTTTATCTTATTTGATGTTTTCGTAGTGTTATACATGTTTAATACCGGTTTCTTTTTCAAACTTTTTTTTTATCTTTAAACTGTAGATTTATAGCTAAAAAATATTAAAAAAAATTAGTGTGTTTTCTAAGATTTTTTTATAGTTTTTTACTTTTCTCATTTAAATGAGTTTTCTCATGATTAATCCTCAATTATGATATTATTGTTATGTCCTTTTAACACTCAAATATGTTAAAATCAATTACGAAAATGGTATTTTTGATGTTGCAAACCCGACGACCTAGATATTAATCCTTTCAATTCTTTATGTTTTTACTTTTGTCTAAGGATGATAATAGAATGAATATTGGTAATTCTGATCTCAAACTTGTTGTAAAATCATGTATCTACTTGACTCTATATATACACTGCAAAGAATATGGGCTTTAGCGGCGAAAAATGTCGCCGCTAATGAGCCTCGCCCCTTATAGTATTAACGGCGACAAGTCGTCGCTATTAGATTGCCGCTATTACCTCGTCACTATTGGTCCAGAAGCGACGCTAATGAGTTTACATCTATTGCCTTCAGTACAATAAAACGGCACCCTTTAGATTTGTTTGTTATTCAACGGGTATATCTGGCTCATTGAATTAGAAACGCGAATTACATCTTTTGTAGAGACATTTTAGATGTCGCTAATTGTGTCACCCCTATTGCTCTCGTTTCTTGTAGTGATATCCGTTTGAACATTGATTGCCCTTCAAATACCATGGGTATCAATTATATGCATGGGTTTATTTAAAAAGAACATATATTGGGGTGTTTAAATACATTTCTTAGTATTTGAGTTTTTATATAATTTTATTATCCAAAAGAAATTAAAAACATAAAAGCTGAAAATTAGTGAATTATTCTATCACCTGAGAACAAACGTATATATAAATAATAAACAAATGCTTATGGGTACGGTTAGAGCAAATAGGTATATATGTTTTGGGTAATCAAATGATATCTCCTAATTTACTAATACCATACCTTTGTCAATTCTACAAAAAAAAAAGTAATCATGTATTCAATCGCATATACCCGAATACCTGTCCTAATATTTTTGGGTTTCGGATTTACCCATCGTGTTCAGGTTCATTTCGCATCTATATTTGATACTTAATTTATTTAACCAAAATTATTTATTTTCTGAAAACTCAGTAATTTATTTTCAGTTAGGGGTTAGTTGAAAACTGAACTTTCTGAAATGATCACAATAATTATAAACTATAAATTAACAACAAAATGTTGTTTTATCGAGTTGTACCTTATGTATAGGAAGATTAAAAAAAATTAATTTTTATTTCTAACCGAATGCTTTTCTTCTTTTTTCAATTTAACTCTAAAATTTTTTTATTTTCATCTTTGGCTCCTATAAGTTTCATCTTTTACAAATTATTTGTTTTACATTTTGTTTTAAATTTTGTAAGTTAACACGTTGCAACATGTGTGTGGGTTTACCGTTTTTTGGTATATTTTTTTCCCATTTGATAGGTTCGTCGCAACAAGTTCATTTTTCCACGTTCGACTTAGTTATTCTATTCTAGTTTTACGTTTCGTTCTAATTTCTTCACATTAACACGTGGTTCAACGATTTTACCTCTGTTTTTCATTCGATGTTATTTTTTTCCTTTTCTATTTTTAATAAACTTTTCCGATGTTTGGGTCGTTGGCAATGGTGTGGCGTTAGTGCTACTTGACACGGTTTTACAAACCTTTTTAACCTATTAAGTTTTTTTACCTGTAATTTGTTTGAGTTTACCCCTATATTACTTTACTTAAAAAAGCTATTTTTTACGTGCGTATTTCTATTTACATGTCGGTATAAATATGATTTGTTATATGTTTCGACGTAAACTTTTTCTGGAAAACGAGTCAAGTCAAATATAATATTTTTCATTAAAAAACCATTTTTACATGCATATTTTTATGTATCATTAATTTGAGTTGGTCTACGTTTCGATTATGGAGATGAGTCAGGACCACTATAATATGTATTCGTGCGTATTTTATGTATATTTCGTAATATTTGTTTCAAACGCGTGGAGTCAAATTGTAGTTTCTTTTTTATGTATGAGTTGAGTTACATATAAATTCGATTTACTTTACGTTTGATCCAATCGAAATGCTTATATAGGTTACTTCGGGTTCAATCCTATGCATCAAAACGCGTGTTTCCATACGGTTAACGCATCACACGACGTTTGGACTAATTCATTCGATGTTAGCGATGTTCTCGTGCTACAACGCGCGCGAGTCTTATTGCTAGTTTAACAAAAATCCGATGCAGTTTTACTTACACGCCTAAATCCTATTGCCAAAACGTTTGTTTAAGAAAGTCGCCCCTTCAAAGGATAGAAGTCAAACTAATCGAAACTAAGTGCTCCTGCAACTATATTTTCGTCTACAAATCTTGCTGTTTATTATTCTTTGGTCCTTTGGAGACCGTGTTTTTCATTGAGAAAATAAAGATTTAGTTGGGATATAATTCGACTTTTTGGAGGCGACTCTTAAAACTAATTTAATAAAAAAGTGGGTCAAATATATATATATATATATATATATAATTAGAGTTCGGCTACAAGGTTTAAATTTCTTTAAAAATGTAAAAAGTCATAAAATATTATAACTTCAGACACAAAACATACCTAAACTAAAACACCATAATCAAAACATGATAATCCATAAAAACTTTAAACAGACAATCATAGAACTATGAATATAAAACACAAAATTAAAACATAATAATGTTTCTCATTCAATAATCAGAGCCTTATCATTCAAAACACAAAACACAACCCACATATATGATGTTTTCGTAATCTTCAATTTGTTATTTATGGGCTTGGTGTGTGTTTTATAGTTGAAATTTTGATGTTTTATAAATTTTTACACTTTTTACAAAATTTGGACTTTGTAGCAAACTTTTAGCCATATATTTCTGAATTACTAAATTTGCACATCATAAGAATTGAACTCATGACCTTCTACTAGTTATTCGCAAGTATATGAGTCAAACGTATAAAATTTAAAAAGGAATTTCATCTGCCAAGAATTTAATGTTTTATATGAAATTTGTAAAGTCTAAAACATTAATTTAAAAAACATTAAATCCGTGATAGATCTATTGGGTAAACTACCTATGTTAAGTGGCATTGTCACAGTTAGTTTTTTTGTGTGATATTGGTATTCAAGAGTCAAGTAACATCGTCTAGTTTCAAAAGATAATAACCATAAACAATCAGTGTGTCATCGTAATCTCATAAGTAGAAAACCATTACATAATTTTTGAAAGTTGGGTCGACAACCCTATAAACGATCAGCATGAGATCTCGATGATGTATTTGACCCAAAAGAGTGAGACAAAAACTCACCTTTAACCGGTGGATGTTTATCATATCTCTAGATACCCATTTTTTCGGACACCTTTTAGTAGTCACACATGATAATGTTGGGTGGGGAACAGTATGGAATATAGATTTCGAGTTTGGTAATTGTGCCAGTGGTTTTGTATTTGGAAGACCAATGTACCACCATAAGTCATATAGGATCTCATTTACTCGTTTATATGGTACTCGTCGTTCTAGGACGAAACTAGAATAATGTACGTGATGACCACAAAAACTTCATGAATTAAGTCACGGTTATTGAGCACCAAATAAGTACATAATTTTCATCTTCGTTAAGGTATCTTTATTGATATGTCTAGATTGGTAAGATAAATATTCCTTTGTTTCGATAACAAGAACTGGTAAAAATATAAAAATAATATGATGAAATCATAGTAAGATTTTTATGTTGATGTTTTAAGTCCAATACATCAATTTAGTTCACTGTAGATGCTCAAATCATAGTTTGCTAAAATTATGCTTCCTATTGGTGTTTATGAAACACATGCTACGGACTACCCTAAACAATACTTGAAGAAAACAACTTCCAATAACAATATTTGAATGTATATACAAACTATATATATGCGTATTTATTCCCATTTGTAAAACTAACGAACAAAAAATACCATTCAAAGTCAAAACTGACTCTTTTTAGTGGAGCCATTGCTACAAAAATACCATCCAAAAGCCTAACCTTATTTTAATACCTAAACTCCCATGACCATCCACAATTGATTTTCAAACTTGATAAGTCACATTTCCCCCTATAAATACATGCACTACCATTTAATCTCAACATCCATAACTCCATCCAAATATTTATTCACAACACGTCTCACAATTTTCTATCTCAAATACCATGATCAAGAAAATTTTGATAACCCTGATCATTCTAATGGCTTTAGCCATTAATCTTTCTGCAACACCTATCGAAGACGATGAAGAAGATCTTGTTCCTATATCTGGTTCACTAAGAGGGGCAAGTCGGTTCCTTGCTCAACGCTCGAGGGGCTTGGTGAAATGCAACAAAAACCCAAGACTATGCCGGGCGAAAGGCAGCCCAGGTCCAGATTGTTGCAATAAGAAATGTGTCAATGTTAAAACTGATACACAAAACTGTGGTCTTTGTGGGAAAAAATGCAAGCAACAAGAGATTTGTTGCAAGGGGAAACACGTAAACCTGATGACAGACAAGAGAAACTGTGGAGGCTGCAACATGAAATGCAAGAAGGGGAACTCTTGCAAGTTGGGGATGTGTAGTTACGCGTTAGAAGAAAATGTTGGCAAATAGACATTCATTCAATTTATTGTTGCAAAGTTGATATGTTATTACATGCATACACCTTGCTCATGTGTCTTGTTGCTGTATTTATATGTAAACAATTTAATTATTTTCTTTATAAATAAACAACTATTTACTTCGAGCAAAACTTGATCTAAAATAAGTTAATGATGCAGATTTATTTATTTTCATCATGTTACATATGTAACAACTACATGTAAATGTCTAGTTGCAAAATGTACGTAATTGCAAAAGTACCATCTTGTGTTAATTCACTTGGTCGTGTGGCTTGAAATCGAAAGCTCGTGGACGTAGTGATATAGTTCTCCATGGCGATCTGGAGAAGCATAATTAACGCAATTTTAACTTATTTAATTTAGTATGATTTTGTGCAGATGTACGTAACTAAATTACATGTTGGTATTGCCTCCTCATTGTATATTGATATTGATACAACGCATACAAATGATACACGTGTATTTATAGAGTAAGCTTTGTTTATGACTAGTATCATAATAACCTGAAGTTTTTGTTAAAGTTATAATTTTAAATAAAATAAAACTAGTATCTATGACCCGTTTCTTGCAGCGGGCCGGACAGTTAAACTAAAACTTAGACCGAAAAGTAGTTGTAAAAACGTAGAACCACGTTGCGTGCATTGTAGCGTGTTAACTCGCAATAGTTAGACTGGAACGTAAAACATAGAAAAGAATAACTAAGTTGACTTATTTTCACATTGTGATAGTGCTCTTAAACCTCAAAAGGAAAAAAAAAACGTAGAAATGTTGAACCTCGAACGTGCGTTGCAGCGTGTTAACTCGCAAAATTTAGACTGAAAAGCGACAAATTTGTTAAAGCAAAAAATTATAAGGGAATAAAGTTGAAAATGAAAATGTGTTGAGGTATAAAATGAAAAAATAAGGTTTTTGACAAAATTATAAAAGAAGAAAAATGTATGATTAAAATGTGTAACAAAATTGAATAGTAATTCTTACTCACAAACCAAACTTGATAATTAATTTATAGTATTTAGAAGTTACATGACAACTCACAAACCAAACTTGATAATTTAATTATAATAAATTATTTAATTATAAATATAAATTGATTAGTAATACTGATTGATACAAAAAGGAATTTAAAATGTCATATAAGAAAGTATACATACGTTGATGGCCCTCAGATGTTTAACTCTAAAGTTGCTTGTCTTGTGAGAAAAGGTAAAATGTTCACCAATTCACATCCGTATTCAATTTGGTAATGCTTTTCGTTTTAGGAATTCTGTTTTTAAATTAGTTTAATACAAAATGAAGTGTTTAATAACTTAATCACACGTACTTATTATAGCTAGAAGTTACATGACAACATAGTTGCATATCAACTTTAACATGGGTATCCTTTTTTATTCCAGCAAACACATGTTTAAATTCTACGTGGTTGCATTCGTAAATGCATATTCTACGCGGCTGACTACTCAGTCGCTCGCATATCAACATTTAGATAATTTAGGGTATATATCAGTAATGTCAAAGAATTGTTTACTATAAATATGTGACTGTGTCGTGATTCAAGAAAAATGGTATAATTAATTGTAACTAGCTTCATATATAAATTGTGAAGGAGTTAAGTATTAATACAATACTTCTTTGGTCATGAGTATATATAAAGTATGATAAGAAAAAAAACAGAACTTATAATATATCTTACCTTTTATATATTTATGAATTTAACTTTAGTGTTGGCGTATAATAATCAATAAATAAATAAGTCTGCTTTCTCTATTAGATATCCCAAAGTTGATTTTATATTACCTAGTAACTAGAGGGCCCAAATGCTATTTAAAAACTAGTGTGTTTTCTGATGCTATGTAGCGGGAACTCAATTAGTATAGGTTCAGTTTGTATTAGTGTCAACACTTATTATGGCAATTAAAAGAAAAAAATTAAAATAAAGTCGTGATATTCTCGAAAGGATAACGACATGTATTCCATGTCAATTGAAAACCATAAAACGTGTGCTGGTTCTGATACTAAGGATATTGGTATCGATGTTGTTTGTGCGAAAGCGTCACGGTTCGGTATAGTGTCAATACTCGTAAAATCAAATTAAGGTATAAATAAGTTAATTTAAAACAAAAAAAAACTCATTCAAGGTATAAATGAATTATTATTATTAAAAAAAAGCTTATTCAAATTTCAAAATAGTTATTCATCAACTTTTTATATTCATATGTTTGTATGTAAAATTCTAATTTTTATTTAAACAAAAATCATTACAAATTTATATTTTACTGTAGTTAAGCATTTTATCTTTATATATTATATATATATATATATATATATATATATATATATATATATATAAACTAAATGATATATGAAAGATATCGAAGCTATTTGATTATCTTAACATGAAACTAGTAAACTCTCAACATTCATCTATACTTCAATTGGCATTAGATCAGAAATGAAAATTTGGGTTTCAGTTCATAGGTCTCAAGTTCGAATTCGATCTCAACCGGGTTTTACTGCAGTGAGCCTTTGGATAACAGGTTTTTCCCAGAACTGAAGATAATGGGTTTGGACTACAAACGTAGTCTGCGGTCATGGCCGTAGAGGGTGGCCTTTTGCCATTAGGTTACCCCAGATATCCGGACTTTTATTTCGTTGACCATTCAAAAAGGAAACTCCCAACAATGTTCTAGTTATTTACCAAGCACTGAAAGTAGGAAATCACCAACAACGTTCTAGTTATTTACACCTTATATAAGCATGCTTGTCCCTTGTATGTTATTCAAAAGTATAGAAGCAAACAATCCCTTATAATTTTAATCCAAAGGTTAGTCATTTTAAAAAGCTTTGCGTACCTATGACAAGTTTATTGGTGAGAGGTCTAGTATGATTATTTTTAATGGAGTAAAGTTGGCTTCGCGTAAAGTTGGCTTCGCTTTACACCATAATCTAGTTACATATAAAATAGGCCATTTGCAAATAAATAAATTACAATAAAAAATATTAGGACAAAGTACTTTAGCAAAGGTGTAGGCGCTATTCCTATTTTATCTTCTAAGCCATACGCATTAAGTTCATTGGTGAGAGGTTGGTATAACCTTATGTTTTACCAACGAATGGCTTCGCTTCGCACCACAAACCATTCACATAAGATTAGGAGAAAGTACCTTAGCAAATTAAGGTCTAAGCGCTAGCTACCATATATCATATTTTATCCTTTGATCCGTATTAAAGCCCTAAGCATTAGAGTTCATTGGTGAGAGGTGTCGTATAAACTTAATTCTAGCATTAGAAAAGAATGACTTCAACGATGACAGACTGTCAAATATAAAGTGGTGGGTATCGATGGTAACCCATTGGTGATACTCATTAGAAACCATGGCCTAGGTAATCCAATTTCCGACATGTTACTAATTGATATTATTGACAGATCACCGATGAGATATTTAGCGACGACCGGCAATGAAGAGTAGTGATTGTTACCATGGGAATAGGGATGACAATGGGTCGGGTGTACGCAGTCTTAACCCAAACCCGGTAAGATAAGCTTGTCCTAAACCTATCCAAAAACCCATCAAGTATATATCTGTCGGGTATCAAGTATACCCGTGGGTTCCGGGTTAACCTATTAATCTAAAAAAAATATTCATTGGGTATACCCGTTGGGTATCTAGCGGATAACTACTAATCAATTACATTTAGCATTATTACTATAAAAATACATCAAATAACTACAATATGTATAAAATAACATACCTAAATGCATATAAAAAAATACTCAAATGCATAGATAACAAAAATAATGTATGCCAATTTTTACACTAAGATACTCAAATGTATAGATGACAAAAAAAATTACTTAAATGTTTAGATGACAAAAAAAAAAAAAAAATACTCAAATGCATAGCACAAGATAACAAATGACAATCTAGATATTTCATAATAGTTACACTAAAATATTACAAAAAGAAGGTGTATGTCATCCAATGACTTTTCGGTTCCCTTAATAGAAAAAGAAAAAAAGGTATATATATTATAATATATATACATATTTTAAAAAATAAAATAAATTATATCGGGTATATATAATCAGGTACATAGGTATATCACCAAATCCCAAACCCACAAAAAAACACATCCCAAACCCGATTACCTGACCCCAAGCCCTTCCCAAACTCATCTCAAATAGTCGTGTTTTGGGTTTTTCCATCAGGTTCAAGTTTGATTGTCATTTCCATATGGGAGTTTGATTGACGGATTAACGATGAAATTATCAGTGGCGGTATAGCAAGGACTTCTAATGTCAGATTACCAAAGGATAATTATATCATTAATAATTGCTATTGTAATTAAAAAAATAGTAATTCTGTTTTATAAATGTAAATTAAACGTATAAATAATAAAAGTATTACTAAAACTCTAATTGGATACAAAATATTTTTATACACAAGAAAAGTCTAGCTAAATAGTGGCGATCATGTTGGTGAGATTGAGCTTGATTGTTTTCGGAGGAAAAGTAGATGATAAAATGAGTTAGCTATCCTTTTATTTGACTTGATATTTTTACGGAACACATGACGGATATTTTGTCGCTACCTAATAACGAAATTAAAAAAAAATGGCATCACTCTATAGTATGTCGTTGATTACTGATGAATTCGCGACGACTCCTTAAATTAACATTTATTTTGTCTTAATGGGTCCTTTAGTGCCTTGCCATGTATCAGTGGGCTCGTTTAATTAGATTATAGAAAGCTAAATTAAAGCATAACAAGTTACGCAAGTGTTAAAAGATATGTGTATAGAGATGGGTATAATCGGGTTTTATTATTACCCGAAACCGGTTCCAACCCGGACCCGGTTCTGCTTGGATGTCATTGGAACCGGGTATGGTGTGGAAACGGGTCCAGTTCCTACCCGGGTTCACAACCAAGAATATGGAACCGTGTAGAACCGGGTACGGGTATTATGGAACCGGGTATGGTGTGGAACCGGGTATGGTGCGGAACCGGTTTCTGATAGTGTTGGGAACCGGTTCCTAACAGTCAAAACCTGACTTTTACTGTTCAGAACCGGTTCCTGACAGTCAATACCTGACTTTTATTGTTTAGAATCGGTTCTGACAGTCAAACTGACTTTTACTGTTCAGAACCGGTTCCTGATAAAATGTTACCGTTGGAACCGGTTCCTGATTAAAAAATCGTTTTTTTTGTATATAAACCCCTTCCTACTTACCGGTTCCTGATAAATGTTACCGTTGGTGTTTTAATAAAGTTTGTGTAGTGTTTCTTTCTATTGTGTTTGTTATGTTTGATTTTTATTATTAGTTACATTGATAAATAAAAATAGTAACAATAATCGGTTAAAATTAAAAAACAAATTAATCGGTTACAATATATAAAAAAAATTAACCAGTTACAAAAAAAATAAAAAATTACTTAGAACCGGTTCCAGTAATATTTTATTTCTTTGATCGTTTACTAGCGGCAGGTGCAACACTTTCCGATGAGTTTCTCTTAGGTGCGGGTACCTCGGTACAATCGTCGTCCGAATCGTTAGTCTCCACTTCTTCGTCCTCCTCTTCGTCAACAATTTTATGCTCTAACTCAACTTCATCTTCTAGACTAGTTTTATGTTGAACACGATCAACGGCATCCAAATGGTCCTTTAAGCATATTGCCATCTCTAGCGATTCCGGAGTTAGTCTTTGTTCTTCTAATTGACAAAACCCTGCCACTAAGAGAAAACATACTTTCCGAAGCTACCTTGGAAGCTTGGACCGTTAGTATATCACGAGCCATGGTGGCTAGAATCGGGTATTCGGATTCTTTCGATTTCCACCATGCCAAAACATCAAATTTCCTATACTCCTCGGTGGTCATAGTAAGCGAATATTGATTTTTTTTATATCTCCCAAGTTCACTTGTTGGTTCACTACCCCTTTTTTGTCTAGCGGTCTCGTCTCTAACGACATTCAACATGGTTATAAGTGGATCCCCGCTTGTTTCATCGTTAGAGGCCGTGGACCGAGACTCAAACAAATTTGTATGATTTTTTTCACAATATTTTTTAAAATAATGATTATAAAGTTTGGCCATACACTCATTGAATATTTTTTTTGTTTTTGCTTTTAAAGTTGGATCCTCCTCATGCATATCCAACTTGTCATAAATTTCATCAATTAAAGCTTCAACACTCGGTACGTTTAAAGCTGAATTTAAAGCAGCGGCACATAGAAAAACGGGTGGTACTTCTAAAAATATTTTTAAAATTTTTGAATCATTGGTCTCGTCATATTCCTTAACATGTCACTAGAATTTTCAAACTTTTTAAAATTAGTTGTTATCAAATACAATTGGTCCACAACTTTAGAACTAGTAGGATAATAAACACCGGAAATCAAAGTCGTTGTAGTTTTAAAAACTTGTAAAAAAGTACTTAGGTTATTAATATTTTCCCAAGCCGTGTCGGGAAAGGGGACGACAAGGTACTCATCACTTAAAGTTGTATGAAAAGATTTTAAAGTGTCCATTTGCTTTATAGCCATTCCAAACATATGACAAGTTGAATTCCAACGAGTCGGTATATCCCAATTCGGTCCAATAATTTTTTGGTTGACATCTTTACAAAGTTTTTTATATTCTTGATATCTTTCTTTTCCACTTTTGAAAACATCTTGGAGCATATCTCTAAATGCTATAATAAAATCCGATACAAATTGATCTTTTAAACCGGTTTGCACTACTAAGTTAATAATATGTGCAACACATCGTGTGTGAAAAAAAAAACACCATCAAGTATTGGTTTGTACTTCAACTTTATTTTTCAATCGCCGTTGTGTTGTTTGAAGCGTTATCAAAGGATATTGAAAAATTTTATCTTCTAAACCATATTTAATTATTGTGCCATTTATAATTTTATAAATATTTTCTCCCGTATGAGGAGAAGGATGTAACATCCGTTGAAAAACGGGTTTTCAAAACCCGCTTCGTTTATTAACCGAACAACCAGTTTTAAACTTTTGTTGTTTATTTATGACTTATTTTAATTTTAAACGATACATAATTAATAAACAAATTAGAAGTTATAAATTATAATTGTTAAAAAGTAAAAATAAATTAATTAAAAAGAAAAACCGGCTGCCGGGAGTCGAACCCGGGTCAGCCGGGAATCCACAAAGCCTTAACTCTCACTCACCAAACCACTCCGCCACTTGTGTTCTTTAGGAATATATCAAATCAATTAATTCAAATATCCAAACCTCGATTTCAAATCGGTCAACCACGCGCCCAATTCGCAGTCGTCGGAAATCCCGACGATTTCGCCGATAATTGACGGTTTCTTCTGATTTAACCGAAGAATTAACCTCAACGTCGGTTATAACCGATGACTGAACCCGCGACATCAGTCGTAACCGCTGGAGAATGGCTGACCATGAATCGAGACTGAAATCAGACCCCATGCGTCTCGATTCTTCCCTATAAATTCACCCACAAATCTCTGGTAGCCTTTTCGCTCAAAATCGCACTTTTCTCGACGAAATTTCACTCGCCGGAAATATCCTGCCATCACCGGACTTTCGCCGGAAAACCGAGACTCCCCATCCACACGGTAAATACCTCGACTCTTTCTGTTTCAATCCGTTGTTAGACTGTTACGAACACAAATCCACCATCCAGAATCAATTCCAGACGACGTTGTCGGAATTTCTGCCTTCGCCGGAAAACTTCTGAAACTTCCAGAATCACGCTGAGAGCCGGTATGATCATTCAAACTTCTGTTAATCCTTGTTTAAGTACCTCAATTTCATAACTAATCGAACAAAACTGTTAATTGATTCTAACAGCCGAAGTTCACAAACAGAGCCGACGGACCTTTGTCGGAGTTCTGTGAAAGACACGGATCGGTACCTTCTGTCCCCAAACTCTCTCCGTTCATTACCTTTCAATTACTTATAATGTTTGATAATCGAATTAGACATAAATCAGTCAAATTATTATTGTCTGTGTTCTTGAGCGAAGAAGACGAAGTCCGGTTATGTTATAAGATTAATTAAAATCAGTTTTATGAACGGGTTAGACACACAGTCCAGCGGTGGACTGTGTGTAAACAAATACATATACGTCGCGAGTTCGATTCCTGTCCCAACCTTACTCTCTTGAAATAAAAATGCCTTTTTTTAACGAAACGGGTTAACTCACAAAATCATGTTAAGTATAATAAAAACCGGATTATTAACCAGGTTAGACACACAGTCCAGCGGTGGACTGTGTGCACGTTAACCCACAGGTCCCGGGTTCGAGACCTGTTGTCAGCACGGTTCGATACATTTAAAATCCTTTTTAAAAATAAATAATTTCTGGATAAATCTAAATAGTATATAAGTATAATTAAAAACAGAATTATTTGGGTTAGACACGTAGCTCAGTTGGTAGAGCTGCGTGCACGCGTACGGGAGGTCACGGGTTCGAGTCTCACCCAGCGCACATATATAAGCGACCGGACCGGTCAACGGTCAACGGTCAAAAGTCAACATTTTTTTATTATTTTTATTTATTTATTTAATTTAAAAATCAATTAAAAATACTTAAAAATAACGTTTTTAAAGTTAGAAAATAGCCTTAAACTCACAAAAATTATCCAAAAATCCTATTAAAATAGTTAATAAAATCCACATACTTACCGTACCTTTTCGTTATTAATTAGGTTAGTTATCCCTCGTCGATCAATCCTCTAAACTCGTGCGCATTCAACATCTTCAAGCAAACGCACCCAATGTGAGTGAATCTCTACCAATTCCCCGTTTTAATCACATTTTGGGGTGTATAATGTGTCGCTATTTATTTATTATAATTAAACACTTGTGCATCCATCATGTTCATGATCAAATGTGTTGCCAATATATATCTATTGTTTGTGTGGTTGATGTTTAAATTAAAGTTATCATTTTCAGTACATACATTTCATAGGCCGCCGCTCCCCATTACCTATGAGCGTGAGCTGTTCCCCATTACCTATGAGCGTGAACCAGGCGTTGCCAACATAAGATCGGCTCCGTTTGATTGAGCCTTGATCTCACATACATTAGCATAGGCCGTCCGTTCCCCATTACCTATGAGCGTGAACGGGACGTTGCCAACATATACATTGTCATTCTTATTATATACTTAAGCAAGGTGGTTTGTGATCGTTATGTTTATATACATTTGTTCATATATGATTGTTGCACAATTTTCCTATATTAATTACAATAATGAATCAATGACAAATGTTTTTAACAAGGTTCACTCGCCAACTTTTGTTGACCCAAAATTCCCCATTTTTACACATGATACAGGTGATCAAGTTGAAGCAAGAAACATATAGGGCGGCCTAGAAGAATAAACCAGTTTAGATTTTGGATTGTTTTAGTTAATTTTTCCTTCCTTGTATTGTATGAATTTGACTTGGAACTTTGAGATGTAATTCGAATTTAATAAATATGAAACATATTAGTAAACATCATGAGCTTTGGTGATAACCCAATTATGCCCGACTCTTATTCCGCTGCGGGTCGGGGTGTGACAAAGGAAACTCGTCAAACGCAATCGTACGCTTCATCATTTGCCATGTATCGGGATCAACCCAATGAGCGGTGACACATATGAACGATTCCGGTAAACCATGTGGAGCCGACCACACATCACTAGTTAGGTTTACACTAGTTTTTAAATTCTTTAAAAAAATAACTAAATCTTTTTTGCATTTTCCCATAAACTTAAACAAAGACGTTTTAAAGTGCGACGACTTACATGTTTATAGCGAGGTTGTAGCGTCTCCCGAATAAGATTTGTAAGATCGGGGTCGTCGAAGTGTCCAAACGGCAACGCTTTTTGTATCACCAACTTCGCCATCCGATCGCGAGCTAATTTTTGCTCATAACGAAAAATGGTACCATCTTTGGATAGTGGAACTTGACCGGATGTCATTTCCTTTAAAACTTTGCAATACTTATTAATATGCTTCGTTAACGTTGAGTTTGATTCCTTGGCTAATAACGATCCACAATGTTTACATTGAGCTTTTTGCGAGCCGTCACTCATCTCGACCAACTCCCAATTGCTCCAAACTTCCTTATTACGATTATGAGACAATGTTCCAACCACATATGGAACCGATTGATCTTGAGGAACATTGTTAACGGATTGGGAATTTGCGTTTTTGGAACTCTTTGAGGCCATTTGTTGATTAGAATGTGAAAAAGAACAAGAAAGAAATGTAACAAGAAGAATAGATATGAGAAATTGTGTGCTAAACAATAGATTTCTAAACAATATATATGGAATCGGTTCCAACGGTCAGGAACCGGTTCCAACGGTCAGGAACCGGTTCTAACGGTAACATTTTAACGGCTATAACCGGTTCCAACGGTAACATTTTAACAGGTATAACCGGTTCCAACGGTAACATTTTAACGGGTATAACCGGTTCCTTCTAGAACTGAATTTCCGGGTACTGGTAGGAACCGGGTACGGGTAGGAACCGGGTACGACCCGATTCAAATGGTAAAATTGTGGAACCGGGTTGGAACCATCGGGTATTTTGAACCCGGAACCGGTTCTACTTAATGTCGGGTAGGAACTGGAACCGGTTCCAGTTCGGTTCTACCGGTTCGAGTTCGGAACCGGTTTTTATGCCCATCTCTATATGTGTATGGTATTGATACACTTTTGGGCCTTACCAACCTTGTGTCAATGAGTTCCTTTACGTTATAGAAATCCACATCATGTCATAAAAACTCTATTTGGTATTAAATACATGTATATGATTAATGAGTTTGAGAAAAGAAAAAGATAGTATTCTTGAGTTCCATAGAAAATTTGTCTAATGATTGTTTGTCGGACGTCTAACAAATATAGTATTGGATGGTATTGGTAAATCCATTTGGATATTTTAGTGTAATTTAAGATTGCGTGTGACGTTCAAATAAAAGTGCACGCTTATTTGAATGTCATCGGGACTAATGGGGGATCCAAGGGGCGGCAGCCCATGGCGGGTCAGTTGGAAATTTTTTATTTTGGACAAAAGTCCTTTATAAAAAATGCATCAGAAATTTAATTTCGGGCTAAATATGCACTTTTGGAAACTTAAAGGACTAAAGGTGTTTTTGTTCAAAATTGAAACTGAAGCAGTTGTGAAAAACTGAAAATACGCTCCAATTTTTTTAGAAAAAACCCTGGACGAATTTTTTTTTCATATACGAATCCCCAAAATCTCACAAGCAAAAATTGTCATACAAAAATCTAGAATTTTTCTGATTTTATCCGATCAAAGATTGGTAGTCACTCCAATTGTTTGATCTGATAGTGATTACACGACTTCAGAGTTATCCAAGCATTTACGAATTATTCCCAACAAATCTTGCTCTTGTGATGTTGATCTACTTGTAGCTTCACATTGGGGCACCATCGAGTGAGTTCAATAGGCATGAGCATATTATTTCTTGACATCATATTCAAGGTTTCTACCAATGGAAGTGGTGTTTTGACAATTCAACGCCAAGCGTGCTTGATGGTTGTCAAGAAGTTTATTGTGTTTCATGGCTCATACAAGGAAGGTGTTCTATTGGGTTTTCCAACATTATATCGTCTTTTGGTTTTTGTCCAATTTATTTGTCAAGGTTCCCATCGTAGTGCAGTTACATATAGGTATTACGAATTGAGTTCATCAATCTGGTTAGGGTTGCATTTGTATGAACATCGTTCATAAAATTAAAACATAATACGAATTACAATAAAGGAAAGAAACATAAACTGATTACAAATTGATAGAACTACAAAGTAAGAAAATTAAACAAAATAAGAAAAGAGGGGATGGTTGAGACCAAGATTCATTTCTCGACCAATGTGGGACAAATTCATTTTCCATAATTTGAAAGTTCCAACCACATAATTTCTAGTTTCGATATCTCATTGATGTTGTCTTTATATTGGATACGGTTTATTCGTTGTGATCCTCTCACATAGTGGAACACACATATACTAAATAATAATTATATTAACCATAAATATAATAATTATTTATGTCCAAAATTCATAAATTGACACTTTCAAATGTGATTAGGTTATTATCACATGGATTAGGGATCTTGTTAAAATTTCTGTAGGAAATAAAACCAATTTATGGAGAAGTCTTTCGTTTTAGTGGAGTAAAGTTGGCTTCACTTTACACCATAAGCCATTCACATATAGAAGCGGCCATTTGCAAATAAATAAATAAATAATAATTATAATAAAAATTTAGCAAAGGTGTAATGTTTTTATTTCATTTTCTAAGCCATACGTCGCATCAAGTTCACTGGAGAGAGGTTCGGTTTAAGCTTATGTTTTACCGACGCATGGCTTCACTTAACACCATAAATCATTCACATACAAAGAGAATAGGTCATTTTCAATGAGATTAGGATATAGTAACCTAAGCAATTTAAGGTCTAAGTGCTATCTATTCGTATATCATACCTTATCCACTAATCCGTATTAAAGCCATAATCATTAAAGTTCATGGGTGAAAGGTGTGGTAATATAAACTTATGTCTTCCCAATGCTACAAAGGGAATGACTTTCTATATACAGCTACAGTAAAAGCTAGATCTACAGTAACTTTTCACATGACTTTTATTTTTTATTTATTTTTCTTTTAGCATGTCATTTTTTTTTTCTTTTTTCTTTCTTTTTTACTTCTAAACTTCAATAATCAGTATTCACATTTACAACCACTTAGTTTTTCAAATACTTTGTAATCATCTTTTACGTGCTTATTTTTTTGTATGTATAGTATTAATTCAGGTTGATTTACGTTTCAATGTATTTTTTTTGGAAATGGGTATACTCAAATATAACACGTTTTTGTATTTTTTTTATTTAAGCTTTTGTGCTTTTTCATGTACGTTTAGTTTATTTGTTTTATATTTTGACATAAATTTTATTTTAAAACAAGTCGGATCAAATACGTGCTCATTAGATGGTAAAAATTCAAGATGCTTTACGTTTCGATGCTGCCGCAACGCCACATACCATTCTTTAACTTAAAAGAACTTAATTTTCGTACGTGCTTAGTTTTATGTATGTGTCGATTTAAGTTTAAGTTGGTTAGTTTTATGTATGTGCTTAGTTTTCGTACGTGCAAATAAGTCGGATAAAATATAATATGTTTTCGTGCTTATTTTTATGTACGTTTTTAGTTTGTCTACGTTTTGACGTAATTTTTGTTTAGAAACAAGTTGGGTCAAATATTATATGTTTTCATTAGATGGTACAAATTCGAGTTACGAACCCGCCGCAACGCGCGGGAAAATTTACCAGTTTATTCCAATGGACAGATATGGATGAAGGTGGGTATCAATGGTAATTTGTCGGTGATAATAATTGGAAACAAGGTGCGGGTAATCCGATTTCTAATAGATTGGTGATACAGCACAACTTTTACCTTAAATTACCAACGCCTAATTACGTCTTTGTTTAATTTAATCATAACTAAAATATATCTTTTATTTTATATACATGTAAATAAAACATAAACCCCCACCCCCTCCCCGGCACCACAGAAATAATATAATATATATATATATATATATAATGACAAACCGATCCAAACCGACAGGGTTTTAAAAACAAAAACAATAAACTTAACTGTCAAATTTTTATAGCAAGACAATTCTTTGGTTTAATTCAGACGGTTTATGTATACCATTATTAGGCTATAGAGTGTAGTCATTACCCTTAAGATCATCATTATCTTTTATGTTAGTGTCATGTCACCTCACTTTTATCTATCATCTAAATCCACCATCCTATATGGTGTGGTTATGACCTAAACAAAAATCCCTATTTTTTTAATTTATTTTGTGTAAAATATATTTAACTAATTAAGTAAAGAGAGGTCTATGTTTGTCATATTTTAATCCATGCCAACCATGATGGTTCTCTAAGAGAGATGGTGTAGCACATCATCCACCATCCTATGTGGCAATCCATGACCCATCTCATGGCCCCCATACCTCTTACACTTACTATAACTATTCAACTATTTGGCTATAGGGTGTGGTCATGATCCTCATGGTCATCATGACCCTCCACATCAGGGTCATGTCACCCACTTCTAATTGACCATCTAAAACCATTACCCTAAGGGTGTTGCCATGACCCAAGTCACTATTCTCTTATTTGAATTTATTTTTTGTAAAAAGGAAAAGTAAATATTAAAAAAGGAAAGGAGGCTCATGCTTGACATAGTTTAATCCATACAAACCATGACGGATGAGGTAAAATAGGTGGTATAGCAATCTTTTAATGGTCCTACTTAACAATTATTGAGTCAACCCATACTTCCCACACCCTTTAGCCTTATGTTCACTTACGAAGAAAAGTTATCCCTTGGCAACCGTACAAGCAAGTAATCATTAATAACTTGGTAAATTATATTTGTCTGTATAATGATGATAATAACAATAATAATAATGTATTTGTGAGTATATAATAATAATAATAATAATAATAATATAATAATATGAGAGCTACGCAATCCAAACAATTTCTTAACTAGACGGATCTAAATTAAAACTTATTTTTCAAAGGCCCAACTAATATTTGGTGTGAAAATATCTACAAATTAATTATCGATTCTTATCAATCCAATTTAATCGTTTGGGTCAGACTGGGTTACGTAATAAATTAATAAAAGTATGTTATTAATAGTACAATGTCGTTATCATTGTTTTTATATGTTTTCATCTTCGATTGATTAAGTTAAGGTGGAGGGGACTAAATGGTCGAGGGGTAGATTTGGCTCAAGGAAATAGGCTTATTTATATTAGTTGATTTAGACAGGTTTAATGGTTTGGTTGTTTATTTTTTTGAGTTAAAACCTTTAAATGTATTTCTTTGATTTGTGTGTGTCAACGTAATAAAAAAGCCTAGGTGGCACTTGATTTCCTTCGGTATTTTAAATTCTCGAGTTTTGTACGATTATCATAGTTTGATTAGAAATTATTTTAAATTCTCGAGTTTTGACGATTATCATAGTTTGATTAGAAATTATTAAAGTTGTTTTAAAGTTGAGCATTTGAAACTTTAAAAGCAATATAAGATTTTATATATATTCTGGAGGATTTTTTTTTCAGATATAATTACATAAAAACCACAAGATCTGTATGCCAACTAATGATTTTTAATTGCAGTGGTGTAGCATTCCACCTTAATAGCACATTATTCAATCAAAAATAAAACTTCTTACAATTTTACAAATATCATTATGCAAGGAATTTTTTTTTTTTGTACCGGCACAAACCTAACATTCTTTCTTAGATTTATGATGAATATTTGTATGTTGGCATGAAAAATTGTTCATATTATTTAATTGGAACCAGCTTTTTTCCTTTAATTTTTTGATGTAAAAGGAAACTAAAAGAGGGATGAAATGCAAAATCCACTCATCGTCAACCCTAAGATGGTGTGCAATATTGCACCACTAATTGGACTGTGGGGGCACAATGTGCTGCAAGTTTTCTTATATTCGGGTCTAAATAATCTCCATGGAATATATACCTAATATGATTTTCGAGTTATACCATTTGTAGAAGTGAAAGTGATAGAAAAAAATTGTGTGGAATAATTTCCAAATCATTATCACAAAATTGACAACCTAAAGAGTTGTAACTTATACATTTGTCCAACATGTTAGCATGAACAGGAAGCTTCTCGAGCAGTAATCACCAATATGTGATATTGACTTTGACAGTGTTTAAATGGCACCAAGAAACTTGTCTTTATTTAATGGAAGCAATTATGATCAATGGCACGTCTATCAGACTTCATAGAAAATGATCCATCATAATCAAGTGCCCACAAAAGCAATCAAGTTAATTAGTAGAAAGGATCAGGGCGGGCTGTCTCTGAGAATTCGGGTGTCTTGGGTGAACAAAAAAGATGGGCCCCTCGTCTTGGCTCCCTGGTAATCCTTGAATGATAGTCTGATCGAAGACGACTGGACGATTCAACGGTGACGTGAATTGGTGCATAACCTAGAACAAAAGAGCTCGAATCATCCTTGATACTCTAATACTCCGTAAGTTTCTTCATTTTTAAAAGTTGCTACGCTAGTTAGTTACTTATTTCAGGTTTTTAAGTTGGGCCAAATTAGTTTAAATGGGTATATTACAGTTGGGTTTGGATGGGTCATGGACAAACTAAAATGGTTAAAGGTTATTGAGTTATAAAAATTTGTTTCAATCGGGTTAGTTATAGTAAAAAAGGGTTAATGGTTTTTAACTTTACAAATTTTTGTTTTGAAATGAATTTATTTATAAATACATATTTAAAAGTTTTGGGCCCCGAATAAACGGGCCTTGTACAATACATCACTCGCACCACCTTGTCAACAGCCCTGGGACGGATAACACTTAGGTCTTGATATCATCCATCTTGTTACCTTTTGATATAATAGGTTTACGTAACAGAAATACGTATTCTAGCTCAAATGCGTAATCTCAAATGATATGCACTTTCTATGTCTGGAGTTTTGGTTGTTCGTGCGATAATTTCTTACTATCACAACTGTTGGGAATAAAAAAGACATGCACTTCTTTTTTCTCTTCAAACCAAAATGTACAATTCGATCACTTTGGCCACTAACATATGCTTCACCGGCCGAGAGATGATCATCATGGCCCGTTTTGAGTGTTTTTGCACATTGATCAAACTTGCATAACGTAGTAAAAATTTATAGAAGACAATACTTAAATCCATTATTACTCAACTGTAAAAAAAAGTAAGGTAAAATATTAGGTAATAGCCTCGATTTTGTAGGGACTGAGTAAGTTTAGTTCACATTCAATTCTTTCTTTCCTATGAGAATTCCCTCATCATTAAATCTCTCGAAATTTTTATTGGAATTATGTAATTTTTTTTATCTTTTAGAATTTGTATAAAAATATGTCACTGTATTCTTACATGTTAGGATCTTAAGCAGCATATGTGTTAACATCAAATACAAATTACTTTTTTAATGTCCAGTGTACGAAGTAAAAAATTACACACGATGACAATTTGTAAATAGATTAGTTACACTACTCAAGCAAATATTTAGACTACAACAAATTTTGAATTATAATACATATTAGGTTACTTTAAAATTGACAACCTAATAATAATTACACTAGAGTTTTAAAGTATCGTAATAATAAGTACACTTCAAACATGCTACATTGAGATATAGGATCAAACCTAATGCAATGTATTTAAGATGCATTTGTGACTTGGATGATAAGTTAGAGAAGAGAGAGAGAAAATAAAGAGAAGATTAAAAAGTTCTTGACGAAGTGGATATACATTTGTAAAGAGAGAATAAGATTTGTGAGTGCTAAGGTCTTAAATGAAAAAAGAAAAGGAAGAATTCAAGTAAAGAGTAAAATGATGTGATAAAACCTTATACAAGAATTTTGATTTTACAGATGATTTAATGCACTATAACTAAAAGGTATTAAAGTGTAGTAATTATTATACTACTTTAAAATTATATTGTAATAATTATGAAACTACAAACAAAAACTTCAATTCAAAGTATAATTATTACAATTCAATATGATCTCTAGTGTAACACTCATTTGGCACTTTAAATTGCATTGAAATAATTATACTACTGCTTCGTACACTTTGCACGTTACAAAATATTTGTATCGGATCTCGTCTAATATAGGATTAGGATCAAATGAAGATTTGTAAAGCAAGAGAACTACTAACAATTAAATAATTATTTTTAGTTTTTTTCTTAGTTACTTCTATGTTACTAATCTTTACTTAACTAAACGAAATTTTAAAAAAATATATGTAGATTAACATATTAAATACACGTACATCATAAATTGCATATATATATATATATGTGTGTGTATTTTCATGCTACATATACATATTTCGTCACTTTGCATATATTTTATATCCTTTATAATGATACCTTTTAATAAAAAAGTAAAAAAAAAGAATTAAAAGATTATTTGTTGACAGTGATTCTCTCAAGTTCTCAAATAACTTATAGTTTTCTCAGAATTCTTATCGTATATATATAATAGTCCAAATTTTAGACACGCTTTTTATTGCATTGCATATTTGTATATATTGGTATATTACATAGTATTTAAAAGTACATATATAATCTATAATATTAATACCAATTATTATCGAATATTCAAATAAAGTGATATGATATACTCTATAAATTCAAATAAACATTTAGTCAAAACCATAAAACCATATGAAAAACCCATAAATATTAAAAATCTTCAATCAAATATCAAGTATTAAAAATATGATGGAGAATCGTAAATCCTAAAAAAGATTTATTACATGTCTGTTCGGTTCTGTAACATTTATGTAAAACGGGTTCTAAAAACCCGCTACGTTTTTAAAGCTTGTTGTAATTTAAAAAGTTAAGTTTCAAATTTATTAGTGTTATTTAATATACCATTCATAACAAATAAATAGTATATATATTAAAGTAATAAATAAAAGGACAAGTAAATAATTGAAAACCTTAAAATATTAATTTAAAAAAAGTTAAAGGAGAAATCGGGAATCGAACCCGGGTCCCCAAGAAGTGCACACACTCACAACACCACTAGTATGCACACACATTTGTTCTCAAATTGGAAATAAATTATTCTTGTATTAATACTATCATGAGACCTGCAAATTTGAAATTTGTAAGTTTGTAACAGTCATTCAGAACAATCAAGATCGTATATGTTTTCAAAATTTCAGAACCTATATAACTGATGTCGAGCATCAATTGCCAACCCCCAAAAGTGTAACAGCCGGTAATCATTCCAAATTAAAAGCATTTGACCCATGATTCGGGTTTTGGAAACCGAAAACCTTAAATGATTAACACCCTATAAATATCAAAGGAATTACCATTCCACATCTCGTCCATTCCTGAAATCTTCACTGCAAAACAAATTGAAGAAACCCTCTGATCAATTTCTCTGTCGCTGGAAAACATTTGCTCTCGCCGGATAATATCACCGGAAAAACCAAGGCCCTGCTTCTAACGGTATAATCCCTAATTCCTTTTTGTAATCTATTATTCAGTATGTATTAACTTTAATCAGTCAACCAGAATTTTGTTTAAAACAAATTTCAGTCGGGATTGCAAGTTCTGGGTTTAATTAAGCGAAGAAGGTGATGTTATGTAGTTTATAAATATAATAAAATTCAAAGATATAACCGGGTTAGACACACAGTCCAGTGGTGGATTATGTGCGAATACATTGTACATGTAACATTTGTGTAGAGCGGGTATAAAAAAACCGCACCGTTTATTAATCAAGTGTTGGTTATATGTTCGTTGCGTATTTATTAGTGCCGATTATTTTAAATTGTCACAATTAATAAATGTTACTATAATTTAAACCATAATTAATAAATAAAACAATAAGTAAGTTAAATTAACTTTTAAAATAATAGATCAAAAATTAAAATAGAAAGAAATGGGGAAACCGGGAATCGAACCCGGGTCTCCCGCATGCTCACACACTCATAGCACCACTACACCGCACACACAACATCTGTTAAACCCGAGACAAATTACCTTTTATAAGCTCATTTCTCTTGATCTGACATTCAAAGGAAAACCGCCCAGTAACGACCGCGCTAAAATCTAGCAGTCAACAAATTTGCTGTTTTGAAGCAATTGATGGAAGAAAACTGTTCCAATCATAAACTTGATCTTGTAACCGAATCAAATCTCATTCAATTAAGCTTTCAATCATTTCCATTGTAACTGATTTCCACCGAAATTGAAACTCGATTCAAGCTTCCACTGTCAGCTATAAATAATGGAATTCAGGACTCAATTAGAATTCACACTCTCGCAAATCTCTCTTCAAACTATCTGCTCCTCAAAACACTTCCTCTGCTCGCCGGAATCCTCCGTTCATCGGAAACTTGGCTGCAAGTCGCCGGAACCTCAACTCACTGTCGAAATCTGTTCAAACGGTATCGATTCCTTCAAATTCTTCTATTTATTTTCAGATAAATATTACATGTAATTGATTAAGTCCATCAGAAGCAACAATCATTATTCAGGCGGGTAAAGTTTTGGGTTTTGGGTTTAATGAAGAAGATGAAATGAAACCAATGCTTAAATGAATTTGAAATTGGAAATTATACTGGGTTAGACACACAGTCCAGTGGTGAACTGTGTGCACTTGAAACATATGGTCCCGGGTTCGAGTCTCGCTACGTACAATGATCCGTTCATATAATAAACTTTTTTAATAAATAAAAGCATGACTTAATCGAGTAAGTATATAAATATAATTTAAATACAGAATACAACGTGTTAGTCACATAGCCCAGTTGGCCGGCGTAAAGGTCGCGGGTTCGATCCAGGATATGTGCAGCGGTTCATTTGATTTAAAGTCTTTTTAATATTATCCATTTATGAATAAAGCTAAGAAGAATATAAATGTAATTAAAATCAGAATCCTTTCGGGTTAGACACGTAGCTCAGTTGGAAGAGCTGCGTGCACGCAACCGAGAGGTCACGAGTTCGAACCTCACTCAGCGCATAGAAAATACAGTCTGACCGGTCAAGACCCGGTCAACGGTCAACGGTCAAAAAGTCAACCTTTTTATTTCTTTTTATTTATTTATTTAATTGGAAAATTAATTAAAAATACTTAAAAATAAGATTTTTAAAGTTAGAAAATTTCCTTAAACTCACAAAAATAAATCTAACAATCCCATTAAGAGCACTAATTAAAAATATTAATCTCAAATAAAATTTATTTATTTACCGAATCATTTCGTTATTATTTAGGTTAGTTTTCCCTCGTCGGTTGAATCATAATACTCGTGCGCATTCATCGTCATCAAGGAACGCACCCACTGTGAGTGATCCTTACAAATTCCCCCTTTTATTCATGTTTTGGGGTGTATCATGTGTCGTTTTAAATTATTTCGTTTATTCAAACTTGTGCTATTACCATTATATGACCTAAACTTATGATGTAAATATTGTCTGTTGTGATGCGTGTTTACATTTTGTCAAGTTGCGTGCAAATGATTCATTAGGCCCATCAGTTCCTTGTGGGAGACGAGTTGAACATCGCGTGCCTCATTAGATCGGCTCCGTTTGATTGAGCCTTGATCTCATTGTTCATCATTTGGTGTGTGTGCTTGTGCATTTATTGATATTATGTGTTTTGTGATTAAATTTACATTTACGTTTACTCATGTGTTTTCATAAGATTCACTCGCCAACTTTTGTTGACCCCAAAAACCCTATTTTTACACATGATACAGGTGATTCAGTTGAGAAAAGAAACACGTAGGATGGCCTAGAAGAATAAACAAGTTAATGCTTTGGAATGGACATTTAGTTTTGTTTCCCTTTTGTAATTGTATGATTTTTGTTTAATACTTTAGTTTGTAATGAAAAAAATGTATTTGAACATGTTATGCTTGTATGTCTATTGTAACTTCTTCTTTAAAGAGAAATAATAAATATGAAACTTTATAGTAAATGTAATGAGCTTTGATGAAAACCCAATCATGCCCCGACTACCATTTCCGCTGCGGGTCAGGGTGTGACAGTTCATGTCCCGAGTTCGAGTCCGGTCAGACTCTTGTTGTAGCAATAAAAAACCGGTTTTCTTTTTAATCAAGATACGCTTACCCTCAAGAAGATGTTAAGTATGATAAAAAATTCAATATTAATCGGGTTAGACACCCAGCCCAACTTGTTGGGCTGGGTGCAAAACAACGTCAGGGTTGCAGGTTCGAGCCTCAGTATGCACGCCGGTTTGTTTGATTTTAAAATCTTTTTAATTAGATGATTTCTGTATTAACATAACCAGTATATAAGTATATAAGAATCTAGAATCCAACCGGGTTAGACACGTAGCTCAGTTGGAAGAGCTGCGTGCATGCAACCGAGAGGTCACGAGTTCGAGCCTCATCACACGCTGCCTAATATCACTAACGAACCGGTCAGGTCCTTGTCAGACCTGACAAGATTTTTTTAATATTATTTTATTTTATTTATTTATATTAATTATATATTTATATCTTAGTTAAAAATCAATTAAAAATACTTAAAAATACAATTTCAAAGGTTTTAAAATCTCAATGAAAACTACAAAAATAACCTAAAAATCTAATAAAAGTACTAAGTCAAAATATTAATCTTGTTCATATTTATCGAATTATCGCGTTATTATTTTAGGTTAGTATTCTTTCGACGGTCAAATTCTCAAATCCTTACAAATTCCCCTTTTTATTCATGTTTTGAGGTGTATCATGTGTCGTTTACATATTTCGTTTATACAAACACTTGTGCTATTACCATTATATGATCTAACGTGTGATGTAAATGTTATTTGTTGTTTTGTGTGTTTACATTTTTGCCAGTTGCGTGCAAATCATTCATTAGGCCCATCAGTTCCTTGTTGGAGACGAGTTGAGCATCAGGTGTCTCATTAGATCGGTTTCGTTTGATTGAGCCTTGATCTCATTGTTCATCATTTGTCATGCTTGTGTGTGCATTGATTGATAATATGTGGTTTGTGGTTAGATTTACATATGCGTTTATTCATATTTGGTTTAGCACATTTTTTCAAATAACCATAACCGACTCGCTACTTTCGGTTTTCAAAAAAAATTAACCGACACCGGTTTTTGATTTGGTTCGGTTTTTTCGGTTATATTTTGTCGGTTAATTCAGTTATGATTCGGTTAATTCGGTTTTTTGCACTCCCCAAGACGGAATTGCTACTCTTGATATGTATGTGAATATAATCTAAATAAATTTTATAATGTGGATATATAAAAATGAGCACATTGTAATTCTGTATTTTTGTAAAAGTTGTTTTAATAATAAGCCTCCTTGTTATATATCTTCTTTTTATATCACGTGATTGAACTACTTGTTCAGAAAAAATAAAATTCTCGGTGATCATTTTGCACAAAAACTTGCCTCAACTCATTAACTTTTGTTACATCTGCTGGAAAAGAAAAATAAACCTAACTAATGCTGCGTTATCCATGACATAACAAAGAGGATTCCTGAGCATGCATGCACAAACACACACAAATCCCCTTTATATCAATAAACTATGCAGAACTACTGTTGAAGAGATTGAGGAGAGAGATTGAGTGGAGTAAAGTGAATTTGCCTTTTGAGCACCACCCAAGTGGGGTTACATGGCAACTTACCTGATTTTCGTGCGTCATTTCAGATTCCCACTAATATTAATCTGTTTGAATATATGTTCTAATAAAGTTTTACCGTTTAACCTCTTTTAAGTTTTAACAAATTAGCTTTCGAGTAACTCGTACAAAAATTTCAGTTCAAAAAAATAATGACATGTGTTGATTGCACGTCGATATAGGAGTTGAAATCCGATATTACACGTTATGAGTTTACATCGAGATAGATGGTAACGAACAACATAAATCATGTTAATTGTAAACACAACAAGAACATATCCAAGCCATCTAATACTTTTTATCTATAGATATACTGATTACCCATCAACCTCTTAATATTAATTATCTCAATTAGTAGTTTTAAGAATATTTTAATAATTGTGTTAAATAAAAGGATTAAAATTAAAATTTTCTTATGTTGAATTTCGTACTAGTTCTTCGATATTTTTAAATTATAACAAATTTTATATACTTTATTCTTTAAAAATATACACTATAAACTTAAGCATTTTAACTGTAATATGCGTATAATGTTGGTATATTTAAAAAAAAATTAACAATTTTTGAAAGTATTAAAAATAGGTTTTCAAAACTATCTGCAGTTTCTAACTTGTTGATTATGTCTTTACCATGTTTGTGCTAGTTATGACTATGCAAATTTTGAAACCATATGTGTTGATTCTAATTGTTTCCGTGCTAAATTCACACCTGTGTTGTGATGTTTGTGTTAGCTCTGTTTGTAATAGTTTCGAACTTGTTTATGCTAAATCTAACTGTGCTAGTTTTGAAACTTTATATATGTAACATTCGTCGTAAAACGGGTCTAAAACCCGCTTCGTTTTGTAATTCAGACTTACGTATAATGTTCGTTACGCAGTTATGTCGAAAGATTAAAATTTGTTATATTGTTGTTAGCATTTAATAATAAATTATAAAGTTAAAATAATAAATAATAAAGTAAAATAATGATATATAAAACTGAAAATAATAAAAAAAATAAATATAAAGGGAGACCATGGGTTTTGAACCCGGGTCTTCATTGAACCAATACGCGCCGCACACCACTACAACACACACACACATTTGAATTTATCTGAAAACAAATACATCTTATACTGAAAACAACTTTCTAAAAACCAAATTCAAAAGACCCGCCTGTAACGACTGTAACCGCCGGCAATCATCAAGTTGCCGTTTTTCTTTTCAATTAACTGTTACAAACTGTTTCTAAACACGCATTTAGATCCAAAAACGAAGTCAAACTCATTAAATTTTGTCTTACAATCAACTCACCCATAATTGTTTGACCGAAACTGAAAATTTAAATCATATGACCAACCTCGGCTATAAATAGTGAGTTCTAGACTCGTTTAAGATGCACACACTCACTCTAAACCTTCTGCAAACCTCTGTTCTTCAAGAACTATTCGTCAGAGAATTTTACACTTTGCCGGAATCTTCATCGGAGAAACTAAATGATTTTCGAAGGTACATTTTTATCATATTCCTTCAATATTATTAAATCGCATACACCTAGAATGCGTTTTGCGTAACTAAACAAATCAAATTAATAGTTTATGTTTTGAAATGAGGAAGACGACGTGAATCTGTGTTTAAAAGGAATTAAAATTATGTTTAAACCGGGTTAGACACAGTCCAGTTGGTAGGACTGTGTGCACATGAAGCCACATGCTAGGGTTCGAATCCGTTGCAAGTCCGGCTCTTTGAATAAAAAGTAGTTCTTTTTTTAAAGGGTATTCAGATCATCATTCAAGAAGTTAATAAATATAATTCGGTTGCAAATAATATTGGGTTAGACACCCAGCCCAGTTGGTAGGGCTGGGTGCATCATATTGCGAAGGCCGCGGGTTCGAAACAGGTAAGGGGCAGCGGCCGGTTACATTTTGAAGGAAATAAAACCCTTTTTAATTTAACAAATTTCTGAATTGATTTAATTAGTGTATATATATATAATATATATATATATATATATATAATAAAAACAGAGATTATTTCGGGTTAGACACGTAGCTCAGTTGGTAGAGCTGCGTGCACTTATACGAGAGGTCAGGAGTTCGAACCTCACATGCTGCCAATAATAATCGAATCCGGTCGGTTGACCAGTCAACCGTGAAAAAGGGTAAATTTTTTAATACTTAAAATCCTTTTTATTTTCACTAAAAATTAATTAAAAATACTTAAAAATAAGGTTTTAAAGCTTAAAACTTTGTATTAATTACCACAAAATAAACCTAACAATCTAATAAAAAGCATTAATTAAAAATATTAATTTCTAATAAATTTTATTTATTTATCAAATTATTACGTTATTATTTAGATTAGTTTCTCTCGTGGTTAAATCCAAATTCGTGCGCGTTCGTCGTTAATTCAAGGAAACACACCCACTGTGAGTGAATTCTTACAAATTCCCCTTTTTATTCATGTTTTGGGGTGTATCATGTGTCGGTTCATATATTTCGTTTATCCAAACACTTGTGCTATTACCATTATATGATCTAACGTGAGATGTAAATGTTATTTGTTGTATTGTGTGTTTACATTTTTGTCAGTTGCGTGCAATCATTCACATTAGGCCCATCAGTTCCTCGTTGGAGACGAGTTGAGCATCAGGTGCCTCATTAGATCGGCTCCGTTTTGATCTCATTGTTCATCATTTGTCATGGTTGTGTGTACGTTGATTGATAATATGTGGTTTGTGGTTAGATTTACATATGTGTTTACTCATATTTAGTTTATGCATATTTTTATTTAAATAACCAATATAACTAATTTGTTCAAATGTTTAAATAAGATTCACTCGCCAACTTTTGTTGACCCAAAATCCTATTTTTACACATAATACAAGTGGATAGGTTGAAGCAAGGAACACATAGGAAATTGTCTTAGAAGAAAAATAAAGAAGTCATGAATGCTGTGTTTAAAACATATTGTGTTTGTATGTATACGTGGTTGTTGTAATTTATCCTTTTAAATTGGAAATAATAAATATGAAACTTTATAGTAAATGTCATGAGCTTTGATGAAAACCCAATCATGCCCCGACTACCATTTCCGCTGCGGGTTAGGGTGTGACAATATACTGGTATACAGGACAATAGATGAAATAATAATTTTCTTACTATTTTGAGACTAAGATTGAAAAACAATTGATGAAGTAACTTTTTTTGTTGTAAAATATCATATGCGTATTTAATAAAAAATTAAGTTCTATAATTACAATGATTCTATATAACTAATATGATTAAAGTTACAATTTTACTCTTTTTTTAAATTGATTAGGTGTTATATGTCAAATTTATATTGATTTTTACTGTTTATAAATAAAATTGTGGTTATATTTTCTATCCATGTAGAACTTAAATCAGGGGCAGCCCGAAGGGGGTGCGGGATGGCTGACGACACAAGGCCCAAACCATCTGAGGACCCAAATCTTTTTAATTTTGTATAGAATTTACGTTGTACAAGATAAAATATATATGCACTTAATCGAGAGATAACATAAATGAGCCCTTGTACTAGTGGTTACTGTCTTGCTTAAACAACAAGGTCGGATTCTAATCCTAGTATCTCCAATTTCTTTTATTTTAGCTTTATATTTTGGTTTTTTCTAGTTAGGGGCATTTAATGCTTAATTTTTTCAATTATCTTTCCCTTTAATTAATAAATTACTTTTTAAACTTAGCTAAAAATAATTATTTAATAAAATCCACCTAAATTTTAGTGATTAATGAGTTTATATTAAATGGAGGTTTTCGAATAGGGCCTATATATTTTATCTCACACAAAACTAAAGATTTTTTATATAATTTTTAAAGACGACCTAACTTAAATGCTCTGACCCTCTTTGAGCCACATCAGTGTATAGGTCCCATACTTTTTTTGAAGAAAAATTAAAAAGGAAAAGAATAAAAAAGATAAAAAGAATAATCAAAGAAAACATCAAAAATATTTAAAAACTTGATTTTTAGTCATTATATATATATATATATAATATATATATATATATATATATATATATATATATATATATATATATATAACAATTTATATAACCCATAAATGGTAATTTGCCAACTTTTCTTTAGATTTACACGTCTTTTACTAAATAACATATATCCTTAATCAATTAACTTTATTAATAATACTTTATTTATCATTTTTTTATTCTACATTAATATCTTTTCGTCTTTATTTTTTATATTTTAAATACCCAGCTATTTTTAACTTTTTTTTCTCAATATTGCGGTATAAAATTTATTGAATATGAAGTTTTTTAAAACAAATTAACTTTTGGTTTTATAGGCTAATTTCGCACATGCTTTGATAGTTCAGATTGTATGTGTACATGCACAAAATTTCCACGGCATCGAGGAGGATCACTTCAACATTGTTGAATTTTTTTTTCTCAACATTCTGATATAAATTGTATGTATAACAAGTTGTATTTAAAATAAAGTACTTTTTCCTTTCGTGAACGACTTTCACACATGCTTGACAGGTCAGATTATAATAATATATTTTCCGCCACTTTCGCCTGGGGTAACTACAGTCAGTTGTTAATATTTCTAAAAACCAACATTCAAAAATTTTTTATAAACTTGAAAACTTTCAATTATTAGAACTTATATAAAAAAACTTGAATACATCAAACTTTAAATTTTAATAAACGACAGACTCATTGGAATCGATCTCTATATAACCTATGATAGAGGTAAGACTTGTCTATACCTACCCTCCTGAATCCCACTGATAGCTTTTTGGGTATAAACATGATTATAATGGGTAAGGTTGTTGTTGCTGTAATCTTTAAGGAGTGTTAAAGATAATTCAAATGGTAGGTTACAATTAAAGTCTTAATAGGATGTTACACTAGTTAGTTATATTATGATAATTCATTGTCATTAGTCTTTTATTTCTTAGCTTATGTTATGGTTTATGTATTTATTTTCCCTTTATATATTTTTGTTATGTTTTTTTAATGTTAAAGCCTATTAAAAGGTAACAACCTATTTAAAAATATCATTGATCATTCCTTGATCTTTCTTTGCATTTAACTAATGATCTAATCACAAATACCAATATTTGTGTATTAGAGGCAAAAATTGGCTCACTTGTTTACATTTCCGCCACTTTCGTCTGGGGTAACTACAGTCAGTTGTTAATATTTCTAAAAACCAACATTCAAAAATTTTTTATAAACTTGAAAACTTTCAATTATTAAAACTTATATAAAAAAACTTGAATGCATTAAACTTTAAATTTTAATAAACGACAGACTCATTGGAATCGATCTCTATATAACCTATGATAGAGGTAAAGCTTGTCTATACCTACCCTCCTGAATCCCACTGATAGCTTTTTGGGTATAAACATGATTATAATGGGTAAGGTTGTTGTTGCTGTAATCTTTAAGGAGTGTTAAAGATAATTCAAATGGTAGGTTACAATTAAAGTCTTAATAGGGTGTTACACTAGTTATATTATGATAATTCATTGTCATTATTCTTTTATTTCTTAGCTTATGTTATGGTTTATGTATTTATTTTCCCTTTATATATTTTTGTTATTTTTTTTAATGTTAAAGCCTATTAAAATAACAACCTATTTAAAAATATCATTGATCATTCCTTGATCTTTCTTTGCATTTAACTTATGATCTAATCACAAATACCAATATTTGTGTATTAGAGGCAAAAATTGGCTCACTTGTTTACATTTCCGCCACTTTGCCTGGGGTAACTACAGTCAGTTGTTAATATTTCTAAAAACCAACATTCAAAAATTTTTTATAAACTTGAAAACTTTCAATTATTAAAACTTATATAAAAAACTTGAATACATCAAACTTTAAATTTTAATAAACGACAGACTCATTGGAATCGATCTTTATATAACCTATGATAGATGTAAGGCTTGTCTATACCTACCCTCCTGAATCCCATTGATAGCTTTTTGGGTATAAACATGATTATAATGGGTAAGGTTGTTGTTGCTGTAATCTTTAAGGAGTGTTAAAGATAATTCAAATGGTAGGTTACAATTAAAGTCTTAATAGGATGTTACACTAGTTATATTATGATAATTCATTGTCATTAGTCTTTTATTTCTTAGCTTATGTTATGGTTTATGTATTTATTTTCCCTTTATATATTTTTGTTATGTTTTTTAATGTTTAAGCCTATTAAAAGGTAACAACCTATTTAAAAATATCATTGATCATTCCTTGATCTTTCTTTGCATTTAACTAATGATCTAATCACAAATACCAATATTTGTGTATTAGAGGCAAAAATTGGCTCACTTGTTTACATTTCCAATCCAACAAAAAGGGCTAGAAAATGCCTTATATACTACTTAACCTGTCAATCTCATATCCAAAGGGGAGGGCTATGTATCATGATTAACACACTCTTACAGTTTAAGGATCTTTGATATTTTATGGATCTTGGTTTTGTTGAAAAGGATGATCAAGGCAATTCAAGTAAAATAAGACAAAGGACGCTAAGGCGTTGGTAATCATCCAGCAGGTGGCTCACGACAATGTGATCTTCAAAATTGTTGTGGCATCAACGACACGAAAAGCTTGGACTCTGTTGCATACCAAGTATTAGAGAGATCTGAATGCCGTGACAATTCCATTATAGGGCTTGTGACAAGGGTTCAAAAATGAATATGAAGGACAACGAGGTATATTAGATTTCATCTCTTGTGTCATACGAACTATCAATCAGACAGAGCCAATGAAGAAGACGTTATTAATCAAGTACTGGTCGAGAAGGTATTGAGAAGCTTGCATCTACACTAGGATCATGTTATAACTACCATTGAGGAGTCATAAGATCTATCGACCTCAGGAACAAGTATATGTGGATGACTTTATAGTGACAGGGAGATTTAGTCAAGGATATTGGCATCCTCAAAAAAAAAAAAAAGAAGAAGAAGAAGAAATTGAAGGAAAAATATGAAATAACTGACGTTTGCTAACATATTCTATTGAAATGAAGTAAGGAAAGAAAATAGTGAAATCTACTTGAAATAGTCAACCTACACTAGAAAAGTCCTAAATGGAACAAGATTAGAAGAATCCAATCCAACAAACTATCCAATGGAAGTTGGTTTAAAGTTATCCAAAGAAGAGATTTCAGAAATGCAACAAAATATAATATAATTGGAGGTTTGTAATATCTCACACATACAAGACCATAAATTAATAATGCAGATGTTTTGTATGTCGTTATATGGTGAACCACATCTAACACATAGCACGCTTCGAAGCACCTTATAAGATACATCAAAGGAACTCTAGATTATGGAATAATATATGACAAAAGAAGAAGTAAAGACTTAAAAGGCTACAATGATAACTATTATGGTGTAGATCCCGATGATAATAAATGAACTATTGGAATAATATTTACTACAATGATGGACCTATAACTTGGGCAAGTCATAAACAAGCATCCATGGCACTATATTCATGTGAATAAGAATTTATGTCCACTACATCCGCAGCTTGTCAAAGATTATGGTTACAAGGATTACTAAGTGAGTTATCTGGAAAGAAGCCAAGTAAAGCAACACTATGAGTAGACATCAATCCTACTTAAAAAAAACCTTGTATTTCATGAAAGATTAAATAAATACAGGATATCACTTTATTCGAGAATGCATTGAAAATGAGTAAATTTAAGTTGAACATGTGAGTGGAGAATAACACCAACATTCTAACTAAAGCTCTACCTAGAAAAAAATTCTTTGAAACGAGGAGCATTAATAGGACTCAAGGAGCTTGGAAAAATACATCAAAATTAGGGGTAGAATGTTGGTATAATTTAGATCCAAAGTTTATAATTATTAGTTTTATTTTTAGTGTTAACCTAAGTTTGGACGGTTAAGGTAGTTAACCAACATAACCTTTGTATTACCACCATGATGGTTAAATGGGTATAATTACTCCTAACCTGTCTTCATTTGAACCTAATGCAAGTTATATATTTTAACAATTCTCTCTTATTATATCCGATCATCTATCATTATCGATAACCGAAGCTGAATACATAGATGCAAGTTTAATAGCATATCAAATAACGTGGTTAAGACAGCTCCTAAGTGAACGTATGCAAAACATGAAGTAACAACACCCTTGTTTTGTGACAACAATTCAACGATTTATCTAAAAATTATCACGCACGTCATGATTGCATAGACATAATGTATCATGATATACGAAGTTTGGTGGAACAAAAGCTTGTAGAGTTGTGATATTTCTCTACACAAGAACAATTGGGAAGACTTGTTCACTAGGGCTTTACCGAGGAAGCAATTTTGCTATTTGGGGGAACGACTAGGCGTGAAGACCATTTTTAATTAAAGAGGAGTGTTGAGATAATTAAAAATGTTTGGTTATTGTTGGAGTCTTAATTGTTGATATAAGATGTAATTTTACATCCATGATGGTTTAATAAATCTGGTCTTTTCCTATGTCTTAACTTATCTTATGTTTTATTTGTTTATATTCCCTTTTAAGTATTTATATGTTGTGTTTTCCTTGCTTTAGCCTACTAAAAGGAAACAACTTATAGATCGAATAAGAATCATCAAATCCTTCTTTGAGTTCTCCGTGACTCTGTGCATTTAGTTAATCATCAAATCATAAACACCAACAAACCTGTTGAAGTGATTGAGGAAAGAGATTAAGTGGAGCAAAGTGAATTTGCTTTTGAGCAACACCAAGTGGGGTTTACATGGCAACTTACCTGTTTTCTTGCGTCCATTTCAGTCTCCCACTAAAACAATATTAACCTGTTTGAAGATCTGTTTTAGCAAAGTTTCACCATATAAGTAGCTTAATTAAATAAAACGCAAATTACAAAAATGTCGTTTGATGAAAGCATTTTAAATAAATAGCTTTTGAGCAAAACTCTTTACAACTTTTTTAAAATAGCAACAGATGCGCAGATTGTGCCATGCATCCGCAAAGCTTAAATCTCTTGCTTCCTTTGAGCCACATGTGAACACGGGTTCCTTACTTTTGCGTTAGGAAATTTTTTAAAATAAAAAAGATGAAAATACAAAAAGTATAAAAAATAAAAAAAAGTTAAAAATATTATAGTTTAACTTTACATCTTTATAGTACTCATTTTTAATCTTAAAAAAATAAAGACCAATATATAGGGGCATACTTTAAAAACAAAAAAGATAAACTAACCATTGAAAATTTTAAAAACTCAAAAATTATTTGAAAACTTAATTTCTTAAAAATAAAAAACAAATCCTTTCCTATAGAGTTAAAACATATTTTAAGGTCTTAATTTAACATAAAAGGATGTATGTATCTACACTTTTATATGAGTTCTTTAGCTAATAGAAATATGAATATTAAGAAATTTTTTAACTTAATAGAAAATTATATTTTAAGATTGGTACAAAGTGCAGAGGGTTTAATCTTCATTTTCACAATTTACACTATAAATAATATACGTCTTTAACTTATTTATTTGGTTTTTAATCTAATAAATTATGTTGTTAACTTTTTAAAAATATAAAATTGTGTTTAATTTTTTTTCTTAACACTATAGTATAAATTTGTTAAAAAGCAGAGTTGATTTAAAATAAAATGTTTCTTGGTATCATGAACAATATGAGTGCCGCTACCGTACGTGTAATGTTACGTAACAAACCAAATCGATTACGACCTAACATCCATATATAACACACACTAATATCATTTTGGACATATCAAGATTTTTTTCATCTTTTGATTGTTATATCGAATTCCAATACCATAATAATTCAAATTGATACTGAACTTTCCACTGCGTAATACAAGAAATCCGACTAGTTTTATAAATAAAATATAGAGTTGTGCCACGTAATGCAACATGGTCTGGTCTATGGCTCTTATGGAGAATAAAAAAAATTGTAAAATTGTTTGGGTAAGGATATGTTGTTGCTTTTTCCCTGTATTTAATCCATAATCAATCCATGCACTATATAAAGCACCTAATAAATGTAAAATAAGAGATATCTGCGTGGCTTTTATCTACGTAGAAAACCTAGAGACATCTCAAGTCCAACAATGGTTCAACCCGAATCAATATTGGATCTTGTTATTGATTCTCCATGCATCAAACACCAAGAACAACCCATAGAGAAATCAATTCCTAATAAACAAGAAAAAGACTCAAAGCCTTCAATTCTAGCTAATATTAATGCAAGCTACTTCAGGATTTGTATATCCCTTAGTGGTCAAGCTTTGTTATGGAAAACACTTAGTGCAAAAACAGATATCCCACCAACCTTTGATAACTTCTTTATCAAGTTACCATCAACTGCTTTTCTTCTCATATGGTGTCTATCTGTTGGCATATTGGTGTGTCTCTCTATCCTCTACACTATGAGATGCATTTTCTACTTCAACATGGTGAAAGCCGAATTCAAACACCATGTAGGAGTAAATTACCTTTTTGCACCTTGGATATCATGGCTCCTATTGCTTCAATCAGCTCCTTCATTCATTTTTCATAATAAATACTCTTATGAGTATGTGTGGTGGCTGCTTATAATTCCTGTGGTAGGGCTTGATGTCAAGGTGTACGGGCAATGGTTCACAACCGAAAAGCGGTTTTTATCGATGGTGGCTAACCCTACAAGCCAACTGTCTGTGATAGGGAATTTTGTAGGAGCCCATGCAGCTATTAAAATGGGGTGGAGAGAAACTGGTGCTTGTTTGTTTACTTGGGATTTGCTCATTATATGGTGGTTTTTATCACCCTTTATCAGCGGTTATCGGGTAGTAATCACCTCCCATCCCGGCTCAGACCGGTTTTCTTCCAGTTTGTGGCCACCCCAAGCATGGCAGCCTTAGCTTGGAAGTCCATTAATGGAAGCTTTGATATCCAATGCAAGATGCTCTTTTTTCTATCGTTATTTTTGTTTACATCATTGGTAAGTTTTTCCGATTTCCTACTGTAGGACATCGTTGTTAAAAAATGGTTGGCGTAGGAAAAGTTGGGCCAAAAAACTTGTGTGGGAAATGCGTAGAAAATTTTTTAAAAGATAATAATAAGTGGTTGGAAAGGCATATGAAAAGTTAAATGCTATATCCAAGTATGTAACTATTCGGTTCATTGGCAAAGGCAAAACCTTTAAACATTAGGGTTTAGTAGGGGAAGGTCTTGGGTTCAAGTCCCACAAACGACAGAGATTAAAAGAAATTTGCCATTAAATAAAAATGTTATATATGAACTTGTGTCGGAAATGCGTAGGGAAACTAAAATAAAAAAATGGTTAGAAATATGTAGGGACTTGTATAACCTTTTTTTTGTTGGGAGTTTTCCAATTGTTTTGTAGGCGTTTCCTACGCATTTTCGACGAATTTTGGTGTTGGAAACGATGGCAGTTTCTAATAGCATTTTCTTTTGTTTGGTCTTAAATATGAACTAATTCTGAATTGGGCTATACGAAACAGGCTAGCCGGCCGATGCTATTTAAAAAATCGGTGAAAGAGTTTAGTATGGCGTGGTGGGCTTTCTCCTTCCCGCTTACCTTTCTTGCTCTGGCTTCCACAGCATACGCTCAACAGGTGAAGTCTGTCACAGCAATCGCATTGGCAGCGGTTTTATCAGCAATTTCTGTGCTTGTTTTCCTCTTCCTGTTAGTCTTTTCTACAGTAAAGATTGACATGCTTCTAAATAATCCGATCCTCAAATTCTCTAATGATTCAGTATAAAATATTGTACACTAAATAATATTACGTTCTCTCCTTTAATGGCTAGATTTGTTATATATGCATACAATAACGAGTTAAAAGGTGAAGATGGCGTTCAAATATATATAGTTCCTTTTTTCAACAGAGTTATTAAGCAAAATCAATTATATTACAAGTAGAGGACAACCAACACTAAACAAAAGCACTATTAGCACCCACTGGACCTACACAAAGATGTCTAAAACATGCATAAGACCTACTTGATTTTACAAGCAGGACACCATCATCCCATCATCTGAAGCGGCGATCATTACTCTATTGAAACCAAACTGATTGAACCAGAGTTAATATATTTCGTATTTAGTTGAGAATAAGAACGCACAATATTTCACTCCCTCATATTATTACATTCAATATGAAAATACATACCAATTAGGGCTGTAAACGAACCGAACGGAAACGAATATGGCCATGCTCGTGTTAGTTCGTTAAGGAAATTAGTATATTCGCGAACTGTTCACGAACGCATACCGAACATAAGTTTATGTTTGTGTTTGTTCGTTAAGGAAATTTAGTTGTTCACAAACAGTTCGTGAACATTGGTTTCAAACACAAATGAAAGCAAACAAATAAAAACAAACGTAAACGGACATTTAACTTGAAAATAAAAAATAAAAACATTGTTATCCTTAAAACTACAATCATCAAATGATAAATCAAAACACAAGAAGTTTACTACACCACCAAACGATAAATCAAGTTTAACTACTCTAGACACAATTATCCCAAAAGATGTCTTAGAATGTCCTAATTTTAGTTAACCTAGAAAAAGTAAGGTTCAAGTTTTCAATATGTTTAGATAAAACGTTTATTATTTATTATTTTTTAATATAATCAAACGAACACGAATGAACGTAAACGAACGAACATGAAAGAATGTACCGAACATATTACCAAACGTTCACGATCGCAGTTGAACAAACGAGACCTGTGTTCGTTTTCGTTCGCTAAGCTAACCGAAAGAAGTTTTTTTTTCGTGTTTGTTCATTAAGCTAATCGAACGAACATAAACGAACTTTCCGCCAAACAGTTCACGAACTGTTCGCTGGACGTTTAGTTCGTTTACAACCCTGATACCAACAGGGACGGTTCTACACGGGGCCTGCGGGTGTCCAGAATACCCCTCAACTTTCTTGGTAAAGTGTAAATTTTTTTCTCCATTTTATGTATTGAATATCCCTGGTAAAAAGAAAAAAAATCTTTATTTTATGAAAGTAATTCGCTACATTCTACAACTAACAAGTAAATAACGGTATAGTAACTTAACGACCCACTAATGGCTGATTAATGATGTGGGACTCACCTTTCTACTAATGATATTAATTTTTTAGGTGGTGACCGAAGGAAGTGAGGTTGTGAGTCTTGAACTTGTGACCTCTAAGAGAGATTTCAATGGGTTTGTTTCGTGAAACTTAACTACATTAACATTGAACATGTATATTCATTTTGGGAGGCATATTCAGTAACGGATGGTCAACGAAAGTTTAAGTTGAACTCTGACAACTTGAGAATCCAGGGGGTGCTATTAAGAAGTTCTAAGCTTGTTGGTTTGTGTGTTAATCAGCTGGATTAGGTCACTTTAAACAGGGTATGTTTAATTCATTCACCTCATTCTGATTGATAGTTCTTCCATTGTAATCAACTCTTCTGAGTTTGTCGTTGTAATTGTTCGATCGTTTTGTTCTAATAATAAAGCCCAAGTTGATTTGGTTGTTGATTTGATCTTTGTTCTCTAGTTTCTCTCGTTTATTCTTTGGTGTTTGATTGATTGTTTTCACCTAAATCATCAACAGTTTTGTGATTATACAATATGTATATAATGTTACTATGAACATGTATATTCAATTTATGTTTTAAATTATATAAACTTAAGTTAGCTGAAAGTTTATATATAAACTATGTTTAGCTTAAATTTTATATTTGTTATGGCGTCCTACCCTATGGCTCTTAAATCCAGTCCAATCGGTCCAACCAATTAATTGAGAAAACAAATTATCAATATCTGACCCGATTATGAAACATCAACCTACTACTTTGTACCACAATGCTCAAGCTTAACTATTCCTGTAGCAAATAGATCTTTTAGGTCTTTTGGTTTGGAATTATTGCTTTGAATATCTCTAAATTGTGTATGTTTGCTTTCAGATTAGAGTATCTTGATGATAAATAATGTAATTATATTTTCTTAAAATCTTTTCTAAATGTATGAATTGAAATGACTTTGAAAAAAAAAACAATCAGACATATAAGGTTCCAATTTCAATATGAGGGTTTCATTTTCAAAGTTAGTGCTTGATTGTTGCTTGAATATGGTAACCATTGTTGCGATTCATGTTTTTTTGGTAAGGGAGATTTTGTTTTAGATCTAGGTTTGATTTATTAGATTTTGCTATTAAATTTGCCTTTCGTTACTGGACAGCTGCTACATGTCGATTTGACTATTAATCTAGTTCTATTATTTGGATATGGTGTCTATGTTTAATGCTATTTTATTTGAATTTTTGGTGGCCGAGGATGATCAAACATGAAAATGATGGTATGGATATGTTTGTTTGAATCCCTTTTAAAAAGATGGTGGTGGTTGTGAAAGTTGAAGATCTACAATCTGTCAATCTAGGGCAATTCAATAACAAGTTTAGAAGTGAGATCTTAAAAATATATTAAATTTTGTTGCCAATGGCAATAAACACACAAAGCTCAACGGTTTATTAAAAGTTATGTATCTTTGTAGCAATTTGGGACGTTTAGAAATATTAGACGGTTCATGTAATAATGAATATTTATAACTACAAAATACTTTTAAACAAAAGATTAGTCTTTTTATATAATTTAACAGCACATCATCCACCACCTAGTGTACTCATATGTACACGGTGCCAAATACATTAGCATTTGAATTTTTTATATTAACTAAACTTAATTTAATAAGTTCTTCAAAGATTAATTGTGATTTTATAAACTTGCTTCTCTTGAGGTGTCGAAAAATGCTTACTCCCTAGTCCCCACATACATAAGAAAATTTCTAATCATACTTATAGTTATGTTTTCTTAATAACAATAAAAACAACCATAATTATAATTATAATACCATTTTTTCATTATTATTATTATTATTATTATTATTATTATTATTATATTATTATTATTATTATTATTATTATTATTATTATTATTAAAACACAATTCAATGATTGCTATTATTATATTATATTATATATACTTATAAATTCATCGACAATTGTTTTTATATTATTTTAATCTTTTTACTTTTGGTGTCTTTTTTTCCTTTTGATGTCTTTTTTTTCATTATCACTTAACTTATTTTTATCATTATTATTCAAATTTTAGTACGGACTGTAACATTCGTCGAAAAACGGGTTTTCCAAACCCGCTTCGTTTAATAATCAAGTATTCAGTTATAAGATTTCGTTGCGTATTTATTGTTCAGATTATTTAAATAATACATAATTAATAAACATTTTAGAATTTAAAAACCATAATTGATAAATAATAATAATAAGTGAATAAAAAAAAATAAAATAGAGCTGCCGGGTCTCGAACCCGGGTCTCCACAAACAAACACAAACACACACCACACCACTCCGCCACACACTTCACTTGTGTCAAATACAGAAACAAATAACATTTAAAGTAAAACCCGAAAGTCAAAACCGGTAATCAGCGCGCCCAGAACTCGCAGTCGCCGGAAAAACCGAGATTTTCGCAATTGTGACTGTTTTCCTTTGACTGAAACGCGTAAACTGATTCCGACATCAGTTATAACCGATGCCTAGCAATCAATTTCAGTCATAACCGTCGGAAACCTTTAATCGCGATTGTTGACCTCAATTCAAACCCAAATCAAATGCCCTCTTATAAATACCCACTCCAACCTCCTGTAAACCTTTCGCTCAGAACCGAACTCTCTTTCCGAAGCTTTATCCCTTCCAAAGCACGTCACCGAAGTTTCTTTGCACTCGACGGAATATCGCCGGAATCACTGAACAGAAAACCGCAGTTGTCTTCAGACGGTATAATTGTCTAAACCTCCCTGCTACCTCTTGATTTATAGTTTAATTGTTCAAACCAATAATCGAAACTGTTAAAACAGTTCACTCAGCCGAAAATCGCAAATCAGAGCCGACGAAATCTTGCCGGAAATCTGAAGAAAACTCTCTGTTTGGTATACCATATTATTTAATCTTCACCTTTCTATTCTATTTTCACTCAATTTAAGTTGTTAGTTGATTAAACAAAACAATCTGGTTTCACAGTTCTGTGTTCTTCACAGTGAAGAAGATGAAGTTGAACAAGTGTATTAGTATAATTAAAATCGGATATTTAACCGGGTTAGACACACAGTCCAGCGGTTGACTGTGTTTAAATACAATACACACGTCCCGGGTTCGAATCGCACACGTTACCGACTTTCAGAAATAAAACCAACATTTTTAAAACCTAATCAGATCAAGTCACAGTATATACATAAGAGGAATATAATCCAGTAGTTAAACAGATTAGACACACAGCCCAACTGGTTGGGCTGTGCGCACTCGAACCGAAGGTCCCGAGTTCGACTCCGGGTCTCTGCAACCGGTTCGGCCAAATAAATCATTTTTAATAAAGACTAAATATGGTTAGAGTTAAATAGTTTATATATATAATTAAAACAGAGAATATTTCAGGTTAGACACGTAGCTCAGTTGGTAGAGCTGCGTGCACGTGTACGAGAGGTCTCGAGTTCGAACCTCACTAGCCGCATAGAATAAACACAGTCTGACCGGTCAAGACCCGGTCAAACCTGCCAAAAGTCAACCCTTTTTATTTCATTTTTATTTATTTATTTAATTGGAAAATTAATTAAAAATACTTAAAAATAAGATTTTTAAAGTTAGAAAATTTCCTTAAACTCACAAAAATAAATCTAAAAATCCCATTAAGAGCACTAATTAAAAAATATTAATCTCAAATAAAATTTATTTATTTATCGAATCATTTCGTTATTATTTAGGTTAGTTTTTCCCTCGTCGGTTGAATCATAAATTCGTGCGCATTCATCGTCATCAAAGAACGCACCCACTGTGATGAATCTCTACCAATTCCCTGTTTTAATCATGTTTTGGGGTGTATCATGTGTCGTATAATTCTTTTATTTTATTTAAACACTTGTGCATACATCATATCCGTGATCAAATGTGTATCAATTGTTGTGTGAATTATATGGTGATTGGATTTATCATTTTCAGTGCACGCATTTCATTAGGCCCATCAGTTCCCCGTCGGATACGGGTTGAGCATCAGGAGCCTCATTAGATCGGCTCCGTTTGATTGAGCCTTGATCTCACATACATCATCATTCATGTCATATACTCATCCAAAGTGGTTTGTGATTGTTTATCTATATATGTTTGCTCACATGTGATTATTGCACGAATTTTCTTTATTAAATAAGACAAGAAATTAGTAAAAATGTTTTATCAAGGTTCACTCGCCAACTTTTGTTGACCCAAAATCTCCCCCGTTTTACACATGATACAGGTGATCCAGCTGAGACAGGAAACACTTAGGAAGGCCTAGAAGAATAAACAAGTTTATGCTTTGGAATAATTCTGTAGTTTCATTTTCTTGTAATTGTATGAATTTTGTTTTGGATATTTAAGTTTGTAATTTGAATTTAATAAATATGAAACATCTTAGTAAATATCATGAGCTTTGGTGATAACCCAATTATGCCCCGACTTTTATTCCGCTGCGGGTCGAGGTGTGACAGATTGGTATCAGAGCTTGTGACCATAGGGATATAGGATAGGTTATTAGACCCTTAGAGCCTATACTATAGTTGATTAAAATTTTAATTGTTTATGCGTTACATGCAAAATTCATGATGTTTATATGTTTCATGTTTATTTTCACACCTAATGTTATGCAAGCACGCTCACAAATACATGTTATTATACAATGCTCATCATGAATCATATCCTCATAACATATCATATCCATGAGAGCACACACCTCACGATTTCCATGATTTTTGCAATGATTTTTGTATTTTTCAAATCATATCAAAGTGAGTTCTCATGACGGGCATGTAGTAACTGGAAGGGTACGAGTACCGGTAGTCGGAACGTCCTGTCTAGGCTTGGCATTCGTATAAATCCAAAATAAAGGACCAGTTTGCCTACCTGGGGACTAACGATGAGAGTACGAAGGACCTATTAGGCCAAAACATGCTATACCAAACGTCGTGTGAGCTAACTCCACTTTGAGTTGTCATTGTGTCTACACCTGGACACCCTCCTACCATACATCTCGCAATCATATTTTACGATTTTCATTCGGGTGGTGCGAGTGTTAATCCGCCAACACCAATGTGAATCCTACCAAGCCAAATAGTCATGGGGGCCCACATGACTACACAGGCAATGGTATGGAGGACATTTGGAGGCCCAAACATGAGCAAACCCAAGACATCCTATAGATGTAGTTAAATTATTGCCAATTATGTTGTTTTTCATTCTTTTTACAACACATGACACCTAGAAAATTCTTAAACTCACAATCTTCCTATGTATGTTCCTGTAGATGTCGGCTAGGCAACTACGCCGAGGTAGAAAGTCAGGAAGATCAAATGAATGTTTGGCCACACAAATTGCTAAACAAATGGCTGCAGTGCTTCCTGACATCGTGATTCAAGTTCAACAAGCTCTTACCGCAAATCCCATCAACCCTCCCAATCAAGAAGACCAGAGCGTCGCTAACCCTCTTTCCAAAAAGTGCTCCTACAAACACTTCAAATCTTGCGATCCCCAAGATATGAAGGGACCGAAGGTGTTACCGCCCTCCTTCACTGGTTTGAAGAAATGAAAAACACTTTCCTCAATTGCGATTGTCCCGAGGATCGCAAGGTACGTTATGCAACTGGAAGACTGTTTGGGGTAGCCTTACCTGGTGGAACACGGAAAAGGGTAAGCGAGGAATGGAAGATGCCATGGCCTTAACATGGGAAGAGTTAAGGGAACTCATGACAAGAGGCTTCTGTCCAAGAAGCGAAATCAAAAAGCTGGAAGACGAATTCCACTCACTGAAACAAAAGGAAGGAGATCACACTTCCTATAACAAGAGATTTCTCGAGCTGAACCAGATGATCCCCAACTTGTTCACCCCCTTGTACCACTTAGTCGAACACTACATTCGAGGCCTCCCCTCGAAAATCCAAGATTCGGTTTTAAGCACTTCGCCTGCAACACTTGAAGCCGCAATGGAATTAGCTACAGAACTCACTGAGAATCGCATCCGAAACGGCAAATTCAAAGATGAGAAGAAGAAAGCACCCATTGAGGGCCCAACTCCAAACCACCCCGTCTCCTCCTCGAAGTTTGCTGGTAAGAGGAAACGAAACAGCAAGAATTTTGCTGTCACTCAAACCAACCCTTTTATCACTGCTGCACCAATCACCCAAATTGCTCCTTCAGCTGCACCATTCAAAAAGCCATATGTCACACCCCGACCCGCAGCGGAAAAGGTGATCGGGGCATGATTGGGTTATCATCAAAGCTCATGACATTTATTATGCGTTTCATATTCATTAAATACAATTTACAATGAAGATTACAACATGTTCTAACTATCAATCTAAGCTTCTTTGTTCTCTTCTAAGGCATTTCCTATGTTTTCCTTGCTTCAACCTGTTCACCTGTATCATGTGTAAAAGGGTTTTTTGGATCAACATAAAGTTGGCGAGTGAATCCTATGGAAAACATTTGAACAAGTTTATCCAATTGATTATAAATAATGTGCATAACCACATATGAGTAAATGTAGATGTAAATTTATTAACAAAACACATAATATTAAATATTGCACACACATACATCAACTGATTGTTTTGAGGTACGCGTTGTTCGACTCGTCTCCCACGAGGAACTGATGGGCCTAATGAATGAGTTTTGAGGCACGCGTTGTTCTACGAACTGATGGGCCTAATGAATGAGTTTTGAGGCACGCGTTGTTCAACTCGTCTCCCACGAGGAACTGATGGGCCTAAATGAATGAGTTTTAAGGCACGCGTTGTTCAACTCGTCTCCCACGAGGAACTGATGGGCCTAAATAATTTGCATACAACTTGACAATATGTAATACATCACAACCAACAATATTTACATTCTAGTTTAAATCATATAATGGTATAGCACGAGTTTGCATAACAGAATTAGTTTAAGCGACACATGATACACCCCAAAACATGAATAAAAAGGGGAATTTGTAAGAATTCACTCACAGTGGGTGCGTTCGGTTGATGATGTTGAATGCACGCGAAGTGGTTTTAACCACGAGTGAGATTAACCTAGATAAATCGCATTATGGTTTGGTAAGTAAACGGATTTTATTAATCTATTTTAGTAGGATTGTTGGGTGTATTTTTGTGAGTTTAAGGCTATTTTCTAACCTTAAAAATGTCATTTTTAAGTATTTTTAATTGATTTTTAATTAAAATAAATAAATAAAAATTATAAAAAAATTGACTTTTTTGAACATTGACCGTTGACTTTGACCGTTGACTTTGACTGACTGTTGACCGGTTCGAATGGATATTGTTGTGCGCTGAGTGAGGCTCGAACCCGAGACCTCCCGTACGCGTGCACGCAGCTCTACCAACTGAGCTACGTGTCTAACCCGTCATATATCTGATTTTAATTATATATATATATTAATTAGATTTAAACAGAAATCCTTTATTTTAAAAACGATATTTAATCCAGAGAATCGGTGCGCTCCACAGGTCTCGAACCCGGGACCTGTGGGTTGTGTAACACACAGTCCACCGCTGGAATGTGTGTTTAACATGTTATATAATCCAATTTTTATTATACTTAAATACAAACTATTTGTTTTCATTTCTGACTTATTTAAAAAGGTAAAATAATTGTCCGGGTCGATGCAGAAGACCGGACTCGAACTCGTGTGCTTTGATTAAACATACACACAGTCCACCGCTGGACTGTGTGTCTAACTTGGTTATTATTCCGGTTATTAATATACTTAACATATACATAAAATCAATCCGGTTCAGTTAACAAAAAAAGGAATTTTTATTAAAGCAGCGTGTGTGGAAACAATATTCGAACTCGAGACCTTTGCGTTTAATGTGCACACAGTCCACCGCTGGACTGTGTGTCTAACCCGGTAAATAACTTGATTTTAATTATACTTATATGTTTACCGAACTTCATTTTCTTCGTTGTGTTATAACTAGAAGTGACGACTGACTGGTTCGAAGTGTTGATTCAGGTTTCTTTAGCGTTTTATGATTAATTACAGATGAGATAAAAGTAAAAAGAAAGGAAACTAGGCGTGAAAAGTACCGACTGGCTTTCCTCTGTTTTCCGGCAGAACTCCGGCGACAGCAATCTCTTCCGGCGACGAGTGTCTTGCAGCAGAGAATCTTCAGAAAGCTTACAAAGGGTGTGGGTGACTTCGGTATAAGTTTAGGGGGTTCAGTAAAGCTCAGAGATTAAGGACTCGGTTTTCCGGCGACGAACAAAATATTTTCGGCGAGTGAGTTTTCGTCGAGAAAGGGTGCGATTTGAGAGTGAAAGGTTTCTGGTGAGTTGTGGATGAATTTATAGGGTAGTATCGAGATGTATGGGGTCTGAATTTGGTCTCAATTCGAAGTCAGCCGTTCTCCGGCGGTTACGACTGATGTCGCGGGTTCAGACGTCGGTTATAACCGTCGTGGGAGTTAATTCTTCGGTTAAATTGAACGGAAACGTAAATTATCGGCGAAGTCGTCGGGATTTCCGACGACTGCTATTTGGGCGCAAATTGACTGAATTTTGACTTCCGCACTTTATTATTTGAATTAATTGATTCCTTTTATTATCAGAAAATCAAAGTGGCGGAGCGGTTTAAATGTTGGGTGTTAAGTTGTTGTTGAACCGGTACAGACCCGGGTTCGAAACCCGGCAGAACCAAAACATTTTTATTTTGCGATTTTTAACAGTTTTTCAAAAACAACTTATATATTCCAATACAATAATTGATTATGTATCGTTTAAAATTATTTTGGGCATTTAATCCGCAACGAAATTTTTAACTGATTGTTCGGTTAATAAACGGAGCGGGTTTGGTAAAATCCGTTTTTGACGAATGTTACACCATACACCGGCCCACACCCAAAATGCAACCGTTGTCAATACCATCACCCTCCCGAGAACCCCTACCAACATTGCACAAGCTGTGGTCGTGCGGGTCACACCATCCAAACCTGCCGTACTCTTCAATGAATGAACCGCAATCAACCTCCAACCCAAACCCACAATCAGATAGTGGGCCAAGCCTAACAACCCTTACTTCTACCACCCACACAACACGTAGCCCAAACTTACTACCAACCCAACTACCCCATGATACAACCCATGCGAGCTTGTTACAATTGTGGGGACCCAAACCACTTCAGGAACACATGCCCACGCCTAGTGAACATCATTCATGCCCAAGCTCACGCAAACCTAGTAAACCAAGCTAACCAAGCTCCCCCACCTGCCAGAGGGAGAGCTTTCAATATCAACGCCAACCAAGCCAGGGCTGACAACAACGTGGTCAATGGTACATTTCTAATCAATGGTAGTTATGCATCCATATTATTCGATACTGGTGCGGATAAGAGCTTTGTGTCCTTAGAATTTGAACCTATCCTCAACCAAACTCGTGTTAATCTCATGGAATCTCTAACGGTGGAAGTTGCTGACGGAAAACCCGTTTCATTAAATTCTATTATACGCAATTGTACCCTCACTCTAAACGATCACGATTTTCCAGTTGACCTCATTCCTATGAAGTTGGGAAGTTTCGATGTTATAATCGGTATGGACTGGCTCAGCCAGCATCACGCTGAAGTAGTGTGCCGCGAAAAGTTCATTCGCATTCCTCTTGCAGACGGTCAGACCCTACGTATTTTTGGGGAAACCCCTTCGAAAGGACTCAAATTAATGACCTGCCTTCAAGCCCGAAGATATCTCTGCAAGAACTATGTCGCATTCCTAACTCACGTCGTCAAAAAGGGAACCAAGGAGAAGAAACTCGAAGACATCCCGGTCGTGAAAGAATTCCCACAAGTCTTTCCCGACGACATTTCAGGACTTCCTCCTGTGAGAGAAGTCGAATTCGCATCGATCTTGTACCTGGCGCTACACCAGTCGCAAAATCTCCTTATAGGTTAGCCCCATCCGAAATGCAAGAACTGGCCAGTCAACTGCAAGAGCTGACTGACAAAGGATTCATACGTCCTAGCTCATCGCCTTGGGGTGCACCTGTTCTTTTTGTGAAGAAGAAAGATGGAACGTTTCGCATGTGCATCGATTATAGAGAACTCAACAAGTTAACGATTAAGAATCGCTATCCACTACCTCGCATTGATGACCTCCTAGACCAACTTCAAGGCGCCACCTGCTTTTCAAAAATCGACCTTCGTTCTGGTTATCATCAACTCAGAGTGCATGAAGACGATATCCCAAAGACCGCCTTTCGGACTCGTTATGGTCATTACGAATTCATAGTCATGCCATTCGGTTTAACCAACGCCCCCGCTGTCTTCATGGATCTAATGAATAGGGTATGCAAACCCTACCTCGACCGTTTCGTCATAGTCTTCATCGACGATATTCTTATCTACTCCAAGTCTAAATCCAATCATGAGCGACACCTTCGACTCATCCTTACACTCTTAAGGACTGAAAAGCTCTACGCTAAGTTCTCAAAATATGAATTCTGGTTAGGAGAAGTACAATTCCTTGGACATGTCGTCAACAACAAGGGAATTCATGTTGATCCTTCAAAAATCAAGGCAGTACAAGAATGGCAAGCGCCGCGTACCCCTACCGAAGTAAGGTCATTTCTTGGTTTGGCTGGTTACTATCGACGCTTCATTGCCAATTTTTCCCGTATTGCTGTACCACTCACGGCCTTGACTCATAAAGGAAAACCCTTCATATGGGGACCTAAACAAGAGGAGGCCTTCCAAACTCTAAAGCAAAAACTTTGTGACGCATCAATCCTCACACTCCCTGAAGGTTGCGATGACTTTGTAGTATATTGCGACGCATCAGGGCAAGGGCTAGGCTGTGTATTAATGCAAAGAGGAAAAGTGATAGCCTATGCCTCTAGGCAACTCAAGGTTCACGAGAAGAATTACACCACCCACGACCTGGAATTTGGAGCCGTTGTGTTCGCTCTCAAGATATGGAGACATTACCTCTACGGTACTAAGTGTGAAATATACACAGACCACAAGAGTCTCTAGCATATCTTCAACCAAAAGGAGTTGAATATGAGGCAACGAAGATGGGTCGAACTTCTCACGACTACGACTGTGAAATTCGGTATCATCCTGGCAAGGCAAACGTGGTGGCTGATGCGCTCAGTCGAAAAGGTTATGCGAACTCCATTCGTCTTCTATGTTCGCAAATCATAACCGACATCAAAGATCGAATCCGCGCAGCTCAACATGTTTCTGTAACAGAAAATGACGTACGCGATGAGCTGTCATGTGGAGCTGAACTCAAAATCGAAACCAAATCCGACGGTATTCTATACTATTTAAACCGCATATGGATTCCTGATCGCGATAACCTTCGTGATTTCCTCATGTATGAGGCGCACAAAACAAGATACTCTGTACACCCAGGAGCCGACAAGATATATCAAGACCTACGCTACACCTACTGGTGGCCTGGCATGAAAAAGGATATTGCTATTTTTGTTTCCAAGTGCCTTACCTGTTCCAAAGTAAAAGCTGAACATCAAAGACCTTCAGGACTTCTAGTCCAACCCGAAATACCCGTATGGAAGTGGGAAAACATAACCATGGATTTCATTACCGGGTTACCTCGCACCTCCAGTGGGTATGACACCATATGGGTAATAATCGATCGTCTTACAAAGTCATTTCACTTCATTCCGATTCGTGAGGACTTCAAGAACGAGAAGTTAGCTCGTATCTACATCAGCGAGATCGTAAGCCGTCATGGTGTACCATTAAGCATCATTTCAGACCGTGATGGTCGTTTCACTTCACGAACATGGCGAGCCGTACAAACCGCTTTGGGTACACGGTTAGACCTTAGCACCGCCTTTCACCCTCAAACTGACGGTCAATCTGAACGCATCATCCAAACCCTTGAAGACATGTTGCGAGCATGTGTCATAGACTTCAAAGGGAACTGGGACGCTCACCTACCATTAGTTGAATTTTCGTACAACAATAGCTATCATTCAAGTATCGGCATGGCTCCTTTCGAAGCTTTATATGGTCGCAAGCGCCGATCTCCAGTATGTTGGCACGAAATTGGGGAAGCGCAAATCACCGGTCCAGAATTAATTCAAGAAACAACCGACAAGGTCATTCAAATTCGAAACAATCTTCTAGCGGCTCAAAGTCGTCAAAAGAGTTATGCAGACAAACGACGAAAGCCCTTGGAGTTTGACATTGGTGATCATGTACTTTTAAAAGTATCACCGTGGAAGGGAGTGGTTCGTTTTGGCCAAAAGGGAAAGCTAGCACCACGCTACGTAGGACCTTTCAAGATACTCGAAAGAGTAGGTCCTGTAGCATACAAGCTTGACCTACCAGAAGAACTCAACAGAATTAATCCCACATTTCACGTATCAAACTTGAAAAAGTGCCTTGCCGATGAAAATCTCCACATTCCTCTAGAAGACATACAAGTCAATGAATCAATGCACTTCGTTGAAAGACCAGTAGAAATCATGGACTTCGGAGAGAAGCGTTTAAGGCGAAGTCGTATTCCAGATGTCAGGGTACGTTTGGAATCGAAACGAGGACCCGAGTTTACTTGGGAACGTGAAGACTCAATGCGCGAAAAATACCCGCATCTTTTTCCAGTTACCACTACTACTTAAATTTCGGGACGGAATTCCTAAAAGTAGGGGATACTGTAACATTCGTTGAAAAACGGGTTTTCCAAACCCGCTTCGTTTAATAATCAAGTATTCAGTTATAAGATTTCGTTGCGTATTTATTGTTCAGATTATTTAAATAATACATAATTAATAAACATTTTAGAATTTAAAAACCATAATTGATAAATAATAATAATAATAAGTGAAATAAAAAAATAAAATGGAGCTGCCGGGTCTCGAACCCGGGTCTCCCACAAACACAAACACACACCACACCACTCCGCCACACTCTTCACTTGTGTCAAATACAGAAACAAATAAAATTTAAAGTAAAACCCGAAAGTCAAAACCGGTATTCAGCGCGCCCAGAACTCGCAGTCGCCGGAAAAACCGAGATTTCCGCAATTGTGACTGTTTTCCTTTGACTGAAAGCGTAAACTGATTCCGACATCAGTTATAACCGATGCCTAGCAATCAATTTCAGTCATAACCGTCGGAAACCTTTAATCGCGATTGTTGACCTCAATTCAAACCCAAATCAGCTGCCCTCTTATAAATACCCACTCCAACCTCCTGTAAACCTTTCGCTCAGAACCGAACTCTTTTTCCGAAGCTTTATCCCTTCCAAAGCACGTCGCTGAAGTTTATTTGCACTCGCCGGAATATCGCCGGAATCACTGAACAGAAAACCGCAGTTGTCTTCAGATGGTATAATTGTCTAAACCTCCCTGCTACCTCTTGATTTATAATTTAATTGTTCAAACCAATAATCGAAACTGTTAAAACAGTTCACTCAGCCGGAAATCGCAAATCAGAGCCGACGAAATCTTGCCGGAAATCTGAAGAAAACTCTCTGTTTGGTATACCATATTATTTAATCTTCACCTTTCTATTCTATTTTCAATCAATTATAAGTTGTTAGTTGATTAAACAAAACAATCGGGTTTCACAGTTCTGTGTTCTTCACAGTGAAGAAGATGAAGTTGAACAAGTGTATTAGTATAATTAAAATCGGATATTTAACCGGGTTAGACACACAGTCCAGCGGTGGACTGTGTTTAAATACAATACACACGTCCCGGGTTCGAATCGCACATGTTACCGACTTTCAGAAATAATACCAACATTTTTAAAACCTAATCAGATCAAGTCACAGTATATACATAAGAGGAATATAATCCAGTAGTTAAACAGATTAGACACACAGCCCAACTGGTTGGGCTGTGCGCACTCGAACCGAAGGTCTCGAGTTCGACTCCGGGTCTCTGCAACCGGTTCGGCCAAATAAATCATTTTTAATAAAGACTAAATATGGTTAAAGTTAAATAGTATATATATATAATTAAAACAGAGAATATTTCAGGTTAAACACGTAGCTCAATTGGTAGAGCTGCGTGCACGTGTACGAGAGGTCCCGAGTTCGAACCTCACTAGCCGCATAGAATAAACACAATCTGACCGGTCAAGACCCGGTCAAACCTGCCAAAAGTCAACCCTTTTTATTTCATTTTTATTTATTTATTTAATTGGAAAATTAATTAAAAATACTTAAAAATAGGATTTTTAAAGTTAGAAAATTTCCTTAAACTCACAAAAATAAATCTAAAAATCCCATTAAGAGCACTAATTAAAAGATATTAATCTCAAATAAAATTTATTTATTTATCGAATCATTTCGTTATTATTTAGGTTAGTTTTTCCCTCGTCGGTTGAATCATAAATTCGTGCGCATTCATCGTCATCAAAGAACGCACCCACTGTGAGTGAATCTCTACCAATTCCCCGTTTTAATCATGTTTTGGGGTGTATCATGTGTCGTATAATTCTTTTATTTTATTTAAACACTTGTGCATACATCATATCCGTGATCAAATGTGTATCAATTGTTGTGTGAATTATATGTAGATTGGATTTATCATTTTCAGTGCACGCATTTCATTAGGCCCATCAGTTACCCGTGGGATACGGGTTGAGCATCAGGAGCCTCATTAGATCGGCTCCGTTTGATTGAGCCTTGATCTCACATACATCATCATTCATGTCATATACTCATCCAAAGTGGTTTGTGATTGTTTATCTATATATGTTTGCTCACATGTGATTATTGCACGAATTTTCTTTATTAAATAAGACAAGAAATTAGTAAAAATGTTTTATCAAGGTTCACTCGCCAACTTTTGTTGACCCAAAATCTCCCCCGTTTTACACATGATACAGGTGATCCAGCTGAGACAGGAAACACTTAGGAAGGCCTAGAAGAATAAACAAGTTTATGCTTTGGAATAATTATGTAGTTTCATTTTCTTGTAATTGTATGAATTTTGTTTTGGATATTTAAGTTTGTAATTTGAATTTAATAAATATGAAACATCTTAGTAAATATCATGAGCTTTGGTGATAACCCAATTATGCCCCGACTTTTATTCCGCTGCGGGTCGGGGTGTGACACGGACATTTATAAACCTTCGACTTTTCAACGTAAGTTTCTTTGGCAAATATATCGGCCAAATATAATTTGTTTTCTGCTTATTTTTATGTACGTTTTTAGTTTTTTACGTTTTGGCGTAAATTTTGTTTGGAAACGTGTAGGTCAATATAATACATTTTCCTCAGACGGTATAAATTAAAATTACTTTAGGTTTTGAACCGCTGCAACGGTAAGTAAATTTACTAGTTGGTTTCATACGAAAGTTGAACAACGGAAAATGATAGAATATGCTTTAGTGGAACACATTTTACTTGTAAAACTACACAATCATTTTAGATATGTCGTACAGATAATTGTAAAAGTTCTTAAACTTGTAATGCTTTAGTGAAAACGCCTTCTGTATGTGATGCTTTTAGAGATTTGGAGTATTGTAATGATTTTAGTGAAAGAAAGCTACCTTCACTTTATGCACTAATCTATGCACATCCAATCAATAAAAAATTGGTACCTAAAAGTTTTTTCCTATAAACAAGTACTATTTGGAAATTAATTTCAAGTTTTAATTAAGTTTAATTTATAGCAAAGCACTATAGCGAAGATGTTTATCAACATGTGTACATCATTATATACAAATTGAATACATTTCCTAGAAGATATTAGATGTCGATCATAATGAATAAAATAAATTATAATACGACAGAAAACAAATCATAATACAAGTTATAACTATCTAAAGAAAAGAACAAAAGAAGAAAGGGACTGACTGAGAATTCATGTTTAACATGAACCCCATAAAAGTACACTATCATTAGGGATACACAATAGGATCAAAATTTCCCTCCACAGTTGAAGCTATCGAATTATGACTCGAGCATCGGAAATCACACCTGAAACATGTAGCCAGAAATAACTCTTGATCGTTGGTAATTTTCTTAGTGTGTATTTCTCATGTCCGTAGTGATTTCTTAGGTAGAATCTTAGTTTTATATTCATATGAAACGAAAAAGCGGTCATCAAATTATTTGATTGCATCATATCAATAAAAACTAAATTCATTAAACGTTTTTACTAATCTTTTATTTAATGACCAATTATATTGATTTAATATGGTTGTCTTAAATGACTTTCTATACAACAATACATAGTTGAGAGAACTATGATTGTTGGTTCTGAACATGTCTTCTGCGATCTTGAGTGCTTATGAACTAAAACGTTTATCTTCTGAAATTGAAACCTTTGAATGGTTTCCAACTCTTAGTATACAAAGTAGAAAACCTCTCAATAGTTTTATGCAGAGCCTTGCATGAGTCCGCTGACTTTGGTTTCGTTTGACGTGTTTGCATGTTGCACACGTTCACAAATTTGAAGATCTTAAAAAACATAAGTTTGAGTATTGATATCTCACTATAGTTTCATTTGGAAACTTCTTAGTTCATTACGAACTTCCTTTCACGGATATTGCAAACCCACTAATTATTTAATAACTATAGTTATTTGTGTTTGCAAAAACTAATTTTTTTTTTTTTTTTTGAATTTTTGTAAGATTCAAGATGCTAAATAGCAAAAATTATTGAAAGATTCTATATATCTATGGTTATCATAGCTTCCCTGCTAAGGTATAATTACCAAATAATTATGATGTGTTTATATATTTTCATTTCATGTAGTAAATTGCATTGGTTTTGATAAGGTATAATTACCAAATAACTATAATGTGTTTATATATTTTCATTCCATGTAGTAAATTACATTGGTTTGTTTGTTAAAGATAACAAATATAAAGTATAGTTATATGCGAAGGAAGCAGTATTGTATCAACACGTATGACGAAGAGTTTGCATAGAGCATACACTAAAATTATGTCATCTATCTTTTTCATTTTTTGGATATGGGATGCGAGTTTTCCATAACATTTTGAACCAGTAAAATCCGATTTGAACTTAAACAATTCCTATACTTTAAATTTGATAATACGTAGCAGAAAAAAGTGGGTTAGAGAAAATCCTTAAGTTAGGAAAAGCTTAAAGTTAACAATAAAATTTAATTTCATCTGCCTCAACTAAAGGTTTAAAGGTATTAAAATGTACATTTATGTATTAATTTAACCATTGAACTCAACTCAAAAAGCGAAAAGGTAAGGCTGATGTGCAAAATCCAGTCAGAGTCAACACTTGACATAAAATTTGTGTATGATAAACCTTTACCAAAACCATAGTTAATTTACAACCTTGAAGAAATAAGGAAATTTAGTAAATACTCATGACACAATATCAAATGTAACACGAATCCTGAATATATAACATAAAAGCATCACAAAGAATTCAAGTTTGTAAAGTGGATCATGAATAACAAAAAAAACTCATGATACATTTTACAACATTAAAGAAATAAGAAAATTTAGTAAATACGCGAGTCTAAACCGTAATATACGATAAAACCATAAGAATGCAATGAAACGTTTAGAGGGAAGGCAGAGGCATTTAAAAATACAATAGAAAAATATATGAAAATTTACTAGATTTCTTTTGAATATTTTCCGAATATGTCCTATTTTCACTTTAAAAATTATACAGCATCACAAAATTAACCATCATAATTTTGCTCTCATATCAATAAATATCTTTCGTTATGTAGCGTTAAAAATATATATATCTTTGTTCGGGTATAACCTTAGCTGGTGAGTGTGGGATTCGTTCCCGGGCCATCGAGGGTAGTCCTGGGCCGGCTACATCGCCCTCTTGAGGCCCGTCCTTGTCGTCTTTGTCCTCCCAAAGATGTTCACGACGTCTCTCTCTTCCTTATCAACACACGCACATACATATATGTGTATATATAAAGGGGCTAATCACCACACCCTTGCCTCATCCCTTTTGGCTCATCCCAAACCTGATGACGTGGTCACCTACGTAACGGATCATCCCTTAAGAACTACCCTCATTCACACCCACTAGCCTTAATAACAAGAAACCCCTGTAAAGACCATTAGCTCTCCATTTTATTATGTATCCTCTACTTAAGATTTTCTTTTTATCGATGCATTAATAACCATGCACCCCTCTACTTTAGATTTTTTTTACTCGATGCGTTAATAGCATACACATTTGATATGTTGTTTATTAAACTAGTATTAAGCTCCTCTTATTGTGAAGGGGCTGTAAAACCTTTCTAAGTAGCACCAATGTCACACCATAGTCAATGACAACCAATACCGAAAACCCTCGTATAAGAAAAGAAATAAAAAACGAAAAAAATAAAGTTGAACGAAAAGAAAAGTACATGTAAAAACGTTGAACCACACATGTGAAACGTAGAACATAGAAAACAGTAACTAAGTCAATCTAGGACTCGTAAGTTGCGATATGGCCGTTAAACGGAAAAAAATAGAGGCCGTAAAAACGTTGAACCATACACGCATGTTACGAAGTGTTAACTAACAAATTTTAAACTAAAACGTAAAACAAAAAAACTGTAAAAGATGAAAAATAAAGCAATCAAAGTTGTGAGTGAAAAAGTTTCGAAGTTGAATTGTAAAAGATGTAAAAGTATTGGTTTTAAAGTTAAAAAGAAATAGGTACAATTAAGTATGCCAAAATTACAACTAAAAATGAAATACAAAATTACAAATATAGATAATATTTAAACCAGGTTATCAAATATAATTCACTCTTCTTAAGTTAGATCATACACACTATAAACTAAAATGAAATGTGGAAGTGCATATATGGTTCCCTGACGTTAGAATTATTTGATTGATGGATTGTAATGAAACAAAGGATGCTTTACAAAAGCCTTAAAAGATTTGTATAAAGTTGAATAGTAAACACCTATTTGCAAATTAATAGAGGCAACACCTATTTTCAAATTACTAGGGGGGTTAATATGAAAACATTACTGTACTTAGTAAACTTCTTTATGTAGTGGTGGTGTGAATGTCAATGTAAAGTATTATCAACCATATTACACCTAGTGTTATCACAACCAAGTTTACTCAATTCCAATTCTAGCCGTTGCATTTTGGGGAATGCAATTAGTCGTTTGTAAAAAGAAATCTTTTCAACCTATTTTCTTAGACAAACAATCTTATTCTTCTTTTTCTTCTTCCTCTACACTTCTCAAAATCTTTACTTTTTTAAGAATTTCCACCCACTCATACTAAAATGATTCCACACAATTGGAATCCTATTACAATGAACTTAATTACCACCTTTCTCCTCGCTTTCGATTTTACCAAATCCTTATCCTTGTTCATTTACACACAAGGTTCTATTACATGCTACCTCGTGGTTTAAGTTGATGATTTCGTGATAACTGGTAGCAACACAAACTTCCTAGACCTATTTATCAAACCATTGACTCAATGGTTCTCCATTAAGGTTCTTCTATCAACAGTAACTAACCCTATATATCATTCCAGAATGAAACATGATGCTTTTGATTACCATTTTGTTTGTGAACGGGTAGCCAGTGGTTCACTTAAGGTTCTTCTATCAACTCGGTTGATCAACTTGCCGACGTTCCCATCAAACCGCTCACCCGAAAGTCATTTCTTAATATCCGTTCTAAGATTGGAGTATCCAACATCGCGTATCACGGAGATTAGGATTATAGACTCTCTTCACCTTTGATTAGGGATTCAGCACCGATCAGTCACTACATGGAATTTGTTTTTCATGTGTGTATTCAGTTTTGCATAAACTATATTGTTTAAGTTTCATTAATTTATTTCTGTTATATTTATTCAACAAATAAATTGGACATTATGTATGTGTTATTTAATTACAAAAATGTAACCCTAATAGTTCCCAAATTTTGGATTGTTATCATTTCTTTATATAATTTGGTATAGTGCTAACTCACCATGCACTGGCCGAATAAGCTAACGTAATAAACCTCATATATATTGCACTAGCATATAAAGAGTTATATTTCATTTTACCTAATTTATTGCATTGTTCTTTTATCCGAACCTAATTATTCCAATACCCACGAAACATAACCACAAACATAAATATAGCTCTTTTCAGATCAATAAGCTACTCCATATGTCTCCTACAAATTAATTAAGTTAATTGTTCATATGAATATATACATGCTTTCGAATTGAAAATAATGATTATAAATTTAATACTCAAATGAATCTTTATTGATCATATAAAACGACGCATTTTTGTAGTCATGGTGATCAATCTGGTCAGTGCTTTGTAAGATATGAAACGTCCAAAGTCAGAAAAATCATCATCATCATACTCAGTATATCTCACCAATAGCAAAACAAAGTTAGGGTCTTAGCAGTGTAAGATATAGATAGCCTTACCTCTACCCCATAGTAATAAAGAGGCTGTTTACAGTGAGACCCCCGATTCGGTAGTAGTTTTGCATCAAGCCTTAGACATAAGACACATAACACTCAGCAATTGGGACAAAAGCCGATTAGTGAATGTACCCCCTTGTCTTTCAGCTATCAACGTCACCACATGATGCATGATTAACCGTCTCGCTTTTTAATGTTATTTTCACGAAATTATTAAAATAACGTTAAAATTTGTGTACTTTCACTTTTGCCCCCAAAGGGCCCTCACATATATACATTATATGTGCATACAGCAAGTGGGACGTAAAGTCAGAAAAATAAAAATAAATAAATTTGCAAATGTTTTTCCTCCATAAAGAAAAACGAACCAGTATCTAATGATCAAGTGTAAATTGTTTTTGGAAAAGGACCATAATAGACACCTATTTGTAGAAAAACCAACTAAAACTACTAAACTTAATTAATAATTTTGGAAAAAAAATTATATAATGGCTTTAGTAAATTTAAACAAAACGCAATATTGTAAAAGATGCATAAAAATATAATTATCTTATCATGCTTTTAATACGATTATAGTATTCCTTTTAAAAAGAGAAATTGAGTGGAGGAAAGTGATTTTGCCTTTTTGCATATAGTGTGAAAACGAAATTTGTTGGTGTTTATACCTGTAACTTTAAATTAATGCGTATGAAGTTGCAATATTTTATTAATTATTTCTTAAAAAAGTTAATGGGCAAATGTATATTCTGAATAAAAATGTAAATTCAAGTTGCTATAGATGAAGTGTTTCATAACTATATTATATTCCTTTTCTGTTTATTTACGAAAGATACATATATAATAATACTGAGCGAAAAGTTCAAGAGGTCGGGCCCTCCGACCCTTCTAACCTTCACCTCTGATTGTAGCGATATTTAGAAATATAATAAAATTATACAAACCTACAAAGAGAAATTACATATTTCCGTAAACTCACGTGAGGTATTTTTTTCCTTTTAACACTTCAATATTTAGTTTTGGCAATTACAACCCCTCAACTTTTTAAAGACTTGAAATCAATTTTTACGTGCTTATTTTTTACGTATCGATATAAATTCAAGTTAATTTACGTTTTAGTGTAAAAAAAATGGAAATTGGTAGGCCCAAATATAATATGTTTTTAGTTGTTTATATTTTGACATAAATTTTGTTTTAAAATAAGTTGGGTCAAATATAATACGGTTTTATTATATGGTAAAAATTCAAGTTACTTTACATTTCGATGTTGCCGCAACGCGGCGTACCATTCTTTAACTTAAAAAAAACTTAATTTTCTTACGTACTTATATTTATGTGCGTGTCGGTATAAGTTCAAGTTGGTTAATGTCTAAACATAACTTTTTTTCGTAAATAAGTCGGATCAAATATAATACGTTTTCGTGTTTATTTTTATTTACGTTTTTAATTTGTCTTTTTTTGACGTAACTTTTGTTCAGAAATAAATCAGGTCAAATATAATACATTTTTATTAGACGATACAAATTCGAGTTACTTTACATTTCAAAGCCATTGTAATGCGCAGGAAATTTACTAGTTGCACTACAATGACCTAAACTTACCGTGAACCAGTTATATCATAACATATATATTGTTCATAAAAGCATAACCTCCTTTACAAATTTTTCTATTGTTTACTAACATGCATTATATGTCTATCATCACTCGTAATGTTGATATATGATTTACCTAACATGTTAGAAATACACTTCACCATCGGTTACCTCATGGATATTCATGCCATGTAAGCTTCGCTTGTAAGGCTTTTGGTGCTTTTTCTTGTCCTCTTTGTGAATCATTTGATCTACTTTTAATTGTATTAATTTGATGACTTTACTTAAATTCATTTGTTGACTTTGAGACGATGGATGTTTTTGTATTAACGAATTAGTGAGAGTATTATTAATAATATTGGGTTGACTTATAAGTAAAAGCAATGCTCGACTCTCTTGGTGGTTTTTAAGACCAAATGGTCTCATTATTTTATTGATTAACATTCATATTTAGATCATCTTCATAATTCAACGATTAGTCTTTAACTTCACCCCTTTATTTAATTATAAACCTTATGATACATTTTAATTCATAACCATCATGGGCGGAGCTTCTTTGGGGCCAGGGGCCCCTGTCGGTTTTTTGCTTGTAGTGTTAAATTTTACGAAAAATTTTTGAAAATATTTTTGATAGTGTGAAATATTGGATTTTTAAGAGCTAGCCCCCGTTGAGTTTTCGTTCAAGCTTCGCCACTGATCACCATTCAAAATTGAAATGTGATCAAAAGCATCCTTACCACATACGAAATTTAGAGTTAATGGTAAATTACTATCGTCTAGTTGCAAGAATCTATATCTATATGTATTATATAATAAATGAAATTTTTTGAGGAAATGTGATAGTTTCTGGTAGGGTTGCAAATAAACCGTACTAAGACGAACAAGACCATGTTAAGGAAATATATGTGTTCACGAACTGTTTATGAACACTTACTGAATGAAATTTTATGTTCATGTTTGTTTGTTAAGAAATCGAGTGTGTTGGTGTTCGTTTATTAATTTTAGGTGTTGAACTTTCATGAACACAAATGGAAATAAATGAACATAAACATGCGTTCATAAACATATAATACACTTATACTTCTTAAATATTTTATTTGTTGGATTTTTAAGTATTTAAATAAAATATAAAAACTAAAAACATTGATGAACTATGGAATATAAACGAACATGTTACCAAACGTTCATGAACATAAATGAACGAACGCGACTTATGTTCATTTCTTCATTTAATTAAACAAACAGAATATCTTTGTTTGTTCGTTTGTTTAATAAACGAACAAACACAAACGAATTTTTCGTCGAATGATTCATGATATTCGCTAAATATTTGGTTCATTTGCAGCCCTTGTATCTGATGCCTCTTAATCCTTATTTTCCAATCTCTATAGTAGTTGATATTTTTTTGTTTCTCTCTCTTATTAATACTTATAATTCTGAACACTTATAATTTATGATGTTACCCATTATTTTCGAAAAATAAAATTTTATATACACTTATTATGTTATCAGAATGGTCTTAGCTTTTAATCAACTCTAATATTTTCAGCAACTAAATTAATTAATTATTTCAATTTTTACCATAGTTATTTGAAATCAAAATTTTGTTTCTTATCAACTATACTGTTGTTCAATCATACTCTTATAAATTTTACAAACTGAATGCGAATTACAGCCATATAAGATCCAATAAATATATTTAATCATATTTACGTATTGAAGATCTAATATTATTTATGATTTATCAATTCCATCTATATTTTGTAAAATAGTTATAGCAGAAAATATTCAAGTACTTACTTTTTCTTATTTTAATTTCGATTTATACGCATAACTTAATTTAGCTCTTTATATATGTTTATATATGTTTTGTAAAGTGCAAAGTTCAACCCCTTTTTTTATGAGTGGTTTGATTTGAGTATGATTTATCTCTAACGGGTTAAATATTTAAAATAAAATAAAAGTAGAATAAAATGAGAAACGGCTTGGTTGAATGTTGCCCTAAATTTAAATTTAATGTGTGTGTGTATATATATATATATTTAAATTGTTGTATTATAATCAAAATAATATTACAAATTTGTATTCATATTTGATACTAAGCTATACCTAATAAATAAGTTTTTGCTTGTGTTATGTGTCATAATTTCGTGTGTCAGATATTCTTATAATTGTTTGAAAATGTTTCAACTTATCTTTCTATGAGCCAAAGTATACCTAATAAATAAGTAACTAAATGAAATCCGTTTCACTTATTATTTCTCAACTATTTTTTTAATATTATTTATTAATATTTACTTTATGAATTTAGCATTTAATTATTATTTCTTTTTTTAACTATGCAACTTTTTTATGCGTTTCTTAACTATGTACTTTTCTTGTATATTTAACATGTTGAATTATAATATTAAAAGGGTTTAATTTCATGAATTCCATGTGACAATTCGAAACGGGCATATATGAAAAAACTATGACATAAAGGTATTGATGAACATGAACCCATACAAGAATTTAATGCAAGGACTTATGATTTACAGATTGAATATCATATAACTAAACACTGAATTCTAATTTACAATTATTAGTTTAATGAAAGGATATATGTATACAATTTTACTCCATACGCAATACGGAGGATCGAAGGGCTAACCAATGCCTATGATGTGGAGCATGTGCTCCTTGAGCCTTTCCAGCCATGATGGAGCCACGCATACATCGGTGACGAACGCTACATTATGCATGCTCTTAGTACGTCTTATATTTATTTTACAATCAAATAAACTTCAAAGTTCATATATTCGGTAACTCGTTATCTAAACTATAAACCGTAAAATCAAATTAGAAATATCATTAATATAAATCATAGACTGAATTCTCGTTTGATTTTTCTCTTGTGTGATCATAAGTTTTCATGATGTTGTCAATGGCACCAACGCATAATTACACATATCCCAACAGTCTCTTACATTGTTTTCCAAGATATCAAACATATGATCACATTAACAAAAGAAGTCCCTAGCAAGGCATGATTTGAAAATTAAAATGAGCTTTTAATTACCATGTGTGGCAATCTACAATTTTCCTAAATATGTGTACATACACAGAGAACTTCGATTCTATATGCCATCATATTTTTGTACACACATACATAAAAATGTTACAAATACAGTTGAAAAAAAAGTTTTTTTATATATTATTTAAAGTGATTTTTAATTAAAAAAATAAAAAAATTGGTATTTTTTTAATTCTTTTAGTTAATTTTTTTATTTTCTCATTTAAAATAGTTTTCTTATAATTTATATATATATATATATATAGAGAGAGAGAGAGAGAGAGAGAGAGAGAGTATAGGGTAGGGTAGAGATTGAAAGATTGAAGTGGGTGATTACTATGCAAACCGAATTTTCTGACGTCCATTTTTGTCTCACTATATGACCAGATTCGATTCTCTTATATAAAGCATTCACGCTACAACACAAGAAACCCACATCCTTAAGAAGTTTCTTACACTCGAGCCCTCGTATCTTCAACATTTGAACCAGTTTGAGCTCCACTGCAATGGTTCATCCTGAAATCGGATTGGAGGTCGTTATCGACTCTTCGATCATCAAAAACAATGAACAACCCACGAAGCAAACCATCATTAAAAAACAAGAAAACTTATCAATGCGATCACAACAAGCCATTATAGCTAAGATCAATGCGAGCTACTTCAGGATTTGCATATCCTTTGGTGCTCAAGCTTTGTTATGGAAAACACTAAGTGAAAAAACCGATTTTTCGCAAAGTTTCAATAACTTGTTCACCAAATTACCTTGCACCACCTACTTCCTCATCTGGTGTCTTGCGTTATGCATATTTGTGTCTCTCTCTATACTCTACATTCTTAGGTGCATTTTCCATTTAAACATGGTGAAAGCAGAATACCATCACCACATAGGCGTAAATTACCTTTTTGCGCCATGGGTATCTTGGCTTTTGTTGCTTCAGTCAGCTCCCAAGTTCATTTTTAGAAATAAATACTCTTATGAATACATATGGTGGCCGCTTATTATTCCTGTAATTGCTCTAGATGTTAAGATATATGGGCAATGGTTCACTACCGAGAAACGGTTTCTCTCGATGGTGGCGAATCCCACGAGTCAGTTGTCCGTAATTGGGAACTTAGTAGGTGCCCATGCTGCCATTAAAATGGGATGGAGAGAAAGTGGTATTTGTTTGTTTACATTAGGAATGGCACATTATTTGGTAGTGTTTATCACCCTTTACCAGCGTTTTACGGGCAATAATCACATTCCTTCGCGACTCAGACCCGTCTTCTTCCTCTTTGTTGCCACCCCAAGCATGGCCGCGTTAGCTTGGAAATCGATTAGTGGAAACTTCGATATTTATGCAAAATGCTCTTCTTTCTATCCTTATTTCTCTTCACATCATTGGTACGTTAGCTTTCTCGATACCAAATGTTTTACTATCTTCAGGTGGTTTGGAGAAGTTTTCATGATTTTTCGAACTAGTTTTGATTATAGGTGATCCGCTAGTTGAAGTAGCATATATGAACAGTGTTTTTGTTAAAAAGTCAATTACTGTTTGTCAACTCATCACGAACTTTGATAAACCTTACAGATTCTCATAAATATTATTCAAGTACATCCGTAGTTCAACTAGGCAACTAGCGGATCATCTAGAATCAAAACAAATCCTAAAAGTTAACCAAGAAAACTTTTTCAAACCAGTAAAGATAAAAAAAAATATTCACCAAATGAAACTAATCTTTCTATATGCAAATAATATTTTTATGATGTCTAACTTTGGATGTTGCAAATTAAAACAGGCTAGTCGGCCGGTGATGTTCAAGAAATCAGTGAAAAACTTTAGTGTGGCATGGTGGGCTTTCTCCTTTCCACTTTCTTTCCTTGCACTTGCTTCCATGGCGTATGCTCATCAGGCAAAGGAGGTAACTGCAACAAGTTTGGCACTTGTTTTGTCAGCAATTTCTATACTTGTTTTCGTGTTCCTGTTGGTCTGTTCGACGTTGAAGATTGACTCGTTGCTTCGCAAACCTATTCTCAATTTCTAATGAAAGTTGATCGTGTGTCCTCTAATGTATAATTAGTTTTGTTACTACTTTTTACTTAACGTTGATTCCGTTGTATCTTGGAATATAAATATATGTTGCTTGATGATTTTGGCTTTCATTAAGATCTTTGTTTGTTCAAGCTGTCTTTTTTTTTTTCCAATTTATTTGTAAATACAGGGGTGAAATAATTAAAAAAGCTGGAAATGAACAAGTTGAAAACTCAAAACCTTTTATGTTTCTTTTTATTCAGAAAAAAAAAACTGTAAGTAATTTGTTAAGTAATACATGAGGTTTATTAGGTATATATTATATATTTCGGGTGACAGACCTTCATCATAATATTCTTTTACCAACATATTTTTGTTTCATTAACACTTTAAATATGGGAAAACCACCAGAATTTGAACGGATAAATCAACAAAATAATAATAATCTTTGAAAATCACTTATAAATCACAGATTGACACGCGTTTTGACCGGGAACGCAATAGAGTTCTTAGTCATTTGTGAACACAAGAGAGTAAGTAATGATAACATGTTTACTTAATTTAATTCAAGAGAACGTGACTTATTAAATACGCACAAAAACATAACAAAAGGCAAAACATATTTAGCAAATAGACTCTACTAACTAGAACCTGCTGTCACTAACTCCTCCTTACAATGTCTACAATATTATTACGATAACATTTTTCAACTGTTCTGAGTTATGACTTCAACAGAAAATTCACAAGAAACCGTTTCTCTAACACCCTAGAACACTTTCACTACTAGCTAGTAACTCCTGGAAATTTTGGTGAAAATGATTTTCTCACAAGAGTAGGACAATGATTTATCCTAAGGACAATATATATGTTAGTCTAATCTTGTCTAAGTTTGGTTAAAAAGTGATTGACTTACAATGCTCGGGTAAAAACTAATTTGAGTTATAAACTTAGAGATTTTTGAGATATTTTTTTTAATCCTAAATTGAGTTGAAATAAGTTTCTTTTTAGGTTTATATATTATGTAACTTGATGATTTATGGACCATTAATAAATAACGGAGAACGTATTTTTGATTCAATATTTTAGTACGCAAATTTTGTACCAGTTTCTTTCAAATTGGTATTAGAGCGCTAGAGCACTAAGGAGTTCGATCAAGACTGACGATCCTTGAGTCCGGCAAGAAAGCATCAATCTTCAATGGTCTGCGATTTCCAATGCTAAACCAATCCAAACCTCAAACTGATCATCTAGCTCATCACCTACTTTTTGTATTTATATCTAACTAGTAATTTTACCCTACACATTACAGCGGGAGTTTGATTATCAGTACAATACCATCACTCGTATAGCAAAAAAATAAAACCAAGGGGAAAAGAACATCGAAATGTCAACGTATATAGTGGAAGAAAAACACTAAAAGAAAAAATAGTAAAGGCAAAAAAATATCGGTTCTGATTATACCAATGTCGGTAACGATGTTGTTCGGCTTGAGTCGGTTTGGTTCGTCATGTTAGCAAGAAATAACCATTAAAAGGCGAAATATAAAAAGAAATAAAAATAGATGGACTAAACATATGTATGTACGTATGTACGTATGTATGTATGTATGTATTCTCAAAGTTAAAGTGGGGGAATTAAACATGTATATAAACAAAATTAAGTAATAGGGGAAACCTTTATTAAAGTAAAGTGACTAAACATGTATATTAGCAAATTTAAAGTAGACGGACTAAAAATGTAAATTAGCAAAGTTAAAAGTTAAATGAGTAAAATTTTTGTGGCCAATCACAACGCTACACGTGGCTATGTCGGATGGCCGCATATTTATAGTTGAGTAAATTACAAGTTTTGTCCTTTATCTATATACTAAATTGTAAGTGGTCTCCTTTAGCGCAAAACTTGTCGAGTTTGTACTTAACGTTTCAAAATCCTGGATGTTATGTACTTTGGCCCTAACCCAATTAAATCTTGTCATGTGACTTACACATGAGGGCATCCTTGTCATTTCATCTCTACGTTGACTATTATGTAAAACAACTCATGTTTAGGCACTAGTTTTTTAAAATACAAAAATTCGTAAATAAAAAGAATTCCCCTCTCTCTCTCTGTCTCTATCTCGCGTTCTCTCTCTATTACATGCTCTCTCTATTAACACCCTGTAAAATCGTGTCCAATAGTATAGTGACACGTGTTGTATTTTAAATGAAGTCTGTTAAAGACAATAAGGACTAAAGGCGTCAACATGCTCAATCTGAGCCTCTGAGTGACGGTCTGATGTCAACATGCATAAATAACAGTCTCTGTGTGACTGATATGTCAACATGCTTGAATCATTAGCCTCTGAGTGACTGATATGTCAACATGCTTTAAATTTGGCATCTTAGTGACTGATATGTCAACTTGCCCAGCCTCTGAGTGACTTTGGAGTCAACATGCTTATAATAAGCCTCTGAGTGATCCTTTGTGAAGTCCTAACTCTCATATGTGCCATTTGTTGGACGAGAGGGGTTCAATTTTATAAATATGTGAAAGTTGAATGATGGGGCGATTAAAAGCGTCAACATGTTAATTTATACCTCTCAGTGACCTTTTGACGAACCGAGAGCTCGACAATGTCCGGGCATAATCTGGGTAACACAAGAGAGTAAGTAATGATAACATGTTTACTTAATTTAATTCAAGAGAACGTGACTTATTAAATACGCACAAAAACATAAACAAAAGGCAAAACATATTCAGCAAATAAACTCTACTAATTAGAACCTGCTGTCACTAACTCCTTCTTACAATGTCTACAATATTATTACGATAACATTTTTCAACTGTTCGGAGATATGACTTCAACAGAAAATTCACAAGAAACCGTTTCTCAAACACCCTAGAACACTTTCACTACTAGCTAGTAACTCTTGGAAATTTTGGTGAAAATGATTTTCTCACAAGAGTAGGACAATGATTTATCCTAAGGACAATATATATGTTAGTCTAATCTTGTCTAAGTTCGGTTAAAAAGTGATTGACTTACAATGCTCGGGTAAAAACTAATTTGAGTTATTAAACTTAGAGGTTTTTGAGATACTTTTTTTAATCCTAAATTGAGTTGAAATAAGTTTCTTTTTAGGTTTATATATTATGTAACTGATGATTTATGGACCATTAATAAATAACGGAGAACGTACTTTTGATTCAATATTTTAGTACGCAAATTTTGTACCAGTTTCTTTCAAATTGGTATCAGAGCGCTAGAGCACTAAGGAGTTCGATCAAGACTGACGATCCTTGAGTCCGGCAAGAAAGCATCAATCTTTAATGGCCTGCGATTTCCAATGCTAAACCAATCCAAACCTCAAACTAATCATCTAGCTCATCACCTACTTTTTGTATTTATATCTAACTAGTAATTTTACCCTACACATTGCAGTGGGAGTTTGATTATCAGTACAATACCATCACTCAGTATAGCAAAAAATAAAACCAAGGGGAAAAGAACATCGAAATGTCAACGTATATAGTGGAAGAAAAACACTAAAAGACAAAATAGTAAAGGCAAAAAAATATCGGTTCTGATTATACCAATGTCGGTAACGATGTTGTTCGGCTTGAGGCGGTTTGGTTCGTCATGTTAGCAAGAAATAACCATTAAAACGCGAAATATAAAAAGAAATAAAAATAGTATGGACTAAACATATGTATTACGTATATACGTATGTACGTATGTACGTATGTATGTATGTATGTATTCTCAAAGTTAAAGTGGGGGAATTAAACATGTATATAAACAAAGTTAACTAATAGGGGAAACCTTTATTAAAGGTAAAGTGACTAAACATGTATATTAGCAAATTTAAAGTAGACGGACTAAAAATGTAAATTAGCAAAGTTAAAAGTGAAATGAGTAAAATTTTTGTGGCCAATCACAACGCTACACGTGGCTATGTCGGATGGCCGCATATTTATAGTTGAGTAAATTACAAGTTTTGTCCTTTATCTATATACTAAATTGTAGGCGGTCTCCTTTAGCGCAAAACTTGTCGAGTTTGTACTTAACGTTTCAAAATCCTTGATGTTATGTACTTTGGCCCTAACCCAATTAAATCTTGTCATGTGACTTACACATGAGGGCATTCTTGTCATTTCATCTCTACGGTGACTATTATGTAAAACAACTCATGTTTAGGCACTAGTTTTTAAAAATACAAAGATTCGTAAATAAAAAGAATTCCCCCCCCCCCTCTCTTTGTCTCTATCTCTACGTTCTCTCTCTATGTAACACCCTGTAAAATCGTATCCAATAGTATAGTGACACGTGTTTTATTTTAAATGAAGTCTGTTAAAGACCAATAAGGACTAAAGGTGTCAACATGCTCAATCTGAGCCTCTGAGTGACGGTCCGATGTCAACATGTATAAATAACAGTCTCTGAGTGACTGATATGTCAACATTCTTGAATCATTTTGCCTCTGAGTGACTGATATGTCAACATGCTTGAAATTTGGCCTCTGAGTGACTGATATGTCAAGATGTCCAGCCTCTGAGTGACATTGGAGTCAACATGCTTATAATAAGCCTTTGAGTGATCCTTTGTGAAGTCCTAACTCTCATATGTGCCATTTGTTGGACGAGAGGGTTCAATTTTATAAATATGTGAAAGTTGGATGATGGGGGATTAAAAGCATCAACATGTTAATTTATACCTCTTAGTGACCTTTTAACGAACCGAGAGCTCGACAATGTCCGGGCATAATCCGGGTATGCCAAGTATTGGCTAGGAGGGCTATAAGTACTAAAAAGGTGTTTAAAAAGGTTTTCAGAAACTTTTTAAAGTTAAGGGGCTAAAGTATCAAAGTTTGAAAGTGGCTAAGGGGCGGTCGTGGGCCGCGAGAGACCAGGCCTGGGTCTCTCGCGGGGCGCGAGAAAGGCTTGCTGTAGAAAGTTTTGGCTTGGCCTTCAAAAAAAGCTCCAAAAACATTCATTCGAAACCATGGATTTGTAATCAGCTATGCCACGTTTGGGGACACTTGTAAGCTTCCTATTACACCCCTAAACACCTGGCTTCACCTCCTTTGAGTTCTCCAACTATAAAATAGGTGATCAAGTTCACCATTTGAACTTGCACCTTTCTAAATTATAACTCTTATCCCTCCTCTGGAAGTTCCTAGCTGAAAGGAGCATCCAACTGAGTTCTCTTGCATTCTAGGAACCTCTTTTAAGTGTTCCTTGCTCTTACATTTTCGTTTATAGGCTTTTATAGCCAAAGGTCAAGCGTTTTACGGAAAACGCTTTGACTTTCGGTTAAGACCATTATGGTCCAGCCATTGTTCAAGATGAACATGGCTAATTGATTGTAATAAGATAGGAGTTAATCCCTATAAAGGGCACCTCCTGAAGATCACGTTTGCTAGACCAATTGACGGGTCAAAGTTATGATATTAAAAAGTCAAACAGACCATTTTTTTGTAAAAATCATAAATCAATCTTATATATGTTATGAAACATGTTTTGAAACTTAAACAAGTTGGTAATAATTATTAGAACATGTAAGAACATGTTCGGCTCATCAATTTCAGTTCTAGGGTCGGTTCGCAACCGAAAGTCTTGAAGTTCGACTTCTGCTTTGACTTTCGATTCTGACCTGATTCAGATTAGTTACCTACTGATCTAAAGTTGCATTATGATTATAATATAATGTAGCATAATCCTTTGAGGTTATATTACATGATCATAATCAGAATCTAAGTTTATGCGCAAGTTCCATAATTATTCCATTCTTGACCAAAATGCCCTTTTTGCATAAAACAAGGTTTTAAATAGTAATGAACTTGAAAATGAATTTCCTACTGATGAAAAATTATAAGTAGGATTATTTGGGATGTTAAACCAAGTTATAAACTAAGTTTTCAAGAAGGTCCTTAAACTATGTCGATAAATGTCGATTTTAGCCCTTGTGGCGCATAAAATAGTTTTAATCAAATCTTTTCAAGGTAAATCTTTTACCTACTGATATGTTATATTAAATAACATATCTAAGACATTTTAATCTGACCTTAACAAACAGTTTTCGTGAAAATCGTATAAGGACGCCATTTTACGACATAAGCGCCATTTAGGCGCATAGTATGGTTTTAAACCATATTATTGACCAAGACTTGATACCTACTTATTTTAAAACTATTTTAAATAATTACAGTAGATACATGTTATAAACTCAGAATCCCAAATAATTTATAAACTATCTGTAAAATGACCAAAATGCCCCTTCGGTGCATAGTTTGGTCATAAAAGATAATTTACACATATAATTGATATCCTACTGATATTATATCATAAATAAAGTATTTTTCCAGAATACTTATAACTATAACATTAAATTATATTCAAGTTCCTTTTATATGGTATGAAATTACCAAAACGCCCTTTTGAGGCATAATTTCGTTTTAATACCTTAACGGGCATACAAGTTGATATCCTACTGATATCTTAACTTATTTAAAATATAATGCCATATTAAACTTGTCCATGACTTATCCGGTTACCCGATGCCGCTAAAATGCACACGGTTACGTATATGTAACCATTTTACGGAAATTAATCGAAACGGGTTTAACCTTGTCATTAAGTCTCAAAATACATATTTTTTATTGTTTATTCATATAATAAAAGTCAATGTACTTGTTGAGATTAAACCACGTTCTATCCAATCATCGTTTAATCTAGCGTCATACGTTTTGATCAAGTACGCTAGTCGGTCTAAGTCTATAACTTAAATAAGACCGTTAGTATTTAATTGGTTAGTTTATGCCATAATCAAGACTAGAGACTTGCCGATAAATGCTATCTGCACTTAGTACTTTTGTGTACGGCTGAGTTATTAAAAATTTAAAGAAGACTAGCTCAGGTAATACTCTCGACTTATTTCTCTATACGGGCTTGGGTTACGGTAAATTATTACCGCTTGGTTGGAAATGGGATTCAATTAAACGCCGGTTCGGGGATAATAAATCCGCATATTCTGTTTTAATCAGCTTTGTTTGATAATTTAAACATCGGGATTAACTACCGTGTCCTGGATATCCTCGGCTCATTACAATAGAAATGGCCACGACCTTAGCACGGGTGTAGGCATACACCCGATAGACGCTCAATTATGCATTCCCACAAGGTTGGGAGGAATTGACTCCTTCGTGAGTCCAAAGTGGTGTGTACGTTAATTGTGTCTCGGTCTCCGTACCGGGCCCCGTATGTATGACAAACATGTAAATCTGTTAACAAGGTTGGGCGGTCAATTAACCCAAGTTATAAAAAGATTTTGTGCTGATACGCACTTAAAACATTTTTGAAATGTTTTCAAAACGAGTCGGTTGGGTGTATTTACCAGCGAAAGCTGATGTATTTTCAAAAGATTAAACTGCAGGTACAATACGAAAATAGGCTGGAAGTGCTCGGTAGTGATAGAGGATCTTGCAAATCCTAAATCTGCCCAAAGTCTGTTTTGTATTCTTTCCATGTACAATTTATGATCCGCCTGTGGATTTTCTATTACAAGCTTGTATATTATTTTATTTCGAACATTTGGTTTGTAATAGTAATTTTACTCCAAGACTTCAGTTGTGCCATGTTTAATTGACTATGGTGATTATCAACTGACGTCACGATACTCCCCACCCGGGCCCACCGGTGTATGGATTTGGGTTGGAAATACGGGGTGTGACAAGGTTGGTATCAGAGCCAACGTTTGAGAGAATTAAACACTAGCTTTTTGTGTTTAATCTCAAACTTACACGAGCACATTCCTTAGACTTCCAAGTCTAGGCATTGACCTAGGATTACTCCTTTCATTATTAAGTTATTAGTATTGTTTTTGAATTGATTTTTAACAGAAAAATGCCGCCACGTGTGAGAGGACAAAGTGGAAGAGGAAAAGGTCCAATGAGAGGAGGACCATCGGGGCGTATTCCCCCTCAACCTCATAATTCAGATGCTTACAAAGAATCAGGAGATTCATCTCCTTGGCAACCAGCGAGACGTTCTGTCTCTAATAGACACTCGCCCTCACATTCCCAAAATTCTTACCACTCTCACCACTCCTATCATTCACACCATACCCATCATTCCCATTCACATTCTTACCATGAAGAATTTAACCCTAACCATTATTTTAATACGCCTCCAGCCGATCAAAATCAGTTGGACCAGCCACATCCTATGGACGAGGACTCCGACCCAGAGATGCCACCGTCGGGATCAAATATGCATCCCATTGAAATTTCGAGCGATTCGAACTCTTATGCTGGATCGCCCTATCAAGGTCCTAATGAGTGGGACCAATATTGGAACCAATTCACCTTTGCCCACACTCCTTCTCATCACTCTCAACCACCCCCCGTTCAAGAAGATGTCCACATGGAACCGGTGGACCAACCTCAACCACTACTTGAACCACCAAGGAGGAAGCGTGGAGCACGTATGTCGGTACGTGCAGGACAAAGGTCGGAATCGCTACCACCTTTGCCAAACTCCCACCCCACGATTCAAGAGGACCCACAAATGGGTGGGCCCTCTAACACCTATGGTTGAACCAACACCAACACCCACACCTACAGTTTAACCACCACATTCGGGTTATACTAACCCAATTCCCACATATCCAGACACGTCTGGATATGATCCTTTTAACCCGTCTACACCGGTAGACTATCAAGCATGGTCGCAAGACCCCTACATGCAGGCGGTTATGCACAACGCACTTTACCCGTCTCCTTTCCCACCTACTTATCCACCAACTGGATATCCAACTTATGGGTACCAGTATCCGGTTATGCCACAACCTCCGCCGCCACTAGAGGCCATTATTGAAACCTTAGAAAGAATGAAATAGATGCAGCAGCAAGTGGAGAAAACGGAGAAAAGACAAACAAGTTCTTCAAGAAACTCTCCAAATTGGTCAAGGGAAAGAAGGACGAGTGAAGTCTCTTCTCATTATATGTAGTCCCTGTGAGGATGTTGTTATTTCTTTTAGTCCCTGCGTGGACATTTTTATTCCTTTAAGTCCTTGCATGGACAAGTTTATTTCATTTTTCTAGTATTGTAATTTCTAAATTGGAAATTGATGAAGTACTTTTGGAATTATATATATATACGTAAATCATCCTCTTGAAAATGAGCGTCTCGATTTTACTCGACATTTATGCTTTGCTATACAATTCCAAAAGATCTTAATGGATTTATTATGCCAAGTGGCGTAGACCACATATTGGCCAAGAAATGATAGTTAAGTACGAAGGGGTCTTCTATCAGGATAGTTAAGGGAAGTTATCTTTCTATCCAGAGGTAAGGGACTAGGTCCAAACCTCCAAGGTCGTTAAGGTCGAAGGTGACCGGGACCTTTAATCAATTATTAAGGTGCTCTTATGTTAAACATTAAGAAATGTACATACTCTTAGTAGTGTGGCTTAAGGAACCATACTAACCGTCCAATGGGACAGGCTGATATGCCATTTACATCTGATATGATGTAGGCCAATGTGCCCAATTTATGTCCAAAGGGACGGGCTGATATGCCATTTACATCTGATATGATGTAGGCCAATATGCCCAATTTATGTCCAAAGGGACAGGCTGATATGCCATTTACATCTGATATGATGTAGGCCAATGTATGTCCAAGGGACAAGGTGATATGCCATTACATTGATATATGTAGGCAATGTGCCAATTTATGTCAAAGGACGGCTGATATGCCATTTACATCTTATATGATGTAGGCCAATGTGCCCAATTATATCTAAGGGAAGGCTGATATGCCATATATATCTAATATGATGTAGGCCAATATGCCCAATTTATGTCTAAAGGGACATGCTGATATGTCATTTACATCTGATGTGATGTAGGCCAATGTGTCCAATTATTGTCCGGTGGGACAGGCTGATATGCCATTTACATCTGATATGATGTAGGCCAATGTGCCCAACTTATGTCCATCGGGACATGCTGATAAATATATATATATATATAATATGTCCAATGTGACCGGCCAATGTGCCAAATTATTATGTCCCTTAGGGACAAGCCTATGAGCTATATAATTATCAATGATGACAATGACAGTTGTGACATTGCGATCCACTGTCCAATAATATATGGACTACGTCCAAATTGTAATTTGCCTATGATGGTCCTATTAAGACCTAGACCAAATATAGATATGTTAATACTAAGAGTTGTGATGTTATTCACACACTAGTATAGGCAATGGATTGTTACATCCAATATTGAAAGCCGATATGGTTGATATACCATGGGAAAATGAAGTTTTATTGGTATACAGAACTCAAACTTAAAGATGGCTAACTCAAATGAAGCACAAAGTAGCCACAGGAATATTGAATCTAACAAAGCTGAAAACAAAAATATAGATGATGATAATTTTCAAGCTCGCATTGATGCGTCTGTCGAAAAGGCCATGGGAAAGGCCATAGAAAGCTAAGAGAGTTGAGTGCCACTCGCTCTAGACCCTTATTTATTCCACCATCTTTAGCTCATAGGGAGAGCTTCGTTCACTCTTCAAATGCGAAGAGTGAACAAAAGAAAATAGATCTTACTGAAAAGTCTCGTTCTGTTAAGGACGGATGTACCTATAAGTATTTTGTCTCCTATAAGCCCCGAGACTTTAACGGGGAGAAATGGAGCTGTAGAAGCCCTAAAATGGCTAGACGAGATGGAGACGATAGTAGATATCAGCAATTATGCTGATAAGGATGTGGTCAAGTACGTATCACAATCCTTCAAGGGCGATGCCCTAATATGGTGGAAATCCATGATTCAATCAACGGGTAAGGTACACCTGTACAACGATGGTCCAAGTTTGTTGATTTGGTAAAAGAAACTTATTGCCCAACCCATAAGGTGGAGAAGTTAGAGACAAATTTCTTGTCTCTTTCAATGAAAAACCTAGATTGTCGGAAGTACGTTTCGGACTTTAATTCCCTATCTAGGTTAGTTTCCTATTTGATCACCCCCGAATCCAAACGCATTGCGCGTTTTATAAGTTGGCACCCGAAATAAAGGGCATGGTAAAGGCTGCACAGCCTAGTACCTATAGGTCCGCTGTAGACCTATCTCTTTCCCTCACCCTAGATCTGGTAAGACAAAGGTCAGTTATGACTGAAACTGACGGAAAGAGGAAACGGGAGGATAATAACTTCCAAAGGTTCAAAAAGAAAGGAAATTTTGGTTCAAGAAGAACCAGCACGCGTCTAATGACAAACCTCTGTGCAAGAATTGTAAATATAGACATTGGGGACAGTGTAGTATAAATCCACAAACCAAACCCTGTGGTATCTGCAAAAGAAGAGGGCATAACACCGTAGATTGCAAGGATCTTAAGGATACAGTTTGCTACAATTGCAATGAAAAAGGGCATATAACGTACAATTGCCCCAAGAAACCCAAAACTAATGATGCAAAGCATGGAGAGGCCAAGAAAGGGAATGCCCGTGCTTTTCAAATAAATGCAAGAGAAGCTGTTAATGACGACAACGTCATAACATGTACTTTCCTCATTAATGATATTTATGCTAGAGTTCTTTTTTATTCGGGTGCAGATAGATCTTTTGTTAATCATAAGTTTAGTAAACTATTAAACCTGCCCATAAGAACTCTAGATAAAACTTATGAGATAGAACTTGCTGATGAAAGTTTAGAAACAACATCTTCCATTCTTGATGAATGCTCTATATCCATTAAGAATCATTCCATCCCTATCTCTCTTCTGCCAATGAAATTGGCGGGGTTCGATGTTGTCTTAGGCATGGATTGGTTATCTCATAACCAAGCCCGCATTGCCTGCGATAAAAAGTCATCGAGATTAAAGACCCCATCTGGTGAAATGATCACTATCCCCGGAGACTCACACTATGGATTGCCGGACAAGGAGTCGTTATTTAAGGCATCCAAGTGTTTGAGAAGAGGATGTGTCGTTTACATGGCACAAGTTACCATAAATGAGCCTAAGCCAAACATGGAGGACCTAACAGTCATCTCAGAATATCCCGATGTATTCCTAGAAGAATTACATGCCTACCTCCAGACAGACAAAGTGGAGTTCAAGATTGATATCAGCCAGGGTCAGCATCCGTAGCTAGAGCTCCATATAGGCTAGCACCAACGGAGATGAAGGAATTGAGGACGCAGCTAGACGAACTCTTAGAAAAAGGATTTATACAGCCTAGTTCCTCACCTTGGGGAGCTCCTATCCTTTTCGTTAAAAAGAAAGACGGTTCAATGCGAATGTGCATTGACTACCGAGAGCTAAACAACTTAACAATTAAGAATAGATATCCTCTGCCCAGGATCGATGATTTATTCGACCAACTTCAAGGGGCTAGCTACTTCTCCAAGATTGATTTGAGATCCGGATATCATCAATTGAACGTTAGGAACGAAGATGTTCCTAAGACAGCCTTCAGGACCCGCTATGGTCACTTTGAATTTTTTGTGATGCCTTTTGGGCTAACAAATGCACCTGCAGCATTCATGGACCTCATGAACAAAGTCTGCAAACCGTATTTGGATAAGTTTGTCATTTCTTCATAGACGACATACTTATCTATTCTCTAATCAAGCTGATCACGAGAAACATCTTCGGTGCATCCTAGAATTATTAAGGCATGAGAAACTTTATGCGAAGTTCTCTAAATCGAATTTTGGCTTAGGGAATTTCAATTTCTTGGACATTTGTAAGTGAGCGTGGTATCAAAGTGGATCCCGCCAAGATTGAAGCCATCATAAATTGGGAAGTGCCCAAGACCCCAACGGAGGTTCGTAGTTTCTTAGGATTGGCTGGATACTATAGGAGGTTCATTGAGAACTTTTCAAGGATAGCGACTCCTTTAACTTCCTTAACCCGTAAGAATATTAAGTATAATTGGGGTCCAAAACAACAAGAATCTTTTGAGATTCTTAAACGCAAGTTGAGTAACGCTCCTGTGTTATCTCTACCCGAGGGTATTGAGAACTTTGTTGTCTATTGTGATGCTTCGCACACCGGCATGGGCTGTGTGCTAATGCAGAATGGCAAGGTAATTACCTACGCATCACGACAATTAAAGGTGCATGAAAATAATTACACCACCCATGATTTGGAACTGGGTGCCGTTGTATTTGCACTAAAACTGTGGAGACATTACTTGTATGGCACGAAGTGTATTATATACACAGACCATAAAAGTCTCCAGCATCTGTTCAATCAGAAAGAATTGAACATGCGACAACGCCGATGGATGGAAACACTTAATGATTATGACTGCGAGATTCGCTACCTTCCCGGTAAGGCAAATGTCGTTGCCGACGCCTTAAGTCGCAAAGAAAAGTTAAACCAATTAGGATTAACGCCAAGAACATGAGCTCAGAAATAGCTTAAGTGAAAAGCTATTAGATGCGCAAAAGCAAGCCTTATTAAAGGCTAATATTCCTAATGAAGGATTAGGCGGAACTATTGATCAATTAACGCCTGGAAAGGATGGAATCCTAAGATTTAGTGATAGAATTTGGGTTCCGATCTTTGGAGGACTTAGAGATCTAATCCTCCAAGAAGTGCACAATTCAAGATATTCAGTTCACCCGGGAGGTGACAAGATGTATCAAGACTTGAAGAAGAATTATTGGTGGATGGGTTTGAAGAAATCCATAGCCACTTATGTAGCTAAGTGTCTGACGTGTTCGCAAGTTAAGGCTGAACATCAGAAACTGTCAGGACTTCTACAAAAACTTGAGATTCCCACTTGGAAATGGGAAAGGGTAACTATGGATTTGATTACCAAGTTACCTAAGACCAAATGTGGTAATGACACGATTTGAGTCATCATTGATAGGCTGACTAAGTCAGCCCATTTCTTGCCAATTAAAGAGACTTATAGTTCTGATAAATTGGCTAAGTTGTACGTGGACAAGATTGTGTCCCTACAGGGTGTTCCAGTATCTATTGTATCCGATAGAGATACTAGATACACATCTCACTTTTGGAAAAGTTTCCAACAATCTTTAGGCACTCGATTGAACTTTAGTACGGCTTACCATCCGCAGACTGATGGTCAAAGTGAGCGTACTATCCAGACACTGGAAGACATGCTTAGGGAATGTGTGATTGATTTAGGTGGAAGTTGGGATGACCACTTACCCCTAATAGAATTATCCTACCATAACATTATCATACTAGCATCAAGGCTGCTCCTTTTGAGGCCTTGTATGGGAGAAAATGTATAACACCCGTGTGTTGGGCGGAAGTTGGGGAAGCCCAACTATCAGACCAGAGATTGTCCTGGAGACCACGGAAAAGATTGTGCAGATCCGTGATCGTCTCAAAGCTGCCAGGGATAGGCAGAAGAGCTATGCTGAAAAGAGGCGTAAAACTCTTAAGTTCCAATTAGGGGACAAGGTCATGCTGAAAGTATCACCCAGGAAAGGTGTGATGTGTTTTGGAAAGAAGGGCAAGTTGAGCCCAAGATATATTGGACCATTCGAGATAGTCGAATGTGTCGGCACTGTAGCTTATAAGCTCAGGTTGCCAGAGGAGATTAGTGGAATTCATGATGTATTCCACATATCTAATCTTAAGAAATGTCTAGCCGATGAGTCGCTAGCAATATCGCACGAGGATGTGCAAATTGATGAAAACCTCAGGTTTGTTGAGAAACCGATTTCAATCGAGGATCGACAGGTTAAGAAGCTCCGAAGAAAAATGATACCTATAGTAAAGGTTAAGTGGGACGCTTTTAGAGGTCCCGAGTATACGTGAGAGGTTGAGTCCACTATGCGACAAAAATACCCCCATCTTTTTAATAAAATCTCGAGGTCGAGAGTTCTTTTAAGGGGGTGAGGATGTAACACCCTGTAAAATCGTGTCCAATAGTATAGTGACACGTGTTGTATTTTAAATAAAGTCTGTTAAAGACCAATAAGGACTAAAGGCTCAACATACTCAATCTAACCTCTGAGTGACGGTCCGATGTCAACATGCATAAATAACAGCCCCTGAGTGACTGATATGTCAACATGCTTGAATCATTAGCCTCTGAGTGACTGATATGTCAACATGCTTGAAATTTGGCCTCTGAGTGACTGATATGTCAACATGCCCAGCCTCTGAGTGACATCGGAGTCAACATGCTTATAATAAGCCTCTGAGTGATCATTTGTGAAGTCCTAACTCTCATATGTGCCATTTGTTGGACGAGAGGGTTCAATTTTATAAATATGAGAAAGTTGGATGATGGAGGGATTAAAAGTGTCAACATGTTAACTTTATACCTCTGAGTGACCTTTTAACGAACCGAGAGCTCGACAATGTTCGGGCATAATCCCGGGTATGCCAAGTATTGGCTACGGAGGGCTAAAAGTACCAAAAAGGTGTTTAAAAAGGTTTTTAGAAACTTTTTAAAGTTAAGGGGCTAAAGTGTCAAAGTTTAAAAGTGGCCAGGGGACGGTCGCGGGCCGCGAGAGACCAGCCTGGGTCTCTCGCGGGCGCGAGAAAGGCTCTGCTGCAGAAAGTTTTGGCTTTGCCTCCAAACAAAGCTCCAAAACCGTTAATTCGAAACCATGGACTTGTAATTAGCTATGCCACGTTTGGGGACACTTGTAAGCTTCCTTTTACACCCCTAAACACCTGGCTTCACCTCCTTTGAGTTCTCCAACTATAAATAGGTGATCAAGTTCACCATTTGAACTTGCATCTTTTTAAATTATAACTCTTCTCCCTCCTATGGAAGTTCCTAGCTGAAAGGAGCATCCAACTAAGTTCTTCTTAAATTTCTAGGAACCTCTTGTAAGCGTTTCTTGCTCTTGCATTTTCGTTTATAGGCTTTTATAGCCAAAGGTCAAGCGTTTTACGGAAAAAGCTTTGACTTTCGGTTAAGACCATTATGGTCCAGCCATTGTTCGAAATGAACATGGCTAAGTGATCATAATAAGGTAGGTGTTAATCCCTATAAAGGGCACCTCCTGAAGATCACGTTTGCTAGACCAATTGACGGGTCAAAGTTATGATATTAAAAAGTCAAACAGGCCATTTATCGTAAAAATCATAAATTGATCTTATATATGTTATGAAACATGTTTTGACACTTAAACAAGTTGGTAATAATTATTAGAACATGTAAAAACATGTTCGGCTAGTCAATTTCAGTCTAGGGTCGGTTCGCAACCGAAAGTCGTGAAGTTTGACTTCTGCTTTGACTTTCGATTCTGACCTGATTCAGATTAGTTACCTACTGATCTAAAGTTGCATTATGATCATAATATAATGTAGCATAATCCTTTGAGGTTATATTACATGATCATAATCAGAATCTAAGTTTATGCGCAAGTTCCATAATTATGTCATTCTTGACCAAAATGCCCATTTTTGCATAAAACAAGGTTTTAAATGGTAATGAACTTGAAAATGAATTTCCTACTGATGAAATATTATAAGTAGAATTATTTGGGATGTTAAACCAAGTTATAAACTGAGTTTTCAAGCAGGTCCTTAAACTATGTCGATAAATGGCGATTTTAGCCCTTGTGGCTCATAAAATAGTTTTAAATTAAATCTTTTCAAGGTAAATATTTTACCTACTGATATGTTATATTAAATAACATATCTAAGACATTTTAATCTGACCTTAACAACAGTTTTCGTGAAAATCGTATAAGGACGCCATTTTACGACATAAGCGCCATTTAGGCGCATAGTATGGTTTTAAACCATATTATTGACAAAGACTTGATATCTACTTATTTTAAAACTTATTTTAAACATAATTACAGTAGTTACATGTTATAAACTCAGAATCCCAAATAATTTATAAACTATGTGTAAAATGACCAAAATGCCCCTTCGGTGCATAGTTTGGTCATAAAAGATAATTTACACATATAATTGATATCCTACTGATATTATATCATAAATAAAGTATTTTTCCAGAATACTTATAACTATAACATTAAATTATATTCAAGTTCCTTTTATATGGTATGAAATTACCAAAACGCCTTATGAGGCATAATTTCGTTTTAAACCTTAACGGGGATACAAGTTGATATCCTACTGATATCTTAACTTATTTAAAATATAATGGCATACAAAACTTGTCCATGACTTATCCGGTTACCCGATGCCGCTAAAATGCACACGGTTACGTATATGTAACCATTTTACGGAAATTAATCGAAACGGGTTTAACCTTGTCATTTATGTCTCAAAATCCAGAATATTTATAGTTTATCCATATAATACAAGTCAATGTACTTGTTGTGATTAAACGACGTTCTATCCAATCATCGTTTAATCTAGCGACATACGTTTTGATCAAGTACGCTAGTCGGTCTAAGTCTATGACTTAAATAAGACCATTAGTATTTAATTGGTTAGTTTATGCCATAATCCAGACTAGAGACTTGTCGGTAAATGCTATCTGCACTTAGTACTTTTGTGTACGGCTGAGTTATTAAAAATTTAAAGAAGACTAGCTCAGGTAACTACTCTCGACTTATTTCTCTATACGGGCTTGGGTTACGGAAAAATTTTTACCGCTTGGTTGGAAATGGGATTCAATCGAACGCCGGTTCGGGGATAATAAATCGCATATTCTGTTTTAATCAGGTTTGTTTGATAATTTAAACATCAGGGATTAACTACCGTGTCCTGGACATCCTCGGCTCATTACAATAGAAATGGCCACGACCTTAGCGCGAGTGTCGGCATACACCCGATAGACGCTCAATTATGCATTCCCACAAGGTTGAGAGGAATTGACTTCCTTCGTGAGTCCAAAGTGGTGTGTACGTTAAATTTGTCTCGGTCTCCGTACCGGGCCCCGTATGTATGACAAACATGTAAATCTGTTAACAAGGTTGGACGCTCAATTAACCCAAGTTATAAAAAGATTTTGTGCTTATACGCACTCAAAACATTTTTAAATAATTTCAAAACGAGTCGGTGGGTGTATTTACCAGCGAAAGCTGACGTATTTTCAAAAGACTAAACTGCAGGTACAATACGAAAATAGCCTGGAAGTGCTCGGTAGTGATAGAGGATCTTGCAAATCTAAATCTGCCCAAAGTCTGTTTTGTATTCTTTCCATGTACAATTTATGATCCGCCTGTGTATTTTCTATTACAAGCTTGTATATTATTTTATTTCGAACATTTGGTTTATAATAGTAATTTTACTCCAAGACTTCCATTGTGTCGTGTTTAAATGACTATGATGATTATCAATTGACGTCACGATACTCCCCACCCGGGCCCATCGGTGTATGGATTTGGGTTGGAAATCCGGGGTGTGACACTCTATCTCAACTCAAATCTTCTTATGGGAGGGTTTAAATGAGAACGCTAAATATCGCGAAAACCGTGAGAAGAAATGAAACAACCACGAGAACTTGGTCAAAAGCAATTCAAATTCAAAATTTCTTTTTACATTTATCATTATTATTCGAATACAATGTTAGAATTAAATTTACACATTTAAATTTACGTGAATTCTTAAATAAAAAAAATTACACATGTGTAAGTTTGTCATTTACACATGTGTAAATTTGTTATATTTACACATGCGTAAAAAATCTAGTAAGAGTAATTTTGAGAGGAGAATTGAATTATTTGATGTTGTAAATTCTTTTTTGATGTTGTATTTAAGGTTTGTATTAAAAAAATCGATTTTGATTGGTTTTTTTCATTCGTTCTCACGGTTCTCGCAATATTTAGCGTTCTCAAGATAACCCTCATATATATATATATATGTATGTATATATGTATATGTATGTATATATATATATGTAATTATATATATATATATATGTATATGTATATGTATATGTATATATATATATGTATATATATGGGAGGGTTTAAATGAGAACGCTAAATATCGCGAGAAAACTGTGAGAACGAATGAAAAAACCACTAGAACTTGGTCAAAAAAAGAGAAATTCAAAATTCTTTTTACAATTGTCATTATTATTCGAATACAATTCTAGAAATTTAATTTACACATTTAAATTTACGTGAATTCGGAAATAAAGAAAATTTACACATGTGTAATTTTGTTATATTTACACATGTGTATAAAATCCAACAAGAGTGATTTTGAAAGGAGAAATGAATTATTTGATGTTATATTTTAATAAAAATGATGATTGTATTAAATAAATGGTTTTGTTTGATTTTCTCATTCGTTCTCACTTAGCGTTTTCAAGATAACCCTCCCTATATATTATAATATATATATCATCTTCCCTATTACCAAATCTGTCATCATCTTCAACATCTGACCTCCACAACTTCAAACCCACCATTTCATAACCCACCTCCATCTTTTCAGATCTGCAAATTCGCAAGAACCATTTTTCATGCTGATAAGAGTACTTATGATGCATTAGTGGATGCTTTTATTAGTTTGAAGTCAATTAGAGAGGGTTAAAAGGGTGTTTAGTTATATGGTTAATAGTGGGTTTGAGTCGGATATGTATTTGAGGAATTAAATGTTGTTGATGGATGTGAAATTTTGGATAATGATTGATGCCCGGGTGTTGTTCGATGAATGCAAGAAAGAAAACGGTGATGCTAAACTCTGAAGAGAGTGGCATGGTGAAAATTTGTTTGGTTGGTGGCGGGATGGAGACGAGATTGGTGGTGGTGCTGGTGGATTAGATTGAAGGTGGGTGGTTGATGGGGTTAGTGACGGTGGTGAGTGGTAGAGAGAGACTAGTAGTAGTAATAATAATAATAATAATAATAATAATAATAATAATAATTGTTTAATTTTTTTAAATAATATTAATAAATGCCCAAAAAGACTAAAATACTTTTATGTAATTTGATATAACCAAAAATTTAAGTGAGTTTGGCCTAAAGAACATAACGTGTAAAATTTTGGAACATTAAGTATATAACCTATCGATTTTTACGCTAAATAACACTGCTTTCAATTTGGTGTAAACATAAGTGATAAAACTTGTAATTTACCCTTTATAGTTTGTACAACAATAATTTTGTGAAAGTTAAAAATTTGTTATAATATACATATATATATATATATATATATATATTCCTATTAAAAAATTAGTAACAAATTTTTATACATTTTAAAAAGAGTAAATTACTCTTTGAGTATTTGTATTTTAGTGGTTTTAATCAATTGAGTGCAAAATTAAAAAGTTTAACGCCCTAAGTCTCTATAGTCACTATTCTTAACCATTTGAGTCCAAATGTTTAACTCTGTTTGAATTTTCTTTTAATTTTTAATGAAAAGACTAAAATGCTCTTCCATTTAAAAAAAATATAAACATTGTCTCTCTCACACACTCAAACACACTGAGTCTCTCTCTCTCTCTCTCTGACAAACACACCAAAAATCTTGTTTGGTAAGTGTTCATGAATCGTTGGTGAACACATTTATTTTCATAACGATCAAACACGAACAAAGTCTCGTTCGTATTCGTTCGTATTCGTTTATAGCCCTGGACAAAACCCAAAATCCAATGGCTACTCACTTCTGTTTCGCTCCGTCAAAAGTCGTTGTGGTCTTCGAAGTCGATCCTACAATTGCCGTCAAAACCTCTGTTTAATCTTCATCACTTTACCGACTCAATTATAGACAGTTTACCAGCCAAATGTCCAGCCCACCAAAAGTCTAAGCCCACAAGATTTAACGGTTTCAACCCGTATCTTCTATATTTGATGCCAAATTGATCCATGGCCCTTTTTGAGTTGTTGAATTTGTAGTTACTACCACAACAGAGGTCCCAAAAACAACCAGGAAGAAATAAATGTTTTTGTTTTCTAATTCTTGTGACCAGAAATAATGATTCATAGTTTTAACTTTGACTCATGGATCGTTAGCGTTTGTTTCTACAAACCAAACCAAAGTAGATTCTATCCTACCAAAATGTGTATCTTCCAAAATGATGCAATATGTATATAATAAATACATGATATGCAAGAAAATTTGTGTAATAGACAGTTATAAAATGTGCCTAAAATATGCAACTAACACTTCTTGACCCGTTGGCCTGTCCACTCCGCTACTGGTGGAGAAAAGAATGTTGCATTACGATTACTGGATCCAAACTAACCAAGGTTCAAGCAAAAGTCGATGCTAGGTAATTAATACAAAACATTCACATTCGATTATGATAAGTGACTAAAAAGACTATATGTTATATAATGTTGCACATCACAATTTGTTTATATGGTTATTGATGAACAAAGTCTCGTATGCGAGAGAAGTGTGTGCGCGATAAGACTTATTTCAAAATGCATGATTTTCTCTATCATGACGAAAAAGGTATATCATATCTTAAAAATGCGGGTGATTTTCTCGAAAGGAAATTTAACATTGTAAAATTTATACCAAAATGTAATAAAAATAAGCATATAAAATTTATACCAAAATGTATATCGAAAGTTACAAAAGAAAAACATAAATTTGAATTTTTCAGTGTCACCACTTGGTACAAATAATAATAAAAAATAATAATAAAAAGTGGTTGTGAAACCCTACCATATTCGTTTACAATCACATCAAAGTAAATTAACAATTGATCTCCTATATCGCATGATGATTGAGACTTCAAATCTAACCCCTAAAAATATGATGTTAATTAGGTACTATTAATTTAAGCAATATTCACATTACAACTCCCAACTTCGCGTTGGTTTTGTTTTTATGTGCACATGTATGATGTATCTCCAACCAATGTTTATTATTCTAATTTTTATTAAAATAAACAACAAATTTGAGTTATGCTGATAATCTTATCCTACCTTAATAAATTTATTAAAAGAAACGGACGATAGGGATTAACCTAAAACGAAATTCAATTGATCTATCATGAATTCACACCTTTACATTTGACATTGATATCATATATAACATAGTTGGATCGATGCATCGTTTCACTTAAACACATTTAATCTGTGTACTAACTACAAATTTACACTAAGACACTAACTCATATACTATTTACTGATTCATATTCTGACCCATAAACTTTGTATCAAACTTGGTCAATAGTTAAACCCAATAATCACCCCCATAATTGTTGATCCATGTTTGATTCTTCAACTTTGATTGCTTCTTCTTTTGATTCCTTCGTCACTTGGTTTTAATCTCGAACTATGTAGTTGCAATCTCGACTTTACACCTACGGATACTATTTAGTTGCAGTCTTTTCAAACATTTTAATTTAGGGGTGTGAAAAAATTATGTCAAAACTTGCACGGTAAGGTTGAGTTCTCTAAGTTCTCACAACTGGGAGGGGTTTCCCTTGATCTTGATCTTATATAAGGTGGTTTCTAGAGTGAACACTAGTGTATTTGCGAACAAAGTTAACAAATCCTGGTCATTGATTTACACACATGTATGGCTGGGATTTCGTCATCAAATCTTAGATTACATTTGTGTATTTTATCATCAAATCTTGGCCATTGATTTACACACATGTATGTCCAAGATTAGTTTACACTAGTGTATTTGTGAATAGAGTGAACAAATCCTGGTCATTGATTACACACGTATATGGCCAATATTAATTTACTCAATTCGCAAATACACTAATATTTACTATTGAACCTAATCCTATATATATATATATATATGTGTGTGTGTGTGTGTGTCCAAAGGACCATTTATTTGTCAAGTGAATTCATTTTTTTTTTGTTTTTACCAATACGTTCACAATAAACTGCCCAAACAAAGTTAGTTGACAAGTTCACATATATGTACATGTCATTTTTTTTTTGTTTTTACCAATACGTTCACAATAAACTGCCCAAACAAAGTTAGTTGACAAGTTCACATATATGTACATGTCATATGAGTGTTGAAGGTCAAAACAAGACCTTAATAAACCCAAGAAACCGAGTGCTTAGATCTTTGCATATTCAAATTTCAAAGGTTTGAAAATTTTGACTGAATCTGTTTTGTTTCTGCCTATATATAGACAACCACGAAAACTTCTTCCCATAACAAAATTAATCAGCCCTTTCATAAATTAAAAACTACCCCCATTGCTCACACACATTTGAGCTTTCTTAGGCACTATCAACAAGATTTTAGGTTTAAATTGGTATAAGTCATGTCAATTGTTAATCAGGCTTCCAGTTTTTTGTGTTCTTATTCATCTATTTCTTCTTCCTCTTCATCTTCCCGTAGAGATTTAACTAGAGTTTCTATCCATTTCCCAAAGATTAAAACAATTGATCTAAGTACACTCATTCCAAAGATCCAATCAAACATAGGTTTGGTTGAAGAAATGGAGTTTTCAAGAATTCCACCCAAGAAACAAAACCAAAACAACCCTAAAGTGTCTCCTGATCCTGAAGTAATGGAGAAGCTTTACCTGATATTGGAGGCTGTTTCGGATCGTGTAGAGATGCATAAGAACATTGGAGAGCAAAGGAATAACTGGAACAGCCTGCTGTTAACATCGATCAACACCATTACTCTTACAGCAACAACTATGGCTGGCATTGCATCTGCCATAACTAGTGTACCTGGTGCACCCTTGGAAGCCCTTAAGCTTTCATCAAGTTTCTTGTATTTAGCAGCCACTGGGATGTTGATTATCATGAACAAGATTCAACCATCCCAACTGGCTGAAGAACAAAGAAACGCAGCAAGGTTACTCAAGCAACTCGAAAGTGAAATCAAGACGGAGATTGCTGTAAGCAATCCTACTCTCAGTGATGTAAATGAAGCTATGGAGAAAGTTTTGGCTTTAGATAGAGCCTACCCTCTTCCTCTACTTGGCGTCATGCTAGAAAAGTTTCCAGCCAAAGTGGAACCAGCGGTTTGGTGGCCCGAAAAACGCAGGACATCTTCCAAACGGTGTCACGATAAAAACGGTTGGAGTGTGGAACTTGAGGAAGAGATGAGAGAGATCATTAGGATCTTGGAGATTAAAGATAAAGATGATTATTTAAGGTTAGGTGAAAATGCCTTGAAACAAAACAAAGGTTTAGCCATAGCTGGCCCTCTACTAACCTGCTTAGGAGCCATTGGTTCGGCCTTTCTTGCATCTTCTCCTCATAATTCTTGGGCCATGGTGCTCGGAGTCATGGGTGGTGCAATGGCAAGCGTTGTAAATACCATACAACATGGTGGGCAAGTTGGGATGGTGTTTGAGATGTATAGAAGCAATGCTGGTTTCTTTAAGATGATGGAGGAATCAATAGAATCAAACTTGAAGGAAAGAGATTTTGATAGTAGAGAGAATGGTGAAGTTTTTGAGATGAAGGTGGCATTGCAGCTTGGAAGAAGTTTATCTGAGCTTAGAGATGTAGCAGCTTCATCTTCAAGATTAGGCAGTGACATTGAAGAGTTTGGTAGCAAGCTATTCTAGTTAAGTATAATAGTCTAGAATGTAATTGATCTTTTCATTATTTTTCTCATGATGTATATAATTAACTAAATCATGAAGATGTAAATTGTTCGAAAACTTTGTCAAGATTTGTCATTTTGTTTTTTGTTGGTATGATGGTACCATATCATTATTGTTAATAATTGTTTATGGCCAGTAACAAAATAATAATACTTAATTACTGATCAATTTAATAAAATAGAACATGACATGTTGTATGACTTGTTATTCACATGGTGAATATATTAATAATAATAATAATAATACAGAATCTGCTACGAGATAACTCGTTGAACTGCTCCAAAACATTATGGACAAAGTCATCGATTGGATAATTTGTTTATCTTTTCCTAATTAGTAACGACTTATTTTATTAGAAGGCATATTACATGCTTTTTCCATGGCTTGTAACGACTAATTACATATATGTTAATAGATTGAGTAATGTTCCTTGGAATGAAATCTATATAAAGGCAAGAAACTTTTAGTTAGCTCTAAACATGGTTTTCAATATTAATGAATCACATAAGTTTTGCGTTGCATTTTTAAGTGTATATATAGTGATTACCATACTATTTTTTGCATCAATACTATAAAATCTGTCATATATCCTCCGTACACTTTTATAGGGTGTAAATCGTGTCGCGGGTTGGTGGGTTGCCGATTGTTGGGTTGAAATGTGTAACCCGAGCCCGACCGATATTATTTGTGTCAGAGATATCAGCCTTAACCTTCACACACATAAATTCTGCTCAACGCGAACATGACCCGTTTAACATATTTTTTTACATGAGTCATGCATGTCGACGAGTTACAAGGGTTTGTGGTTTGTAAACGGGTAAACGATAATGTGTTTAATGGTAAATATAAATGTGACAAGTAGATAATATGGTGTGACAAAACTAACATTATTATGATTAAACATATAAATTAAATAAAAAATAGAAAAAAACAACACTAGTACATAGTTTACTGGGCGGTTAAAATCGGTTTTTACACTGTTTATCAAGGTCATGTGTCTGTTTAAGGATTCATAGTATTGTAAAGTTGGAACGTAAAGTCACATGAGGAGCATGACTGTAAAATAAAAAATATAAAAAATAGTAGTGACCATTATCTCTCGTAGTTACAGAGTCATGGTTAGAAGAAAGTAAGAATTATAAGGGTGCAAACGAGCTGAGTGGCTTGTAAGCTATTTGAGATCGGATTGAGAAAAAGCTTGAAACGAGCTGAGCCTTATCGAGCCCGAGCCGAGTTTGAGCCTAAAATAAAAGCTCATTTGTTTATCGAGCACGAGCTCGAGCCTAAAATGTGAAGCTCGTTAGGCTCGTCGAGCCTTACTGAGCCTTAGTGTAAACAAGCCGAACTTATTTAAACTTGTTTATGAGCCGACCGCGAACTTAAAATAAGCTTGTTTACGGGCCCAAGCTCCATTTATTGAGCTCTCGAGCCTAAAAGTCTTTTATTTATAGTTTTTATTTAATATATTAATTAATAGATAGTAAACGAGCCAAGCTAGAGAAAATACCAACGAGCCGAGCTGGAGCTTTGAAAACAAAGCTCGAATAGAACCGAGCTCAAGTTCGAGCTCTCATAAGTTAATCGAGCTCGAACCTGATCGATCCGGGCTCAGCTTGACTCGTTTGCAATCCTATAACGAACGAATTAAAAAATAAGAATTAGTTAGTATGGGTTTGTTGTCTCTTTCATTTGTATGTTAATCAAAATTCAAAATTGTGCCCAAATTGTCCAAATGTATCAATTGAATATGCCAAGTTTACATAATATTCTATGGTTATACAATCAGTTTACATAATTTTCTATGGTAAAACTAAGATACGGTCGAGTCAAATTAGGGCAGGTTAAGAAGCAGTCCAGACAAATAGTCTGATGTCAACACATCATTCATTCAAAGTTTGAATATTTTGACCACTTCCAACTTTATCAACTCTTAATTCCACCGCTATATAAACACACAGATCTCTCTAACCGTTTCATAAAACACATTCCCAGATCATAGCATACTTCTTGTTTATTTTAATCAATATTCATAACCTCATAGGAGCAAAGAATTGCATATGCGTACACATGGCAACCATTATTCAAGCTTCAAGCTTTATGCGCACAAAAGCATCTACTTCATCTTCTCATAGACTCATCACAAGGGCTTCTATCCATTTGCCCAACATTAGCACAGCTAATCTTGATATCTTCACCCCAAATATAGCATCAAACGTTAGCATGGTACAAGAAATGCATAAATTTTCAAGAATCACACCCAAGAACCCTACATTAAACCCTAATGTGCATCCAGATCATGAAGTGGTCATGGAGAAGCTTTACTTGGTTCTAGAGGCTGTTTCTGATCGCGTGGAGATGCATAAAAACATCGGTGAGCAAAGAAACAACTGGAACAGTCTTCTGTTAACATGTATCAACACCATTACTCTTTCAGCAGCAACCATGGCTGGCATTGCATCTGCCATAGCTAGTATACCTGGTGCACCCTTGGAAACCCTTAAGCTTTCATCAAGTTTCTTGTATTTGGCAGCCACAGGCATGTTGATTATCATGAACAAGATCCAACCATCTCAGCTGGCTGAAGAACAAAGAAACGCAGCAAGGTTGTTCAAGCAACTCGAAAGCGAAACCAAGACAAAGATTGCCATAAGCAAACCTACTCTCAGTGATGTTATGATGCAATGAATAAAGTTTTGGCTTTAGATAGAGCCTACCCTCTTCCTTTACTTGGTGTCATGCTAGAGAAGTTTCCAGCCAAAGTGGAACCAGTGGTTTGGTTGCCCGAAAAATCGACATCTTCCAAACGTTGTAACGATAAAAATGGTTGGAGTGTGGAACTTGAAGAAGAGATAAGAGAGATCATTAGGGTTTTGGAAGTTAAAGATAAAGATGATTATATAAGGTTAGGTGAAAAGGCCTTGAAACTCAACAAAGGTTTAGCCATAGCTGGACCTCTACTAACCTGCTTAGGAGCCATCGGTTCGGCCTTTCTTGCATCTTCTCCTCATAGTTCTTGGGCCATGGTGCTTGGGGTCATGGGGGGTGCAATGGCAAGTGTTGTAAATACTGTACAACATGGTGGGCAAGTAGGGATGGTGTTTGAGATGTATAGAAGCAATGCTGGTTTCTTTAAGATGATGCAAGAATCTATAGAATCAAACTTGAAGGAAAGAGATGTGGGGAGGAGAGAGAATGGTGAAGTGTTTGAGATGAAGGTGGCACTGCAGCTTGGAAGAAGCTTATCTGAGCTAAGAGATGTTGCAGCTTCATCTTCAAGAAAAGGGAAAGATGTTGAAGAGTTTGGAAGCAAGCTTTTCTAGTCTTTACAAATTATAGTTTAGTACATATATCAATTCTTTATTAATTTATTCATTGTGTATATAAACTTACACATCATAAATATGTAACAAGTTGAGAAAAAACTATACCAAGATTCGTTGATTATTCTTTTTATACTTCTAGTGAAATTAGCTATTGATTAAATGTTTAAAAGTTCTAATTTTGCTAATATTGCGGATTAAGAGCATCGATATTGAAGGATGAAGACCTATTAAATATCATAAATATATCTACTCGTCACCGTTGAAATATTGAAGGCTTATTTTATTGCCAATGGGAAATGATAGTGAGAAAGCGATTTGAAATATTGAAGACTTATTTTATTCACACATCCCTAAAATCTTATTTACACACTCTTTTCACTTTATCTCTCTATATGTATCCATGTTTATATATAGAGATAGAGGGAAAGGTGTGTGAATTTTAATACCTATATTTTGAAAAGTAAATAGTAAATGAGGTGAGCTATAAATTGAAATGAGATGGCATGATAAAAAGATTGAAATCAGAAAAATTGCAGAATTGAAATGAGAAAGATGCCCGAGGTGTAGACATTGTAGAGAAGGAGTGACATTCGCACAGTTCCGATTCAACCTTTCATTCTCTGTCATTTTCTTAAAATCATGACCTTCACAATATTACATTAGTCTTTGAGCCTTTGTTTTTTACTCAGATTTAGTATATATTATTTATCTTTCATATTTTTTTTATATTAAATGCATCATCAAATCATTTTTTTAACCCAGTAAATGAATAATTCGACCCGATTTACCCGAAAACCGAACTACCCAAATCCAATCTACTTGATAACCATTTTTTTATATTAAATGTATCATCAAGTCATTTTTTTAATCCAATAAATGAATAACTCGACCTGATTTACCCTAAAACCGGACTACCCAAATCCAATCTACTTGACAACAATACAGATCTGATATCACTTATAATATGACACACTAAAAACCTGACCCGGTTTACCAAAACCCAATTATCAAAATAGAGTATTTTTTTCGGTGTCATGTATTATATGAGTGTTCGTACCATACTGAAACTTTGACAAACTGAACCTACTTTGGTCGAATAACATCGGTTTTATTTTATCAGAACCGCAACCGTAATTCATTTTGTCTCGATATCTTTTTAGGAATATCACAACTTTAATTTTTGGGTTTCTATTTCGTTGCTATAACGGATGTCGGTAGCGTAACGAATCAAACCAATAACAACCGAGTTCCCACGGCGTAGCGCGGAAAAATCCCACTAGCTTGTTTAACAATTAAGGATTATGCATTCCTGTAAGAAGTTTATCAAAGAATCTCACTACAAGTCTACAATACATATTTTTTTCCAAATTTACACGGAATTTCCATTGTTCACAAAAATACAAAGTTTTTTCATATTAAAATATTTATGCATCCGATAACAACTACTTAGGCAGTTATTAATATGTTAATGTATGAAACTTTGAAGGTTTTGTTTTTGTTATCATGACTTGTTGCATTCAAATCTGTTCTATATCTTTTGAAACATGAGTGACACATTTTTTCATTTATTAATTCACGTGCTTCATTCTGAAAATTAAGAAAATAAAAACCACTTGTTTGGTTCTTTTTTTGTAACTGAAGATTAAGAAAATAGAAACTACTTGTTTGGTTCTTTCTGTCTAACTTTTGTTTTGTTTTGTTTGGATGAGATATTTGAGCCAACTAAATAGAACACAAGTTTCATGCCAAATTCACCATTTATGTGAACCAAAATAATTTGGTCTAAGTTGATGAAATTTTGGTCAAAATAGACAAAAGCTTCTTGCAAATGCTATATATATATTATGAACCAAATAATGTTTAGGTTTATATATCTGATCAATTTTGTATATGAGAAATCTTTGGATTTTGTTTGTATCTATTTGGGCAAGTAGGTGTTCAGTTATACAAATTTTAATTTAAAAAAAGAATTTAATTCTACTCTTAAATCTATATCATTGTCCAAAGTGCGATTTAAACTTGGGAAATCATTTTACATACATCTTGATACCACTAATCCTAATACCCTTTAGTATAATATTTTAAATTTAAAACTTGTAAACCATTATTGACCCTAATCCCATTATTATTTAGTTGTACATTATAATTTACAACTTTATTTTTAGCATCAACATGCAGAAATCTTTGAACGACGCCATGATTGCAGGAGACACGTAAGTAACTTTAGTCCCCAATTGCAAGCCAGTTAAAGGCTGTCTTGAAAATAAGTTTTCCTTGTGCATATTAACCTAATTTTATATATAAATAAAAAATATATTACTTACATATGTAGAGAAAATGAAAAAGTGAAAAGCTAGTATATCAAGCTTTTCTTATTGAGAAATTCTAAATGTGATGACATTATCAAATACTGCTACCAGATCAGACAGTCGGAAATTATTTACAGGTAATTAAATGGCTAAATAAAGGTGTGAATTAGTGAAATACATGATTTACATGTTTTTATAATTGAAACCCCAAGAATATCTTTGAATTTGAGAACCATCAAAGTCTAAATCAAGGCTCCACACGAGGAAACTTGAATCCTAAAGTTAGACAAACGGCCTAGAGCAGTACAAAAAAAAGCTAGTTACTATAACCGTAACCCGTACACCAGTGACCAATTTAGGTTTAACAAATCATAGGTTAAAAGTCGGTTTAGAGATTTAAAACAAGAACCGTTTAGCAACCGGGTTTCTTTACCTAATTTAACTAGTTAACCAGTTATTCATGTTAGACCTTAATACGTTTTAACCAAAAGTCGCAACGGAAAATACGGACCTCAAAATTTCTTTACTTTTTAAATATTCTAACATACTTGGAAACCATTTAAAAACGATTCCTTTAAAAGAATTACATCATTCATCTTTAATTAATGTACCAAATATAACATGCGAATACCAACTAAGTGACTACCTTTCCATACAATCCATGTTCAATAACTCGATCTTAGCCCCCCTTGTCCTTTGTGATAAATGGTAATGATCCATGTAACCTGCGGTCACGATAAATAACCGACCCATTAGTAAATGGCGGCATTTTATATATATTTTAATACATATAATTAAACGACTATAAAGCATTCTAACTACGTAAGCTATTTCATTCGATTACTCTTCCAACGTCATTCAGTTGAATCCACCCTCAACTCTTCGAGAGACCATTGTTCTTATACCTGCAGTTCCATTTTATACTCAAGCAATACGATTAGCAACACATAATTTTGACATATTGAAACCCCACATTTTCACATAAACATTTCCATTAGTTTACATTCATTTGATAACAATACGTGCACACACTTCCATGTATTCATTTAATTATTTACGTGTCCTCTTCATACGCCGCACATGCAAGTTCACACTACTTACACCCATAATAATACCATGTGTACATATTTACATACAAAACACGCTACTTATTCACATTCAATTACCATACTTAATCCCGCACAGAAAACTAACCACCTATGGACTTAGCTTTGAACAAGTTCCTTCCTTTCACGTGTATAATACATCTAGTACATTTGTTCACGCGAGTTATAATCAAATATATACGCATGACCCACACTTATGTGACTTAAATCATTATTAGTTTCCGATTTGCACTCGCCTACTAGTTCCATCCTTACCCGCACCTTTATGTGAGGCTGAATCCAGTGTTTAATCGTATTTAAAGTTCACACCTTTACATGTACTTGAGTTTAGAAAAGCATGTTTTGTTGTATTTTGAGTTTTACAGGTTTAACGGGATTTAAGGAGCATTGTAGGCACCTTACGAACCACCCGGACGGAACTAGGATCAACCGGACATGCGAAACAAAGAAAACGGAAACCAACTTCGGATATCGCGTCGCCGACGGGCTTAATCTGCGTCAGCGACGCAACATGTATTATTTTTTAGCGTCAGGCATAAGGGCCAACGACAGAAGTTTAGGGCGTCGGAGGCAGGGCACCGCGTCGGCGACAGAAGGGTGCCTCGTCGGCGACGCATCTACTGTATTGCCAACGCTGATTCCCTTTGTTTAACCTATTTTATCGTGTCCGATTTTTTAATCATAACCAACATACAATTCACCCAATACAAACATACTTGTATTCATTCTATCATGACTTACCCATCCTTACGTGAATCCCTATACGTCTCACAAATCAAACTTAATATGTAACAATAGTATTTTGTTCGGAAATCACTTACTAATACATAATAAATTTGCTTATACTTGTACCGGGTCGAATCGACCCATTCTTACTTTCTTAAATTCATAAAAACCAAAGATACAATCTATCGGGTTTAAAAGACAAACATACTAATAATTTATATGCATTCTTATAACAGAAGTAAGATTAACTTACACAATCGTGCCAATCAAGAATGATTCTACTAATCTATCCAACGAAGTCCGTAAATAACCATTTAACATTTCTACGCCTCAAGAGTATTTGATCCATACGACCAATGAAATACTACACAGTTATATCATACTTTCGGTATTAAGAAAGGACCTACGTGATCTTTAAAATCAATAAACAACATGGACTTTCTACATATATAATCGAATAAACAATATTATGTGTTCGTAACCTAAAAGAAACCAAAACTAACAATAAATACCAAAGTGGATATAAACCACTCACCTTTTCCCGTAGGAAAATAAGATATTGGTATTGTCAATCTTGTCCCGTCAACTCCCAAGCTTTTGTTGTCTTCTTTGTATGGATCATGTACGCGAATTTTTTTGTAGCCGACATGCAACAAGATCCACGCATGTAGTTTTGTTTATTTTTGCGTCACAAACGTTTTTCCGGTATCGGATTACATATACAACTCCATGAAAGCATCCATGCAACGCAATCAAGTTCTTGATTTTCGCAAGAACAAACAGTTACAAACTGATCAGTTTCAAAACCACACTTACAGACATCTGATCGGAATTTTCTATGGTAGGATTTATGACCCATGTCATAGGAAGCTACTAACCAAATTTCAGCTCCATCCAACGGTCGGATCTCTTGGAATAACTCATTCTTTACAACTACATTTTCTGTACCGAAAATCCAAACAGCTGCTATAAAATTCATACCTCCAGGATATATTTCGCATTTTCAACCGTTGGATGTTAAAATCTATATGTCAGGAATCTACTGTAAAAATTTGGGATCAATTCAACAATCAGTTTTCGGGTAACATCCATTTCTTTTAGACCACATGACATAAAAACGGAAATCAATTTAACGAATCTAACTTTTCGACATTTATAAACAACTTTAACTTAGGATTTATGAGCAAACGGAGCTTACCATTGCATTGGTATCATCTAAAAAATAGTTTTGGGTTGAGACCCGCAACTCTTGCCACCACCGGCTGCCGCAAACCGCCATCGGACCACCATTGGACCACACTTTCTTTCTCTCTCTAGTTCTATGGATTTCTCTCGCTAACTCCAGCCATTCTTTTTAACAAATGAACCTAAATATGACTTTTTATACATTCAGCTATTGCCTAATTGCAGTATACACCCTAAAGTTTGATTCTTATAACAATGCTCATTTAAGTTTGGTGAGTTACAAGATGCGGTAACGATATTTCCCTGAAGCAAACCCGTCATATTTCTCAGCTTATATTACTAAAATAAAAGCCATTAAAATATATTGTTATGCAACAAGTTATCTTCCTCAATTACTAATTACAAGCAATTAATAAAAATATTATTTTACAACTACGCTCGAAAGGAATCTTACAACCTCGACGAGTATTTCCACCAATTTAAATAGAGCTATTTCAAAACTATTTTAGAATTATATTTGCACTTCTTTCCATCCAATTCTAACTTAGATTTTCATAAGTTAATGAAATTCCCAATTTTAGATGTTACAATTCAAATTTTCAACTTTTTAACTATTTTTTAGTATTTTTACCACTTAATTATTTTATAAGCTTTTTTTGCGATAAAACAAGTTAATTATCTACATATAGAAAAAAACTCGATTACGAATAAGGGATTATAGGTTAACATGTCCTAAAAGAAGCTAACCGGTTACATAGATTATGGTTGTCGATCCCATAAACAGGTTATTGGGTAACAAGTTTTGATCAAGTCAACCAATAACGTGCTCGGTTAATATCTCGTTAACCAATTTGTGCACCCCTAAAACGGCCTATGTTTGTCATAATATCCGGCCCGTTTTGACGCTTTCATCCATATTTTACCAGCCCGTAACTCTTGATAAAACTTTATGTTGTTTGAAGTTGAGCCTTTCTGTAGCCTACTTCTTTTGTCTAGTCGGTCAAACCATACAAAGACTAAATTACAGTCTTTGTTATTTATGAAAGCACAAATTATGGATTAAGTCCTTTAAAGTTTTCATGTTTACTCGGAGTAAACTTTACTTGAAAACTTACCTCGTCTTTTGTAATTTTATCTAAGTGGAGTTAAATAATTTTGCTAAGTCAAAGGACATTGTTGTCTTTTTACCTACAAAGGACTATTCTTGCAAATGATAAAGTTTCTTTTTATTTTCTTTATTTATTTTCTTTTCTTTTATTTTTTATCAGTTTTGTTTTATAGATTTCTTTAAAACTTTATTATTTAATTAATCAACTTTTCTGTTACATGTATATTTGATTCCTATATTTTCATTTTTTGAGTTGGATATACTTAAATAGATTCTATTTTGTTTATTGAACTTCTTTTTATACAATTCTATCTTTTTAAAATCATTTGTTTCTAAACCATTTTTATTTATTTATTTTTAAATCGTATTTATAATATATATTTGCAACTAATACTATTGTAATCTTCAATTATGTCATGTAACTTTAGTTGTATATATGTAACTTCTTTAATCAACATGGTGATATTAAATCTAAAATATAAAATAGTCATTTAAGCGTTTAGTTATTTTTCATTTGAATAGTCTCAGACATACCTATTTTAAAACCATTTATAAAAGACGTTTTGAAAAAAAAAAACAAACCTTTAAAAAAAGGTTCAAAAACAGACGATTTTGAAAAACAAATAATTTAGAAAGGGAACGTTAAAAAAACAAGTTGTTTGGTATTTAAAGATGAACGATTTTAAAACGAATATGTTGATTAATTTATTAATTAATATAGTTTAAAGAAATCTATAAAACAAAATAAGAACAAAAGAAAAGAAAATAAAATAAATAATAAAATAAAAAGACGTTATCATTTACAAGAATAGCCGGGGTGAAAAGACAATATGCCATTAACTTAACCGCATTTTTTAGCTTCAGTTTGTTAAAAGGACAAAAAAATGTAACTTTTTAAATAAAGGACTTGAGTGAAAGTGAAAACTTTAAAGAACTTGATCCATAATTTGGGTTCTAAAAAGGGACAAACAACGTGAAATCGATTATTTTTGTATCCGGGTATTTTATACTCGTAACCAAATGTGACCTTACCCGTAGGGTATAGGTAGGGTATACATTTTGAGTTCAATACACGTACATGAATTCGTATCCATTTTTTACCTGAAATTACCCGGAACCGGTCATACCCTATACCCGATACCGGTTTTTTAATACTTGATAGAATACCCCAATTTTTAAAGTATATTTTTATGTTCACTTTACAACTTTTATATTTAAGTTCTTTTTAAATGCATATGATAAAGCAAATAATTTGTGGTTAAGTGATTTATGTTATTGTAAATTAATTTAATTATTTTTACAAATTACAAACCAAATTATCTCTTAAATGGTATCTAGGATATGGTTTTTCTCCTCAATAGTCATACCCGAACCCTACCCGATTTTCTAATACCTGATCATACCTAGAACCGGTTCCATACCTAAAACCGGATATAATAAAAAAAAAAAAACCCAATTTGTGCACCTCTACCTGTATCAACTTGAGAGATTAGGTCCATAAGAATTTATACATCAAAAGATGGAGCTGGACTACTCGAGAGAGTTGATCCAAGAGGATAGAGCCCATTTTTCCTTGGGGGTGCCCGTATTTATACGAGGCCCACAGGGGCCTGTCGACCCAAACCTAAAGCCCAAGATGGACCTAAACACCAAGTGAACATCAAGTGGTTTAGTTGAAATAGAAGTGCACAAAAAACCCATAATCGAAACCGGACCAGAAAATTACTCGAAACCAGGCATTGAGGAACTGGTTATGGACCCGACCCTACCCACTAGGTATACATTTTTTGTTGTGTAGCCGACACCGGTTTTCTTTTAAAACCGGGTAGTGTTTTTCACTCCAAAAAACTAAAAAATAAATAAAATGTAGCTTTAGTTTCTATTTTTTTTTTTTTGTAATGTGTTGTAATTTCTATGTTTTTTTTGTAATTTATGTATTTCTTAAGATAAAAGCCAAATATAAATTAATAAAAAAATTACTTTATATTTGTTAACTTTACTTTTTTTTGTTATTTTAAAAACAAAATAAAAAAATACTGTTTTTAATACCCGGTTCTATACCTGATTCCAAACCCAACCCTACCCGGTTCCTATCGGGTAAGATTTTTTGCTTCAAGAACTGGTTCCATACCCGACCCGGGTTATATTTGATCATACCCGGAATCTATTTGACCATGCGCCTCTAAGTTGAAACAATCTTAGAACCTATTGTACTGCATATGTCATATGTTTTTTTACTTGTAAAAAATTAATAGTTTTCATCAATTAATTAGTCACTTCCATGTTCAATTTTGACAGGCACCAAATCTTGGAAGATTATCAAGACAATTGCAACAAGATAAGCTGCTTATATAGTTATATGACAATTAAAATCAAGTGTTGAACCACAAAATCAAAGATTGCAGGCTTGCAGAATTCAAGTTCAACAAAAACAGGTTAAATGTAAAGAAAACAGCCATCAGAAACATTGAACTTTTCAACTACACAAACAAAGACTATGGCTTGTAATATTTTGTTGGTACAAAGGGCATTTTGGTAACCGACCCTTCATACGTTTTCCCTCGGATCACAATCTTCACTTTCGTACCCGGCTTGTGCAATCCTGACTTAACATACCCCATGCCTATGTTCTTCTTCAAGCACGGACTAAACCCTCCGCTAGTAACCTCACCGATGTTCCCCCCATTCTCGTTCTGAATCTCACTGTGACTACGGGCGGGTGGGCCTGTTGAGAAAAGCCCAACTCGTCTGATAGCCGGGCCATCAGCAATTTGCTTGAGGATCACCTCAGCTCCAAGAAAACCACCCTCGGCCCTTCTTCTCTTGCCAATTGCCCATGTGAGCCCAGCCTCCACTGGGGTTATGTGCTGCTCCATGTCGTTGCCGTAAAGACACAGCCCGGCTTCAAGACGAAGACTGTCACGCGCACCGAGACCGGTCAACCGTACTTTCCCTTCGGATTTTTCTAGAATCGCTTTTGCGAGATCAACTGCATTTTCCGAGGGAACAGAAATCTCGAATCCATCTTCACCGGTATACCTGTACGAAGTTAATATATTAATGATTCCGATTCTGGAAGACAGGATATAATATTATAATCGCTTTAAGAAACAGCAAACATACCCGGTTCTGGTTAGAAAGCATTTCGAACCGTTGATATCGATGATACGGAACTCCCCAAAGTACATTTTACTCAAATCCTCTTTAGTCAAGTGCTGAAGAGTCGGGGCTGCAAGAGGACCCTGCACCACGACAACAAAACGGAATACATATATACAAAATATTATAGATCATAACGTGTACGCTATCAGACTAATCAACTAACCTACAAAACAAATTAACAATATTTGAATTAAAAAGAACCATTTCTCATAGGGCTGCAAACGAACCGAACGTTCTCAATGAACAGTTCGTGAACTGTTCAGCGGGAAGTTTGTTTGTGTTCGTTTGGTTAAATGAACGAACATGAACAGAGGCCGCGTTCGTTCATATATGTTCGTGAACGTTCAGTGACGTGTTTGTTTATGTTCTTTCTGTTCGATAATTCACTGGCAATTTAGTTTTTATATTTTATTTAAATACTTCAAAACTCCGACAAATAAAATATTTTACAAGTATCATTGTCTGATATATTTTGTTCACGAACACTTGTTTGTGTTCGTTTGTTTCCGTTTGTGTTCATGAACATTCGTTTGCGTTCGTCGTCTAAAATTAACAAACCAACACGAACACGTTAATTTCCTTAACAAACCAACACGAACATAAAGTCTTGTTCGGTAAGTGTTCATGGACAGTTCGTGAACACATATATTTCCTTAACAAATGAACACGCTCGTTGGGTTCGTTTATAGCCCTAAATTTTCTCAAGTTATAGTTACTAACCTGAAGAGCCAAAAGCGATCTCTCATCATAAATGTGCCAGCTTACATCCCCACCTTTGGCTTTAAAAGCCTTCATATGCTCTTCAATATGAGCCAAATCCTTATCTCGGCACCCCGCATTAACAACCAAATAAATGTGATCATCGGTCACTTTAGTGATGACAGAATCATCGATAGCTCCACCTTTCTCGTTTGTAAAAACAGTGAGCGATCCGGTACCAGGAGCAAGTCCTGCCACATCAGCAACCACGAGCTTCTCGAGAAATGGGACGCAATCTTTCCCTTTGAGACTTAGCCCACACATATGTGCGACATCAAAAAGACTACCTTTTTCCCTGCAGTTTATGGTGGATTCCATGATTGAATCTTTGTATTGGATAGGCATGCTCCAACCGGCAAACGGTACCATCTTTCCGCCATTGGCAACATGGAAGTCGTACAGAGCGGTTTTCTTGAGGTCAGCGTCCGAGGCGTAGCACCTTCGGGCTATGGTTTTTTTATCGGCTTGACCGAGACGGCGAGTGATTGATTGACCTAGTTGCCATAGTCCTCCCCTCATTGTGATTTATGCTTCACAAAAAATAAATAAAACAAAAAGAAACTTAGATTCCAATAACCATAGATTATCACAATCAAAGTTTTCAGTGGTACCACTTAAAGATGTTAACATTGTAGATGAATCTTGATTATACTGATTCCAATCAAGATTTTGTAAAATCAAGAACTAAAACACTTCATTTTTTCCATTTCTTATAATTTCATCAAAATCAAGAAAATAGAAAAGAATCAAACAGATCAACTTCAAGTAACATCTTAAATTTCCAACATGAAGAATTAACAAATCAATCTATTTATATTGTATACCAATTCATCCCAAATCACTTATCACATTTTGACCTAATAAATTGCAGCTCAACTGTATGACAAAATGCCTCAAAGAAATGAGATAAGAAAACCAACTATCCAATTCAAGAATCAATAAAGATCCAAACTTTTCAACAATTAACATCTTATTCAACAAATTTATCAAAGGGTTTATCCCCACATGAACAAAGACTCAAATCTTTTCACAAATTACAATCAAGAAAACAGATCTTTTACACAAGGCATAAACAGTTGACGCCAAAAGCAGGTTAATTGACCAGAAAGATAGGAGAAATTGATTGAGATTGAACTTACAAGTGAACTTAGAGAGCAAATCTTGATGCGGTTGGGTTGGAGTTTTTAAAATAATGAGTACATTTGAGGGAGAATATTTTTGTCGAAAAATAATATTATAATAATATAAAAATGGGAAATGGTTGGTGAGTGAAAACTAAAAAGCAGTGGGTGGTGGAGAACTTTTGGTAGCAATCAAAACCCCATCGTTGTTGAGTGGTAAGCCATTGTCATCCATGATAACTGATAAGGATCACTGGGATGCCATACATTTAAATTCTATATTTTTTTATAGATTTTATGTAAAATGCATCTGGGTATGTTATAATTGATATGTTCTTTTTATTAGATATTGTTTTACCCTTGATATTTTGATGTTTTTGTTACTTGTATCTTTACATTTACCTAGAATTATTTATTTTTATTTTGTTAAATCTGCTTTACTCGAAATCAATGTATTTATTCAACTTAAGAAACATAAACCGAACTTAAATTCATGTAAACCCGTGTATATGACAGTGCAACTCATTTAACCAAACAAGAGAACTGAATTGATGAGTTGCATTCAACTTACAAACAAGTTAAAGGCATCAAAAACAGGTTTACACAGTTGTAAACAGGTTTGACAGATCTAGTAGTCTAAGGGTGCGTTTGGTTCGCAGGAATTCAATGGAATTGGAATCTGAGTTCCATCTCTCAAGATATTTGGTTCACAGAATTTGATGGAATTGAAATCTAAATTTCAATCTTTACGTGTTTGGTTGACAATCGAATTGAAATTAGAATTTGGCATGAATTTCTTCAAATTCTTTTAACTAAAGGAATTCAAAATCCTACCTATAAGTGAAGCAATTAAAGTAAATTCATTGGAATCTTCGACAGTTACGAACCGTACTGTTTCGATCCGAATCGTTTCGACTCGAACCGTTTCATCAACCCGAACCGTTGTTTTGAACCGAATCATTTCAACTCGAACCATTTCGACCTATACACCGTTCCGACGTCATTCATTTCGACCCGTACCGTTTCGACACTACCATTTCGACTCGAACTGTTTTAACGCGAACGTTTCGACCCGTACCGTTTCTATGCGATCCGTTTTAACACGAATAACTTAGACACGAACTGTTTAGACGCGAACCGTTTTGACCTATACCGTTTCTACCCGAACCAGGGGTTGTGGACCGGGGTGATGGATTCTAATTTATTTGACAACCAAACACAACAAAAATGGAATTGAGATTCCAATTCCAATTGAAATGTTTAAATTCCAATCCAATTCCTTCAGATTATAACTCTTATACAAATTCAAATTCCAAATTCAAAACATTTCGCGAATCAAACACCCCCAATGAATGTAACGAGTCATTTCGTCTTGTTTGGAAACCAATGGCTGATTTGGGAAAACCGATCAGAAATAGAATAAGCTATTTTTATGAGATTTTAATGATTAAAAAAATTAATATAAATATAAAAATAACCATTTTCAGTGAAAAATCGTGTGTGTAAAGCTTTAGCGGCTCGACTGTGAAAATGTATGTTCAACACTATCATCCAAATGAAACCAAAACGTTAGATTATCCTGCTAATAAAATAACTGTTACATTTCTCAAGGACATGCTAACTGCAATGGCAACAAGCATACCTTCCAAAACTGTAAATGATTCACAATTACAAACTTTCCATTCATATTTCATCATATTAGTAGCTTAGTGTTTTTTTTAAGTATCTTTCGTGCACGCCAATGGACAGCAGCAGCGGTTTCCGATGTCCCATCTGCCCAAAAAAAACAAATTAAATGACAAAATTACATAACCATCAAAATTTTTATATTTACTATTTTTATTTCTAGGCTGTTATTATTCTAACAAAACTTAAAACATACCTTTGACTCCATAAAATGATACTCTTGCCACAAACTCACATCTTGGTCGTAAGTTGAAAGGGCAGCTTCGTATATTTTAAGCACTTCTACATGATTTACCTTTTTACCACCAGCAGATGATGAAAGGTTCAATTCCATTTCAATGCAATTTCTATATAAAGCAAGCCCAGGCCGAGGTAAAGCAAAAAATCTGCACAACTTCATAAATTTAATGACAAATATATTACTCGTATGATGATCGATAGCTAAAAGATTAGTTTGTGACGTACCGTTTATACATATCTCTTGCACTCTGGATTCCATCTTTCTGTAGAACAAAGTTTACAATTGCGGATGAAAGAGAAAACCTGTCATCACTACCACCATCTCTCATCAATGAAGTTAGAGAAATATCCACCAGCTTGTCAAAATAATGCTTGTGATTTGAAAAATACTTCAAGCCCTGCACATTCAAAATAATGTAGTAATCTATTATATACTCAAAGCTTCACCCATTCAAGATTTGTGATAAAAATTACATAATTAGTACATAACTAATGATAATAACTAACGAACTGAACAATCACAAACAAGACCTTGCTCGTGTTTGTTTGTTAATGAAATATATGTGTTCACGAACTGTTCATGAACACTTGTCCAACGAGATTTTGTGTTTGTTCGTTATGGAAATGAGCGTGTTTGTTTGTTAATTTAAGGTCACGAACGTTCATGAACACAAACTAATGTTCATGAACACATAAAAACAAACGAACGCAAACAAGTGTTCATAGACAGAATTATACAATACATTGATACTTATTAAATATTTTTGGAATTTTGAAGTATTAATAAAATATGTAAAAACTAAAAACACTAGTGAACTAACCATCCAACGCAAACGAACATTAACAAACACGTAAGAGAACGTTCACGAACATAAATGAACGAGTGCAGCCTCTGTTCATATTCGTTCATTTAACTAAACAAATATAATTTCTTGTTCGTGTTTGTTCATATATTAAACGAATGAACATAAACGAAAAGTTCGGTTTGTTTGCAGCCCTAATAATACGGGAAAAAGTTAAAGAGTATAGTAGAACTTCCACATACCATTAACCATAGGTTCTCAGCTTGAGAAACGGAAACTTTCCTCAAAGGATTTTGTAAGAGATCAAACACATATGACAAATCATCTTTACTTGGTGTTTTAATTCGCTTAATCTCTATTAAAATTCGTAAAACCCACAAATTTACCACTTCCGAAAGTTCTCCATTGCAAAGTTTTTCTGCTAAATTTCTAGCATCGTCTAATCTTTTAAGTTGTAACAAAAACGAAACGTGTTGGCAAGCGAGATCTTCAGAGATGCACCCCATCCTTTGAGCCTTGTCAAAGATCGTTAAAACATGTGTAACAGGGTCTATGCTAGAACTTTTATCGATGTCCGTTTTTACCAATTGTGTCCATCATAAACTTGATATATAGATCGAACATTGTAGATGATGGTATGACCTTCAAAGCCTCATCAAACACCTAAACACATTTTAAGAAAAAAAATAAGAAACATGCATCTTAAAGCTTCTATTATAACAAAGAGTAAAATGCCATTTCCGTCCCTATGGTTTGGCCACTTTTGCGAATTTCGTCCAAAGGTTTGTTTTTCCGTGTCAGGATCCAAAAGTTTGATATCTTGCCATTTTAATCCAATTAGTTAACTCCATCCGTTTTTCTCCGTTAAATGGGGGGCATTTCCAAAATTATTAAGCATTTTTTGTTAAACTAAGAAAACACTAGAATAAATCAAGATCCACCTCTGTTGACTTTCTCCCCACCCAAACCCTTTAATCATCACAAAAAGATGTCTAAAATTACGAAAATACCCCTGCCTTAACGTTAAAAAGTGAATGGAGTTAACGAGTTGGATGAAAACGACAAGATTTCAAACCTTTTGGATCCAGATGCAGAAAAACAAACCTTTGGACAAAAGTTGCAAAAGTAGCCAAACCTCAGGGACGAAATTGGCATTTTACTCTACTACAAAATACATACAGAGTATACAGATTCAAGTTTTGAGTTGGCATACCTGAACCGCGTTGACCAGCCGATCAGGCGTAATTTCTAACGTTACATCTTGTGTACTCTTACGCCCAGCTGCTTCATATTTTGCAAGCCAGTCCCAATATGCCGGTTCTTTCAAAAACTCATTTTTCATGTCAGCAAAAATCACCGTTTGCATATCTTCTGAATTCGCCAGGTCCATTGCCTCGAGTATCTCCAGAAACTGTTTTCTTAAACTGAAACTGGACGGTAGTGCGTCCACCGCACATTTGTAAACAGTTTGAAGAATGTTCAACCCTTGTTCCCGAAAAATATCAATCTTCTGTTTCAGTTTGTCGTTTTGTACATCTAACTCTTTGTAATCTTCACTTCCTCCATCAATCGACATGAATAATTCTTTGTTCTCATCTCGCCATTGTTTATCCTCAGGGTTTGAACGATCGGGAACCAATGGGCCCACATCTTCTCCAAGAGCCGCCCTGCGTGCACTTAACTTGTTAAGGTAAGTGAGCTCCATTCGAAGATACTCCACCCATAGACCTTCCGAATGTGGGCAAGATCGCAAACCACTTTGCATAAGTGCACGAGCAGCTGCAGCGTTCAAGTTGTGGTCAAACTCCCATGAAGCAGCATATATCCAGACTCCGGGTACTTTTGAATGAAATCTGATCACCTGAGCCAGAACCTGAAAGATACACAAACAAAAAAGAGTGAAAGCTTCCGCTTAAAGTCAAAAATTTAGATTAAAGATGAAATTGAAAATTCACAATTTAAACTTCAGACAACAAAAAATGATGAAACGCAGGTGTCGGGGTCAAGCAACACCATACTTTTTCTCATTTTATACGTTAACCTACAACACAACCACATAATTTGACTGCTATTACAACTGCACAAAATCAGGTTCAAAGTTTTCAATCTCCAAAGTCAATTATCAATCCATACATCTTCCTAAATCATTTTGAACCAAAGGTGAAAATTCTCTTTGTGATTAGAATTGTTCTTTGTGATCATAATTTCCACATTAATTATGAAAAATGAACTAAAAGTGTTTCCAAAGGAATCTGACCCGACCCGCTTCAACCCACACTAAAAATTGACTTTTTAAAACCCAAATCCGTATTGACCCGTTACCCGACCACCCACTCGACGCACCCATTTTGACCCTGTATACTGCTAGAATATTCATAGAATTGGTGTGTGAACGGTTTTCTAGATATCTTTTCAAAGGGTATGTTCTGCACAAGTCATGATTAATATGCATCCGTTTTCTGAGGAATAACATCACGCAGAATTTTGGTCAAATTAGATATTGAACAGCACGTTACGTGTTTGATTCTTGTGATCGGGGACGTTCACATCTGGTTCAACAGACTTTAACAAAAAATATGGGCCAAACTGCTAACCACAGACATGGGCTGGGTTGGGTCAGCTGGGCTGGGCTGGACCGGCCAAAAGGTTCAGTTTGGCAGTTTGAACTTTGAACAAGATATTTTTCTTCTCTCTTTTTCAAAATTGTTAGTTTGTGTTACGTTTTTAAATTATAAGTTTGTTCATGAAAATCATATATAATTCAAAAACGAAAAATGGATAAATAATATAGGTCAAACATCCAGTTCCAAGTTTCACACCATGGACTAATTTGCTTCAGTTTGAGAGATTTACTCTGTTAACGATTTTGGCGATTCATGCCCTGTTTATGTCCCCCTCTTTTCCTTCTTCGTCTACTCGTATGTACTTTATGTTATTTTGTGTTTTTTTTATTTTTTATTAATATAATCATTTTATTTAAAAAACAGTTTGTTGAGCTGGAAGTCTCATTGGGTGCAGCTTCTCTATCTTCTGTGCCGAGGTAAGGTTTACCCTCATCTCACCCTCCCAGACCTTACCTGCAGGCCGTGCATTACCATGTATGTTCGTTTGTTTCGTTTATTTACTGTGGCTGATATGAAGGTTGGGAATTGGAATGTTTCTTAGAAAATGTGATGTTGCAGCTGCTATAAAGTATACAGTCATACTCATTCCATAGGTACCAAATTCATGTAAAGACTTTTCTTTTGTTAATCACAATTTCGGGTTTAAGACTATTTACCTTAGGAGAAGTTTGAGTGTATGACTAAACTCAGTTAACTAATAATGGCCAATTCAATACAACCCACCCACCCCCCCCCCCCCCCCCAAAGTATTTCATTGACCCAACTCGAAACCTATTATGGCCAATTTATACCGGTCGGTCCAGTTCCAATTCATTTTACAACAGAATTGACCCGGAAAATATCAAGACTTCCTTCTACATATACTAAACCTAAATCACTAAAACGCTATTCAAACAAACCCTAAAAGGCAATGTTTTAAATACCGGTATGAACCAGCTGGTTAAACCGGATAACGGACACGGTACGATAAAGGTCGGTAAAACCTAAATACTGTATGTCTTATGTACCGACGGTAAATCCGGTTCTACCGGTTCAAACAACAACCTAAACAACTAAAACAAATTAGACATCCACAATAACAAATCCAAAACAACATACCTTCTTCATATGTCCATTTCTCCTCTGCCTACAAAACTCCAGATACTGCAACCACAGCTCAATATCTCCTTTAAACCGATTCGTAGCCAGCCGATAAATCTCAACAATCCTCGATACTCCAGCAAAATCCGAATAACTCTGCTTCATCTTCGTACCTTTTTCCTTTTCACTCTTCTTCTTCTTCAACTCACGCATAACCGCTTTCTTACGCAGTACTCGTAACGCATCAACAGACTTCTCGTAGTCGATGTAGGCTATGTAATCCTGCTTTAGAGGACTCGGACGTTTGAGTCGGTACTCGAACTTCCGGCGTTGTTTTACGATCTCGGCGATTTCACGGTGGGAGAATAGGCCGCGACGCTCGAGGTCTTCGAGCTCGTTGAGCATGCGCTCCATCTTGTATTGGACTACGTCCGCCATTGTTACGGAGGAGAGGACTCAGCGGCGGTGGTTAGGGTTTCTACGACGGCGGTTTTTGTTTGTTGAAGTGCTTCCGTTTCCCCCCTTTTCCTTTACTTATATTTTTTGGCTGATTCATGCTTAGTCCTTGAACTTCTTATTCTACTAATTTGGACACAACTTTTATTTGGCCAGTAGAGCTGCAAACGAACCAAACGGCGGACAATTTGTGAGCTGTTCGGCGGGAAGTTCGTTTTTTATTGTTCGTTTATTAAACAAACAAACACAAGCAAGACATTTTGTTTGTTTACTTAAAGGAACGAACATGAACAGAGGTCGTGTTCGTTCATTTATGTTCGTGAATTGTCAGAAGTAACATATTCGTTTGTGTTTGATTTTGTTCGATAGTTCATTAATTTTTTTGTTTTATATTTTGTTTAGATACTTCAAAATTCCAAAAAAAATTAAATATTTAAAAATTGTTGGTATATTATGTATTTGGCTCATGAACGCTTGTTTGTATTTGTCTGTGTCCATTTGTGCTCATAAATACTAGTTTGTGCTCATTTGTGTTCATCAACTAGCGTTTTTGTTCATTGCCTAAAAATTAACAAACAAACACAAACATAAAATATCGTTCGATGAACAGTTTGTTAATACATATATTTCTTAACAAGCAAACACGAACAATGTCTTGTTCGTGAATGTCATTTAATTATTAAAATTCGAACTGCCTTTTAATTATTAAAACAAATACAAATACAAGAAAAAGTTTAAAATGTGCCTAAAGTTGAGTTACTAAAGACTAAGTACCAACAAATTACAAATGATTAAATGACATAAGTATCAAAAAGTTAGAAACGTTTATTAGTGAGAACTTTCTATGGTTTAGGGTATTTATCAGTAATCCGTTGATAATTTACTGGTAATTTTACTATTTTAGATTTGTGTGTCATTTGTAGTTGTCAGTTATAATGTGTTTTCTAGTTGTGTTAATGTTAATCTCGTGTTCCTTTTTAATCACTTGAATTATAATATGTAAGGTTGAGTTAGTGAAGGTTAAATGGCATACGATAAGTCTATAGAGATAAATACTTTTATACCTATGCCTATTTATACTCTATTCTAAAACCAATACATAATTTGCTAGCATATAAAATAGTTTGAAGACATAAGTAATCCTACCTTATAAAATGAATAAACATATAGCCGATTATATTCTTTATTTTTATATCTGTATTATTTATTTATAGTAGATATGTGTCACTGGCTTTAGAGCCAAGGGTCTCACAGGAAACAACTTCTCTATCCTAGGATAGAGGTAAGGTTTGCCTACATCTCACATTCGACGGGATTAACTAGAGTAAGGTTGCTGTGCCATTGGGTAGGAACTACCTAACTTTTTATTCTATTTTTTTATCAGAAAGTCATATATACCATGTAATCAAGATTACTTTTCACTAGATAGCTAGAAAGCGTTATTTATTTATTTTTTAGTTTAAGAATAGTTTTAAAAGTGAAAAACAGATATATATAATTTTGAGATGGTTAACCATTAATGTACTATGACTCTATAAGCCAAAATGATCACATCTAAGTTAAGCAAAATTTTATTGATCAATAAGTTCTTACAAGACTAAGCTTAAACATAAACATTATTATCACTCTCACAAGATCTTAAAGGAGCATATGGGCCTCCTAGAGTCAACTCTATGTCAACAAAAGCTGGAGAAGACAAAGATGCTACAAACGGATCTAGAACATTTTCCATGTCATCATTTGCCTCAAACATTACTTCTTTTTTCCTTGAAACAGTAGTTCTCGACGCCTCGGAATTCATCTTTGAAAGAGGCTCCTTTGGTATCAAAAGATTCGTCTCCATATGGATCTTTTTCCTACAGGATTTTAGTTGATGTGTTATTGATCGTTGGTGATAATACTCCTTTGTTTTGTAGCGTAAATTGTTCAAAAAATGAAAAAAGCAATAACTTGGTTGATAAATATAGTTACCAGTTTACTTCTGATCCAAGAATACCATTGTGTATACTATGCTTATAATGAGGTTCATGATGGATGTTGGCCAATCTTCCATGATAATTCTTGTGTCGGGAAAAGCATAGATGACTGTAGTCGCCATTTCCAACTTGTTTCATCTCTGAAGACTCTATAAGAGTTTCAGGTTGATTAAACATAAAGTGATATTTCTCTTTGCAAAAGGGTTGTGCTAAACGTATCCGGCCCCACTTCATTATTACTTGTCATGCATTTTTCAAATTGTCAGGTCAATAATATTCACTCCTTTTTATAATAAAAGACAAAAAGATCCCATTGATTTTACGTTTTCATGCGAGAGTATGATGAAAAGATAAGGGTTATGAACATTTCGCAAACTTTTTGCCTAATTAACGTTTAGAAACTCATTATTCTTTATATTTATAAATCCGAGATCAAAACATGCTAGTTTGTGTGTTTCTACTTTCAAGAAGCATGTTTTATCTTTTATTGGAAGCAACGTGTATGAATACGTATACGGACCTTGGAAAATAACATCGTTCTTCATGATCCTAAACATCTGTACATAGATACACAACATCATGCATATGTGTATATATATATATAAGAATAAAATCACATGATAGAACTCATTCGCATGATTGACTTTTTCTAGTCATTATATTCGCTAATTCGTATTATTATATATTGCACCTTCATCGCTTTTGTGAAAATAACAATGAAAACATAATATTTTGCAATAATGTTGTTGATTTGTGACAAATTTTGAAAATTAATAACGCAAAAGAAGTTAAAGGAAAATCATCAAAATTGTCATTTTGACCAATGAGTTTCATAAATACTCTTGATTTTATTTCATAAAGATATCGTGAGTGTATTTTTTGTTAAGAAATTGTTTCAGCCAACTAGAAACTTTCATATGACACACCATGTTACACCGACATAGCAAATTGTGACCTAGCGCAACGAATTTTCATCTGGCATAGAAGAAGAATCAGTTGCGTTAGATGAAAACCTGCTTCACCAAAATTAAAAATTGTTGCACCAAGATGAAATTAATTGTGCTAACGCATACTTATCAAACGCTAGTTTATAAAAGTTAAGGCTATTTTCTCAAACTCATTGGTTAAGATGGTAATTTTAGTTATTTTTTCCATAAAAGAATTTGCTTCTAGAGCAGCCATTGGTTCAAGACTCGCATATTTTATAATTTTTTGTATTTTTCTACGCTTTTTGTCCGTAACGAGAAAACACTTATATAAAATGATTTGAAGATTCAGTTTTTCAATTTATGGGACCTAATGAAGAACTCATGATAATTTTTTTAAAGTAATTAACCTGAAGATGGCTCTTGATATGAGATAGAGTTAGTCCCTTCACATTCATCATTGGCAGAATCATCTTTGGAGTTGCTTCTATTTCCATAGAGAAAACATATGCAAGCAATGTATTAATATGTAAATACATCCCTACATGCATATATTGTATACAGGCATACATTAATAAAACACACGTACATATAAGTATGTTAATTGCATATCCATACATCCAGTGTTATGTTAAACCACATGTTGTGGAGAAACACACACACCATGCCACCTTACCCAAACAGGCACAATACACCATGCCACCATCGTTAAAGAGGGGCTCCATCTGCGAAGGCGTCACCCCCTTAACGCCCTTGAGCGGATTTTGAGGTGGGGTCCACCCCATTTCAACCAATCACATTCTTTTTTTGCTTTTTTAATTTGTTGTTAAACCACAATATATAGTCAATTGTTTACATGGTGGTGATGTCATGTAGCGGGGTGTTATGTTACATACGCTTAGTCTAAAAACCATAAAAAATCCTACAAGCACATGTATACAACGCTTCAATGAAAATGGTTAAATAGAATGAAAAAAAAACGGTTCCATTCGATCTTTCTTCAAAAAAGAAAATTCCTCTCATGATATTTCTTATAGAATAAAAAAATGCATATATGAATATACATATCCACATACAAGGATGAAGAAATAGTACCAGACACTAAAACTATACTAAAACTGAACCAATATCATGCCAGTACCAAATTTATCTTACCAAAGTACTCATTTTTTGGCCTTTTTCGGTATTTGTACTTTCGGTACGGTACCGGTAAAAACTTTACCCTCGAATACCATACCGTACCGAGAATTCTCAATACCGGTGCCCAGCTTTGGCGATTTTCAAAATCGCTACCGGTACGGTACCACCGAGTTCATCCCTACCGGCCATAGTGTATGTGCACATACGCATCTAAAAAAAACTATAACTATCATATTATTTTTATTAACTTAATCTTAAACATATTGAAATCTACATGGATTAATTATAGGTTGATATATATAACAATTAGTACAATGGATAAACTTCTCGCAGTTATCAACATAATATTCTCCAATATTGAACTGAACCTATACATAATTTGCAATGAGTTTTAAAAAGAAACCCTATATAATTACTTCCTAAATAAATCCTTTTTAGCTCTTGAATCTTAGTTATTTAACCATTCTCTTTCTAATTCATCGTGTATACATATGTTCATGTGTATATATAGACTAATAGAGTGAGAGAGAGAAAGTGTGTACTGTCTTCACCACCAAGTCTTTGAACTGCATTGACAAAGCACTGACGAAGTTCATCTGTCCATCGCAGACGGGGCACTCTAGACCGGTTGTAAGACCGAACGATGGGCTTGCTTGAGGCATTTTCGGCAAGTACTCATTCCTCCTCCGGCGAAAAACACTAGATGAACTTTGAAAGGAAGACGACGACTCTTTGCGAGTGCTTGCACCCTTTAACCTCGTCATTCTTAGCAACAAATGAATAAAGACTTCTTGGATATTTATATCACCACTTTGTTTAAAACTTTGTTATTAGTTACTTAACACCTAGATAGTGGAATATGTACCATCTATATATAGAGACATTTATGTCTTATAATTTACTGAATGTTTAGGTTCTCGGGGAAAGATTCCAGCCATTTTCTGTAGTTTGTAACAAAACTTATTTAGTCAATCTACTTTTCAATTGTTGTAAAGAAAGCTTTCTTTGCATGCAGAAGTTTTCATACTATTTCAAATTCGCATTCATTATGTGTCAATGTCAAAACATGTTGGGTATAATCTTGATATTTTGGGTCGGTTCGGGTCGAGTACGAGTCAAAGTCGGGCCATTAAAATACAATTCTACATTACGAGAGCTCTTGAGTGTATGTAATTGTATGTTTTTTTGTGGCCTGAACCAACAAAAACATTCTTCTGTTTGGAGACAAATTAAACGGCAATTATCATCTCTTCACCATCACATATATAGGTGGTATCCTACCAACACATGTTAACATAGGTGGAATCGGCTTCAAGCTATGGGTCCCGCAATTAGAAATCATTAAAAGAAATACATAGAAATGATTTCGTTAGAAAAATATGAGTGGGACCCCTGATTATAGTTGACGGACATACCTCAATGTAAGGAAAAATTACCGAAATAGACATGTTGACCACAAAATCTGCTCAAATAGGCATTGAACAAATGTAAAACTCAATGTCAATTTGGCTCCTTCACAACTCACACTCTGATAATCAGGCTGCTACGAAGATCCACACTACATGGTAACAAAATCAATACCCACCAAGCAATTTTATGATCAACATGTCTATTTTAATGACCATCCTCCATATAAACCATACTAATAATTATAGATAACATAAAAATGTAACATTAAGGTATTGAGAAGGGAAATTTAGACTTTTCACATCATGGTATCCTATCAAAACATTTAACTTTTTGAGAATGGCATTTTTTACTTTTCTGTATGTAGTGAAGTACCCTACAAGTGTGTGTTATCATACGCATTGTTGAATATATCCATGACATGATGTATTTTATTTTATTTTAAAAATAAATATAACAGACAAATTTACTTTAAATAACCTCTTTATACATCTTATTAATTCTACGAGAGATTTAGGTAAATATTATTTGAATAGTTGACAAATTCATATAACAATACCTTAAATTGGAATATGAGAGTTGTTTCATGACGACAAATTATTGTTGAGCAAATAACAATATTTCTTAAACTATTCTTTTTGGTCTTAAAATACAATATCCAAATCAATATGTTGTTAAGGTACATCTTGGTGGCTAAGATGTGTGTCTCATAACTAAAAAAATTAGGGTTCATATCCTAGATGATAGGCTGTAGTGTATTTATCCTAGAAATATAAAAATAGTTGTTAAAAAATATGTAAAGCAATAAAAATCTAATTCGTTGGTGAGTTTACATGTTTAGTTAAGTGTGAGAGAACTTTTTGTCATTTATATTTCATTCGTGTATCAAACTTTAATCACATAATAAAATGCATGTATATATCATACAAAAATTAAATTCTTTATACCATATGTGAATCTTTTGTTGCGTATCAACTTTCTCTCGCGTATTTTCTCCATGCTAAAATACATGCGTTTTCTATTCTATGTGCTTCATGTTTCTAAGGGGAAATCATGTTATGGTTCATATTTGTTATGGTTTGATGAGTATTTATGAGCCCATTTGTTCACTCTTGGGTCAATTAAATAAATAAGCGACAGATAACCAATTTGATAAGGCTTCTTGAACTTTGTTAATGTTGAACTGCTACAATACAAGATCGAATATCATTTTACGTAAAATGGTTTATGGTTTCAGGTCAAAATAGCGGTACTTGGTATATAAACAAAAAAATAAAAAAAAAATACATTGTAAAATGATTGCAACAACTAAAGCTTGTGATGAATTTACCGTATTGTATGCTAATTTATGTTCAATCATACGGGAATTGCATTAACTTATGATTTATAAAATATAAACACAAATTCCTAGTTAACTATTTTTCTCTATCTATTGTCTATACTTCATAGATTATGTATACTTCATAGATTATGTATGATTCCATTCATAGACGTTTCCATAAATTTATGACGGTCGTGCTTAAGATGAGTGCTAACATCATCAAGCCATCCGCAAACTATAATGATGATGTATCTGATCATATATTAAATAATCCTCGGTATTATCCAATGTTCAAGAACTGTATTGGCGCTATTGATTGGACACACGTGAGGGCATCAATCTGAAGAACCAAACGAAGTACATTGGTCGAAAGGGACATGCGACACAAAATTAATGATTGTTTGTGATTTTAACATGTGCTTTACATTCGTATAGGCTGGATGGGAAGGTAGTGCACATGAATCTTATAATCCTCACGGTACTAGTGATGCACTTCATGAAGAAGTTCCGTCTACAAATCGTACGGATGATGATTCTATGTATAATGCAGCGGTAAGAGATATTATTGCGCAAGATGTAATGGAATCACAGAGAAGAGCATAGTATGATGTTAAGTGTGTTATTTATGTGCATTTTTATGTTTTTCTAGGAATCGGAATGTAATATTATTATAATCAAGAAATTATTAAATATGTAAACGAATTTTATGTTACATATTTCGTAAAATGTTTTTCAATATGCTAGAGAGAAAAAAAATAATAAGCTAAACCAAACACTTTTTAAAGGGATATTTTTTTTTTATCATTTTATATAAATAAGCTATAACAGACACTTTTTAAAAAACTATTATTAACTTATTGGCTTACAAACTAACCCAAACACTTTTTTAGAAATTCTTTTCAAAAAGTCCTTTTAACAAAAGCCTTTTACCAAAAGTTCATTTGTACTAAAATAAGCTAACCCAAACACACCCTATGTTGGTTTGAGTGGCTCTTGGTGCGTGTGTCATATGACTCCATGCGTTAACAGCCTCGATTTGTTAGATATGGGGACCTCATGTGATCAAGGGACTAGCAAATATATAAGTCTCAGAACAAGTAAAATTTGATTATTCTACTTTAAAAGTCGGTTATGTATATGTTCCTCACTCTTGGTTGAACCGAACTGAAATCATGTTTTTGTTTTCACAGATTGTTGATTAATTTACCACATTTTATTTCTTGTAATGTAGGGCTGATCAAAAAGCTCGTGGTCTGGGGCTCGCTCGAAACTCGCTCGAAAAAAGCTCGATATGGGTCAGTTATAAAGCGAGTCTAGCTCACTTAGTTCGTAATGAGTCAGTTTGGCTCGGATTATTTTACTTTTAATATATTCTATCTTTATATACATAATATTATTAAAAAAATAGTTATTATTTGCGGGTAGTTAGGTGTATCTATGGCATATTTAGGGAGTTGATTAGTATGCTAAAGAACTTATATTATATTTCCTTAGAAATTTGAAACTTATTTTGCAATTTGTTGAACTTGGTTTTAGTTTATAAGGTATTAGGTCAAACTTATTATAGATACGTTAGTTTGAAGTATTAAATGATATTTTAGATCACCGATTTAAGCAAACAGTACTGCACCCTACAAATTAGTTAGACAACTAAAATGTCACAGCCACAATTTTATAAACTGGATGACATCTATAACAATTTGAAACCCAAAATTGAACTTTAAATAAACTAACTTGGTCTGCTATCAAAATGTATATTTAAGATTTTACATTAATCATAACAATTGTTGGTCAAAAGTTCAGCCCTTGACAAAAGACAATATGTTTCTTTGTCCAATTTCAAACATCGGAATTTACTAAAATGTTGTTATTAGTGATAAGACATAAGAGATTCAATATGGGAATTTAGTAAAACGTTGTTATTAGTGTTAAAGACATAACACATTTCATACTTTTTTTCGCGGTTTTAAGGTTGCAACATGTGTGGGTTTAGTATGTGTGGTCAAGTTTTAAGTAATCGAACTAGCACTAAGCAAGTGTCCGCTGTGAATAGGGTTGTTCACGAGCCGAACCAAACTGAATTGAGCGGACATTTGCTCGTGCTTGGCTTGTTTACAACCGAACGAGCATATTCGAGCGTGCAATTTTTCAAGCAAGAAACGAGCGATGAGTGATTTGGATGGTCATAGATTTAGAACGTTTCCTTTGAGGTCTCCGTTATCGAGTTACGACTAAGATCCAACTTTCTAAGGATGACAGTAAGATTGAGGCGGACCATTCGAGGACGAGGCTCTGATTGAGGCAGATGAGGTGCCGATAAACATACAACAAAGAACAATTGTCGCCTTCTGGCGTATGGTGAGAACGAGAGATGATTGACGACTGAGATTAATGAGAGAAAGAAGTCAAATACTATTGCTTCACGACTTAGAGTTTTAGTTTGCTCGGAAAATACTCGGATATGCTCGCTTGGTTTGGTTCAGTTTGCAAACAAGCCACGCATGAGGAAAGATCGGCTCGGTTTGGGTCGAATTAATTTTATTAATTTGTTATATATAATTATATATGCACACACAAATTACATGTATATTCATATTTTATAGATACCGCTCTTTTAGATTTGGCTCACGTTATGCAATTAAAGGCTAATATTTATACATATTTGCCCAATCAAACCAATAAAATTCTAACATTAAATTTTAAACTAAAACTCTAAGTCGTGAAGCAATAGTATTTGACTTCTTTCTCTCATTAATCTCAGTCGTCAATCATCTCTCATTCTCACCATATGCCAGAAGGCGACAATCGTTCTTTGTTGTATGTTTATCGGCACCTCATCTGCCTCAATCAGAGCCTCGTCCTCGAATAATGTTAGAATTTTATTGGTTTGATTGGGTAAATATGTATAAATATTAGCCTTTAATTGCATAACGTGAGCCAAATCTAACAGAGCGGTATCTATAAAATATGAATATACATGTAATTTGTGTGTGCATATATAATTATATATAACAAATTAATAAAAATTAATTCGACCCAAACCGAGCCGATCTTTCCTCATGCGTGGCTTGTTTGCAAACTGAACCAAACCAAGCGAGCATATCCGAGTATTTTCCGAGCGAGCGACAAGCGATTTGCAAAGCGTTATAAAAAGATATCACGTGACTCTCACGGACCCTCAATTATGATCATATCCTCATCTTCATCTATATATCATCTTCTTCACTGTCATCACAGATCTACAACAATCACCATGGCCCCAAAAGTCAACCATCTCCTTTTGACTCTCCTCTCCGTCTTCGTCTTCATCGCCGCCGGCGTCAGATCTGTAAGCTCTTCTTCACCTTCCTTCCATCATTTCAATCGAACTTACTATTAATATAAATATAATATAATATAAAATAAAATGATGCAGGATGATCCGGATTGTGTATACACCGTATATGTTCGAACAGGATCCATCATAAAAGCCGGCACCGATTCCAACATGACATTGACGCTATACGACGCCAGCGGCTACGGCATAAGGATCAATAATCTAGAGGCGTGGGGCGGTCTGATGGGGCCCGGGTACAACTATTTCGAGAGGGGTAATTTGGACATTTTCAGTGGCAGAGGTCCTTGTTTGACCGGACTACCCTGTGAGATGAACATCACCTCCGACGGCACCGGAGCTCACCACGGTTGGTACTGCAACTACATCGAGGTCACCACTACCGGTGTTCACATCCCTTGCGCACAACAGACGTTTACGGTTGAACAGTGGCTTGCTACCGATACGTCGCCTTATGAGCTTACTGCCGTCAGGGACTACTGTGGACACGGTGCTGCTGTCTCCGGTCACCGGATTTCTTCATCGGTTTCTGATGTGTGAGATATGGTTTGGTTCATTCAGGGTCTGTTTTGTAATTTTTGAGCATCAAAGGCATCACAGTCAGGGCTATTTTGTAATTCTTGAGCTCGTGATTCCCACAATAAAATCATTTACTTTGCATGTGCGTGTTTGTGTTTGTTTAGGTGAAAATTTAATACAATGTTATTGCTTGTACAATTTTTACACGACCCATACCCACTTCTTGACACCACTCGCAACCATTTTAATGAACGCCAATTCTTGATACGAACTTGCTAATCAGTTGGCTGATGTAGACCATCCTGTAATTGAATCCAGACTAGTTCTGCAACTTGCTCGTGGATTACTGACCGAATACGACACCACTGCTTGCCTCATTAACCAAAATAATGTTGATTGGGACACTACAAGATCCATGCTCAATGATGATAAGATTCGTGTTGAAGCCCGTCAACAAAACGCCTCCTCAGTCCTTGTTGCACCTACCGCACCCTCATCACAACAACCCAACCCAAACCCGAATACCACTCCAAACCCAAACTCCTACCAACCCGAATACTACTCCAAACCCAAACTCCTACCGGGGGAGGAGTCGTGGTCGTGGCCAGGGTCCTCGTTACTACAGGGGCAGTCAGGGTCGTGGCGGCGGACGACATCAGCAACCAAACCACCCGTCTTGGTCCTCTACACCCAACTCCTGCCCTCAACAGCCACCAATTTGGGCTTGGTGGACTACTCCACCTTGCCCATACCCCACTCAGCCCACTTGGAGGCCCAACACCCCCTTCACTCAACCTCCCACACCTCAGCCCAACACGGCTTCGTCACAATTCGCTGGCTACCCAACCCAGGCCCCCTTATGACGGCCAGACACCAGCCCCGCCTCCTCCTATGGACCCCTTAGCCCAGTTTCTCCAGGCCCAATTCAACCCTCAGGATCCTACAGGCCAGGCCCAGTTTGTTAAACACCCAACAACCCACTAGTCCTCAAGAATATGATGTTCTCAACCCGTCCGAAATTAGTGTTGCTTTCACTACAATGGTTCTAAACCCACCGGAGCCAACTTGGGTCATGGACACAGGAGCATCTGAACAACTGACAGTCGATCAAGGTAAGTTCTAACACCCTTCTTCATTACCTGTACGTACTAAAATTTTAGTTGGCGATGGCAATTGTTTACCCATTCATGGATCAGGTACCGGTTATTATTCCTTACCAAACCTCCAATACATTGTACCAAACATCCTTTACAACCCAAAAGTTATTAAAAACCTTTTATCTGATCGTTGCTTTACTGATAATAGTGTCTCTATTGAATTTGATCCATTTGGTTTTTCTTTGAAGGACCTCAAAACTGGAAGACACCTTTCTCGCCATAATAGCACAGGGGATCTCTACCCATTCACACCACCGCAACCACCACCACAAGCTTTTGTTACTGCTTCTCAATCTTTACCTTGGCATGACACTGGTGCCCAAGTCTTAGATGTTTTAAGTTGTTTCTTTAATTTTCCATGTAATAAAAACCACTTATCTGGTGTGTGCAGTTCTTGCCAAGTTTCCAATAGTAAACGTTTGCCATTTTATTCTTTTAATTCTGTTACTATTGCACCATTTGATATAATACATTGTGACTTATGGACCTCTCCTGTAACCAGCAAGTATGGTTATAAATATTACATGGTTTGAATAGATAATTTTACACACTTTGTCTGGATATACCCACTCAAATTCAAATCTGAAACCTTCACCACGTTTGTCAAATTTCATAGGCTCATCCACACCCAATTAATCGCAAAACTAAACATTTCAATGTGACTTGGGTGGCGAATTTGACAACATCGCGTTTCAAACCTTCGCCACACAACAGGGCCTCTTATTCTGATTTTCTTGTCGTCAAACATCGTCTCAAAACGGTCGCGCGGAGTGTATGATTTGTCGTCTAAACGACATCATCTGTGCCAATCTTTTTCACGCCAATCTTCCACCTTAATTTTGGGTGGAAGCTTTACACGCCGTCGCTTACCTTCACAATATACTACCAACAAAACGTCTAAACTTCTTCACACCCACCGTCGCCTTTACTTGCGCCACCCCACGTACAATCATTTACGTGTGTTTGGTTGCGCATGCTACCCCAACATGTCTGCCACTCAACCTCACAAACTTCACCACCGCTCCATCCGATTCATTTTTCTTGGGTATCCGGGGGGTATCGGTGCTTTGATCTCACCACCGGTAAGGTTCACACCTCTCGACATGTGATCTTTGATGAGCATACATTCCCGTTCACCATACCACAACAACCCACCATATATAATTTTCTAGACGAACAACCACCCCCCGGCTTCACATTCACTCGTCCACCTCTACATCCACTGCACCTTCGGGTCCCTCTATTGCACCTTCGGGTGCTCCTACACCACCTCCTTCAATACCACCTACCTCCCATACAGTAACATACAAACGCCAGCCTCAATCTAACAACCTGACCAACCACCACAACCTTCGTCCCATACACATAGCTCACCACCACCTGTCCCCTCCCCAACTCAACAGCCCATCCCAAGCTTAAACCAATCCAGTTACCATCCACACCATCCTTCCCAACCTTATCTGATCCCAAGCTCCCACCCAATGACCACCTGCTCCAAAACCGATACCACCAAACCCATCCAAAAACTAAACCTACACACTACAACTATATCACCCGTCCCAAACACTTATACCAAAGCCTTCCATGATCCTAATTAGGTAAATGCCATGCAAACTGAGTTTAACACGTTACAGGATAATGAAACTTGGGAGTTGGTTCCTCACCTGATAACCACCCAGTCATTCGTTGTATGTGGATACTTCATCACAAATTCATGTCTGGTGGGTCTTTGGACAGATATAAGGCACGGTTGGTCGTTAATGGAAGGTCTTAAACGGTAGGTATTGACTGTGAGGATACGTTTAGCCCGGTTGTAAATCCGGCTACCATATGGACTGTTCTTTCCTTAGCAGACTCTTGTTCTTAGCCTATCCATCAACTGGATGTCAAGAACGCTTTTCTACACGGCCACTTGAATGAAACTGTGTTTATGCATCAACCTCCGGGTTTTGTTGACAAACAACATCCAAATTTTGTGTGCCGTCTAAAGAAGTCTTTATATGGCCTTAAACAGGCTCCACGAGCATGATACACTCGCTTTGCTAGTCTATCACTTCACATGGGCTTAGAGTAGCACCTGTGATAATCCTTATTTACTTATCACCATGGATCCCGGGTGGCATATCTACTATTGTATGTTGATGATATTGTCGTTGCGGCCTCATCTGACACATTGCTACATAGCATCATTCAGACGCTCTCTTGAGAGTTCGCAATGACAGATTTGGGTAGATTACATCATTTTTTTGGGGATCACTGTTACCCAAACTACATCAAGACTATTTTTATCTCAGGTCAATACGCTAAGGAGATTATTACACGGGCATCATGACTTCGTGTAAACTCTGTGCAACCCGGTTTCCCTCTCGGCCAAAATCAGTGCCACTGATGGCCCACGTTTCCACGACCCAATTCTATACAGGAGCCTCGTAGTGACTCTAAATATCTCACCTTCAGTCGTCCTGAGTTATCATATGCCATTCAACAAGTTTGCTTATTTATGCATGAACCCAGGGATCCACACTTTGCCTTCATGAAACGTGTCATTCGCTATTTGCAAGGTACTTTGGAATATGGTGTGAGGATCACAAAGTCCACTACTCATGACCTGGTCGCTTATTCAGATGTTGATTGGGTGGGTGACCTGATTCCAGACAATCAACCGATGGTTATGGTGTGTTTCTAGGTGATAACTTAATCTCCTAGTCGTCTAAACGCCAGCCTAACAGTCTCAAGATCCAGTACTGAAGTAGAATATCGGGGGGTTGCAAATGCAGTTGAAAAGGCCACTTGGCTTCGTAATTTAATTTTAAAGTTGCATGTCCCGTTACGACGGGCCTCTGTCGTTTATTGTGATAATGTTTCGGTCGTTTACCTGTCCGACAACCCAGTCCAGCATCAACGCACAAAATACATTGAGATTGACATCCATTTTGTGCGTGAGAAAGTTCGGATCAGTCATATTCGGGTTTTACATCCCCGTCATCTTCATAGTATGCAGATATCTTTACCAAGGGCCTCTCTAGAGAGATGTTTCAATCATTTCGGTCCAGTTTGACCGTCTGTCTACCACCCGTTCAAATTGCGGAGAAGTATTAGCACAAGATGATTCAAAATATTTTATATTCATTATTATTGATTGTATAGATCGTTTCCATAATTAGCGGTAAGGTTCTGTGCATTATACATAGGGAATATGTATCTCTTTGTACATCATCAATACCATACACACTTTTAACGACAACATAGTAATCTCTCGCGGGCTTGTTGGCAGTGACCAACGCCATTTTTTTAAATGAAACCATTTAATTTAAAACAAATACAAATAATTAAAAATACTTTATTATTTCTCAAAAAATAGTACAAAGTTTATCCCGTGTACCCTCTGCATGTAAGTCTAAGATCCTAACGTGTACAAAAGCAAAACGAGGCTGGGTCAGGGGTCGGTTACTAGGCCCAAGCCAGCTCTAAAGTTTAAATAGATTCCCTCAAGCCCCACCATCAAGCGGTAAACTTAAACGTCATATACTATTCGACTTCGACCGTTGATAGATAGAAGTGTTGACAACTTAACATTGGTTCTAGATTCCACCCTATACATACAATTCATTTCAGTTTAGTTGAAGCAAACTTGTGATTTTTGAGATGGGTGTTGTTGGGTTTGACATTGGGAATGTGAAGGGGTATGGTTCTAAATCCTGTGTTGGCCAAGGAATTAACCTCAGGTCGTGCGCGAGACCATACCTAACATAATCAGAAATGACAACTTCTGTGACCTTGCACCAGCCATATGAATGCCTTCAAGGTCGCGCGCGAGATCAGGAAAGTGACTAAACCATTTCCGACACTTCGCTTTTCAGGAAAGAAGCCTGGCTTCTATGACCTTGCGCCTACTGCACAGATGTTCCTCAAGTCGCGCGAAAGGAAGAAGCGTAAGGTAGCACGAAACAAGTACAAAAGGTACAAGTGGCAGAGCTGTGGGCCAATAAGCGCTCAACAAGCCGTATTGGGTCATGCTGCACGATGAACAATCGTGCAGGGGACAAGAAGTACATAAGGACACATACGTGGCACCAATCAGCTTATGCCGACCACTGTCCCACGATCTCCGCTCAACGGTTGATGAAAGACCAGACAACAAGGAAAACTGTCAGGACACGTGGATCCATTCACCATGCACCAACTAACCCTCCCGCCAGGAATCAATAACGGTCGTGACAAATGAGGCAAAATGCATATTCCTTGTTGTGACCTCACGCCCAAGGCCCGTCAGTCCATCTCCTTCACAAATCACCCTGGCTATAAATAGAGGACTTCACCTCTAGGTTTAAGCATCGCTCTCTTGCTCTCTCACTTTATACACACTCTATTATCCTCAAAACGAATACTTATTCTCACGCCGGAGGGTGGTTCAAGGAGAACCCCTCCTATTCTCCTCCTTGTAACGAGCTTACGGTGTGTTTTTAGTTTTGTAGGATTCTCACGGTTGATATTGGCGAGACGAAAGAAGATTAACCTTTATTTGTTGAGACACAAACCCCTTACTTATCTCTAGATTAGTTTGGTGTTTCTTCATAATGAGACTTGTGTTATTGCCGCGCAAAGCTTGGTGGGGTTGATGTATTCTTGAATGATGAAGAATCAAAGCGTGAGACACCTGCTATGGTGTCATTTGGTAAGAAGCAAAGGTTTTTGGGTGTTGCAGCAGTGGCGGTTTTGATGGTGTGCGGGGAAACCTTCACACAAGGCCCGTGATTTTGAGGGCACGTGATTTAAAAAACGATATATATACATATATGTGTGTGTGTTATTTTTTTTAAATTTGTAAACACATACCAATTACAATATAGGCCCATTTGCAACTCATTTTTTATGGTTGAGGATTTAGCTAACTTGGCATTAGGTTTTGTTTAGCCCAATATTAATTTGATATTTTTTAATAATAATAAAACATTAAAGAGGAACACATTTTTTTGAGCGTAAATTCTCGGAGACGCCAGAGACATGCATTTGCTAATGCTTATCCTAAATCAACGATTTCTCAGATTAAGAGGTTGACTGGAAAGGTGTATAAGGAGGTTGAAGAAGAGCTTAAGCTGCTACCATTCAAGACTAGTGAGGGTCCTCGCGGTGGTATTTTGATCGAGTTGGAGTACTTGAAAACCAAAAGGACTTACACGAGATTTTGGGGATGTTGTTTGAAACAAATAGCCGAGAAGAATCTTGATTCCGGTGTGGTTGACTGTGTGATTGGGATCCCGTGACTTGCAAAGCGTCTGTACCTCGATGCTGCACATATTGCCGGTTTAACACCTTTGAGTTTGATGCATGATGATGGTACGGCCATTGCGTTAGATTACTGTATGTACAAGACTGATTTCTCTAACTCAGGACCAACTAATGTTATGTTTGTCGACATTGGGCATTGCGACACTCAGGTGACAGTTGCCGCTTTTGAACATGGGGGGATGAAAATACTGTGCCATTCTTCTGTCATCGAAGTTGTTAGAAAGGGCTACCGTTCCTTGCTTTAAAGGACTCTGGCTTAAGAGTTGATGAGTTATATACTATTGAGCTCGTTGGGTCTGGGTCCCACATACCAGCTATAACGAGAAAGTTAACTTCGTTTTTGAACAAAGAACCAACGAGAACACTTAACGCTATGCGCTCGTCGTTGTGCAATGCTTATCCCGACTCTCCCCGTTCGTGACTATAAGGTCTTTCTCTAATGCTCTACAGTACAAATCTTTTTGTTTCATATGCATATTATGCCGTTAATGATCTATGTTATGTTTTTTTTTTTTTGTTTGCAGATTAAGGATTCATTTCCATAGTTATTATTTTACCACAAGGAGAATGTTTCGTTTTCCCAAAAGGCATTCTTTTTCCATATACGAAGATGGTGAAGAGTATTGGAAACACTTCATTTGATCTTCAGGTCAGATACATCAAAGAGAGGGATTTCCCTGCAGGAATGTCGCATATAGTTGGTCATTTGGGGGGGGGGGGGGGGGGGGGTAAGAATCTCATTTTTAATCTATACTTTTTATAAAGTTTTATTTGTGATTCTTAAATTATGTATTTAATTTAATGGCCGTATATATGCTTACATGTTAGGTGGAATTTATATGCGTTTCTCATCTTGTATCTATGTGTATAGATTGATTGTGATGTTGTTATATTTGTCTTGTTTACCATGTACTCTTTCATCACTCATGTTATATTGGTAGCTTCGTAACACACACACCTCATGTTCTATTTATTTTTTCTTGGTGTTTTGGTGCCAAGGGTCTCATTGGAAGCAGCATCTCTATCCCTATGGGTAGAGGTAACGTGTGCCTTCATCCCACCCTCCCTAAACTCTACCAATAGCTTCGCTATTTGTGGGATTTTACTGGGCATGGTTGTTGTTAAATTATATATTTAATCTATAATTTTTTATAAAGTTTTATTTGGTAGGTAAGTTAGATGTTGTTTGTTTAGCTCTTAATGAGGCTCTTAATGGTTCAGACCTCTTATTGGTTCAGCACTTAATGGTTCAGACTGTTTGTTACGCGAGCAGATGTCTGAATGATTCAGACATTTGCCTCTGAATGGTTAAGCATTATACCGAGTCTGAATGGTTAAGACCTCTTATCGGAATTGATCAGACATTTGTCTCTGAATGGTTAAGCATAATATTGGCTCTTAATGGTTCAAACCGCTTGCAGGTTTAGCACTTACCTATTCAGAAGTTGTCAAACAGCCCCTTAGTAAGTGGGTCAAACAATTGGTGATATCCAACCGCCTCTTCAAAATGGTTGGAAATGTCGCTTTGATATGTGTGTAAATCTAAGAGTCAATAGCGGTGAGATAGCGGTTATCGAGCTGTTCTAAAATAGTGGTGTCAAATAGCGGTCCAGAATAACGGAACCGCTATTATCGGCGCTATTGGCCGCTATTTGACCAATATTGACCGTTGTTTTGGATGCCTTGGTTGATTTGGACTCGGAAGAAGATTTCATGGCTTACGACTAGATCATGTTTCAAATATTGGCACTTTGAGTTTTGACTTTTGATACTACTATTAAGATTATATATGTTCTACGTTTTATATATGTATATATATATATATATATATATATAAATTCTGCATGATATAAAATACTGAGATCTCACCATGATAACATATATCTTAAATATCAGCCCTTGACCGCTATTTGATTTTTAGAATGTATGGTCTTCCCAAAAGGCAGTTAATTTCCAAATCAGAAGATGGTGAGGAATATTGGAAACACTTCATTTCATATTCAAGTTGCATACACCAAAGAGAGGGATTTCCCTGCAGGAATATCACATATAGTTGGTCATTTCGGGGTACGAATCTCATACTTGTACGCTAGTTCATGTTAAAATGTCGCATGTTCTCTAGGCATTTGTGCTTCTTAAAATATATATGTAGGGTTAGGTTCCGGTACAAATGGGTCTTATCATACAAATCGGCTTAACATGAGAAGGAAGGAGGGATTTTTTTTTTATTTTGTTCCCATCTTATTAAGCACGTATTTTAGTACCCGAATCTAAAAAAAAATTGTGTGTTTACACTAGTAGAGTAATTATGTAATTTCTCTACTAGTGTAAAATCATGATTTTTTTTTTTACATTTTGCAATTAAACATTATACTTAAGTAGATGGAAAAAAAATTCAAAAAAGAAAGACTTCCTTCACTTCTAATGTTAAGGTCATTTTGTATGTTAAGACCCATTTGTATTTGATCACTACACTATATATGTAATCTACACTTTTTATCAAGTTTTATTTGGTAGTTAAGTTGTTATTGGGTCAGACAGTTGGTGATATCCAGCCACCTTTTCAAAATGGTTGAAAATGTCGCTTAGATATGTGTGTAAATATACGTCGTAAATGACACTATTGACTGTGTGATCAATATACAGAAACTATTCTGTCTGTTCCTTGTATTTCGTCTATTCCAAGTGCATTTTTCTGCAACATGGCATATCGAGTGTAGACATATATATCAAAATCCAGATTTTGATTTCCAACAGTGCTTACATTTGCTATACTTTTCCCATTCATACCTCGATATATTGTTAAATGTTCTTTCAGATCGGTCCATCTGAGTTCACCAACATAGAAAAAGGGCAGGTTAAGTTTAACGTGAAGCTTAACGAGCATGGAATTGTTGAAATAGATTCCGCGACAGTAAGCATTGCTTATTACACTAATGCAGATGTCTCGACAACAAACGATGAGCCCATGAAGCCATAGAGAAAGAAAATATGCTGGCAGAACAAGATATAACGGGCCAAAGAAACGCCCTTGTGTTTCTCGTCCACGACACTCGTTTCAAGGTATTTGTTTTATTGGAGTATCATATAAAGTTGCCATTTGATTCCTTAGATCGCATTGCAAAATTTGACAGAATTTGTGTATTTTAGCTTTCTGGCACCTGCCAAAGCTTTGTCACAGATACCAAGAAGGAGGAAATCACTAACAATCTGCAAGAAACCGAAAATTGGCTAGATGAAGACAGTGATGACGAATCTGAACAAGACTATACCAAAACACTCAAAGATCTTAAAAGGGTGTCTGGAAAATGCTACTTTTAATTTGTTAATCTCTTTATGTATGCACATGTCTAACACGTTTGTTTTTGTAGTTATTAGAACCGATTGAAAATAGATACATGGAAGAAAATGCTATCGCAAAAGCAACAAAAGCTCTGCAAACTTGTATAGCAAAATATCATGCGCGTGCAGATTCACTGCCATCTGACAAGAAACAGAAAGTATTGTCTCGTTCTTTTGTTCTTACGTTACTAAATGTATATAACCATCGTTCATTGCCACTAGTCGTAACTGTTGCTGTGAAAACTTTCATTTAAGGGATATAATATAACGCATTTAAACGGAAACATTAAGTGTTTGTTATGATATCAGTCCTCCACTGTCAAAGTAACTCAACACTCTTTCTGGCAGGTTAAAAATGTATGTATGATAGCTGAGCAGTGGCTTAATGGTCACTCTCGACTGCATTCATTTCCAAAGACCCCCGATATTAACAGGGCTATTGAAATTGTTAAGAGGTTAGTTTTAGTGGTAGTTTAAGTTTGATTGTATTTGATCTCGGATAATGTGAACTGAATCAGCTACAACTCTAGTAATTTTTCGTTTGAGCTAGCTTGAATAGGAATTCAACCTGATCTTAGTAACGTTGATAGTAACCTTTGTCATTTTTTAATGAATCTGGTGGAGACACTCCTTTGAAACTAGGAATTCAACCGAACGTCTGCATACCAACAGTATATCACGACATATGCGAGCTCACACAAACTCATCTTGTGAACTTCCTCTTGATCGTAACTTTGAAGAAAACGATACACATTAGTCAAAAATTAATTCATTTATTCATGATGAAGCTCATTCTATTGGCCATCAACTGCCATTGGAGACTAACTCAAACTATTATTTTACAGCATGACCATCTTCAAAAAGCAAGCAACTTTCAAGAAAAATGAACTCAGCAAGTGGAACAAGAAGTTCCAAAACAAGACTCCAATTGTCACAATCAGAGTTAATCCAAACCAGTCGCTAGCTACGCTCGTAGCGGTCTTGTGTGCCGCCCTCTAGCCCGGCCACAAAGCAGCGCGTTCTTTGGGATCGGCAACTCATCTCTCCACGAATGCGTTGGTGAGTACACCCGAAGATAAAATTGTTGCCCCAAATACTGCCTCACCCAATTCTCTGACCGTATGTTCCACATCCCCATGTTGTCCAAGGCTATATAGATTGCGGTCCACGCCTTGGGGTACACCTGTAGCACCTCTCGGTTTTAGTGTCAAATAACAACATTCCCTCTTATAATATTAAAAGATAAAAAATACCCCTTTGATTTGACCTTTTTATGAAAGTTTTACCTGAACAGTACTACGAGCAACCGTATCTCTCAAATTGTATCGCGATCTACTAGCCGATGTCCACTGTCCACCATCCATCCCCACTACAAAGAACGAGTAGCCGTCGATATGCCACGATTGAACACTATCCTCCCAGTTTTGAAACACGATCTCAGCAAAAGATCGAAAATCAGCATGCATAACAGACGTTGCAAGATACGCGTTGCCGTTGGACGATTTGTCCGGAATGCTTCCAACACTAAAGACTTCACCAATATTGAAGTAATCGGCTAGTTTCAAAGGAGTGTCTCTGGGAACAAATGACACACCATTGACCGCATATCTTTGTTTTCCGTTGATCCAAGGAGCTGAGTTGGATAGAATAATTGTGCGGCTCGGCTTGATCATCCCGTAATGGTATGAGCCTTGTGGGTTTGGCCTGGGTCCGCTCGCGGTCAGGTTCCATCTAGTTTAAGAATCAAAATATCATATTCATTAAAAGTGACGAAACCAAAACTTTTTAGTCAGTGGTTATTATAAGGTTCTCTCTACTTGTAACAAATAGCGGGTCAACTGATGTTTTTTTCTTTTTAAAGAAACTCATATTTTATATATAAAAAAATAAAAATCCAACAAATTTCGATGACAACGAATACTATGTGGGTTAACGAGTTACCTAATGCTTCGCGCCTGCATGAGGGACCAAGCAATCGGGGTAGTTGGGCCGCCCGGGGGTGGACCAGAGACCCCGATCTTCGAGTTCTTATAGTGAAGAACAGCTGTGGTCGTGAGCACACGACGAGTGAACCCGTGATGATACGACAACATAGTAATCTCTTGCGGGCTTGTTGGCGGTTACCAACACTGAAGCTGACTGTCCGAGATGTAGGTCTAGCGACTCGTAGGTGTTCTGGAGGGTGTGTGATCCTTCAACCTCTACAAGTTTCATGGTATGATCTTGAATTCTGAAGTTGATAGATGTTGTCAACCCCACATTTGATATTCTGAATCTGTATGTTTTCCCTGTAGATAAATTTACAATCGTCAATGCACTAGGTACAACTACTAAGTGAACATGTGTCTTTGAACTTCATGATCTCAAATAAATATGAGTGTTTACCGGTCACATTATCCGTCAGCTGGTTTCAAAAACCGGCTAGGTGTTAGTTTTTTTTAAATACGTGTATAACTAATTTAAATAAAAGATGAAATTATTTTATCTTTTGGTGTGATTTTACGGGCTAACAAAATATTGAGCCTTATGAACAATATAAATAGATTCAACCAGACTGGTTATGTAGCTGGTTCACGAAAACACATCAAGGAACGCACCTTGTTCAACTTCGAATGTGTAACCATTCCAGCCACGCCCGTTGATGACAAGTCCGTCAGGAGAAGAAATACTTCGACCCATGTCCAATATGTGTCTTAGTCTCTACAAATACCAAACAAATGTTTACATACTTTGACTTTCCAAGTCAAACTCACTAATTTCAATTTCAAATTAGTCCTACAAATTTGATCAACAACTTCATATTTATATACACATAAAAAAGATCCACATGTTTAGTTCATTTTAAAGGACATTAATTTATGTTTTGACTTTAGAGCTAACCTGGTGGCCTTTTGTGTACCAATCACCAGCAAGAACAGTGTGATCTCCAGCAGGGAAAGGAAATGGGACCGGAATCCGAGGGCGGCTGTAGATCATAGGCTCCGGCGGCTTTCTGAAGGCCAAGTGACGGGAAGTAGAAGAAGCTACCGATCTGATCCTTGGCTTGAAGCATGTATGTGAAGTTCTTGCCCGGTGGGATCGGACAAGTTGTACCATACGTACCATCTTGCCACGAGTTTCTTCTGTGTTGTAACTCGTCCCTGAAAATAATAAGTTTCAGACCAGCTTTTTAAACCAGTTAACTTATACACTCTCAAAGTCTAAACCCGTCTTTAAATCTATACAAATGTACATCAACACTTAAGAATAAACATTTTAATACATACTTTGATACAACTGGGCTACAAGCCCTTCGGTGGGCCAGAATATGTATTGGTGGATTCTATATTCTTGATAAGAAAATTAAGTTTTGGTTGTAAATTGGTGACTTGTACATTCTTAATACACTTGGTGAGAAAGTTATTATTTGGTCCTTAGTGATGCATGATGACTTGTACATTCCTAAATTATAACATGACATATCGAGAAACACAATGTGACACATTTTTTAATATTCTCAAGATCTAAAGATGCAAAGCACTATGAAATATTGCATGGGACCATCCATTTACTGCATACAACGACTGCCAGCTTTTTACTAATAAATTTTACCAAATGATTGCATCTAACATACCATGTTCATAAAAGTAATATAATATATATAAAAAAATAATAATTGTCAGAGATCGAATAGACAATATCAGTTGACAGAAAATAACATGAATTTATTATTTTTGAACAAATTTAAACCAAATATTCGAATTCAAATATATTGGGTGAACTTTGAAGCTAGAGGTTAATGGTCCAGAGGTTACTGGTTTAAGTCGTGGAAATAGCCTCTTGCAGAAATACAAAGAATGCATGCATTATGCTCAAATTGACCTGACAAACCTGGACCTCGTATGTATTTAACTTGAATTTGAATCGGTTTTCCGAATTCAAATTCACTTTAAAAAAAATCAAAATTCGAATAACCCGGATTGCTAGAAAAGCGATTCAATATCACAAAAGAACATATTAAACAAATCCTCATGAACTCAATATGTTAATCATTAGAACACTAAAAGTTCAACTTTTGAAATCAAATCTTGAATTTCAAACACATTCAAAACAAATAAACAATAAACAATAAATAAATAAATCTAGAACTTTACCAAGAAAGAAGAAATGGCTCATTCAGGTAATTATAGACACTAATAATCAAGTTATCATTAGTGACACAATTGATTTGAGGTCCTGGAAACTGCCCATTTATCAATATCCCCTGCAAAATAACACAAATATTCATAAAATGCCTAAAAAACATAGCATATGATATGATTTGTATAATTTATAAAATAGATAAAAAGTTATACCTGTTGCTTCACACCCATTGGATAAATGTCACCATAAGTGACTTTCCAAGTGAAAAACCTGTAAGGGTCTTCACCATTGATACTACTTATCACCAAAAACAGAACACAAATGAGAAATAGAATTCTTTTTTCGACCATTGTTAGAAGATTTGATAAAAAAAAAACTATTTTTGTATGTATATGTGTAGCATCTACAAATAATGGAGGGAAGAATGAGAGAGATGAAGAGGGATGGGAGGAGTAACAGAGGCTCCTGAGTTGTCAGTAGTTGAAAATATATAGAGAAATATTGACGAATCTGAGATGAGTTTTTTTTTTTATTTTAAAATTCAGATGGTGTTTTATTTGTTTTAACAAAAGTATTTTACTTTATGCTATAAATAAGTTATTATTTTTAACAAGATTTAGAGCTAAATGATCTAGGACAAGTAACTGAAGGTGCTAGAAGTGTCTAATGTCTATAACTAGCGTTGTTCAAAAAGCTCGTTTGATACGGCTTGGTTTAAAATTGAGCCAAGTCGTTTTGGTTCGGTTAGAAAGTGAGCTTAGCTTAACTCGGCTCGTAGCAAGCCAGATTGACTCACTTGGTTGCTCGTCTCAGGTTATCTTGTTTTATTTTATTTATAATATATTTATTTTATATACGTTATAATATATTACAAAAGTTATTTACATGTATTTAGGAATGTAATTTGATATCTATGGCATATTTGAAGGTTTAGTATCATGCTAATGAACTAGTATTGTATTCGTTGAAATTTAAAACTTATTTAGTGTTGTTAAACTTGATTTTGACTTATAATGAATTATGTTGAACTTATTTTAGATATGTTCTTTTGAACTATTAAATAATATTTTAAACTACTGAATTTTGAGAACAATGTATTATTTTTTTTAAACGAGCCAAATCAAGCCGAGACGAGCCAATTCGGTTTAAAACCAAGTTGAACTCGAGCTTAGATTTTCAGCTCGGTTACAAATCTGAGCCAAGCCGAGTAAACTCGGTTTATAATCTAGCCGACCCCGAGCTTGCCCTAGCATGACTCGGCTCGCAAACAATCCTACTATAAGCCGTGAAATTGTATAAATTGAAGCAAATCGGTAGGTTTGATCGGTTTGAGGTCCAAAGGGTTTGGTTAATGGTTTAATTTTAATAATTTGTCAATTTTAAAGATTTTGTATGGTTTGAAACCGGTTCTATAATATATATTTTTTTGCTTTTAAGAGGTAGTTATTTATAATCATGAATCTTTTTATCATTTTAATTACTTGAGTGCAAAGAAACGGTTTTTTTTAATAAGTTTAAACCCTAAAAAGATGCAAATAATTATATCTGTATAATGGAAATCTCAATACTAGAATGATGATTAACATTACTCTACTTTCTAAAGTGGACTGTAGAATCAATCAGTAGATACGATTACGACTATATTTTATATATATTGTACACCACTCAAAAAAGGGATGAGATACCGTGTTTTTTTAGTCATTAATTTAGAATTAAAAAAGAATACTTTTAACTCATATATGTAAAGTTCAACGTTATTCCTTGGTTTTCTTGTTTTACTTCAATCACTTGTGATTTATGGAAATCCACGAATTAGTAAAAGAGACGTGACGGAAAGGTTATCCTTAACAAATATTGCATTTTAATAATTCTAACTATTTGTCGTTGTCTACCAATAGTTTCAAATATTAACGTATTAGATCACAATGAACCCTGGCTAACAGATCACTAGCAATATTAGTCTCCGATCACTGAAAAAACGTTTCTTTAATCAGAGAACTAAAGAAAAATAGTAGTTGTATAGACTCAATTATAGACTCAATGAATGTGTTACTGAGGGACTATAAGTGTTAATAAAGAATAATTTATGGTAATATATGAAATTTTACCGAGTCAACTATATGTTGGAATCATAGCATGTTTTGGATCAATTCCACCGTGTTATTGTAGGCTTGTAGCCTCACTGATCACTTTCAACCAAAGTGCATGTGATACTTTGCAATTGACCATATTGCCCTTAGCAATAAAAATAATTTTATTATCATTAAAATAAAACCATCCATATTTTATAATTCAACTTTGAATCGAACCAAATTGTGTTGAATCGGTTGAAATTTCATTGCGCAATTCAGGAGAATACATAATATGTATGTATTATAAGATTAAAACTAGCATTTACAAGTATTAGGTTTAATTTCATAAAAGTTGTCATATCTAACCAAAAAGATAAAATCATGACATTCTCTAAAATAATATCAACATGTGTTTTACATTGATAAAAATCATACAACGGCTGCCGTACAGTAACGATATGGTTAAATTGTTCGGTATGTTTTACTGTACCAAAAGATACTTGGATAGAGTTAACGCCAGAGAGCTTACTGGGAAAAAATAACGAACTACATGAAGCAAACTATTATTTTTAAACTACTGAAATTAATGGTTTTTTTTTAGAAAACCACATGAAGCGAAAATCTTACTCGGAGATTAAAATAATGTAAAGTTTGAAAATATAGAAGGATATTAACATGTGATTATTTAACATATATATTTATTTTAAAGGTTAGTATAAAAATTGGAAAATCACTAATTCTATCAAAATAAGAAATGAGAAAGATAGAGAAGAGTGACACTCACTTTCTAAATTTAATACCTAATTTTAAAGTTAACTTACTCTAAGTTGTTCACAGTGAGAATTAAGGTATTATCTTCGAGCTTAAAAAAAGGTTCTTCTGTCTTTATAATTATTTTTCATTATTTTATTTTTTAAAATTAAATTGATAAGTCAATAAATCTAAAGTCAAGTGGACTAAATTCTAAACAATAAAAAATGATTTGTAAATGGGCCTATATTGGAATTGGTATGTGTTTACTATTTAAAAAAATAACATATATACATCGGATTTTCTTTAAAAAGTCACGTGCCCCTCGAAATTACGGGTCCGGTGTGGAGGTCCTCCCCGTACACCATCATAGACGCCACTGGTTCTTCGGTTCAGTTCAAGTTGTAACCGAAACCAAATTAGGTTTTCGATCATTCGGTTCCAAGTTCCAACCTTCCGTTTTGGTTCCAATGGTTTCGGTTCAGTTAAAAACAAACAACCTGTGTTATACCCCATGTCTGATCGGCCCTTGGTATGTTTTATATGTAAGTCCACTACCCATCAACCCATGTGTCATGTTTGCGAGTCCTTCATTTGCGGCCCAATTATAAACCCTTAGACAAAAATTGTATTATGAAAATGATTAACATATTGAATGTAATTAGTGGGTTACACCTGCGTTCTGCAGCGGGGTGACCAAATTTTTAATGTAAACGTAGACGTAATAGTAAAAATAACGTTAATGGCAAGAATTCATTTTCATTTCTTATTAGTTCGGTTCATTAAGATACCGACACTTACTGGAAAAGAAACAAAAAAAATCATGATACGACCAAAAATATACCGAGATGTGTTTACATCGATCGAAACAATAAAAACAAATATCAATTACGGTACTAACGTTGTTCGGTCAGTATTAGACCGTTCGTTTTATTACATGTACAACATCAGGTTCGATTGAAACTTAAAAAAGAAAAAAAAACAAAAGTAGAAAAGAAAAAGGAAAGATGAAAAAAATTCATAAAAGACAAAAATTATAAAGGAACAAAAATCTGTTGGCCCATGCTTTCAATATCGAACATACAAAACCAAACACAAACGATTTTGAGACTAACACGTCTCATATTCTTTTATTATTAAGCTCAACTCGACACATAAAACGGAATACATAACCCTATATTTATACTAAACATAAACTAATCCTAAACATACTCAAACTCTAATTTAATATAAACATATTTAATAAACAAATAATTCAAACTAATTTTATCTCTAACTAACTTGAATTATCTTTAACACATACTAACTTTATGGATAATTCTTCAAATCAGAATTATCTCTTCATTCACCCCCTTAATTCTGATTTGGACCCGCTTCTCATCCAGTCTTGTCCGAAAATCTGATCGCAACAACCGTGTTGTGATTTAACTAAGTCGAATGATCAAACTACACAAGTTGATCCGCTGTTCATCGACTATGAACTCTTCCTTGACGTTGATATAAACTGTTTGTGGTAACAACATGTTTCTATAACGGTAGAAACTTTCCACAAAATACCAACTAATATGTAACTGATCTTGCCGGATTCGATTACTCCTTAATCGAATTACAAGATTTCACACCTTCCTTATTGCTAGCACAGATCTTGTCGGATTCAATCACACCTTGATCGAATTACAAGATTTTGCGCCTCCTTCGATTTCTTGGCCCTGATCTTGACGGATCCGATCACATCCTCATCGGATACAAGATTGTCACGTCTCTTCTGATCACTTAAACGAAGTGATTAAACTTCTTCAATTTCGACAAGATTGGCTGCTTCCACACAACCTAAAACGGTCTTCAACTTCTCCTCTTCTTCACAAAAGTTTTTCGACTTAGCTATTAACGGATTCCATAAGATCATATTAATTAACCTTTTTAGTGGTCACTAACTTAAAACAACTTTAAATTAACACCACCTATTCTTGATTCTGCTCGATCAATAGGTTTGCTCCTCTTGTTCTTTATGCAGAAATATCACTTTCTTCTACAATTGGATTTCACCAATTACAACCTCAGACCACTTTCACATGGAATTTAACACATGTTAAATCCACCGACTTCACTGCTTAATACATTCGTAAATAATTGCATGCTATCTCCTTGGAAACCAATTACCATATACCAAATCTCATGTTCACATTTGCTTTTAAAATCAGTTCAAATTTATATTCTATCTAAACTCTCCGATTTCTCATTTGATCTCTATTTACTCTTTTTTTTTCTTTTTCTTTTTCCGGCTACGATAATAAAACACTATAAATAGGCGCATAAACTTACCCGGCGATCCTTTATTCATCTCCGTCTTCTCTGGTCGAGTTTGGACTAATAGATCTTGAACGTGTGATCGATCGTTGGTTCGGCTTCTCTTCTTCGGTTCTTGAACCAATGAATACCCCTATGATTTTGACTTCACTTCGCAAACCCTATAACCTAAGTAGTTAATGCGGTAAAATATCGGATATCGTTAAGGACCTATATTTTAGATATCGGTTATCGCGGTAGGATATCAATTAATTTTAATATCATGCTAAATTCATATATATAAGCAATTTAACACTAACAATTCAGTATATTCCCTACCATTAACAAATTAACATTTTGCAACTTGCAAAACACTAACAATTAACAAGTAGGAACTGGCTAAGACTTAAAACACTAACATTTAACATTAACAACTAACAAGTAAGACTTAAAACACTGATAGCAGCAATAAAAAGAGAAAAGAATGGTAGAACTTAGAAGAAAAGCACTGATATCAAGAATATCGGTGATATATCGATCAAATATCGGTCAATATTGTCGATATTAACGGTACGATATTCTGACCAAGATTTTGAACCGATATCTCAGCAGGGGACCAATAACCAATATATCACTGATATATCTGGATATTAACTACTTAGCCTATAACACGCCTAGCACCTACTTATCAAATGTAGCTATTATATAGTACCATCATTTCTCAAAACTGATTACCAAAAAATTATTCCTGGATGCTAGCGATTTCCGGTTGAGTGATTTATGCATTCTTCAACGTTAATTTGTTGATTTAGGTTTTGTGGTCCAAACTTTTGTTCTTGTGCCATTTGAAGTGACGGATGTTCTTCATTCTGCCCACGTTACCTTCCTTAAGTTGATTGATTATTGATGTTTCTCATGATTCATAACAATTACAACTTATGATATGGCGAGTTTGTTTCCTACTTTTCTTCCCAAACATGGTTTTGATCGGTTACATACATCTACGTTCCCAAATTAACATAACTAAGCTATATATAACATTTCAAAATTAGGGTTATATTTCTACTGTTTCATTTAGAGAAATATATAATTGGTTATGGTTTAGGGAATAGGCATGTAACATCTTGCTTATGTAAGCACACTTTGAAGTAACCCTAATCTTACAACAATCTTATACAATCACAATTTCATAGTTTAATTGATCGAAAGATCTTCAATCTAAGTAATAACTTCACATTGAAGATCAAAGTCGTATTTTAATTGATACATTGTAACCATCCAAACCGGCAGATGATACTCCCACGTCCATTTAGAAACCCCCCCCCCCCCCCCCCCCCCTCATAAGTTGGTCTATGTACAATTTTTTTTTTATTTGAAAAATGTGTTCACGTACAAGTTCTCAATGCACAAACACGACACCCTCCTCCCCTTCTTCATCTTCATCATCATCTAAGAGCGTTAATGAAAGCGATCAACGAGTCGACGTCTCTCTTCTCGGACGGGTACTTAATAGGCCTTGACGAGTGCTTCGGGAAGAAAAGGATCGTCGGGAAGCTCCCGAGCTGCAATTCTTGTTGCGCAAACGCCTTTTGATCGCCATCGGCTCTAAACTTACCAACCTTCACACCGCTTCCGGCTAACTTATTAGCCAATTCAACATACGACACTTCCATCGCTTGGCAAAACGGGCACCATGGCGCGTAAAGCACAACCATCCACCCGTCTTTTCGGTCTTCCATTTTGAGAAGATTCTCGATACCGGGCCGGCTCAAGTTCACGATGTTTTCGCTCTCAAAGATATCCGAGACCACGGTGCTCTGGCTACCGTCGACCGAATCATTTCCGTTACCGTTTTCTTCCTTTAGGTTTCCTTTATGCAGCCCACATTCTTTCGCTTTAGCATCCTCCCACCACCATCTCCCTTCTCTCTCGTGCTGACCTGGCAACACCGACCTCGTGCACGGCTCACACCCGATCGAAATATACCCCTGAGCATGCAACGAGTTAACCGGCACTTCCATGGTCCGAAGGAAGTTCCACACATCGTTACCGGCCACATTAGCCACAGGGTTCCACTTCACCAAGCTACCCGAACCACCATCCAACCCTTCAAAAACCGGATCCACTTGAACAACCGGAACCTCAGATCTAGTTCCTGGAGACTGGTCTTTTCTTTGACCCGTAATCCAAGCCCGCAAACCCTTCAACGCTCTCCTCAACGGTCGCACTTTCCTCACACGGCAGCATTCTTGATGACCGTCTTCATAGAACGAAAACAGACCTTTGGTTCTAACCAAAGCCTGCACTTCAACAGCGTCGGGGAACATGTATTCTATCTGAATGCCGTAGTGTTTCTCAACCGTGTCGAAAAACATGTATGTTTCTGGGTTTAAACGCCCGGTATCGAGGCTGAACACTCTGTACGGACGTCCGGTCAAGTGAGCATACTCGATTAAAGCAACATCCTCTGCACCACTGCAATCACAACAATCAAAAAACAGTTTTTAGATCGTCGTTACAACAAATAACTCACAAGCTCTTTAAAAACTTTCAAACCTGCATTAGACACTTGTAAACTATGCATTACAGATTAAATTACCTGAAAGCTATGGCAATATCATTCCCATATTTTTCAAGTGCCTTATCCATAATCTCTAGTGGCGAAGCCTTCTCAAGATCTACAGCCAATTTCTCAATATCCTCAACCTCTACTTGTTTGTCCACTACATCTGCAAAACCCACAAATCCCCAATTACTCACACCGCCTCAATTACTTGTACATTACGCTCCATAATTTATACATCCCCTAACAGATAACAAATACCTGTAGCGAACACAGTCGCCGCAGACGGAACAATCGAATCATTCCTCTTCGGTTCCGCCTTCACCGACGCCACAGATCGTCTACGGGAGACATTTAAAGCCGCCGGTGCCGCAAAAGCCCGATCGGAGGGTTGAAAATTACTCGAACCGAATTGAACACCTGCATACATCAATCCGGTTACAAATTCAAAAACATTAAAAATAAATAAATTAATTGGAGAATCAACAAAGATACCTTGTTCGGTATGCGAATTAGAGGACGAAAAGGCGATTGAAGTAGAAGAAGTGACAGCAGCAAGAGCCATGGATTGAAGCTGAAACACGAATCTATGAACTTGTTGATGATGGAAGGTGTGAAGAGGGCGGAAACTTGTATACAAACGGAGGTGAGGGGCGGCCTATGAGGTTCAATGAACCTGGACGTGTTTTGGTCGTGTGTGTTTTTACATAAAACACGCACTTATGTGGCTGCAATGTTTGTTTGATGGAAGTTGAGGGTCAAAATTGTGGTAATGTTGAATTATTAGATTAAAATATAAGGGAGGTTCAAAGGTAGAAAACATTCATGATTCATTCATTCTTGCACCTTTCTAACTTTTGTATAATTTGTTATTGTATAATGTATACAAGTATTATTTGTATTTGTATCACACTTGATTAGCTCAAATAAATTACAAATTTTGAATTCCAGGTTTATTTGAATCAAATAATAATTCAAACTGAATAAATAAGCAGAATTCAAACCTATTCGATTCCGAATAAGCTTATTAGAATTCGAATACCATTTTCAAAGCTTAAAAGTCCGTATTTGAATAAACCAAATTTTGACTTATTCAACTTGATAAACATCCCTAGTTTTAGTTGTGATATAAAAAACGGTAATGTTAACTACATTGTAGATGTTTAGTTTCAAAACGTTTTAGACGACACACACAACTTAAATTCTACGATGAACAAATCCTAATATGCTTAACATTTGTCAAATTCGTCTATAGTGACTTAACTTTTTTTTTGTTTTTAGTTTAACTTGACTTTTATGTTATTAGTTTAATTTGACTTTTTTTTTGTTTTTTAAGTTTTAATTTCACTCTTGTATTATAAAGTAACATACGTCTTTAACAGAATAGTTTTGTTTTTCTTTTAAAGATTTTTTAGTTTTTTTCCTAAAAGATTAATACACAGATGTGTTTAATTTTTTTCTCGACACTTCGTTTCTTTTATTACAAACGGAGTTGTATTCGAAATTGTGGTATGGTAACGAACTGAGTCGGTTCTGAACTAACAACATCGGTTCCAGTATCGATTTTATCAGGACCTTATCGACATTCGTTTTTATGTATTTCGATCTATGCAAAACACGACTTTATTTCCTTAGTTACATCATACATTTTTTGTGTGATAAAATCATTGTAAATAAACTTTTTCTAGTTATCGAAATCGAGTCTTACAAAATTTGACTCCCCGCCAACATGTGGGTTTCATCCATTAAATACGCGACTTTTTCTGGACATGCGATACAAGTTTATTGAAAACGGATTTGTATTCAAAACAGTTGTATGGTGACAAACCAAGTCAATAACGACTGAACAACATCGATATCGGTATCAATGTTGTCGAAACCAATATCATATTCGTTTTTATGGTTCTGGTCGATGTAGAACACGAGTTTACTTTTTAAGTTAAATCACAAACCTTTTATGTAATAAAACTATTATAAATAAACTTCTTTTTTTTGTTTTGTATACTACTTAAACCTCATAGTCAATTTCACTACATGAACAAGATAAAAATATGCTGAGAATTATTTCCTTATCTCTCTTTTTTTATTTTTTTATTATTCGCGTGGTCCTAAGAATATTCTTAAGGTTGCAAATCATGTGGTTGCCACAAATCAAACATAAATTCTTGATATTTTATGTGGTCTAGTTTATTTAAAAATAATTATAGAAAGACAACCACCCATTGGCTATATTTTAGCATATGGATGTCACGCTCTCTTTAATTCTGTATACATATTGGGGACACAACGATTCCCGCATTTAAACATAAAATATTAGTAATTAATCTATTTAACATATATTGTGTGACGTTAAAAAGTAGAATATTAAAATTATTCTTTGTGCACCATACATTCGATAAATCTATAAAACTTTATTCTTTCCAGACAAGGAAATATAAATTTATATTTTTTTTTTATAAATTTACTTAATCAATTATTATATTCTGCATTAATAACATGTTTCAACTTTATAGATCAAGAATTCTAAAAATGTATAATTCTTTTTTTATAAATTTACTAAATCAATTCTTATATTCTGCTTTAATAACATTGTCTCAACTTTATTATTCAAGAATTCTAAAAATGTATATCGTATATGCGACCCCCTAATTATGTTTATACCATCAACCATTATATCCCCTTTCATAAACCAAATTCGTTTTACAAAAGACCAACAATATATAAAATTCCGGTGTATAGGGCTGTAAACGAACCAAACGTTCGGCGAACGGTTCGTGAACTGTTCGGCGTGAAGTTCGTTTGTGTTCGTTCATTTATTAAACAAACGAACACAAACAAGAAATTTTGTTTGTTTAGTTAAATGAACAAACATGAACAGAGGGCACGTTCGTTCATTTATGTTTATGAACGTTCGGTAACGTGTTCGTTTGTGTTCAACAGATTATTAGTGTTTTTAGCTTTGATATCTTATTTGAATACTTCAAAATTCAGACAAATAAAATATTTAATAAGTGTCAATATATTATATATTTTGTTCATCAACGTTTGTTTGTGTTCGTTTGTTACCATTTGTGTTCATGAACATTAGTTTGTGCTCATTTGCGTTCATCATCCTTCATTTTTATTCGTTGCCTAAAATTAACAAACAAACACGAACAATTTCATTTCCTTAACAAACAAACACGAACATAAAATCCCATTCGGTAAGCATTCGTGAACACGTATATTTCTTAACAAACAAACACGAACAAAGACTTGTTCGTGTTCGTTCGGTTCGTTTACAGCCCTACGGCGGTGTATACAAAACTTTAATGCAATTAAACCGGTTTAGTTTGTGCTTATCGACTAGTATGTTGATATAAGAGCCAACTTGTTAAAACTAACAAATATATAGATTTATTTGCCGGTGTCTCATCCATGGAACCATTGATTATGTAGAGCCAGTAAAACAGGTCTTACGTGTTAAATAGTTCAAAGGCAACGCAATTAACACATGTATCAAATATGAATACGATTCATTTAACTACTTTATGGCTCATGTCATAACACAGTCGTATGTTTTATGTATCAAGAAGGAAAAATGATGGAGCCTAGCCTCCTAATTTTAATTATCTTTAAAAAAGTAAAAAAAATACATAGTGTACTTTTTCTTAAGATGTTTTATCGTGTCTTAAACAAATCAAGAAATATCATCCCTAGGATTACAAGACACGTACCATTTATGAGTAACTACACCAAGTGGAGGGGGTGGTTTATCCAAAACACACAAGTACTTCAAATAATATCCAATAAAATTTTACCACATCTATTAGCCCAAAACAACCCATAAGTACTCAAATAGGAGGGGCGTGTACCCACCACCCAAAAGTACTCGACCGCCAACTCCATCAACATGCATCAACTCCCACACCCAACTTCTTCCTCCTTGTCCGAGTTCCCTAGCCCGAAAAATCTACTCGACCCAAGTACTCAGGGGGTTACATAGCATTGTCGCGTGAAAGTACTGAGGACCACATGAGTAAAGCGCCCTCACCACCATTAAAAGAATAATGAATACCAAAGCATATAAGGTAGAACAAAAAAAGTAAATGACTAGCATGTGTATTCTATAGTTGTAGACTAGTATTTTGTTGCAAAAAAAAAAGTGAACATACGTAGGCTTTGGCCGCAAAGACATAACTTTATGAACTTAGATGGCGACGCTTTTAAGGGGCGGGAGGGCCGACCCCGAACTTTTCTCTCAGTAGTGGAGAGTATATAGTTTTCGTATAAATTTTTTTGGGTATATACGTTTGCGACCCCCCCCCCCCCCCCCCCCCGGTTTTATAGAAATTTTTAGGTTCGGTGACTTCCATCCCCTGGTCGAAATCTCAAACTTCGCCACTATAAAGTTATACTAAGGTTGTGATCGTACACGTGAATTGTGTAGTTATGCAGGTGGTGATTTGGATCCATGGTGTGTCAAGTATGAGCTTTGGGTGTAAATTATGACTGCTATGCAAACCTTTATCTTCTTAATTTTTATAAAATTTGCACATATATTCTAAACACAGTCATCCGTATCAACGTGGCTACAAGTTTATTCACATTTACATATTTAGGGGTTTTTAACAACAATTCATAGATTTGTAAGATAAATACATCATAACATGCGTTCTACAGGATAGAAACTCCTAACCTTTTGATTGTGAAGCACACCACTTAACCCCTTATGGGACATGTACATAAAATATTTAGATTCTTTTTTTTTGTCTATGTGGTGTCCTTCAGGTTATGACCATCAGATTATTTAGGTAAAATAAGTTATACATACAAGTTTGGCTTAAACTTATGAATTTGATTTGTCAAAATTAATTGTGTCAAGAGTAAGGAGAATTTATTTAAGAGTAAAGAGAATTTATGAAAATATATGAATTTGATCCTTTTTAAATTCATTCATTAATAATTAAAGGTGACTCCGTTCTTTTTTTCCTTTCAGATAATTATATTTACCTTTTTTAAAGTGTCAAAAATAACAAAAATGTCAAGAATTTATTAAAAAGACTAAATATGAAGCAGTCTTCCACGTATTTGAGTAAATCCGAATATATCATTAGGGTCTTACAAACCTCAATTAATTAAGGATATTTTCAGTATAGATTGATTTTTGACTACTTTAACTAATTACCTTTGTCAAAGTGTCATAAATCAATAATATGTCTAAGAATTAATTAAAAAAGACTAAATATGGACTACATCGACGTGTTTTGAGTAAATTTAAAGATATTGTTATGGTCTTACAACTAAGGGTGAACAACTTTAACTAAAATATTTCCGGTATAAATTTCTTTTCGGACTACTTGGATGTATTTGAGTATTGTATACTAGATCAAAATGGATCAGAATGGGCTAAGGCCCCTAATTTATCATGTCCGATAATGGATGAAGGCCCACCAATTTATAACGATAGGCATGCTGGGCCCAACCCAACCCGTATGAGGAAAGCCCATTACCATTTGCCCATTTATGCAACACGAAGTAACAACAAATACTCAAGTGATTTCTAAATTGTTCTAATATTTAAATGACGTTAATTAAAACTTTTTACTTCCCGCTTGCTGTGTGTGTTTATATATATAGTAGGGTTCTAGAGTTAATCATACGATGAGAGTGAACTGTGTAAATTAATCTGGGCAATTGGATTATATCATCTAGAGATTTTTAAACAATGCCAAGATTGTAATTATAATGTTGTAACTTCCCTTTAAATTAATTGACAGGAGGGTATTTGCATCTTTTGAAATTGCATTTATTAAAAAATATAATCAAAATTCCTAAAATCTTGCTAGTTTCCGTATATACAAGATACACAGTTGTTAGTGTACACACATGTGTACAGTCTTGATAGTATTAATTTATACAAGATACACAGATGTTAGTTTATACACATGTGTACAGTCTCGCTAACTATCAATTTATACAAGATACACAACTGTTAGTTTATACACATATGTACTTGAATAATATACATGTGCAAAATCTGGTTTATTCTGTATGAACAAGATGTAATTATACACAAGTGTATAAGTCTTATATATACTTACTTGTATACACATATGTAAAAAACATAATTTAATTAGGGTTAATATTTAATTTAAAAAAAACATAAGAGTTTATTTAAAAATAAACATTAGTCCTTTAATCTTTTATAATTAAAATGATAGATAAATAATTAAAAATGATAGAGAGAGAGAGAGTTAAGAGATGAGAAAATTAAAGGATTTTAATTAAAAGTACTTGACTAATATTGATCTTACCCTTTTAATCTAAAAAATATTTAAAAGCCAATATTAGTTCACTCTCAAGAAGTTGTTCACAAATGATCCTAATCCTAATCCTATATATAGGGGAGGGTTCAAATGAGAACACCCATTTTTTGTGAAAACCGTGAGAACAAATCTCATCCACTCATTTATCTTCCCTTTTGTTTAATAATAAGAGCTTAAATGGGTAATTATACCAATCTCCTTTTATACTGACCAGAAACATCGACATTTAATTTGGGTTATTTATTTTCCTTAGACAATATGATCTGATCATCAAACATTCTAATCGCATTGATTCCTTCTGCTTAGGGTTTGAATTCTTCAATTGCTTCTAAGTCAACTTCATCAATTCTTTCTATGATCTTCGTCCATTCCATATCATGTATCTTTTTCAATCGATTTTGCCAATTATTCAATATGTATCATATGTTTGAATTCTTCAATCGTTTTTCATACTTCAATATGCTAGTTGATTCTTCTAATGGTGGTGTAGTGTGTGTTCTGAACATGTGATACGGATCATATCTTCATATGGAGATTCATATAATGATTCTAAAAATTTAACCTAAAACATACGATAAGGATTAACCTACACAAATGATGATGTATTTCTAGAATTGGGTTTTGTGTTTGATGGGTTTATTGGTAACAATTTGATGATGATGTATTCTTTGTTTGGTAAAATGGGTGATGCACACTATGTGTTCGATGAAATGCCTAGGCATTGTGTTGTGTCGTTGATGGTTTTGATTACTCAGTATGCTAAAATTGGGGGATGTTGAGGTGCAATATTAGTGTTTGACGAAGCATCAGTTAAGGATAGAGGATTTTTGGGTGCTATTATTTCTAGTTATCAATCGGCTTGTTCAGTTACCAGTTAATTTGTCTTTTTTACTGGAACCATTTGATAATTTGATAATGTTTTTGGGTAGTTAATCTATTTTTGTTTATTTGCTTAGTCCAAATATATAGTTTAAGTAATAATCCAATGTTAAAGTTTGAGTATTCTTAGCCCTAGTGAATAGTTAATGCCTACAAGCTAAAAATCAGTTGGTTATCATTCAACATATTATTTGATATTTTCCACCCATTACCTGACTTATTCGGTTTTAAAATTTATTTACTTTAGGGTGGTGCTGGCCTAATAGAAATATTTGATATCGCAAAGGATCGACAGGTGCGTACAACGTTATGACAAGGCGACTAAGAGGGTCAAAACCAGCAACAACTTTGATATAGCATCGAAGTTCCCATTGTATACATCACTAACAACAAAAGAAAAAAAAAGAAAGTCCGACAGTTGTAGCATTAGCACTAGCAACAACATGAAAGTTAGCAGTACCACCAACCAAACAACTGATTATAATAATGTAGAAGTCAATTTGATTTTTGGTGGTCTTTTGAAAACAAGAGCAAAGATTGTTTGTACGATTTATTAAGTCTGTGTAATTACTACTTGTGTTTTATGTTTATTTAGTTGGTGGATTATTGTTTTTGTATTTTATTATGTCATTGCTCCAATATTATTATATGTGCGGGGTTGTTTTCTTTTTCATATATGCTTATTTAATTTACTATTATAATTTACACACGTGTAAACCTTTATATGTATACTTGTTGGTTTAAAATATTTTGATTTACACATGTGTAAATCTTCATACCTATAGTTATTTTTAACTATTATGATTTACACATGTGTAAACCTTCTTATATGTATGCGCGTTTTGTTTAACTATTGTAATTTACACATGTGTAAACCTTGTAATTTACACATCTTGAACTGTCTTATGTCTATTTTACTTATGTTCAGTCGTATTACACATGTGTAAGTTTATGTTTTACACATGTGTAAAGTGTCCATGCAATTTAATTGTTTCTGTTTTACACATTTGTGGCTCATTTACGCATGTGTAAACTGAAAATTAAACAATATAGTATTATGCAAAAATATTAAGTTTTATATTCACCAATAAGTAGGATTTAAACAAACATAGCATTATCCATATATCATAAGCATTCAATTTCCCAAAAGCATAACATCCGAAAGTCCATCTTGAGCTTCCCAAAAACCTTGAACTCGACTAAGTAGTAGCAGCAACAGCATCCTCATTCCTAAACCTGCCCATCCAAACTCAAAACATCCGTACACCAAAGAATATCACCAGCAAACACCAAATCCAACCCCAAACCAGCTATACATCCCATCCCACCTATTAACAGCAAAAAAACAAGCCATGTATTGCCCAACCCTAAAACACCTGTGTAAATTGCTTAATCACTCGAATTCAATATTGACTAAGATTACATATGTGTAAATTGCTTAATCAATCGAATTCAATATTGACTAAAATGATTTACACATGTGTAAATTTTCATATATGTGTATAATTATTTAGTTGATATATTTTTTTATATTACGTACCTTCACGTGTGGCAACTAATTGGAGTTTCTTTGATTTTTTTCCATAACCATGTTCACAGTCTGTTTTGTCTTTTTTTGTTCACCACTCCTAGATGCTTCTGTTAAAACAATAAAATGTAACTAAACAATAAAAAACTTACTACACATGTGTAAATTGCTTAATTACACAAGTGTAATAGTAACTAAGATGATTTAAACATGTGTAAACCTTTAACTTTAACGTATATTTACACATGTGTAAATTGGTTAATTACACGAATGCAATATTACCGAAGATGATTTACACATGTATGAAGACTTTTAAGCTTAAGCATGATGATGTACACATGTGTAAACCTACATATATATAATTAGAAACCACAATTGAATATACAAAGGAAACCAATAAAACACTAACAATCAGTGAATCTTCAAGTAGTATAAACACAAATGTAAACATACACATAACTCATAACTAACCAAAGAAATTTCCAAGTCATACACAAACACAAAGATAAAATACATTCATGAACTTTACAACATGTCATTTTTTTGTGGGTAAGAAGCGACATGAACCACCAAACATTTTAGCATTGAAATTATTACATAAGCTCAATGTAATAACATCCATAATGTGACTACAAGGATGCCTTTCTATGTGCAGACCAAATCAAATGGATAAGACTACAAATTATATACTAACCACAGTTTACATACTCATGTTTAAAAAAATATGATAAATTCATACAGACACATATCAAGAACTTGCAATTTAGTCAGCCCTATACCATTGTATCTACCTAACTATATCGATTAGAAGGTTGTATACTTGTATAACAACACATGCATATGGAACCATCAAACTAACTAAAACGTTGAATCGTGCACATCAGGTTCAACCAGAAAATTCATAGAAACTTAATATGCATTGTTATCACTTTCAGTTCTTAAACCCTAACCTTATTTATGCACACACAAATCAAACAAAATCCAATCACTTTGATTCATTTATAATCTCTTTAAAAAAGTGTCATCATGTCCATACACGCATACATATAAGACCAAACAAATGATTACTTCTACCATCAACAATTAACCAATCCTTAACTACAAGCCCCAATTAAGTGCAACTGACCCCAAATTTACAAACATCATACATAAACGAAAACCAGCAGTCAAAACAGAGATGAGAGTAAACCTTCTTCTCGATTGTGGATGTAGGTACCTGCATCGGTAGACAACGGTTATGTGAACGACTTCAAAGTTGAAGGGCTATCAGAGAATCGAAAATCGTATGGTACTAGCGTCGACTTTAGGTCTAGTTATCTGCAGCGTCATCTAATATAGGTTTAGTTATCTTCGGCATCGACCTTGTCTCCGGTGTTGGCCTTGTCTTCGAAGGTGATTTTGTGATTACGTAAGGGAGAAACTGGTTATTACTTTATAAGATGGAAGATTGAAAGTGTTTTTTGAATTGTATGTTTACAATAATGCCCCTTCTAGTCTTTTCTTTTATATCTCCTTCTCATTTAGACCTCTTTTAATCTTAGCCCTTAACTTAGGATGATCTATGGATGAAAATTATTCCTAGTGTTCTCACAAAAATCTATGTTCTCAAGATAACCCTCCCCTATACCGAATTTGCAATTTATACCGAATTCTCATAACTATTTAGAGCCATAGATCTTAATTAATCAATGATTGTAAATAGATAAGGGTATGATTGTAATTAATGGGAAATTTGAAGGTTACTTTAATTGGAAAAGGGCATAATAGTAAAAACGACCTTCATATATATTAGAAATATCCCTATTATTTCTCTTTCTTACTATGCATGTTCATGGTTAGGATTTTGTAGTTATATGCTTTTTTTGTTTCATATTAGTATGTGATGATGATTAATAAATAAATAAAGGAGTTGGCAGTTTTAAAATCGCTACAAAAGAATAAATCGTCCAAGTGTTTTTATTAATTCTAAAGCCCATGTAATATTTTCTACATGTTTGCTCTTGCTGTTTAAACAATATCACATTACCAAAATTTGGAGACTTTGTTAAAATCGGCAATTTCATGTTCAATGTAAATTACATGTTACGTGTAAATTACAAGCTACGTGTGTATATTATGTATCTTTCTAATAACATATATGCATATCAAGTATTGACATATATATAAATAGGTAGTTTACACATATAAACTAAATTTACATATTTGTAAATATGAGATTTACACATATGTAATCAACAAATAAATTATAACAAGTAGTTTACACAAAGTATTTCACATGTATGTAAATATGTGAAATACATATCTAAACCGTATTATTTACAATAGAAAGTATATATATTCATCAAAAACATATAAAATATTAACTTTTTATATTTACATATATAAAAATACATAACATATATTACATATATGCACACCTTATGCTTTACATATATAAATAAATAGTTTACACAAAGTATATTTGTATATATGTAATTTTATAAATGTGGAATTACACAATACTTAATATAAAGAATATATATACATATCTATGAGCAACATGAAAGTACTAATAAACAAGTTATCGAATACATGAAATATCTGTCGATTTCAAGATAAATGAATGTTTGAAAATGAGAAATCATCTAGTTATTGCAAGTGGATAACTCATCATATTTAATTTGATGAAACCAATCCAAAATTCTAAAATCAATATCCAAAGCTGAATTATAAAAGGAGATAATTAAAAAATATGTAGTCATGAGATAATACCAATCAAACAATCGACTGATAAAGGTGTTGAGATAATTCAGGTGGTTTAGTTTCATGGAATAAATTCAAATGGCTAAATTACTTTAATATCCTTCATATATCATTCATCAATAAAATAAAGAAAAACTAAATAAAATCAAATGAGTGACTACAAAGAGTTCTGTTGGTTCTGTAAATATTTAAGGTTCTATAATGATCCTGACCCTATAATATATATATATATATATATATATATATATATATATATAGGCTCTCGGGATGTAAAAGTGAAATTACACTAATTTTAATATTATTTTACTAATTTTGTGAAAATAACGTTAAAAGTAGCGGATGGTTAATCATGCATCATGTGTTGTGGCGTTTGACAGCTGAAAGACAAATTGGTACATGCACTAATAGGTATTTGTCCCGATTGTTGAGTGTTATGTGCCTTATGTCCAAGGCTTGATGCAAAACTACTATCAAGTCGGGGGTCTCACTGGAAGCAGCCTCTTTATATCTATGGGGTAGAGGTAAGGTTGTCTACATTTTACCCTCTCAGACTCAATCTTAACTTTGCTATTAATGGGATTTGATGATGATGATATAATTGAAACTTTTGAACACCACATATGCATTTCTCAACCATTCATCAATGATTCAATGTATATAGTAGTAGTTCTGTAATTAATAGGTTATTACACGAAAATGTAGCTTTTTCTTCAATGGTTAACTTATGCACCTATTAAAACGTACTTCTAAATCTACACCAATGTCTACCAAGAGACGAAAACGTCAGGGCCGATCCAATGTTTTTGGAGATCTCAAGCAAATTACATAATCGCGGACCTTTTGAATGAATTGTTATAAAGAAAATTTGTTTCTGCTTTTTTTTCCTTCCAAGTCACAACCGGAAATTCACAAGGACGCCTCTATCGCAATCACAATATCAAAATTTAAAATTTTGAAGTATCAATTAGGGCTTTAGAGAAAACAGTGATGTAGTATATCACAATATATAAAAATTACTAAAAAATAGTCTTAAGCTAACCTGAAGTATCCTTGAAACACCATTAATTTCCCCTAATTTCCTCTGTAATTTCTCCTCAATTCGCGACGCCATTGAGTGAAATAAGCACGCATGACGTTACAGTTAAAAACTATGTCAAACTAAATTATAAACGAACCAGTTGTTGCTTGGAGTTGAAATTATGCCTTTTTATTCTAAAATTGATTCTTTAGTTGGACATTACAATAAATATAGTTTTTGTTTAGCTTATTTGAGCCTCAAATACTAATACACATATTCTATATAAAAGGATTTTTTTAAATGATGGCCCTATATTTTTGTGGCCCTAGACGATTGCCTAACCTTGAAAGGCTATAGATCTGGCCCTAGAAAACACTCAACCACTTTAAAAGAATCATATTTACTATAGTCCTTAATATCTCTAGGCTACAAATCCTTAGTAATAAAATGTAGTTGATATTTTTTGTTACATTGTGTAATAAATAGTCTTTTAACCATCAAATGACAAAAGAAAAGTAGTTATATCAAATAGTAAAGATGATGATACAAGGATACAGAAGTGATTGTTGTCTTTCATGTACTAAACATAATTATGATATTTTTTTTTATATTTTCTCTACAATAATGGTTTTACCTTTCTTTATATCGACAAAAACACATTATACACATGATTATTTTTATGGTTATTAACAATCTTTCTTGAAACTGAATTAGCAAAAGATTAATATATATATATATATATATATATATATATATATATAAAATATATATATATATTGGAGACTTCAAATAAGAAGAAAAATTTTATAAGAATAAAAAGAATAACTTTTAAACCAATAGAAATTCTCCATTTATTTTATTTAATGTGTGTATTTAATGTTATGAAAAAGGGTATATAGGTAAATCTATATTTGTCATTAATTTAGCTAATTAATTAAATTTGCAACTCGTTTTTTTTTCATATACTCTTTCAAGATAAAATAATTAAAGGTGTAGGACAATTTTGAAATGTGTAGGATAAATTTTGATATGTGTAGAGTAAATTTACATGTGTGTAGGGTAAATTCCGGTAAATGTAAGACATATGTAGGATAAAGTTTGAAATGTGTAGGATAAAAGGTTTTTGTTTTATTACTGAAATTAACATAATTAATGAAAAGAGTTATAAACTATTTAATATTTTACCATTATACTTTTTCTTCTTTTTCTTCTCACGTTAAATTTCTTCTCAAATAAACCTTTCCTTATATATATATATATAATATATATATATATATATATATATATATATATTCATCCGAATATCTATGAAATTTTACTAATTAAAACCACAATGGCCAAAGATTGTGATCAGTTAAAACACTTTAGGAATCTGTTAGCAACCTTGGTCTTGATTTAAACAAAGTGAGTTTCTAACTAGACTTCTAGCAACCGGAGCTAATAAAACAACGATCATACGATGGTGAATAATTACCAAATTGGGTACGTCTATTTTAGAACCAACATTATTTTAAAAACCACGTAAATCACATAAGCACATGCATATAGAGCTTAAAAAAGATACAATTGAAAAAAGAAAATATCAGTTTATTTTGAGTTTATCTTCTCTCATTTCTTTTTAAATGTTCATATACATGCGCATATCACATGCACACATACATTTACCTTTAAGAATAGACTATTACGGAAAAGATCAAATACAAATATTTTTAACATACAAAACGTAGGGATTGAAGGTTTTGCTGAAAAAATACGGTGGTATTTTCGTAATTATCAAAATTACTCTACAAATGATCTTGTAAGGTAATTTTGATATTGTAGAGTAATTTTGTAAAGTATCATAATTACTTTACAAATGATCTTGTAAGCTAATGTTGATCTTGTAGGATAATTTTGTATAGTATCATAATTACTCTACAAAGGATCTTGTAGGGTAATTTTGAATTATAGGTTGTTTGATAAACTAGTAAAGTAATTTTGATAATTACCCTACAAGCACATTTTACAAAATTACCCTACAAGATCAAAATTACCCTGTAAGATTATTTGTAGAGTAATTTTGATGATTACCATATGAACAAATAATTACGAAAATGCCACAACATTTTTTTTTTGCTTTTTCATACCTTTCGTACATTTTGTACGATAAGACACTTTGAACGTGAACTTAACTCTAGAGTACTAATATCATAATTCTCAAACATGTTAAATTTGATATATTATTCGAATAAATTCACAAATATACAAGAATTATAGTGCTTATAGTTGTTCTGATCATATTATTTTTATCTATACTAAATATTTAAAACTCTTTAAATATTTTTCATATAGCTAAATTAAACAATTAAATGTCCAAATATGAATCTTTTTATTTTAATAATTGTAACATCCTAAAAATATCAAATTATATATATGTGTGTATTAAAACATAATTGACCAAGGTTAACTAACCTAGTTAAATTATACATGATAGAGTAATAAAGAAACAAAGAGTTAAGACTTTTAAAAGAAAAGGGAATATACATGAGGGACTAAAATGGGTTAAAGAGGAAACTAGTTATTATTAAAAGAAAATAAAATGAAATACAACACACTCTTGTGTGTGTGCGCGCAACTAGAGAAAGGAAGAACACACCAACATCCTCATTCACCAAATTGACCAATCTTGAGGATGTATTGGATTCAAATCATATGCATGAGCTTGAAATTTTGATCATCTAAACCTGATATTCATAAGGTATGTTATGATTCATCTTTTTAGCAAAGTGTATGTAACACCTCATAAAATTGTGTCCAATAATATAGTGACACGTGTTGTATTTTAATTTAGTCTATTAAAGACTAATAGGGACTAAAGGTGTCAACATGCTCAAACTGAGCCTCTAAGTGACTGTCTGATGTCAACATGCATAAACGTAAGCCTCTGAGTGACTGATATGTCAACATACTTAAACTTGGCCTCTGAGTGACTGATATGTCAACATGCCCAGCCTCTAAGTGGCTGATATGTCAACATGCTTAAACTTGGTCTCTGAGTGACTGATACGTCAACATGCCCAGCCTCTGAGTGACATTGGAGTCAACATGCTTATAGTGGGCCTCTGAGTGATCCTTTACGAAGTCCTAACTCTCATATGTCCCATTTGTTGGACGAGACGGATTAAATCCGTAAATATGTGAAAGTTGGATGACGGAGGGGTTAAAAGTGTCAACATGTTAATTTACACCTCTAAGTGACCTTTTAACAAACGGAGAGCTCGGCAATGACCGGGCATACTCCTGGGTATGCCAAATATTTGTTACAGATGGCTAAATATGCTAAAAAGGTGTTTTAAAAGGTTTTATAAGTCAAGGGGTTAAAAGTCTCAAACTTTGAAACTGGCCATGAGGCGCTCACGGGGCGCTAGAGGCCTGTGTCTGCAGAAAATTGCCTTGGCCTCCACACAAATTACAAAAAACCATTTGATTCGAAATCATGGTTTTTTAAACTGCTATGCCACGTTTTAGGGCACTTGTAAGCTCTTTCTTACACCCCTTAACACCTGCCATCACCTCCTTCAAGCGCTCCAACTATAAATAGGTGCCAAGGTTCACCATTTGAACTTGCACCTTTCTCATTCACAACTCTATCTCCCTCCTCTGGAAGTTCCTAACTGAAAGGAGCATCCAACTTAGTTCTATTGCATCTTAGGAACCACTTGTAAGTGTTCCTTCCTCTTGCATTTTCTTTTATAGCCAAAAGTCAAGCGTTTTACAGAAAACGCCATGACTTTCGGTTAAGACCATTATGGTCCAGCCATTGTTCGTAATGAACATGGCTAAGTGATCGTAATAAAGTAGGTCTTAGTCCCTATAAAGGACACCTCCTGAAGATCACGTTTGCTAGACCAATTGACGGGTCAAAGTATTGATATTAAAAAGTCAAAAAGGCCATTTTTTGGAAATGTTATAATTTGATCTTATATATGTTATGAAACCTGTTTTGACACTTAAAAAAGTTGGTAATAATTATTAGAACATATAAGATGTAACACCCTGTAAAATCGTGTCCAATAGTATAGTGACACGTGTTGTATTTTATATAATTGTCTGTTAAAGACCAATAAGGACTAAAGGCGTCAACATGCTCAAGATTGAGCCTCTGAGTGACGAACCGATGTCAACATGCATAAATAATAGCCTCTGAGTGACTGATATGTCAACATGCCTAGCCTCTGAGTGACATCGGAATCAACATGCTTGTAATAAGCCTCTGAGTGATCCTTTGTAAAGTCCTAACTCTCATACGTACCTTTTGTTGGACGAGAGAGTTCAATTATGTAAAAATGTGAAAGTTGGATATTGGAGGGATTAAAAGTGTCAACATGTTAATTTATACCTCTGAGTGACCTTTTAACGAACCGAGAACTCAATAATACCCGGGCATAATCCCGGGTATGCCAGGTATTGGCTACGGAGGGCTAAAAGTGCCAAAATAGCATTTAAAATCGTTTTTATAAGCTTTATATAGTTTAGGGGCCAAAGTGTCAAATTTTAAAACTGAAATAGGGACGGTCGCGGGCCGCGAGAGACCCGGCCTGTGTCTCTCGCGCCCCGCGAGAATAGACCTGCAGCAGAAAGTTTGTTTTGGAGCCCAAGCAAAGCTCCAAAACCATTAAATCGGAACCATGGCCTTCCTAATCAGCTATGCCACGTTTTGGGACACTTGTAAGCTTCTTCTTACACCCCTAGACACCTGGCTTCACCTCCTTTGAGCTCTCCAACTATAAATAGGTGCTTAATTTCACCATTTCAACTTGCACATTTCTTATTCACTCTTCTCCCTCCTCTGGAAGTTCCTAACTAAAAGGAGCAGTCCAACATAGTTCTTTTACATCTAGGAATCACTGGTATGTGTTCCTTCCTTGTGCATTTTCGTTTATAGGCTTCTATAGCCTAAAGTCAAGTGTTTTACGTAAAACGATTTGACTTTCGGTTAAGACCATTATGGTCCAGCCATTGTTCGAAATGAACATGGCTAAGTGATCATAATAAGGTAGGTGTTAATCCCTATAAAGGGCACCTTCTGAAGATCACGTTTGCTAGACCAATTGACGGGTCAAAGTTATGTTATTAAAAAGTCAAACATGCCATTTTTCGGAAAAATCATAAATTGATCTTATATATGTTATGAAACCTATTTTGACACTTAAACAAGTTGGTAATAATTATTAGAACATGTATGAACATGTTCGGCTCGTTAGTTTCAGTTCTAGGGTCGGTTCGCAATCGAAATTCGCTAGGTTTGACTTCTGCTTTGACTTTCGATTCTGACCCGATTTAGATTAGTTACCCACTGATCTAAAGTTTCATTATGATCATAATATAATATAGCATAACCCTCTGAGGTTATATTACATGATCATAATCAGAATCCAAGTTTATGCGCAAGTTCCATAATTATGCCATCTTTGACCAAAATGCCCTTTTTGAACAAAACAAGGTTTTAATGATAACAAACTTGAAATTGAGTTTCCTACTGATGTAATATTATAAGTAGGATTATTTGGGATGTTAAACCAAGTTATAAATGAGTTTTTAAACAAGTCCTTAAACCATGTCGATAAAAGACGGTTTTAGCCCCTATGGCTTATAAAATAGTTTTAATCAAATCTTTTCAAGGTAAATCACTTACCTACTGATATGTTATATTAAATAACATATTTTAAACATTTTAATCTGATCCAAATGTCAGTTTTCATAAACATCGCTTAGAGACATCATTACGATATAAGCGCCGTTTCGGCGCATAGTATGGTTTTAAACCATATTAATGGACCAAGACTTGTTACCTACTGATTTTAAAACTTATTTAAACATATTTACAGTAGGTACTTACTATAAACTCAGAATCCCAAATAATTTATAAACTATGTGTAAAATGACCAAAATGCCCATTCGGTGCATAGTTTGATCATAAAAGGTAAAATACACATATATTTGATATCCTACTGATATTATATCATAAATAAATTATTTTTCCAGAATACTCATGATCATAAACTTAAAAGTTCTTTTTATATGATACGAAATTACCGAAATGCCCCTATAAGGCATAATTTCGTTTTAAAACATCAACGGGCATACAAGTTGATATCCTACTGATATATTAACTTATTTAAAGTATAATGGCATATAGAACTTGTCCATAACTTATCCGGTTACCCGATATCGCTATTATGCGCACAGTTACGTATATGTGACTATTTTACGGAATTCAACCGTAACGGGTTTAACCTTATCATTTTAAGTTCAAAATCCAGAATGTTTATAGTTTACCCATATTATACAAGTCAAGTACTTATCAGGTTTAAACTATATTCTATCCGATCATCGTTTAATCAAGCGTTATACGTAATGATCATGTACACTATTCGGTTTATACAACCGTTAGTATTTAATTGGCTAGTTTATGCCATAATCCAGACTAGAGCCTTCTCGGTAAAAGCTATCTCCACTCGGTACTTTTGTATACGGCTGAGTTATTTAAAAATAAAAGAAGAAAGCAATCTCAGGTAAATACTCTCAACTTATTTCCCCTATAAGGGCTTGGGATATGGTAAATTATTATTGCATGGTCCATTGCATGGTTAACCTTCCTAAGATAATAAAAGATTTTGTGCCGTTTGCATTTGAAATCATTTTTTTTTATATTTTCAAAATGAGTCAGTTGGGTGTATTTACCAGCGTAAGCTGACGTATCATTCAAAGACTAATCTGCAGGTACAACACGAAATTAAGCCGGAAGCTGCTCGGTAGAGAATAAGAGGATTCTTATAAATCCTTAGATCTGTCTAAAGTCTGTTTTGTATTCTTTCTTGTACATTCTATGATCCGCCTGTGGATCTACTATTACGAGCCTGTATATTATTTTAGATTTCGAACATTTCGGTTTGTAATAGTAATTTTACTCCAAGACTTCCACTGTGCTATGTTTAATTGACAATGATGTTATCAACTTACGTCACGATAATCCCCACCCGGGCCCACCGGTGTTTGGATTTTAGGGTTGGAAATCCGGGGTGTGACAGGGTTGGTATCAGAGCCAACGTTTGAGAAAATTAAACACTAGCCTTTTGTGTTTAGTCTCAAACTTACACGAGCACATTCCTTAGACTTCCGAGTCTAGGCATTGACCTAGGATTACTCATTTCATTATTAAGCTATAGTATGTTTTTAATTGATTTTAACAGGAAAATGCCGCCACGTGTGAGAGGACAAAGTGGACGAGGAAAAGGTACAATGAGAGGAGGACCATCAGGGCGTATCCCCCCTCAACCTCATAATTCAGATAATTATCAAGAATCAGGAGATTCGTCTCCATGGCAACCAGCGAGACGTTCCGTCTCTAATAGACACTTGCACTCACATTCCCAAAATTCTTACCACTCACACCATTCCTATCGTTCTCACCATTCCCATTCTTATCACTCCTACCATGAAGAGTTTAACCCCAACCATTACTTAAACACGCCTCCAGCCGATCAAAATCAGTTGGACGAGCCACATCCTATGGACGAGGACTCCGACCCGGAGATGCCATCGTCGGGATCAAATGTGCATCCCATTGAAATTTCGAGCGATTCAAACTCATATGCCGGATCGCCCTACCAAGGTCCTAACGAGTGGGACCAATACTGGAATCAATTCACCTTTGCCCACACACCTTCCCATCACTCTCAACCACTCCCAGTTCAAGAAGATGTCCACATGGAAGCCGTGGACCAACCTCAACAACCACCTAAGCCACCAAGGAGGAAGCGTGGAACACGTATGTCAGTACGTGCCGGACAAAGGTCGGGATCACTGCCACCTTTGCCCAATTCTTACCCCACCATTCAAGAGGACCCACAAATGGGTGGACCCTCTAATGTTCCACCTATAGTGGAACCAACACCAACACCTGCTGTTCAACCACCACCAACGGGTTATACTAACCCAATTCCCACGTACCCAAACACGTCTGGATATGATCTATTTAATACGTCTACGCTAGTAGACTATCAAGCGTGGTCGCAAGACCCGTACATGTAGGCAGTTATGCACAATGCACTTTACCCGTCTCCTTTCCCACATACTTATCCACCGACTGGATATCCAACTTATGGGTACCAGTATCCGGTTATGCCACAACCTCAACCACAACCTCCGCCACCACTAGAGGCCATTAATGATGCCTTAGAAAGAATGAAATAAATGCAGCAGCAAGCGGAGAAAAGGAGAAGAGGACAAATAAGTTCTTCTAGAAACTCTCCAAACTAGTCAAGGGAAAGAAAGACGAGTAAAGTCTTTTCTATTATATGTAGTCCCTGCGTGGACATTGTTATTTCTCTAGTCCCTGCCTGGACATTTTGTTTCTTTTAGTCCTTGCATGGACAATTAGTTTCATTTATTTGTTTCAAGTATTGTAATTTCTTATGCAAATTTAATAAAGTACTTTTGGAATTATATATATGTATTCATCCTTTTGAAAACGAGCGTCTCGATTTTATTCGAAATTTATGCTCTACGTTATAATTCCAAAAAGATTTTAATGGTTTTGATTATAACCAAGTGTCACAGACCACATATTTGGCCAAATATATGATAGTTAAGGGAAGTTATCCTTCTATCTAGGGGTAGTGGACTAAGTTCAAGCCTCCAAGTCATTTAAGGTCAATGCGACCGGGACTATTAATCAACCATTAAGATCCTCTTATGTTAACATTCAAATAATATGCATACTCTTGGTTGTGTGACTTGGAATCACACTAACCTTCAAGGTAATGGACTATGTCCTAACCTTATATATAGTCTTTGTGACCTGTGTGGTCCCGGCTTAAAGCCTTTGTGATCTGTGTGATCCCGGCTAGTATCACCAGTGCGGTGATAAAACATCCATTAGAGATGTATTAAAACATAACATTTGTGATCTATTTGATCCCGGTTATATAGCCTTTGTGACATGTGTGGTCCCGGCTTAAAAGCCTTTGTGATTTGTGTGATCATGGCTAGTATCACCAATGCGTGATAAAACATCCATTAGAGATGTATTAAAATATAACCTTTGTGATCTATTTAATCTTGGTTATATAGCCTTTGTGACCTGTGTGGTCCCGGCTTAAAAGCCTTTTTGATCTGTATGATCCCGGCTAGTATCACCAGTGCGGTGATAAAACATCCATTAACCTTTGTGATCTATTTGATCCTGGTTATATAGCCTTTGTGACCTGTGTGGTCCCGGCTTAAAAGCCTTTGTGATCTGTGCGATCCCGGCTAGTATCACCAGTGCGGTGATAAAACATCCATTAGAGATGTATTAAAATATAATCTTTGTGATCTACTTGATCCCGATTATATAGCCTTTGTGATCTGTGGGATACCGGCATAAAAGCCTTTGTGATCCGTGTGATCCCGGCATAAAATCCTTTGTGATCCGTGTGATCCCAGCTAGTATCATCAGTGTGATGATAATCAAACATCCATTAGTGATGTATCACCCTTTCGGGTTAAAATCTATTCTTTAAAGCCCATGTGATCTATTCGATCCCGGCTACTATCATCAGTGCAATGATAATTATCCATTAGCGATATTGTGCCTATGTGCCCTCTTATATGTCCATTAGTGACAGGCCTAAGTGCCGTATATTATGTCCAATGTGACCGGCCAATGTGCCCAATTAATATGTCCATTAAGGGACAGGCTTATGACCTATGTATAATTGTCTGTATGACAAATGACAGTTGTGACATTGCGATCCCCTGTCTAATAATATATGGACTTCGTCCAAATTGTAAATTGCCTATGATGGTCCTATTAAGACCTAGGCCAAATATAGATATGTTAAGCCTAAGAGTGGTGATATTATTCACACTAGTTAAGGCAAAGGATTGTTATATCCGAAGATTAAAAGCCGATATGGTTTGTATACCATGGCTAAGACAAAATTTTATTGGTATATAGAAACCAAGACTTAAAGATGGCTAACTCAAATGAAGCTCAAAGTAGCCACAGAAATGTTGAATCTAATAAAGCTGAAAACAGAAATATAGAGGATGAAAACTTTCAAGCACGCATTGATGCGGCTGTGGAAAGGGCCATGAGTAAGGCCATAGAAAGACTAAGAGAGCCGAGTTCCACTCGCTCTAGACCCCTATCTATTCCACCATCTTCAGCTTATAAAGAGAGCTCTGTTCACTCTTCAAATGCGAAGAGTGAACCAAGGATAGCAGACTTTGCTAATAGGTCCCGCTCTGCTAAAGACGGGTGTACCTATAAATACTTTGTCTCCTGTAAACCCCGAGACTTTAATGGGGAAAAGGGGGCCGTAGAAACCCTTAAATGGTTAAACGAAATGGAGACTATAGTTGATATCAGCAATTGTGCTGAAAAAGATGTGATCAAGTATGTATCACAATCTTTCAAGGGCGATGCCCTGACATGGTGGAAGGCCATGATTCAATCAACAGGCAAAGTACACCTGTACAACTTGGGATGGTCCAAGTTTGTTGAATTAATAAAGGAAACTTATTGTCCAGCCCATGAGGTGGAGAAAATAGAGACAGATTTCTTGTCTCTTTCCATGAAAAACCTAGACTGTCGGAAGTACGTTTCCGATTTTAATTCCCTATCTAGGTTGGTTTCCTATCTTATCACCCCTGAATCCAAATGCATTGCGCGTTTTATAAATGGATTAGCGCCCGAGATTAAGGGCATGGTAAAGGCTGCTCAGCCTAGTACCTATAGGTCTGCTGTTGACCTATCTCTCTCCCTCACCCTTGATATAGTGAGGCAAAAGTCAGTCAAGCTTGAAACTGACTGGAAAAGGAAGAGAGAGGAAGACAACTCCCATAGATTTAATAAGAAAAATAAAGGGAGGTTCGGGTTCAAAGGGAACCAAGGCAAGTCGGTTGTTATACCATTCTCTAAGACTTGCAACCGAAGACACTGGGGACAGTGTAATCCTGACTCACAAGCTAGACCTTATGGCATATGTAAAAGAAGGGGGCATAAGACCCTAGATTGTAAAGATCTTAAGGATGCTGTATGTTATAATTGCAATGAAAAAGGGCACATTGCAATTAGCTGCCCTAAGAATTCAAGGAATAATAATCCGAAGCCTAGAGAGGCCAAGAAGGGGAATGCACGCGCCTTTCGGCTAACTGCTAAGGAAGCTGTTAATGACAATAACGTTATAACAGGTACTTTCCCCATTAATGATATTTTTGCTAGAGTGTTATTTGATTCGGGTGCAGATAAATCATTTTGTTGATCATAAGTTTAGTAAACTATTAAATTTACCCATAAGAACTCTAGATAAAACTTATGAGATAGAACTAGACGATGGAACCTTAGAAACTGCTTCTTCCATTCTTGATGGATGTTCCATATCCATTAAGAATCATTCCATCCCTATCTCTCTGTTGCCAATGAAATTGGCGGGGTTTGATGTTGTCTTAGGCGTGGATTGGTTATCTCATAACCCAGCCCGCATTGCCTGCGATCAAAAGCTCATTGAGATTAAGACCCCATCTGGTGAAAGATCACCATCTCTGGAGACTCACACTATGGATTGCCAGACAAGGTGTCGTTATTTAAGGCATCCAAGTGTTTGAGAAGAGGTTGTGTCATCTATATGGCACAAGTTACCATAAATGAACCAAAGCCAAACCTTGAAGATCAACCAGTTATCTCGGAGAATCCCGATGTTTCCCTGAAGAACTACCAGGCCTACCTCCAGATAGGCAAGTGGAGTTTAGGATTGATATCCTACCAGGAGCAGCACCTGTTGCTAGAGCTCCGTATCGGTTAGCACCAAGGAAATGAAGGAATTAAGGACGCAATTAGATGAACTTTTAGAAAAAGGCTTTATTCAGCCTAGTTCCCCACCTTGGGGAGCTCCTATTCTTTTTGTGAAGAAGAAAGACGGTTCGATGCGAATGTGCATCGACTATCGGGAGCTAAACAAGCTAACCATTAAGAATAGATATCCTTTGCCCAGGATCGATGATTTATTCAACCAACTTCAAGGGGCTAGTTATTTTTCTAAGATAGATTTAAGACCAGGATATCATCAACTGAAGGTTAGAAGTGACGATGTTCCTAAAACAGCCTTCAGGACCCGTTATGGTCATTTTGAATTCTTAGTGATGCCTTTTGGGCTCACAAATGCACCAGCAGTATTCATGGATCTCATGAATAGAGTCTGCAAGCCATATTTGGATAAGTTTGTCATTGTCTTCATAGACGACATACTTATCTATTCTCGTAATCAAGATGATCACGAGAAACATCTTCGGTGCATCCTAGAATTATTAAGGCAGGAGAAACTTTATGCGAAGTTCTCTAAATGCGAATATTGGCTTAGAGAAGTCCAATTTCTTGGACACATGGTAAGTGAGCGTGGCATCCAAGTGGATCCCGCCAAAATTGAGGCTATAATAAATTGGGAAGTGCCCAAGACTCCAACAGAAGTTCGTAGTTTCTTAGGACTGGCTGGTTGCTTTAGGAAGTTCATTGAGAACTTTTCAAGGATAGCCACTCCTTTAACTTCTTTGACCCGTAAGAATATTAAGTATAATTGGGGTCCAAAGCAACAGGAATCTTTTGAGGTTCTTAAACACAAGTTGAGCAACGCTCCTGTGTTATCTCTACCTGAGGGTATTGAGGAATTTGTAGTCTACTGTGATGCATCGCACACTGGCATGGGCTGTGTGCTAATGCAAAAAGGCAAGGTGATTGCCTATGCATCACGACAATTAAAGGTACATGAAAAAAATTACACCACCCATGATTTGGAATTGGGTGCCGTTGTATTTGCACTAAAACTGTGGAGACATTACTTGTATGGCACAAAGTGTGTTATATACACAGACCATAAAAGTCTCCAGCATCTATTCAATCAAAAAGAATTGAACATGCGACAACCTCGGTGGATGGAAACATTTAAAGATTATGATTGTGAGATTCGCTACCATCCAGGCAAGGCAAATGTAGTTGCCGATGCCTTAAGTCGCAAGGAAAAGGTGAAAACTATAAGGATTAACGCTAAGAGCATTGAGCTCAGAAATAGCTTAAGTGATAAGCTATTAGATGCGCAAAAGCAAGCCCTTTTAGAGGCTAATATTCCTAATGAGGAATTAGGCGGAACTGTGGATCAGTTAACGCCTAGAAATGACGGAATCCTAAGATTTAATGATAGAATTTGGGTTCCGATCTTTCGAGGACTTAGAGATCTAATCCTTCAGGAAGCGCATAATTCAAGATACTCTTTTCACCCGGGTGGTGACAAGATGTATCAAGATTTGAAAAAGAATTATTGGTGGATGGGTTTGAAGAAGTCCATAGCCACTTATGTAGCTAAGTGTCTGACGTGTTCGCAAGTTAAGGCTGAACATCAGAAAACCGTCAGGACTACTACAACAATTAGAAATTCCCACTTGGAAATGGGAAATGGTAACTATGGACTTGATTACCAAGTTACCTAAAACCAAAAGTGGAAATGACACTATTTGGGTCATAGTGGATAGGCTGACCAAGTCAGCACACTTCTTGCCAATAAAAGAAACGTACAATTCAGATAAATTGGCTAAGTTGTATGTGGACAAGATAGTGTCCCTACACGGTGTGCCAGTATCTATTGTATCCGATAGAGATACTAGATACACATCTCACTTTTGGAAAAGTTTCCAACAATCTTTAGGCACACGACTAAACTTTAGTACGGCTTACCATCCGCAGACTCATGGTCAAAGTGAACGTACTATACAGACTCTAGAAGACATGCTCAGGGCATGTGTGATTGATTTAGGCGGAAGTTGGGATGACCACTTACCCCTAATAGAATTCTCCTACAATAATAGCTATCATACAAGCATCAAGGCTGCTCCTTTTGAGGCCTTGTATGGGAGAAGATGTAGAACGCCCGTATGTTGGGCAGAAGTTGGGGAGGCCCAACTGTCAGGACCTGAGATTGTCCTGGAGACCACGGAAAAGATTGTGCAAATCCGTGATCGTCTCAAAGCTGCCAGGGATAGGCAGAAGAGCTATGCTGACAAGAGGCGTAAACCTCTTAAGTTCCAAAAAGTCATGCTAAAAGTATCACCCTATAAAGGTGTGATGCATTTTGGAAAGAAGGGCAAGTTAAGCTCAATATATATTGGACCATTCGAGATAGTCGAATATGTCGACACAATAGCCTATAAGCTCAGATTGCCAGAGGAGCTTAGTGGAATCCATGATGTATTCTACACATCTAATCTTAATAAATGTCTAGCCGATGAGTCGCTAGCAATGTCGCATAGTGAGGTGCAAATTGATGAAAACCTAAGGTTCATTGAGAAACCAATTTCGATCGAGGATCTCAATAATGAACTGAGAACTCAATAATGCCCGAGCATAATGTAACATTTATGAAAAACGGGTTCAAAACCCGCTTCGTTTAATAATTAAATATTCGGTTAAAAGTTCGTTGCGTATTTATTGTGCTCACACACACTCATAACACCACTACTCCACACCCACTTTAGTGTCTTAAAACCAAAACTAATAACAATTATAAAGGTCAAACATCAAACCTGCAAATAAAGTCGCACATTTGAAACCGCCGGCGAAGCTAGGATCTCGGAATCAGTCTCTATGTTCTTTCGAATAAAAACGTTGTAACCGACTAGTAACCTTTGATGTTTAATTCGATAAATCAAAACCGAATTCAACCATTTGTATTGAAACCGATTTCATTCAATTCCTTTGAAACTGAAACAATACTCCTATCGTGGCTATATAAACAGACTGAACACCATAACTTCATCTGTTCGGAAATTCTCGAAACTTTTAACTTTTGGCAAATAAAGAACCTCGGTTATTCAGTCGCCGGAAAATTCCACCGGAAAACCGAAAGCAACCGTAGTGGGTAACTTTCTCTAAATTCTTTGTTTTATACCTCATTTATTACTGTACTAAATCATATCAGAAAAGTATGTAACATCCGTCAAAAACGGATTATCCAAACCCGCTCCGTTTATCAACCGAACAGTCAGTCAAAAATTTCGTTGCGAATTAAATGCCCAAAATATTTTTAAACGATACGTAATCAATTATTATACGGGACTATATATTTAGTTTTTGAAAGCTGTTGAAAATCGCAAAATAAAAATGAAATGATCCAGCCGGGTTTCGAACCCGGGTCACTCGCCGAGTCACTCAGCGACTTATCACCTAACACACAAACCACTGCGCCACTTGTTCTGTTTGATAAATAATAGAATCATTTAATTCATAAAGGGACGTTACGAATTCAAAACCGGCGCCCAAACAGTTCAGTCGTCGGAATCCCGGAAATCTCGCGAGTCTTAACTACAAATTACGTTATAACGTAAACCATTAACCAGACATCGGTTATAACCGATGTTTGAAGTCCGGACCAAAATTATAACCGCCGGAAAATTTAAATCAATGAACCCAGTCGGGAATCAGACCAAGTGCTTCGACGTTTTCCCCTATAAATTCACCCTCAACCCATTGCAAACCTTTTCGCTCAAAACCACACTTTTCCTCGGCGTAATTCCACTCGCCGGAACTTTTCTGTTCGTCGCCGGAAAACCGATTTCCTTATTTCTGAACCTCACTGAGCCCCTGAAGCTTATACCGGAGATACCCATACTTTTTCCAAGCTTTCCGGAGACTTGCTGCTGCAAGACACCTGACGCCGGAGTTGATTGTTGTCGCCGGAGTTCTGCGGAAAACAGAGGGTCCAGTCGGTATACTTCTCCGCCCAATTTCTTTTCCTTTTCACATTTATCTCACCTTAATGAACTGTAAGACGCTAAGGAACTTGAATAAAACTCGAAACAGTCAGACTTTATCTCTGGTTATATTTCAGCGAAGAAGACGATGTATTCGTTATCATATAAGTTTAATATAAATCAAGAAATTAATCGGGTTAGACACACAGTCCAGCGGTGGACTGTGTGCACATATAACGCAAACGTCTCGAGTTCGATTCCGGTTTCACACACGCTGCCTTAATAAAAACCGTTTTTTTTTTGTTTACTGAACCGGAGTCGCCTTAGATATATGTTAAGTATATTAATAATCGGAATAATAACCAAGTTAAACACACAGTCCAGCGGTGGACTGTGTGTATGTTTAATCGCACGTCACAAGTTCGAGTCCGGTCTCCTACATCGACCCGGACAATTATTAACTTTTTAAATAGAGTCAGAAATGAAAGCAGATAATTTGTATTTAAGTATAATAAAAGTGGAAATATATAACATGTTAAACACACAGTCCAGCGGTGGACTGTGTGTTAGATTAAACCACAGGTCCCGGGTTCGAGACCTGTGGAGTGCATGTCCGAGTCGCTTAAACTGTTTTTAAAATAAAAATGATTTTCGGTTTAAACTAATTAATATATATATAAAATTAAAATCAGATTTATAACGGGTTAGACACGTAGCTCAGTTGGTAGAGCTGCGTGCACGCGTACGGGAGGTCTCGGGTTCGAGCCTCACTCAGCGCACTTGTATTCCGAATTGAACCGTCAACGGTCAGGTCAACGGTCAGGTCAAACGGTCAACGGTCAGAAAAAAATCAAATTTTTTTATTATTTTTATTTAATTATTTTAATTAAAAATCAATTAAAAATATAAAATAACATTTTTAAGGTTAGAAAATAGCCTCAAACTCACAAAAATACACTCAACAACCCTACTAAAATAGTTTAATAAAATCCGTTTACTTACCAAACCATAATGCGATTTATCTAGGTTAAATCTCACTCGTGGTTAAAACCACTTCGCGTGCATTCAACGTCATCAACCGAACGCACCCACTGTGAGTGAATCTTACAACTCCCCCTTTTAAATTACACGTTTTGGGGTGTGTCATGTGTTATGAAAATAATTAATTTATTTATTTAAACTTGTGCCATACCACATCATGACCTAAACTTAGATTGTTTTTATTGTTGTGATTTACTTATTTCCTTTTGTCATATTATATGAAACTCATACATTAAGCCCATTAGTTCCTCGTGGAAGACGAGTTGAACAACGCGTGCTACAAATCAAATTCATTATTGCTTATGTGTATATCATTGAGTTTGTATTGTTTGTAGTTGTGTCATTCATATTATCATGGTTATACAATTCATTCATTAGGCCCCTCAGTTCCTCGCGAGAGACGAGTTGAGCATCGCGTGCCTCTAATTGTTCCATTATTATTCATGAGTGTTTCATCCAATATCTTATGATTGTTGATTAAGTTACATCTATTTTTACTCATGTTTGGTTGTGCACATATTTCATAATCAATTTAAATAAATTTGTTCAAATGTTTTCCATAGGATTCACTCGCCAACATTATGTTGATCCAAAAACCCTTTTACACATGATACAGGTGAACAGGTTGAAGCAAGGAAAACATAGGATATGCCTTAGAAGAGAACAAAGAAGTTTAGATTGTTAGTTAGATCATGTTGTAACATTTATTGTAAAATTCCATTTAATTTGTATTAATGAATATGAAACGCTTAATAAATGTCATGAGCTTTGATGATAACCCAATCATGCCCCGATCACCTTTTCCGCTGCGGGTCGGGGTGTGACAGATTGGTATCAGAGCCATGACTATAGGGATATAGGATAGGTTATTAGACCCTTAGAGCCTATACTATAGTCTGCCTAAATTTTAATTGATTAGGTGGTTACATACAAACTTGTGATATTTATTTGTTTCATATTTGTTTACATTTCAGTCAAACATACATGCTTATATACATATTCATCATACATATATACATATTCATTATACATATATCGATGTTCATGTATTCAATTTATTTTCATATTCTCATTATCCAAAGATTTTGTGCAATTTTCAAATCTCATCAAAGTAAGTTCTGCGACGGGCATGTAGTAACTGGAAGGGTACAAGTACCGGTAGTCGGAACGTCCTGTCTAGGCTGGCATTCGTATAAATCCAATATAACGGACCAGTTTGCCTACCTGGGGACCAACGATGAGAGTACGAAGGACCTATTAGGCCAAAGCATACCACACCAAACGTCGTTCGAACTAACCCTACTTTGAGTCGTCACCGTGTCTTCACCTGGACACATTCCGAATATCACACGTTGTATACATATTTCTCGATTTTCTCCGGGTTTTTGTGTACGCAACCTGGCAGAAACCGTGCGAACCATATGAAAAACCGGTATTCATGGGGGCCCACATGATTACACAGGTAATGTATGGCGGCATGAAGGGCCTAACAGCGAGCAAAACCCAAGACATCCAATGGATGTAGTAATTTATTTATCTATAATTATTTTATGAATGTTCATTCCTAATGCGACCCATGAACCCAAAAGCATCCAACTCATACTCTTGTCATGTATTCCTTGTAGATGTCTTCTAACCTCGCCCGTAGGAAGACGAGAGCAAGAAAAGCCCGCGAACGCATGGCTGCCTTAATCGCTCAACAAATGGCTGCTGTAATACCCAATATTGTAATCCAAGTTCAGCAAGCACTTACCGATAATCCTGTCAATCAAGCAAACCAAAACATTTTCAACTCTTCCCCAAATATCACTAAATGCACCTACAAGCATTTCAAATCATGCGACCCCCCGAAATACAAAGGGACTGAAGGCGTCACCGCTCTCCTCCATTGGTTTGAAGAAATGGAGAACACTTTTCTAAATTGCGATTGCCCTGATGATCGCAAAGTGCGTTATGCTACCGGTCGACTATATGGGATAGCACTTACTTGGTGGAACACAGAGAAGGCAAAACGAGGTGTGGAAGATGCTATGTCCTTAACTTGGAACGAATTGAAGGAAATCATGACCAGACGATTTTGCCCAAGGAGCGAAATCAAGAAGTTAGAAGATGAATTTTACTCATTGAAGCAAATGGAAGGAGACCACATCACCTACAACAAAAGATTCCTCGAGTTACATCAAATGGTTCCCAACATGTTCACTCCCCTCTACCGTTTGATCGAGCACTACATTCGTGGTCTTCCGTCAAAGATTCAAGACCCTATTATAAGTACCAAGCCTGCAACTTTGGAAGCAGCAATGGAGCTAGCAACAGAGCTCACTGAGAACCGAATTCGAAACAAAGACTTCAAGGAGGAGAAGAAGAAGGATAAAGAATCGACTGAAACTTCCGACCCCACTCAAACCGAATCCCCTTCTCAACCCAATCCTAAGAGAAGAAGAGTCGGGCGACTTTTCGCTGCTACTCAACGAAATCAACCAGTTTTACATGCCATACCCATTCGAGCTATCCCAATCACCCAAGTGGCACCCAACACAGCTTACCCAGATAAGAAACCATATCTTGGACCTCACCCTCGATGCAACAACTGTTTTTATCACCATCCCTATACCCTACCTTGTCGTCTATGTGCAACTTGTGGACGCTATGGTCATTTGAGCAATGTTTGTCGCACCTTTCAAAACCAAACCATTTCCCCTACTCAAAACATGACCCAAACTTATTATCAACCCCAATACCCCGTGTTCCCATATACTCGAGCTTGTTTCAATTGTGGCGACCCTACCCACTTTAGAAACACATGCCCTCAATTGGTTAACGTTATCAACACTCAAGCCCAATCAAACCCAGTTAACCAAGTAAACCAAGAAAACCCAAACACTATGCCATCAGCAAGAGGAAGAGTCTTCAATATCAACGCCAATCCTGTCGAAGATAATGACGGCCCAAACGAGGATACTCAGCTAGTCCTCTTCGCCGAAGATCCAGATTCAACTCCTATCGTTTAGTTTTATGTTTTTCTTTATCACATGTGTAGACTGTTAGAGTAATTATGGTATATTATATATTATATATTGTTTTCAGTATATGCTTTTGCCGAGGCCGCAGCTCCCCATCCATCGAGGTTGAGTTTGATCCCCATTTTATTATGCGGTTGATCAGGGCGTGCCCGCACGATCGGCTCCGTTTGTTTGAGCCTTGATCGGTTATTTCATTTTACATTTCAATACATGCAATACGTTCGGCTCCGTTTGATTGAGCCTTGAGCGCACATTTCAATTTACATTTCCAATTCATGCAATACGTTCGGCTCCGTTCGATTGAGCCTTGAGCGCACATACAATTCCATTATCAGTATCTTGTGGTTGTGGTGTTTGTAGTAGAGTCGCATCGAACTAACCATAACTTGCGGATAAAGTCAATGAAAATTTGACAAGGATATGGTGGATACGCCGATGGTACTTCCTATATATAAGTATTCTTGTCAAATGATCGGAGGCATTATCAGGCGGTTATGAGAGGTTCCATGCATAGGCTGATTGTGTGATGGTTGTTTAGATTAAGTTGTTCAATTTCAGTACATTCAATACGTTCGGCTCCGTTTGATTGAGCCTTGAGCGCACATACAATTTCATTCAATACGTTCGGCTCCGTTCGATTGAGCCTTGAGCGCACATACAATTCCATTATCAGTATCTTGTGGTTGTGGTGTTTGTAGTAGAGTCGCATCGAACTAACCATAACTTGCGGATAAAGTCAATGAAAATTTGACAAGGATATGGTGGATACGCCGATGGTACTTCCTATATATAAGTATTCTTGTCAAATGATCGGAGGCATTATCAGGCGGTTATGAGAGGTTCCATGCATAGGCTGTTTGTGTGGTTAAGTTATTCATTTTCAGTACATGCAATACGCTCGGCTCCGTTTGATTGAGCCTTGAGCACACAATTTCAATTTCAGTACATTCAATACGTTCGGCTCCGTTTGATTGAGCCTTGAGCGCACATCCATTTCATTTTCAGTACATGCAATACGATCGGCTCCGTTCGATTGAGCTTTGATCGCACAGATATGTTTCATTTCAGTATTTTATGTTTGTTGTATTGGTTGTAGAGTTATAGGACTAATCATAATTCACTGATAAAACCAATGAAAATTTGACAAGAATATGGTGGATACGCCGCTGGTACTTCCTATATATAAGTATTCTTGTCAAAGGATCAGAGGCATTATCGGACGGTTATGAGAAGTTCTATGTAGGATTTATTAGTTTCTTGGTAACCAATCATAACTTGTGGATAAAACTAATGAAAATTTGGCAAGAATATGGTGGATACGCCGCTGGTACTTCCTATATATAAGTATTCTTGCCAAAGGATCAGAGGCATTATCAGGCGGTTATGAGAAGTTCCATGTAGGATTTAGTATTGCCTTGGTTGGAATTGGTGTTACATTTATATCATCATGTTATTTAAAGAGATTGGATTGTGATCCATTTCTACATAAACTAACCTCTCCGTCATAACAAACGAGAGAGGAACTTCCATCATTCAAACATATATGCTATCAGAATGTGGATTCAAATATTTGCTGATGTGTTTATTCATGTTCAAATATTTGCTGATGTGTTTATTCATGTTCGAATATTAGCTGTTGTGTTTACTTATGTTCAAATATCAGTTGTTGTGTTTTTATTTATGTTCCATATAGGTTGTAGTGTTAGAAGTTTCGCCTTAGGATATAACCATACTTTCCCAAACGTATCTAAATCCTTATGCATGATATCATTTTTAGCAAATCGTTTCTGCTTATCAATACTTATACAGTAGGCAACAAAAAGCGATTCCTGAATAGGGTACTTAACCCTTACAAGGAACGTTACCGCCTCGAACAAAAACTTAAACCCTCATTTTTCTGAGCATACAACTGTCAAACAAAACATCACCATCCTTTTTAGTCAAAATATATCATTATTTAAATTTCGGGACGAAATTTCTAAAAAGCAGGGGATACTGTAACATCCGTCAAAAACGGATTTACCAAACCCGCTCCGTTTATCAACCGAACAGTCAGTCAAAAATTTCGTTGCGAATTAAATGCCCAAAATATTTTTAAACGATACGTAATCAATTATTATACGGGACTATATATTTAGTTTTTGAAAAACTGTTGAAAATCGCAAAATAAAAATGAAATGATCCAGCCGGGTTTCGAACCCGGGTCACTCGCCGAGTCACTCAGCGACTTATCACCTAACACACAAACCACTGCGCCACTTGTTCTGTTTGATAAATAATAGAATCATTTAATTCATAAAGGGACGTTACGAATTCAAAACCGGCGCCCAAACAGTTCAGTCGTCGGAATCCCGGAAATCTCGCGAGTCTTAACTACAAATTACGTTATAACGTAAACCATTAACCAGACATCGGTTATAACCGATGTTTGAAGTCCGCGACCAAAATTATAACCGCCGGAAAATTTAAATCAATGAACCCAGTCGGGAATCAGACCAAGTGCTTCGACGTTTTCCCCTATAAATTCACCCTCAACCCATTGCAAACCTTTTCGCTCAAAACCACACTTTTCCTCGGCGTAATTCCACTCGCCGGAACTTTTCTGTTCGTCGCCGGAAAACCGATTTCCTTATTTCTGAACCTCACTGAGCCCCTGAAGCTTATACCGGAGATACCCATACTTTTTCCAAGCTTTCCGGAGACTTGCTGCTGCAAGACACCTGACGCCGGAGTTGATTGCTGTCGCCGGAGTTCTGCGGAAAACAGAGGGTCCAGTCGGTATACTTCTCCGCCCAATTTCTTTTCCTTTTCACATTTATCTCACCTTAATGAACTGTAAGACGCTAAGGAACTTGAATAAAACTCGAAACAGTCAGACTTTATCTCTGGTTATATTTCAGCGAAGAAGACGATGTATTCGTTATCATATAAGTTTAATATAAATCAAGAAATTAATCGGGTTAGACACACAGTCCAGCGGTGGACTGTGTGCACATATAACGCAAACGTCTCGAGTTCGATTCCGGTTTCACACACGCTGCCTTAATAAAAACCGTTTTTTTTTTGTTTACTGAACCGGAGTCGCCTTAGATATATGTTAAGTATATTAATAATCGGAATAATAACCAAGTTAAACACACAGTCCAGCGGTGGACTGTGTGTATGTTTAATCGCACGTCACAAGTTCGAGTCCGGTCTCCTACATCGACCCGGACAATTATTAACTTTTTAAATAGAGTCAGAAATGAAAGCAGATAATTTGTATTTAAGTATAATAAAAGTGGAAATATATAACATGTTAAACACACAGTCCAGCGGTGGACTGTGTGTTAGATTAAACCACAGGTCCCGGGTTCGAGACCTGTGGAGTGCATGTCCGAGTCGCTTAAACTGTTTTTAAAATAAAAATGATTTTCGGTTTAAACTAATTAATATATATATATAATTAAAATCAGATTTATAACGGGTTAGACACGTAGCTCAGTTGGTAGAGCTGCGTGCACGCGTACGGGAGGTCTCGGGTTCGAGCCTCACTCAGCGCACTTGTATTCCGAATTGAACCGGTCAACGGTCAGGTCAAACGGTCAACGGTCAGAAAAAAATCAAATTTTTTTATTATTTTTATTTAATTATTTATTAAATCAATTAAAAATACTTAAAAATAACATTTTTAAGGTTAGAAAATAGCCTCAAACTCACAAAAATACACTCAACAACCCTACTAAAATAGTTTAATAAAATCCGTTTACTTACCAAACCATAATGCGATTTATCTAGGTTAAATCTCACTCGTGGTTAAAACCACTTCGCGTGCATTCAACGTCATCAACCGAACGCACCCACTGTGAGTGAATCTTACAACTCCCCCTTTTAAATTACACGTTTTGGGGTGTGTCATGTGTTATGAAAATAATTAATTTATTTATTTAAACTTGTGCCATACCACATCATGACCTAAACTTAGATTGTTTTTATTGTTGTGATTTACTTATTTCCTTTTGTCATATTATATGAAACTCATACATTAAGCCCATTAGTTCCTCGTGGAAGACGAGTTGAACAGCGCGTGCTACAAATCAAATTCATTATTGCTTATGTGTATATCATTGAGTTTGTATTGTTTGTAGTTGTGTCATTCATATTATCATGGTTATACAATTCATTCATTAGGCCCCTCAGTTCCTCGCGAGAGACGAGTTGAGCATCGCGTGCCTCTAATTGTTCCATTATTATTCATGAGTGTTTCATCCAATATCTTATGATTGTTGATTAAGTTACATCTATTTTTACTCATGTTTGGTTGTGCACATATTTCATAATCAATTTAAATAAATTTGTTCAAATGTTTTCCATAGGATTCACTCGCCAACATTATGTTGATCCAAAAACCCTTTTACACATGATACAGGTGAACAGGTTGAAGCAAGGAAAACATAGGATATGCCTTAGAAGAGAACAAAGAAGTTTAGATTGTTAGTTAGATCATTTGTAACATTTATTGTAAAATTCCATTTAATTTGTATTAATGAATATGAAACGCTTAATAAATGTCATGAGCTTTGATGATAACCCAATCATGCCCCGATCACCTTTTCCGCTGCGGGTCGGGGTGTGACAAAGTATAACTGTTATAATTCATTTATGAAAAGTTCTTGATTTGGGTATCGTTCTGTGCTCAAACTGTTGAAGAAGACGAATCATTTAAGTGGTTAAATATAAAAAAAATCCGGATTTTAACCGGGTTAGACACACAGTCCAGTGGTGGACTGTGTGCAATTGTAGTATACAAGGTCGGGGTTCGATCCATGCTTACAACCGGTTTTCTTGTAATAAAACTCAAATTTTTAAAATTAATCAGAAGGTGTTCCGGTAGTGTTTAAGTTTAACGAAAATCCTGATATGAATGGGTTAGACACCTAGCCCGGTTGGTTGGGCTGGGTGCAAGACTACGGATGGGTCTCGGGTTCGAATCATGCGCCAATAACGCTTCAATTGGTTTAAAACCTTTTTAATTAAAATGATTTTCTGAAATGATTTAGTAAGTATATAAGAGTAATAAAAAACAGATTACTTTCGGGTTAGACACGTAGCTCAGTTGGTAGAGCTGCGTGCACGTAAGCAAGAGGTCTCGAGTTCGAATCCCGTATCACACTGCCTAATACCTTGAGTGAACCGGTCAGGCTTGTCAGAGGCCTGACAATATTTTTATTATTATTTTATTTATTTTATTATTTATTTATTATCTTATTTTAAATTATGCATCCTTTCTAATAAAAAAAATTTATTTAAAAACACATGATAATAAATTTCAAAAAAATATAAAACCACCAGATATAACCTTGAAAATTTAACAAAAAGATTAAATAAAAATATTATATTGTTATATTTATCGAATTATCGTATAATTATCTTTTAGGTTAGAAGTTCGTCGGTTTAATCGTGCGCTCTCTTTACCACTCAAGAATACCCACCCAAGGTGAGTGAATCTCTACAAATTCACCGTTTTAATCACGTTTTGGAGTGTATCATGTGTCGTATTATTCCTTTATTTTATCTAAACACTTGTGCTTATATCATTTTGTGATCAAATGTGTATTGGTTGTTGTGTGATTTATATGTGGATCAAATTTATCATTTCAGTGCACGCATTTTCATTAGACCCATCAGTTCCCCGTGGGATACGGGTTGAGCATCAGGTGCCTCATTAGATCGGCTCCGTTTGATTGAGCCTTGATCTCAAATACATCATTATTCATGTCATATATTCATTTAATGTGATTTGTGATTGTTTACATTTATATATTTGCTCACATGTGATTTATGCACGAATTTTCCTTAATAAATAAAACATGCAATTATGAAAAATGTTTTATCAAGGTTCACTCGCCAACTTTTGTTGACCCAAAATTTCCCCCTGTTTTACATATGATACAGGTGATCCAGTTGAGGAAAGAAACACTTAGGACGGCCTAGAAGAATAAACAAGTTATTGCGTTGGAATAAACATTTAGATTTGGTTTTCTTTTGTTTTTTATGAATTTTGTTTATTGGATAACTAAGTTGTAACTTGAGTTTAATAAATATGAAACTTCTTAGTAAATATCATGAGCTTTGGTGATAACCCAATTATGCCCCGACTCTTATTCCGCTGCGGGTCAGGGTGTGACAGATTGGTATCAGAGCTTGTGACTATATGGATATAGGATAGGTTATTAGACCCTTAGAGCCTATACTATAGTTGATTAAATTTTAAATTGTTTATGTGTTACATGCAAACTGCATGATGTTCATATGTTTCATGTTTATTTTCACACCCAATATTATGCAAGCACTCTCACAAGTACATGTTAATATGCAACGCTCATCATAGTTCATATCCTCATAACATGTCATATTTATGAAAGCACACACCTCACGATTTCCATTATTTTTGCAATGATTTCGTATTTTTCAAATCACATCAAAGTGAGTTTTCACAACGGGCATGTAGTAACTGGAAGGGTACGAGTACCGGTAGTCGGAACGTCCTGTCTAGGCTTGGCATTCGTATAAATCCAAAATAAAGGACATGTTTGCCTACCTGGGGACTAACGATGAGAGTACGAAGGACCTATTAGGCCAAAGCATGCTATACCAAACGTCGTGTGAGCTAACCCCACTTTGAGTTGTCATTGTGTCTACACCTGGACACCCTCCTGCCATGCATTTCGCAATCATGTTTTACGATTTTCATTCGGGTGGTGCGAGTGTTAACCCGCCGACACCAATTGAATCCTACCAAACCCAATAGTCATGGGGGCCCACATGACTACACGGGAAATGGTATGGGGGACATTTGGAGGCCCAAACATGAGCAAACCCAAGACATCCTATGGATGTAGATAAATTATTTTCAGTTATGATTGTTTTCATTCTTTTTACGACACATGACACCTAGGAAATTCTTAAACTCACCATCTTCCTACATATGTTCCTGTAGATGTCGGCTAGACAATCACGTGGAGGTAGAAGGTCAGGAAAGTCAAGCGAACGCTTGGCCACGCAAATTGCTAACAAATGGCCGCCGTACTTCTTGACATTGTATTACAAGTTCAACAAGCTCTCACCGCTAATCCCATCAACCCTCCCAACCAAGAAGACCAAAGTGTCACACCCCGACCCGGAGCGGAATAAAAGTCGGGGCATAATTGCGTTATCACCAAAGCTCATGATATTTACTAAGATGTTTCATATTTATTAAATTCAAATTACAAACTTAAATATCCAAAAACAAAATCCATACAATTACAAAGGAAAATGAAACTATATATTTATTCCAAAGCATTAACTTCTGTCTCAGCTGGATCACCTGTATCATGTGTAAAACAGGGGAGATTTTGGGTCAACAAAAGTTGGCGAGTGAACCTTGATAAAACATTTTAACTAATTTCTTGTTTTAATTATTAAATAAATTCGTGCATTAATCACATGTGAGCAAACATATACATGTAAACAATCACAAACCACTTTGGATGAATATATGACATGAATGATGATGTATTTGAGATCAAGGCTCAATCAAACGGAGCCGATCTAATGAGGCTCCTGATGCTCAACCTGTATCCCACGGGGAACTGATGGGCCTAATGAAATGCGTGCACTGTAATAATAAATTTGATCTACATATAATTCACACAACAATCAATATACATTTGATCACGGATATGATGTATGCACAAGTGTTTAAATAAAATAAAAGAATAGTACGACACATGATACACCCCAAAACATGATTAAAACGGGTTTGTAGAGATTCACTCACAGTGGGTGCGCTTCTTGATTATGATGAATGCGCACGAATTTATGATTAACCGACGAGGGAAAACTAACCTAAATAATAACGAAATAATTCGATAAATAAATAAATTTTATTTGAGATTAATATTTTTAATTAGTGCTCTTAATGAGATTTTTAGATTTATTTTTATGAGTTTATTGCAAATTTTTAACCTTAGGAATCTTATTTTTAAGTATTTTTAAATAATTTTTAAACTTTAATAAGTAAAAATAAGAAAACAGATTTTTTTTTAAATGTTGACCTTGTCAGGTCTGACCGGGTCTGACCGGTCGGATAGCATGAAATTCAGGCGGCGAGTGAGGTTCGAACCCGTGACCTCTCGTATACGTGCACGCAGCTCTACCAACTGAGCTACGTGTCTAACCCGAAATATTCTCTGTTTTAATTATATATATATACTAACTAGCTTTAACCTTATTTAGTTTTTATTAAAAAGGATTTAATATGGCCGAATCTGGTTACAGAACCCGGACTCGAACTCGGGATCTATGGTTCGAGTGCACACAGCCCAACCAGTTGGACTGTGTGTCTAATCTGCATAAATACTGGATTATATTCCTTTTATATATATACTGTGAATTGATCTGAATAAGTTTAAAAAGTGTTGGCTTTATTTCAGAAAATCGGAAACATGTGCGACTCGAACTCAGGACGTGTGCTTTGTAATTGCACACAGTCCACCGCTGGACTGTGTGTCTAACCCGGTTAAATACCCGATTTTAATTATATTAGTATACAACTTAAGCTTCGTCTTCTTCACTAAGAAAAACACAGAACAGTGATCCCGACTGTTTTGCTTAATTGACCAACAAACTTATACTAGATTGAATAAAAAGATTAAGTAACATGATATACCAAAACAGAGAGTTTCTTCAGATTTCCGACAAAGTTTTCGTCGACCCTGATTTGCGATTTCCGGCGAGAGTTTCCGGCTGGTGCAGTCGTCTTCCGGCGGTCAAGACTTCGATCAGAGAGAATTATAGTGCGTTTTCGAAAGGATTGAGCGAGGTTTTTGTGGTCTGTGCATCGGATTTATAGTGAAATCCTAATCATAAGATTTTCCGTTTCGGAGCTTGAATTACGGGTTGATGATTTCAACTTTGAACGGTTTGGAGTTTTAATTCGATTTTGATTTCGAAATTGTAACTGTTTTCCGTTCTAAAAACAGACATTGCTTGATTGAAGTTGGCGGTTACAGTCGCGATTCAAACAGGTGATATGCGAATCTTTATATAAGACTTAATTGTTTTCAGTTTTAATCACAAATGTGTGTGTAGTGTAGTGGTGAAGGCTGTGTGTGTGTAAGTGGGAGACCCGGGTTCGAGACCCGGCTTCCCTGTTTATTTTTATTTTTATTTTTTATTTATTTATTATTAGTGATTAATTTAACTTACTTTTTTTTGTTTTATTTATTAATTATGGTTTTTAAATTCTAAAGTATTTATTAACTAAGAGATATTTAAAATAACCGGAAAAATAAATATGCAACGAACTTTTAACTGAATATTTGATTATTAAACGAATCGGGTTTTGAAACCCGTTTTACAACGAATGTTACACAAAGCGTCGCCAATCCTCCTCCCAAAACCCCAAAATGCACCTACAAACACTTCAAATCCTGCGATCCCCCAAAATATGAAGGGACTGAAGGTGTCACCGCTCTCCTTCACTGGTTTGAGGAGATGGAAAACACTTTCCTCAATTGCGACTGTCCCGAGGACCGTAAGGTACGTTACGCAACTGGAAGGTTGTTTGGGGTAGCCCTCACCTGGTGGAACACGGAAAAGGGTAAGCGAGGTGTTGAAGATGCCATGGCTTTAACATGGGAAGAGTTAAGCGAAATCATGACAAGACGCTTCTGTCCAAGAAGCGAAATCAAAAAGCTAGAAGACGAGTTTCACGCGTTGAAACAAAAGGAAGGAGACCACACTTCATACAATAAGAGATTTCTCAATTGAACCAGATGATCCCCAATTTGTTCACCCCCTTATATCGTTTAGTCGAACACTACATTCGAGGCCTTCCTTCGAAAATCCAAGATTCAGTTTTAAGCACTTCGCCTGCAACACTTGAAGCCGCAATGGAGTTAGCTACGGAACTCACTGAAAATCGCATTCGAAACGGCAAATTCAAGGAGGAGAAGAAGAAATCACCCAATGAGCCCCCAATTTCAAACCACCCGGGTTCATCCTCGAAGTTTGTTGGTAAGAGGAAGCGAAATGGCAAGAACTTTGCCGTCACCCAAACCAACCCTCCCATCACAGCTGCACCAATCACTCAAGTTGCCCCTCCAGCCGCACCATTCAAAAGGCCATACACTGGCCCCCACCCAAAGTGTAACCAATGTCAATACCATCATCCTCCTGAAAACCCCTGCCAACATTGCACCAGCTGTGGTCGTGCGGGTCACACCATCAAACCTGCCGTACCCTTCAGCGATTAAACCGCAGTCAACCTCTAACCCAAACCCAAAATCAAATGGTGGGCCAAGCCCAACAACCCTTACTTCTACCACCTGCACAACACGCAGCCCAACCTTACTACCAACCCAACTACCCCATGATGCAACCCATGCGAGCCTGTTTCAATTGTGGGGACCCAAACCACTTCAGGAACACTTGTCCACGCCTAGTGAACATCATCCATGCCCAAGCTAAAGCAAACCCGGTAAACCAAGCTAACCAAGCTCCTCCACCCGCCAGAGGAAGAGCTTTCAATATCAATGCCAACCAAGCCAGGGCTGACAACAATGTGGTCAACGGTACGTTTCTCATAAATGGTAGTTATGCATCCATATTATTCGATACTGGTGCGGATAAGAGCTTTGTGTCTTTAGAATTCGAATCTACCCTTGATCTACCTCGTGCTGATTTCGTTGAATCTCTGACGGTGGAAGTTGCTGACGGAAAACCCGTCTCATTAAACTCTATTGTATGCGATTGTACTCTCACTCTAAACAACCACGATTTCTCAATTGACCTCATCCCTATGAAGTTGGGAAGTTTCGATGTTATAATCGGTATGACTGGCTCAGCTAGCATTACGCTGAAGTAGTGTGCCACGAAAAATTCATCCGCATTCCTCTTGCAGACGGTCAAACATTACGTATTTTTGGGGAAACCCCTTCGAAAGGACTCAAATTGATGACCTGCCTTCAAGCCCGAAGTTATCTTCGCAAGAACTACGTCGCATTTCTAGCCCACGTCGTCAAGAGGGGAGACAAGGAGAGGAAGCTCGAAGATATTCCAATTGTGAAGGAATTTCCACAAGTTTTCCCGATGACGTTTCAGGACTTCCTCCTGTGAGAGAAGTCGAATTTCGAATCGATCTTGTGCCCGGCGCTACACCAGTCGCAAAATCTCTTTATAGGTTAGCCCCATCCGAGATGCAGAGTTGACCGACAAAGGATTCATACGTCCTAGCTCGTCGCCTTGGGGTGCAGCTGTTCTTTTTGTGAAGAAGAAAGATGGAACGTTTCGCATGTGTATTGATTATAGAGAACTCAACAAGTTGACGGTTAAGAATCGCTATCCACTGCCTCGCATTGATGACCTTCTAGACCAACTTCAAGGCGCCACATGTTTTTCCAAAATCGATCTTCGTTCTGGCTATCATCAGCTTAGAGTGCGCGAAGAAGATATCCCAAAAACCGCCTTCCGAACTCACTATGGTCATTACGAGTTCATGGTTATGCCCTTCCGTTTAACCAACGCCCCCGCTGTCTTCATGGATTTAATGAATAGGGTATGCAAACCCTACCTCGACCGTTTCGTCATAGTCTTCATCGACGACATTCTTATCTACTCCAAGTCAAAATCCGATCATGAGCGACACCTTCGACACATACTTACCCTCTTAAGGACTGAAAAGCTTTACACTAAGTTCTCAAAATGCGAATTCTGGTTAGAAGAAGTACAATTCCTTGGTCATGTCGTCAATAACAAAGGGATTCATGTCGATCCTTCAAAAATCAAGGCAGTACAGGAATGGCAAGCGCCACGTATTCCTACCGAAGTTAGGTCATTTCTTGGTTTGGCTGGTTACTACCGACGCTTCATTGCCAATTTTTCCCGTATCGCCGTACCGCTCACGACCTTGACTCATAAAGGAAAACCCTTCATTTGGGGACCTAAGCAAGAGGAGGCCTTCCAAACTCTAAAGCAAAAACTTTGTGACGCACCTATCCTCACACTCCCTGAGGGTTGCGATGACTTTGTGGTATATTGCGACGCATCAGGGCAAGGGCTAGGCTGTGTATTGATGCAAAGAGGAAAAGTGATAGCCTATGCCTCTAGGCAACTCAAAGTTCACGAGAAGAATTACACCACCCACGACCTGGAACTTGGAGCCGTTGTGTTCGCTCTCAAGATATGGAGACATTACCTCTACGGTACCAAGTGTGAAATATACACTGAACACAAGAGTCTCCAACATATCTTCAACCAGAAAGAGTTGAATATGAGGCAACGAAGATGGGTCGAACTGCTCAACGACTACGACTGTGAAATTCGGTACCATCCTGGCAAGGCAAACATGGTGGCCGATGCGCTCAGTCGAAAAGGTTATGCGAACTCTATTCGTCTTCTATGTTCGCAAATTATAACCGACATCAAAGATCGAATTCGGGCAGCTCAACATGTTTCTGTAACAGAAAATGACGTACGCAATGAGCTGTCATGTGGAGCTGAACTCAAAATTGAAACCAAATCCGATGGTATTCGATACTATTTAAACCGCATATGGATTCCTGATCGCGATAACCTTCATGATTTCCTCATGAATGAGGCACACAAAACACGATATTCTGTACACCCAGGAGCCGATAAGATGTATCAAGACCTACGATACACCTACTGGTGGCCTGGCATGAAAAAGGACATCGCTGTTTTTGTTTCCAAGTGTCTTACTTGTTCCAAAGTGAAAGCTGAACATCAAAGACCTTCAGGACTTCTAGTCCAACCTGAAATACCTGTATGGAAGTGGGAAAACATAACCATGGACTTCGTTACCGGGTTACCTCGCACCTCCAGTGGGTATGACACCATATGGGTAATCATTGATCGTCTTACAAAATCATCTCATTTTATTCCGATTCGTGAGGACTTCAAGAATGAGAAGTTAGCTCGAATCTACATCAACGAAATCGTAAGCCGTCATGGTGTACCGTTAAGCATCATTTCAGACCGTGATGGTCGTTTCACTTCACGAACATGGCAAGCCGTACAAACCGCTTTGGGTACACGGTTAGATCTCAGTACCGCCTTTCACCCTCAAACTGATGGTCAGTCTGAACGCACCATACAAACTCTTGAAGACATGCTTCGAGCATGTGTCATAGACTTCAAAGGAAACTGGGACGCTCATCTACCGTTAGTCGAATTTTCATACAACAATAGCTACCATTCAAGCATCGGCATGGCTCCTTTCGAGGCTTTATACGGTCCAAAATGCTGATCTCCAGTATGCTGGCACGAAATTGGTGAAACGCAAATCACCGGACCTGAATTAATTCAAGAAACAACCGACAAAATTCTTCAAATTCGAAACAATCTTCTAGCAGCTCAAAGTCGTCAAAAAAAGTTATGCTGACAAACGACGAAAGCCCTTGGAGTTTGACATTGGTGATCAAGTACTTTTAAAAGTATCACCGTGGAAGGGAGTGTTTCGTTTTGGCCAGAAGGGCAAGCTAGCACCATGCTACGTAGGACCTTTCAAGATACTTGAAAGAGTAGGTCCTGTAGCTTACAAGCTTGACCTACCAGAAGAGCTTAACAGAATTCATCCCACATTCCACGTATCAAACTTGAAAAAGTGCCTCGCCGATGAAAACCTCCATATTCCTCTAGAAGACATTCAAGTCGATGAATCGAGGCACTTCGTTGAAAGACCAGTGGAAATCATGGATTTCGGAGAGAAGCGTTTAAGGAGAAGTCGTATTCCAATTGTCAGGGTACGTTGGGAGTCAAAACGAGGGCCCGAGTTTACTTGGGAACGTGAAGACTCAATGCGCGAAAAGTACCCGCACCTCTTTCCGGTTACCACTACTACTTAAATTTCGGGACGAAATTTCTAAAAGCAGGGGATACTGTAACATTTATGAAACACGGGTTCAAAACCCGCTTCGTTTAATAATCAAATATTCGGTTAAAAGTTCGTTGCGTATTTATTGTGCCGATTATTTTAAATATTTCATAATTAATAAATATTATAGAATTTAAAAACCATAATTAATAAATAATAATAATAAGTAAATTAAAATAAACCCAAAAATAATAAATAGAGTAGCCGGGTCTCGAACCCGGGTCTCCCGGACTCACACACACTCATAACACCACTACTCCACACCCACTTTAGTGTCTTAAAACCAAAACTAATAACATTTAAAAAGGTCAAACATCAAACCTGCAAATCAAGTCGCACATTTGAAACCGCCGGCGAAGCTAGGATCTCGGAATCAGTCTCTATGTTCTTTCGAATAAAAACGTTGTAACCGACTAGTAACCGTTGATGTTTAATTCCATAAATCAAAACCGAATTCAATCATTTGTTTTGAAACCGATTTCAATCAATTCCTTTGAAACTGAAACAATACTCCTATCGTGGCTATATAAACAGACTGAACACCATAACTTCATCTGTTCGGAAATTCTCGAAACTTTTAACTTTTGGCAAATAAAGAACCTCGGTTATTCAGTCGCCGGAAAGTTCCACCGGAAAACCGAAAGCAACCGTAGTGGGTAACTTTCTCTAAATTCTTTGTTTTATACCTCATTTATTACTGTACTAAATCATATCAGAAAAGTATAACTGTTATAATTCATTTATGAAAAGTTCTTGATTTGGGTATCGTTCTGTGCTCAAACTGATGAAGAAGACGAATCATTTAAGCGGTTAAATATAAAAAAATCCGGATTTTAACCGGGTTAGACACACAGTCCAGTGGTGGACTGTGTGCAATTGTAGTATATAAGGTCGGGGTTCGATCCATGCTTACAACCGGTTTTCTTATAATAAAACTCAAATTTTTAAAATTAATCAGAAGGTGTTCCGGTAGTGTTTAAGTTTAACGAAAATCCTGATATGAATGGGTTAGACACCTAGCCCGGTTGGTTGGGCTGGGTGCAAGACAACGGATGGGTCTCGTGTTCGAATCATGCGCTAATACCGCTTCAATTGGTTTAAAACCTTTTTAATTAAAATGATTTTCTGAAATGATTTAGTAAGTATATAAGAGTAATAAAATACAGATTACTTTCGGGTTAGACACGTTGCTCAGTTGGTAGAGCTGCGTGCACGTAAGCAAGAGGTCTCGAGTTCGAATCCCGTATCACGCTGCCTAATACCTTGAGTGAACCGGTCAGGCTTGTCAGAGGCCTGACAATATTTTTTATTATTATTTTATTTATTTTATTATTTATTTTTATCTTATTTTAAATTATGCATCATTTCTAATAAAAAATTATTTAAAAACACATGATAATAAATTTCAAAAAAATATAAAACCACCAAATATAACCTTGAAAATTTAACAAAAAGATTAAATAAAAATATTAGATTGTTATATTTATCGAATCATCGTATTATTATCTTTTAGGTTAGTAGTTCGTCGGTTAAATCGTGCGCTCTCTTTACCACTCAAGAATATGCACCCAAGGTGAGTGAATCTCTACAAATTCCCCGTTTTAATCACGTTTTGGGGTGTATCATGTGTCGTATTATTCCTTTATTTTATCTAAACACTTGTGCTTATATCATTTTGTGATCAAATGTGTATTGGTTGTTGTGTGATTTATATGTGGATCAAATTTATCATTTCAGTGCACGCATTTTCATTAGGCCCATCAGTTCCCCGTGGGATACGGGTTGAGCATCAGGTGCCTCATTAGATCGGCTCCGTTTGATTGAGCCTTGATCTCAAATACATCATCATTCATGTCATATATTCATTTAATGTGATTTTGATTGTTTACATTTATATATTTGCTCACATGTGATTTATGCACGAATTTTTCTTAATAAATAAAACATGCTATTATGAAAAATATTTTATCAAGGTTCACTCGCCAACTTTTGTTGACCCAAAATTTCCCCTTGTTTTACATATGATACAGGTGATCCAGTTGAGGAAAGAAACACTTAGGACGGCCTAGAAGAATAAACAAGTTATTGCGTTGGAATAAACATTTAGATTTGGTTTTCTTTTGTATTTGTATGAATTTTGTTTATTGGATAACTAAGTTGTAACTTCAGTTTAATAAATATGAAACTTCTTAGTAAATATCATGAGCTTTGGTGATAACCCAATTATGCCCCGACTCTTATTCCGCTGCGGGTCGGGGTGTGACACATAATCCTGGGTATGCCAGGTATTGGCTACGGACGGCTTAAAGTGCCAAAATAGCATTTTAAAATCGTTTTTATAAGCTTTATATAGTTTAGGAGCCAAAGTGTCAAATTTTAAAACTGAAATAGGGGCGGTCGCAGGCCGCGAGAGACCCGGCCTGTGTCTCTCGCGCCCCGCGAGAATAGACCTGCAGCAGAAAGTTTGTTTTGGAGCCCAAGCAAAGCTCCAAAACCATTAAATCGAAACCATGGCCTTCCTAATCAGCTATGCCACGTTTTGGGACACTTGTAAGCTTCTTCTTACACCCCTAGACACCTGGCTTTACCTCTTTTGAGCTCTCCAACTATAAATAGGTGCTTAAGTTCACCATTTCAACTTGCACCTTTCTTATTCACTCTTCTCCCTCCTCTGGAAGTTCCTAACTAAAAGGAGCAGTCCAACATAGTTCTTTTGCATCTAGGAATCACTGGTAAGTGTTCCTTCCTTGTGCATTTTCGTTTATAGGCTTCTATAGCCTAAAGTCAAGTGTTTTACGTAAAACGCTTTGACTTTCGGTTAAGACCATTATGGTCCAGCCATTGTTCGAAATGAACATGGCTAAGTGATCGTAATAAGTAGGTGTTAATCCCTATAAAGGGCACCTTCTGAAGATCACGTTTGCTAGACCAATTGACGGGTCAAATTTATATTATTAAAAAGTCAAACAGGCCATTTTTCGGAAAAATCATAAATTGATCTTATATATGTTATGAAACCTGTTTTGATACTTAAACAAGTTGGTAATAATTATTAGAACATGTATGAACATGTTCGGCTCGTCAGTTTCAGATTTAGGGTCGGTTCGCAATCAAAAGTCGCAAGGTTTGACTTCTACTTTGACTTTCGATTCTGACCCGATTTAGTTTAGTTACCCACTGATCTAAAGTTGCATTATGATCATAATATAATATAATATAGCATAACCCTCTGAGGTTATATTACATGATCATATTCAGAATCCAAGTTTATGCGCAAGTTCCATAATTATGTCATATTTGACCAAAATGTCATTTTTGAACAAAACCAGGTTTTAATGATAAATAAACATGAAATTGAGTTTCCTAATGATGTAATATTATAAGTAGGATTATTTGGGATGTTAAACCAAGTTATAAAACTATGTCGGTTTATACAACCGTTAGTATTTAATTGGCTAGTTTATGCCATAATTCAGACTAGAGCCTTCTCGGTAAAAGCTATCTGCACTCGGTACTTTTGGATACGGCTGAGTTATTTAAAAATAAAAGAAGAAAGCAACCTCAGGTAAATACTCTCAACTTATTTCCCCTATAAGGGCTTGGGATATGGTAAATTTTTATTGCATGGTCCATTGCATGGTTAACATTCCTAAGATAATAAAAGATTTCGTGCCGTTTGAACTTGAAATCATTTTTTTTATATTTTCAAAATGACTCATTTGGGTGTATTTACCAGCGTAAGCTGACGTATCCTTCAAAGACTAATCTGCAGGTACAACACGAAAGTAAGCCGGAAGCTGCTCGGTAGAGAATAAGAGGATTCTTGTAAACCCTTAGATCTGCCTAAAGTCTATTTTGTATTATTTCTTGTACATTCTATGATCCGCCTGAGGATCTTCTATTACGAGCCTGTATATTATTTTAGATTTCGAACATTTCGCTTTGTAATAGTAATTTTACTCCAAGACTTCCGCTGTGCTATATTTAATTGACAATGATGTTATCAACTTACGTCACGATACTCCCCACCCGGGTCCACCGGTGTTTGGATTTCAGGGTTGGAAATCTGGGGTGTGAAATAAGAACATGTGTAACATCCGTCAAAAACGGATGTTACCAAACCCGCTCCGTTTATTAACCGAACAATCAGTTAAAAATTTCGTTGCGAATTTAATGCCCAAGATAATTTTAAACGATACATAATCAATTATTATATTGGAAAATATAATTTGTTTTTGAAAAACAGTTAAAAATCAGAAAATAAAAATGATTTGGCACTGCCGGGTTTCGAACCCGGGTCAGTCAGCCGGTCAACACAACTTAACACTCAACACTCAACCACTGCGCCACTAGTGTTTCTTGTGAATTAATGAAGACAATTAATTCATATCATGATTTTCCGAATTCAAAAACCGGCGCCCAAATGCAGTCGTCGGAAATCCCGGCGATCTCGCCAAGAAATTACGATATCTTCAGTTATAACGTAAACATTTACTAGGACATCAGTTATAACCGACGCCTGAGTCCGCGACACAAACTATAACCGCCAGAAAACGTAATGACTTTGAATCAAGTCAGAAATTGGACCAAGTTCATCGATAACCTGCACTATAAATACCTCCTCGAACCTCTGCAAGCTTTTTCGCTCAAAACCGCACCCTTTCTCGGCGAAAATTTACTCGCCGGAATATTTCTGCACATCGCCGGAAAACCGAGTCCTTCACTTCTAAGCCTTACTAAACCCCCTGAGCTTATACCGAAGTCACCCACATCCTTTTCAAGCTTTCTGAAGACTCGCTGCTGCAAGACACACGACGCCGGAATCTGTTGCTGTCGCCGGAGTTCTGCCGGAGAAACAGAGGAATCCAGTCGGTATACCTCACGCTTAAATCTTCCCTTCTTTTTACATATCTCATCTGTAATTAATTGAAAAACGCTAACGAACACGATTAAAACATCGAACCAGTCGGATTTCCGATTCTGGTTAAAATCAACGAAGAAGACGAAGTTTTCTGTAATGTATAAGTTTAATTTAAATCAAGAAATAACTCGGGTTAGACACACAGTCCAGCGGTGGACTGTGTGCACATTAAACACACTAACGTCTCGAGTTCGAATCTTGTCCCACGCATGCTGCCTTAATAAGAATGTCTTTTTTTTGTTAAACGAACCGGAGTCACACTATTACATTTAAGTATATTAATAACCGGAATAATAACCAAGTTAGACACACAGTCCAGTGGTGGACTGTGTGTATGTTTTATCACAGGACACGAGTTCGAGTCCGGTCTTCTGCACCGATCCGGACAAATATCTAACTTTTTAAATAAGTCAGAAATGAAAATACTTAGTTTGTATTTAAGAATAATAAAAATCAGTTTAGTTAATAAGTTGGACACACAGTCCAGCGGTGGACTGTGTGTTAGCATAAGCCACAGGTCCCGGGTTCGAGACCTGTGGAGCGCACCGAGTCTTTGGATTAAAATCGTTTTTAAAAATAAAGGATTTTCTGTTTAATCTAATTAATGTATAAATATAATTAAAAATAGAAATATTTCGGGTTAGACACGTAGCTCAGTTGGTAGAGCTGCGTGCACGCGTACGGGAGGTCTCGGGTTCGAGCCTCACTCAGCGCACACTTACACGCATGCGAACCGGTCAAAGTCAAAGTCAAAGTCATCGGTCAACGGTCAATCGTAGCAAAAAAATCAATTTTTATTTATTTATTTTATTTATTTATTTTAATTAAAAATCAATTAAAAATACCTAAAAATAACATTTTTAAGGTTAGAAAATAGCCTTAAACTCACAAAAATACACCCAACAATCCTACTAAAATGGATTAATAAAATCCCATTACTTACCGAACCATAATGTTATTTATCTAGGTTAATTTCACTCGTGGTTAAAAACCACTTCGCGTACATTCAACATCATCAACCGAACGCACCCACTGTGAGTGAATCTTACAACTCCCCCTTTTTAATTACACGTTTTGGGGTGTGTCATGTGTCACAAAATAATTAACTCGTTTATTTAAACTTGTGTCATACCATATCGTGATCTAAACTTAGATTGTTTATATTGTTGTGATCATGTATTTCATTTTGCCAACTTTATATGTAATTCATTCATTAAGCCCATCAGTTCCTCGTGGGAGACGAGTTGAGCAACGCGTGCCTCAAAAACCAATCCATTATTGTTCATGTGTGTATTATTGAGTTTATATTGTTGTAGTTATGTCTTTCATATTATCATGTTTATGCAATTCATTCATTAGGCCCATCAGTTCCTCGTGAGAGACGAGTTGAGCAACGCGTGCCTCTAAACGACCCATTATTGTTCATGTGTGTATTGGTTAATATTAAATTGATTTATGAATAAGTTTACTTCTATTTTTACTCATGTGTGGTTGTGCACTTTATTTCATAATCAATTAAATAAACTTGTTCAAATGTTTTCCATAGGATTCACTCGCCAACTTTTTGTTGATCCAAAAACCCTTTTACATATGATACAGGTGAACAGGATGAAGCAAGGAAAACATAGGAAATGCCTTAGAAGAAAACAAAGAAGCTTAGACTGATGTTTAGGTCATTGATATAATTATGATTGTAAATTTCCATTAAATTGTATTAATGAATATGAAACGTTAAAATAAATGTCATGAGCTTTGATGATAACCCAATCATGCCCCGATCACCTTTTCCGCTGCGGGTCGGGGTGTGACAACATGTTCGGCTCGTCAATTTCAGTTCTAGGGTCGGTTCGTAACCGAAAGTCGCAAAGTTTGACTTCTGCTTTGACTTTCGATTCTGACCCGATATAGATTAGTTAGCTACTGATCTAAAGTTGCATTATGATCGTGATAATATGTAGCATAACCCTGTGAGGTTATATTACATGATCTTAACAGAATATGAGTTTATGCACAAGTTTCGTAATTATGCCATTTTGACTAAAATGCCCTTTTTGCATAAAATGAGGTTTAAATGATAACGAACTTGAAAATGAGTTTCCTACTGATGGAATATTATAAGTAGGATTATTTGGGATGTCAAAACAGAGTTATAAACTGAGTTTATGAACAAGTCCTTATATTATGTCGATAAATGACGAAAAGGCCCTTGTGGCTTATAAAATGGTTTTAATCATATATTTTCAAAGTAAATCTTTTACCTACTGATATGTTATATTAAATAACATATCTAAGACATGTTAACCTGACCTTAACATCAGTTTTCATTAATCATCACATAAATTGTCATTTTACGACATAAGCGCCGTTTCGGCGCATAGTATGGTTTTAAACCATATTTACCAACCAAGACTTGTTACCTACTAGTTTTAAAATTTATTTTAAATATTTTTACAGCAGGTACATGATATAAACTCAGAATCCTAACTAATTTATAAACTATGTGTAAAATGACCAAAATGCCCCTTCGGTGCATAGTTTGGTCATAAAAGATAAATCTCACATATAGTTAATATCCTACTGATATTATATTATAAATAAGTTACTTTTCCATAATACTTAATGTTATAATGTTAAATTATATTCAAGTTCCTTTTATAAGGTATGAAATTACCAAAATGCCCTTATGAGGCATAGTTTCATTTTAAAACCTTAACGGGCATATAAGTTGATATCCTATTGATATTACAACTTATTTAAAATATAATGGCATATAGAACTTGTCCATGACTTATCCGGTTACCCGATATCGCTGATATGCGTACGGTTAAGTATATGTAACTAGTTTACAAAAATAAACCGAAACGAGTCTAACCTTGTCATTTAAGTCTCAAAATCCAGAATGTTTATAGTTTATCCATATTACACAAGTCAAAGTACTTGTTGATTAAACTACATTCTATTTGATCATCGTTTAATCTAGCGTTATACGTTTTGATCAAGTACGCTAGTCGGTCTAAGTCTATGACTTAAGAAAGACCGTTAGTATTTAATTGGTTAGCTTATGCCAAAATCCAGACTAGAGGCATTCCGGTAAATGCTATCTGCACTTAGTGCTTTTGTGTACGGCTGAGTTAATAAATCTTGTGTTTAAACGAAGACTAGCTAAGGTAAATACTCTCGACTTATTTCCCCTATACGGTCTTGGGTTATGGTAAATTATTACCGCTTGGTCGGAAATGTGATCAATCGAATGCCAGATTGTGGCTAGTAAATCAGCATATTCTGTTTTAATCAGTTTTGTTTGATAACTTAAACATCGGGAGTTAACTACCGTGTCCTGGATATCCTCGGCTCATTACATTAGATAATGGCCACGACCTTAGCGCGGGGTGTAGGCATACACTTGACAGACGCTCAAATGCAACTACCCATGTCATTGGGGATAACTCATTCGTGAGTTCGTAAGTGGTTTGTAGTTAATCATGTCTCGGTTTTCGCACTAGGCCCTGTATGTATAGACGAACATATGAATCTGTTAACAAGGTTGCAACATCAACTTTCCCAAGTTATAAAAGATTTTGTGCTGATACGCACTTAAAACATATTTTTAAATGTTTTCAAAATGAGTCAGTTGGGTGTATTAACAGTGAAAGCTGCGTATTTTCAAAAGACTAAGCTTGCAGGTACAATACGAAAATAGGCTGGAAGTGCTCGGTAGTGATAAGAGGATCTTGCAAATCCTAGATCTGCCCAAAGTCTGTTTTACATTCTTTCTTTTGTACAATTTATGATCCGCCTGTGGATCTTCTATTACGAGCCTGTATATTATTTTGTATTTCGAACATTTGGTTTGCAATAGTAATTTGAATACAAGACTTCCGATGTGCTGTGTTTAATTGACTATGATGATATCAACTTACGTCACGATGTTCCCCACCCGGGCCTACCGGTGTTTGGATTGGCTGTGGAAAGCTGGGGTGTGACAGTGTAGCATGAACATGAATTATATTGTTGAATTTTAACGAGTAACTAAAGAAATAACCCAAATTGATGATGTATGAATGTTTAGGGTTATCATACTTGATGAAATAGTGAAGTATTTAACATGATGAGATGTTCGGATCATTGATCATGTAGATGATAATGGGTTTTTAGTTACAACATAAATATGAAATAATTTGATGAGTAAATCATGTAATTGTTGGGTGATGAATTGAGCCCTAGGTGTTAATTTAAGCATAATGACCATATGAAATCCGTGAATTGTGAATACATGGTGTTAGGTTGTTTAATAACCTTATTAGAAGTGGCATGATAACAATGCCCACAAGGTGTTTGAGAAAATGTCTAAGTGAAAGCTAAATGTTTGAAAACTATGATAAAAATATGGTGAATTATAAATGGCAAATTACTATGTCATGAAACGAGCTACGGAATTCTAATGATAAAGGGGTTGTACTATTTAGGTAACTCAAGTGAGGGTTCGGGAGCTTAAGCTGGTGCGGATACCCGGTTGAAAGAAAAACTCTAAGGTATGTGGCTTATGCTTCGTAGTATTCGTTAAATATTTTATTATGGATGTATATTAAACGAGGAAGTAACACTCATAAAGTTTGGTTTCATCATAAGTGATGGATTTCACACGAAAAACAAACGGTCAAAAAATAAAAAATAATGATAAGTTTGGTTTGTTCATAAGTGATGGATTTCACACAAATAATAAAAATTGGTCAAATAGTGTAAACCGGGTAACGGGAACGCAGATTATAATATGGCGAACCCAAGAAATGGGTCAAAATATAGAGGATGTGAATTCCTCGATTTAAATTAAAGTAAATTTTAAGTTTGGCTAAAAGTTAGCTAAACGGGTTAAACAAGTGCGAACGCAAACTGGGTAACAGGAGCGTGAAATGCAAATCTAGTAAGCACGGAAATTGGATGAAGTTGTAAGGATTTAATCCTTACTGCAAAATGTGAGGAATATAGGCTAAATGCTTAAGTAGGTGAAACGGGTCAAATAATTATCCACATAAACCGGGTAGTGGTGGCGTAATTAACAAAAGTTATGAATCTGGGTTAAGGATTTTGGGTTAAATATGTAGACAAGTGTTTTACGATCATTTAGAAACAAGTTTGAAGTGAACGGATAAGTATGGAGAAGTTACGGGGAAAATTTACTTAAGAGGAGAAATGCTAGAGGTCTGCAACAAACCAACCGTAAGCTACGGCAGGCGTATGCTGTTTTAAACAGACCTTTTCTGTCGTAAGCTACGGCAGAGAGCCGTAGCTTACGGCGGGTTATTTAGCAAATCGTCTGTTTTGTTATTTTGGGCCTTGGGGTTCAATTTGTTATGTTATAAACTCCTTAATACTAACGTATTTGATGATTTATGAAATCCAGGTGATGGTTTTGAAGCACCGGGTGATGATCAAGTTTAACGAAAAACCGAACACAATATAAAAATCAAGCTTTCGCATTTTGTTTAATCTTTTAATGAAACCAAACACCGTTAGCATGTATTAATATTATTGATTACTTTTGAAGCTTTAATTATCTTAGAATTTTCGAATGATCATGTATATATATTATGCTTATATTAATGAAAATCTTTTGTAAAAGTTATGTTAATAAAAGAATTAAAGTTTGGGTGTTACAGTAATTTATTGTGAGACTCAACCATAAGATTTCAATTTATGCTCAATTTTAAAAATAATAGTATAATTCTTAAATCTTTATTATTTGTTATTTGTAATTGTTAAAATCTTTAGTATTTTTTATTTCATCAATTACTCATGACATCCAACGACCAACATACAAAATTTTCACATAAACTAATGATTTTAACAAGTTTAAACTCATGTAATTTAAAGGTTTTTAACCTAGTTGATAACGCTCGTGATTGAGTGCATGTGCATCTATACATTTTGAACAATAAGCCCAACCCATGGAAAAAGCCCATATAATTTGACCAATAAGCTCAACCCATGCATTATATTCTATTCTATATAACTACAATGGAAAGCTACGTCAGTACCTACAACCTCTTTTTTTTCATTTAATGATATCTTTTGCTTATTTTACCTTCACAATTTAACATTTATCTACTCATCGATATAAATTTAAGTTGATTTATATTTAAATGTAATTTTCTTTTTTTATAAAGGGTAAACTCAAATATAATACGTTTTTATACCTTTTTAGTTGGTTTACATTTTACATAAATTTTGTTTTAAAACAAGTCGAGTCAAATATAATACGTTTTCATTATACCGTAAAAATGTGAGTTACTTTACATTTGATGTTGCCACAATGCGGCGTACAATTCTTTAACATAAAATTTAATTTTCTTACGTACTTATTTTTATGTAATTGTCGGTATAAGATAAAATTTGTTAACGTTTCAACATAAATTTCTTTCGTAAATAAGTCGGATCAAATATAATACGTTTTCTTGTTTGTTTTTATGTACATTTTTTGTTTGTCTACGTTTTGACGTAACTTTTGTTTAAAAACAAATCAACTCAAATATAATGCGTTTTCATTAAATGGTACAAATTCGAGTTACTTTACATTTCGAACCCGCCGTAACGCGCGGGGGAATTTACTAGTACTCCTACAATAAGAAGTTGGATCTACAGTAATAGCTGAAGTTTTTTTTGTTTTTTTTATTATTTTATTTTTACCATTCAACTTTTAGTATTAACACTTATAAGCCCACAACTTTTAGTATTGACATTTATTAGCCCACAGCTTTATAAAGATTTTGATCAAGTTTCATGTGCTTATTTTTATGTGTGTCGGTATAAATTCAAGTTTATTTACATTTCGACGTAAACACTTTTTTTGGGAAATGAGTCGGATCAAATACAATATCTTTTCGTGCTTATTTTTTGTATGTTTTTCGTTAGTGTACGTTATGGTGGTATGAATACGAGTTAACACCGTGTAATGCGTAGTACCATTCTTTAACTTAAAAAGAAAGTATTATGTTTATACGTGCTTATTTAAATGTACGTGTTGCATTAATTCAAGTTAGTTTTTGTTTCGACGTAAATTTCTTTCGCAAATAAGTAGGGTCAGATATAATTTTCGTGCTTATTTTTATGCAAGCTTTCAGTTGGTCTACATTTTAGCGTAAATTTTGTTTATAAACCAGTCGGTCAAATATGATATGTTTTCATTACACGGTATAAATTCGAGTTGTTTCGATGCCGCCGCAACGTGTGAGGAAATTTACTAGTTTTTTTTATAATTCCAATTAAACAAAAAGCCCGACCCTGGGTTCACAGCCCAGTGGTCATGGCAATGAACATGTAGAGGCTTGGTCACAAGTTCGAAACCTGGGAGCCACCCCAAGTTTTCTATTACAACGCATTTACTCCAGAGAGTTGGCTTTCACAATAGGGTTGACTCTTGTAGATGGTGCAACTCCTGTCAAGTGGCAGGGGGCTGAAAATTTTCTCGGGGATAGCCAAGCCACATTCGACCAAGACGTGGACCCGGTTTAAACAACATAGTCCGTGATAATGAGTGGGGTGACGGGCCTGCGACCAGCAGGTATAATTAACCGTCTGTTATGAAGTTCACCTATAAAAAAATTAAACAAAAGCCGATTTCCCAAACTAAACATATTTGGAAGAATCAAGAACGGCCACGTCTTAAAATTGAACATAATGGATACGTCACCCTTTTCTATTCCTCAAAGATATAAAAAGAAATTGAAGTCAGCCAAATTATTAAGGTGAGCCCTTTTCTAAATATACAATTATGAAATATGATATTATATATTATATTATATTATATACTATATATTACATATTATATTATATACTCGATTAAAAATAAAATGAATACATAATACTTTGAGCATATCGGCCTACATATAAACTATTAAAGGGCTGTTTAGCAACTTTTAAATAGATAAGTGTTGAACTAGTAAGATGTTAAATCCATTAAGTGTTGAACTAGTAAAAGGTCTGAACCACTAAAAGTCAGTATAATGTTTAATCATTCGATACAAATGTCTGAACAATTTAGATAAGATGTCTTTACCATTCAGACTTGGTACAATACTTAACCATTCAGAGGCAAATGTCTGAATGATTCTAACATCTACTCGTAAAACAACCAGTCTAAACAATTAAATGTTGAAATAGTAAAAGGTGTAAATCATTAAAAGCTAAACAAAAGTCCCCTAAATATTTTTTTATAGCTGCTTTTTGGTTTATATAAACATGCTTACGGATCATATTGGATCACTTTTAACGAACCAACGCCGGTCCGGATTTCACAATTGCCCTCCCTATCCGGTTCCACTCCTCAATTAACGATACCTTTGCTCTTTTGCTTCCTTTTTTGTATTTTTTTTTTCTGTTTTTATTTTGCTTTAATATCTTTTTCTTTTTTAAGGTTATTTTTGTATTAGCTTCTTTTTTCCTAAATGCGTTAGAACGTACCTTGAGACGTGACTTTTATCTTTATGTTCTCACAAAAGATTTTATTCAAAACCAACAAACGAATAAACCGATGAACTTTTACGTATTTATATTTTTTAACAACGAGAGTTGAACTTACTGGATGTTAATCATGTTATCAAAAAGCTAACTAATTTAAACGATATATAACATAGAGAGAAACACATAAACTTACTTTAAAATAATTACAAATAAATAACATATACCAATATTTTATTTTCTTGAATTGAGTAGAAATTGCATGGGACAAGTTCCAAGAATTTTAAGGGGACAATGATGATGCTCAACAAAACCACTCAAACAACACCGTAAACAAAATGACAGATTCGAAAACAATTATTATTTCTTTATACTTTCATTAACATATTTTATCATAAAATATATTACATTTTATATGCCATCGAAAATATCATAGAATTCACAAATATAACCCACTTACCTACTTTTGATGTATCATATCTACTTTCTTCTTAAAAGTGCATTAGTTTAAACAGTTAAAAGGCATTTGTAAAATGAGTCTATGACATTTATTTTGTTTTATGATTATAGAGGTTAAACCTTATTAAAATTATTGATGATATTAAAGAACAACTTGAGCGAATGATGTGATGGTGGAGTAGTAAAGAAGAGACTTAGTGTTCTAAGAGACCTAAGTTCGATTTCTGTCATTTTCATTATTTTCTGCGGCACATGTTGATGATTGGAGACTAGCCAAATAGGTGTAGATCGCTAGTTCGATACTTGAACTGAGCGGGTTTACCTCACCGCACTGTCGTGCCTTCGGACGAGTGTTCACGGGCTTCAGCCCTAGGTGCGGGTTTTCCCCAGTTCGGAGGTGAGTGTCACACCCTGACCCGCAACGGAAATGGTAGTCGGGGCATGATTGGATTTTCATCAAAGCTCATGACATTTACTATAATAAAGTTTCATATTTATTATTTCCAATTTAAAGTAAAATTACAACAATCATACAAGCACAATAATATTCATGAACTCTTTATTTTTCTTTTAAGGCAAATTCCTATGTGTTCTATCCTTTGACCTATTCACCTGTATCATGTGTAAAAATGGTTTTTGGGTCAACAAAAGTTGGCGAATGAATCATATATATACATTTGAACGAATTAATTATATTGTTTATTTAAAAAAATGTGCATAACCAAATATGAGTATACGCATATGTAAATTTAACTACAAAAAAAAACACATAATATAAATTAATGCACACACACGCATATCAAATGATGAACAATGAGATCAAGGCTCAATCAAACGGAGCCGATCTAATGAGGCACCCGATGCTCAACTCGTCTCCCACGAGGAACTGATGGACCTAATGAATGATTTGCACGCAACTTGACAAAAATGTAAACACGCAACACAACATATAACATTACATAAAATGTAAGATCATATAATGGTAATAGCACAACTGTTTGAATAAACAAAATATGTAAACGACACATGATACACCCCAAAACATGAATAAAAAAGGGAAATTGTAAGGATTCACTCACAGTGGGTGCGTTTTCTTGATTGATGAAGAGTGCATACGATTTGAGGATTTAACCGACGAAGAGATCTAACCTAAATAATAACGAAATAATACGATAAATATATAAAAATTAATTTTTTGATTTAATACTTTATGTTAGATTTTTTAAGGTTATTTTTATTGTATTTTTATTAAGAATTTAAACCTTAGGAATTGTATTTTTAGTTACTTTTAATTGTTTTATAACTAAAATGATAATGTATAATTGATATAAATAATTAAAATAAAATAAAAAATAATATAAAAAATATTGTCAGGTCTGACAAGACCTGACCGGTTCATTGATTGTTTGACTGCGTGTGATGGGGCTCGAACTCATAACCTCTTGGTTGCGTGCAAACAGCTCTTCCAACTGAGCTACGTGTCTAACCCTAAGGAACTCAATTTTAGTTATTCTTATATACTTATTGGAATATATCATAAATTGTTTAATTTAAAAAGGATTTAAAATCCTTGGAACCGGCGTGCATACCTAGCCTCGAACCCGCGACCTTAATGTTGTTTTGCACCCAGCCCAACTAACCCGTCTAATATAGAAATATTATTATACTTAACATCTTACTGTGAGACAATATAATTTGGTTTAGAAAAAAAATGGATTTTATTCCAGTGGGTCGGTGATGTTCAAGGATCGAACTCGGTGTCATTCGCGTGAAATGCACGCAGTCCACCGCTGGACTGTGTGTCTAACCCGATTAAAACACCAAAATTTATTATATATATATTCTTAATGACTTCATCTTCTTCAATATAATTAGAACCCAAAACTGAAACTCAACTGATAAATTTTTAACAGTTCTGGTTATTTGTTTGGAAACTAAATGAAGTAAACATGAACATAGGAAGGTTTAAGAATTCATACCGATAGGAGAAAAAAAAACAAAGTCCTGGTCTTTCGGTGACTGATTCCGACGAGTGCAGACAGGAAAATTCCGGCGACCAGAGCAATTAGATCAGAGGGTTTAGAGTGAATACGAGCGAGGTAATGGAGATGAGATGAATCGCTATTTATAGTGCAAATGATTAATACATAATTTCGGTTTTCAAAATTAGTTTTAGAAGTTTTCGGTTTTGATTTTTTTTCCCTCATGATTTGATAACTGAATTTCTTGAATAAATGCGTGATTGATAACCGAATGTGAATTAAGGTGTAATTGATAACTGATTTCTCTATCATCCAAGCATAATTCCCGAGGTTACGTTTGTTGCAGATTTTAGGCGGTCAACCAGATTTAATAGGCTTGACTTAGTATATAATTTATTTGTTTTGGGTTTGTAAGCATATGATGTGTGTATCCCAGTGGTGTTTGGTGTGTGCGATTTTATGGAAGATCCGGGTTCGATTCCGGTTATCCCCTTTTGTCCATTTTTTTATTTTTCTTTTTATTTTTTTTTTTGCTTTTATTTATTACACTAATATCTTTTATTGTTTTTATTACTCAACATTTTAGTTATTTCATTTACTTATTACTCATAATTAAATAATAATAAAAAAATTAAATAACACTATTAATAAATTCCGTAACGAACTATGTCATAATTGCTAGATTTTCAAACGGAACGGGTTTTGAAACTGGTTTCTACATGAATGTTACAGTGAGTGTATCCCGATGTGGTGAATTTCGCCACTAACCCACTTAGAGGGTGGGTCGTTGGCCGGTAAAAAAATTAAAGAACAACTTGACTTTCATCGTAGTGCTACACTAAATTGTTAATCTTTTTTTTTTTGAAGTTTCAATTTCATCCCTAACTAATCTATGCATTTAATTCAATACTTTTATTTTCATTTTATAACTTGTGTTCGTCACTTTTGTTTTTATATAAATTAAATTCGCAATATAATTCTTTTTTAAAATGAACCGACTCAGTACCCACCGAAAAATTTATTAACTTTAAAAAAAAAAAACTAAATGCATTTTCATTTAAACTTTATTAAAAATCGGGTCTTCTCGTCATGAAGCGTAGTGTCACCCACTAGTTTGATATAAACTTTAACATATAAATATGCTTAAGTGTAATCATTCTATTCATTTTGCCTCAGAAAAATGATATGTACACAAATCTTTATAAAACAATAAAAGATATACTAGGTGCCATTATTATTATCTTTAATATTTTATACATAATTTGAAAGCCAATATAAATAGTAGTTTGATTTTTATAATAATATATATTGTTTTTTTATTTATAAATAGTAATTTGTTTTCTATAATAATACATATAGTTTCTTTTTTTTTTCTTATTTTTATCATTTTAATATTACAATATATATTTACTTTCAACGTTAAACATATTTATTTAATTTTATCTTTTAATGATATTATTTTTTTAATATTACTGATACTGTTTGAACAACATCAGTATGGGTACCGTATAATACCTGTAAGTTTTTTATTATTAACGTCACTATGTGCCTATTATTATTCACGATTCGATGAAAGTTCTACTCGAACAAGTATATATAGTTGAGTTTTTTATTATCAAAAAACAAGCATATACCAGATTAATGTTAATATTAATATTAGTATATTATATATTATAATTATTATTATTTATTATTTATTATTATTATATATGATTTAAAAGTGAATATGAACAGTAGTTTGATTTTTATATTAATATATATAGTTTCTTTTTTTATATTTTTATCATTTAAATATTACAATATATTATTACTATATTTACTTTTAACCTTAAACATATTTTTTTAATTTTAACTTTTAATGATATTCTTTTTTTAATATTACTGGTACTGTCTAAACAACTTCGGTATCGGTACCGTATAACATTTGTAAGTTATTTTTTTATTATTAACATCATCCATATACCTATTATCATGTATGATTCGATAAAAGTTATACTTGACCATGTATATATAGTTGATATTTTTATCATCACAAACCGAACATATACCAACCAAACAACATTTGTATTCAAATATGTCACATATAGTTGATTTTATTTATCATTACAAACCAAACATATACCGACCAAACAATATAAGTAACTGTGCCGTATATGTTTTTATAAAATTCTCGACGTGGCGGTATAAAATTCATTAAACACAAGGTAATATTCGTAATAAAGTATTTTTGATATCGTAAGCTATAACGAATGTTTATACGATACTGGTATTGTAACGGACCGATACCCGTATCGTGACAGACTGATACTGACCAACAACACCGGTACCGGTGTGGGTATTTGTTTTTATGGGTTTTCAATCGATGTAAAAAACGTGTCGGTTAGCAATGCTAGGTCGAGTGTCAGTATTGTACCGATAATGACCAAAGAACCGCAGCGAAGCGTGCTGGAATGTTACTAGGTATTATATATATCAATCAAAAGTCATCACGTGTAGTGTTTAAAATTATTTTAATATTGTTTGTTTTTAGTATTTAATTAATTTTATTAATATATTTTTAATTGATTTTGCATGTTTTTTTCCTTTTATAACTATTAAGATACGATATTTTATATAATTTTGAATATGTTGTTGCGACGTGTCTATTTTTTTCTCGGTATTGATACATTTTTTTCTTGAAATTAAGATGTGAGTGGTAAAGCTTAAGTAAACGTACATGTTATCAAACCTAACTCAAATTTAGTTTTTTTTATATATAACGACATTACTTTTTTTCATTATTCTAATAGTATAGTGTAATACTTTATAAAGTTCTGAACATACGCGACATGTTTATTTTTGTCTTGGTTCCGCTAAAAGTTTTGTTCAAAATCAAACGGATCAATATAATTTATTTTTATTTGTTCTTTACCGTGATCAACCGAACAATACCATGCGAAATTTGGATAGCGGTATATAGTCTCTTTTTATATTATAAACTATAACGAGTATGAATACCACATTGGTACCTTGACGAACCGAACTTATACCGTTTGTTCTTTACGATGACGAATTGAACTGATACCGTGCGAACAACTTCGATGGTAGTATGAAGTTCTTTTAATCAGCGTAAACTGTAGCGAGTATTGGTATCACGTCAATTCCAATCGAACAACATAGTTCCGGTATTGGTACCATCGGAATGAATACTGATATTCATTTCGGAAGACATTACTAATATTCTCGTTTTTATGGTTTTCGATTTATGTAAAATATACGTCGATATCCTTTTGGGCATATAACGACTTTATTTTTGGGTTTTGCCTTTTGATTGTCATAAAGAATGCCAGTATTGTACTGATATGTTGTTCAGTCGGTTTCAATTTGTTTAGTATGATAGCAGCAGCACCCGCCTCGAAACACGGGGAACCTCCCTAGTAGCATTAACTAAGACATGGTAAACCATTATAGTTAAAAGATCATTACTTCCATGTCAAATATCATTAAGTCTTGTATTTTAGTTGGTGTTAATAAAAGGTATTAATATTCCCACATGAAAAATCATAAAATATAAAGGGTGTTAGTAAAATCTTACAACCGTATTTGTCTTATTCAACCATACATGAAAAATCATAAATAAAAATAAAGTATAAGTTCTCAATCTTAATGATTTAATAGGTGGAAAACCTTTTCGGTACATCTATTTGAATAAGACAAAATAAATAGTTTAGTGACGTTAATAAAAACTAAAAAGAATAGAAATAACTAAATTACTTTTAACAAAGAACCCAACATTTTAATATTTCCACAAAACTATTAAAATGGATACTCCCGCTCACATATAAGATATAACTAATCAATAAAAATAAACAAACTCTCATGTTTAAACAGGTACTTAATTAAGCTCTAGCTAACTCTAAAAAGCAACCTAAAAATGATCAAAACAAGGTTGACGACGATGATAATGATAATAATAACGATAACGAAGATGATTTGATGGATGTGAATGGGAGATTATTCTAAGAAACCGGTTTTGGTCAAAATGGCATTTCTCAATTTGCTAAGGTCTCTTCCTTTGAGTGTCCTCCCAACACCTTCACACATAGAAGAAGAAGCAATGTGACTCCTAGCTAGCCTTCTAGCAATGTACTCATGTGGTGGCACCATATTCTCATCATCACCACCATCATCATAGCATCCATCACTTTGACCTTGACTTTTGTAAATCTTTGACCAATCAGGGATACCCATTGGAGCTGAGGATTGTGGCACCTTACCCTCATTACACCTTGGTATCATTCTTGCCCCATCATGGGATGTTGTCCAAGATGATCTCTTCTTCATCTTATAGGGCTTCTTGACTTTGGGCTTTGAGTCTTCTCTTTCCTTCACCACACCCCCCCACACATCTTCTTCTTGAAAATCTTGATCTTCCATCATACTACTCTTCCCATGCCAATCTGCCATTGCTTCAATCTTTAACAAAATATAAACACACCCAAATGAAGTTAGCATCAAACCCACATAGCATTTTGTGTATATATCAAGAAAAATGACCAAAGATTAGTGATTTACATGTGTGTTTGATTGAGTGTATGCATTGTATAGAAAATGTAAAGAAAACAAGAAGAAAGTGAATAATATTAAATATACCTTTGCTTACTTGTGTCTTTTCAACAAGATAGATGAGAGCTCAAATGGTAAAAAGCACAGGAAGTATAAGTATATAAAGGCTGGTTTGTTTAATAAACCGAAAGTGAAAATGTTGATTTTGCAAAATTTCAAGAGAGCAACAGAAGAAGCACTTTTTTCAAGAAACTAAAAACTGAGCTTTTGGGAAAATGAAATAATAAAAAGAAGATGAGACAAAAAACCGTCTTTTAATTCTATATCATAAATAAATGCTATGAAGTTCCAAATTTTACTTAAAATACGTCATTAAACAGATATCAAAGTGTGACGTTTAAAAACCATCACTAAAAAGGAAATATTAAAGGCTAAAAATCAGAAGCGAATCTCAGTCACTCTTCACATGAATGAAGACATGATAAGAAACTGAAAGGTGTCTACTTTTTCTGAGTTCAAGAAAGTCCAAACCCACAATCTATACATACATATGTATGCATGTATATATGAGAGAGAGTGGTGTGAGAGAGAGAGGGGGGAAAGAAGGATCAAGACACCATTTTTAGCCTAACTATGGGGAAAAAAGGTGTTGGGTGTAGTTAGAAAGTTGCTTGAAATAGTTCTTGGAAATAAGGAAGTCTAAAAAGCCCATAGATTTTGACACCTTTTCAGATGGAACAGAGAAGCAAGTAAAAGAAGAATCAAGAAATCTTTTTGTTTGTAAACTCATAAAGGAAAAACTAAATTAGTCATGTGTTTCTTGTTACCTAAATGCTTTATGATTGAGGTTGAGTTTGGATGTACATTTCAACTCTCATCATTGATATGTTAAAAAAAAATGATTAAACTAGTTAAATTCCTTAGTGTGTTGATGCGAAAATTCGGTCAGTTACGGTATGGTTTGACGCACTCGGTATCACAACAGAGAGATAAGAGCCAACAATAAAACTATGATATACCTAAAGAATACTAGCGCGTATTTTATTTCAACTAACACCATAATAAAGAATATTAGTAACGATGGATGTCAGTTAGCATCCACTATCCAATTTTATTTGTTCATTTGTATATCTTCACAAGCTCTATTTATAACATTTTTATTGCATTTGACATGTTTTACGTCAGGTTTAGTTTGAATTCTGTAAGATCCGAACTAGTAATATTTAAAATTTCGTTTAAATACAAACATTAACCAAGTTATATGTGTATTACAAAAGAAAGTTTTTATACAATGCAAAGCAATAGTTTGCTTACATATAACTAGTCTTCATTTTGAAATCCTAAGTAGATATAAACAAAAGCGGAAGTTAATAAGCATTCGGGATTGTTCGGTTCTTGATATGGTTTGATCTTCCATCTGGTGCCTCTATTCTTTACAGTTACCTGCCATAATATTTCATTTAAACCCCTAGTGATTTGGTTAGTTAGGCGAAAAATAACAAAAAAATGTTAATTTTTACCAGCATCAGGTGCCCATTTGCGTCGCTGAGTGTCACACCCCGACCCGCAGCGGAAATAAGAGTCGGGGCATAATTGGGTTATCACCAAAGCACATGACATTTACTATTATGTTTCATAATTAATGAAGTCAAAATTACATTTTCAAACATCCAAACATGTTCATCCAATACAAGGGAAAATAACCAAACATAACAATCCAAATACTAAATCGTTTTATTCTTCTAGTCCAGGTCCTATGTGTTCCTAGCTGCTGCTGGTTCACCTGTATCATGTGTAAAATGGGAGGTTTTGGGTCAACATAAGTTGGCGAGTGAACCTTATTAGATAAACATTTGATAATGATTTTATGGTTAGTTTATCAATAAAATATTATGCATAATCATAAAAGAGCAAATGTAAGTAATCAAGCATTGGCAAATAGCAGTTACAATTATAACATACAATAACACTTGATAGCATACATGAGCATACCAATATCATACGATAACTAACATAAATGAACTGTGCGATCAAGGCTCAATCAAACGGAGCCGATCGTATTGCATGAACTGGAAATGTAAATTGAACTGTGCGATCAGGCTCAATCAAACGGAGCCGATCGTATTGCATGTATTGAAATGTAAAATGAAATGACCGATCAAGGCTCAATCAAACGGAGCCGATCGTGCGGACACGCCACAGTTCAACCGCATAATAAAATGGGGAACAAGCTCAACCTCATGGATGGGGAGCTGCGGCCTCGGCAAATGCATGTACTGTAATAATAATTTGCATCCAATATTAACTACTTAACAGCAACAAACTAATACACATGTCATGATATGATGTATGCACAATAGTTTCGTTATAATATGTAAATAAACAAAGACACATGATACACCCCAAAAACGTGATTAAAACGGGGAATTTGAAAGGTTCACTCACATTCGGTGCGTTGAATTTGAGATGGTGAGATGCGCACGATTTAGATGAGCGAGTCGACGAGGAATACTAACCTAAATAATAATGGAAAAATATATTAAGTAGATGAATGTTATTAAGGATTTTAATGAAATTTTTAGATATATTTTTATGAGTTTATGGCTATTTTCTATCTTTAAAAATGTTATTTTTAAGTATTTTTAATTGATTTTTAAATTAAATTAAATAAATAAATATATAAAAAAAATATTATTTTTTTACTGTTGACCGTTGACCGGTTCGGTCAACGGTTATTTCTGCGCCGGGTGGGATTCGAACCGGTGACCTTCCGTTCACGTGCACGTAGCTCTACCAACTGAGCTACGTGACTAACACGTTATAAACTCGGTTTTAGTTATATTTATATATTTATTTGAATTAACCGAAAATTCTTTTTTTACAAAAACGTTTTAATTCAATTGGACCGGTGCTCGTGACAAGGTTCGCGCGACGTGAAGTTTATGTTGCACACAGTCCACCGCTGGACTGTGTGTCTAACCCGGTTATATTCTTGGTTTTTATTATACTTAACAACTATCCGTTTTAAACCCGGTTCAGTTCTGGATCAAAAAGGCATGTTATTACGTAAGGCGTGCGCGTAGCAAGGATCGAACTCGGGACGTGTATGTGAAATTTGCACACAGTCCACCGCTGGACTGTGTGTCTAACCCGTTTATAATCCGGATTTTAATTACTCTTATCTCATTATTAAGTTCATCTTCTTCATTACGATCACAGACCTTACTCAAACATCTGGTTCGTGATTAATCTAATTAATAAACATGACGACTAGCTTGAATGTACTAAACCGAACAGTTTGGGGAAAGAAGATACCGAACAGGTTGTCTTCCTCAGAGAGTCCGGCGAGAATTTGACGGCTCTGTTTTCGAACCTTCGGCTGAGAGGGTCTATCAACAGAATTAAGGAATTAGATATGAAATTGAACTAGTATGTATTGATTATTAGTACGTTTGAATGTGCATACCGATAACTAGCGAGTTTCCGGCAATTCAAGAAATTTTCCGGCGAACACAGAAAATCCAGCAAAGTCGTCTGTGGCTGATTTTGAGTGATGGGTTAATGTTAGTAAAGTTCTAACAATAGATTGAAGTCGTAAAGAAAGAGTATTTTACCGGTTTGTGTTGAATACGGTTTTCCGGCGACTTTTGCAGAGAATTCCGGCGAACTGTTTTAGGTGCTCAGATGATTTGAAAACGCGACGAAAAGGAATTGGAGTGTTGTTGTGATAGTTCTGAATCGTGCAAATGATCGGAACTTGAATTAAATCAGAGCTTGATAAATTTTCGGTTTCAAATACCGAAAATGATGAAACTTTAAGTTCATTCAATTCTGACTTAATTAGAAACCGAAATACATCGGTTATAAGCTGGCCAGATGAATTCGAAATGATTTGGCGATCGGTTTGCCGATTTCCGTTATTCAGATGGCATCAACGGTTAATTTGAGTTTGCGTATAAGTTCCAATTGTTTGCCTAGTGTTAACAGAAAACACATTGTGGCGGAGTGGTTTAGTGAAAGAAAGTTAAGTTGTGTTGAAGGCTTGGCTAACCCGGGTTCGAGTCCCGGCAGCTTCAAATGTTTTTTATTTATTTTATTTTAATTTTTTATCAAATATAATTTTTATAGTTTAGTTTATTTATTAATTATGTAACGTTTAAACTCAAAATAATCAAGATTACAAAACGGAGCGGATTTTGGAGACCTGGTTTTTTTACAAATGTTACACTGAGAACACATGCAAGTCCCTCGTGTAGTGCGGGGACAATCTTTGACCCATTTTGTGGACCTTGCTCCTTCGCACGTCGCAGAGGAGGAGCCTGGTGTCTCCACCACGTGGTGCGCGAGAGACTGTTTTCCGGATAGTTATCGCCATCATCAGCTGGCTTCTTTCCACACTTAACTAATTTTGTGATTTGTTTTACCAAGTTTGTACCCAAGTTAGCTTAAACTCAAACTGATTCACTTAGGACTTTTCTTTTCAAATTTTTAAGTCCGAAATCCGCATCCCGGACTCTGTAATTTCCAATTACTTCCTTCGGTTAGGCGTTTTACCCAAACCGACCCGTTAAGAGGCTTTAAGCATTCTAGCTCATGCCTCCTATATTTCTTATCAATGTTTTCTTATTTTCTCCCAACCACAACCACAATTATGGTTAGTATTATTGACAATACCTTAGCTTCTACGACCCTGCGAGTCGTTTATACCTTAGTTTTACATCTTAGTGGGTCTCTCGGGATCATCCAAATCTTTCAGAAGTCAACTTTTGTCTTGTATTACCGAGACACGGGGCGTCCCTTTAGGGCGTGACTTGAGAGGCATGGGGCGTGTCCGAACATTTTATTCAATTTTTTACCAGGTGTTACTTCCTTTGATCATCTCAAGTTGGTTTTGTCCTGAAAAATTAAATATAAACCAAAATAAGCCTATTTAGAATATTTTTTTTAACAAAACACAATAAAAAGGGGGCGTAAATTGGTATAAAACACGTACACTTTTTCTTATATCAGTGTCACCGACACTACGTGTGTCGCTGAAGACTGTTGCCGTCACAGATAGCGACTCTTCAGAGTGTTGGTGGTGCCACGTGTGACCACTCATTGGCAAACCTCGGGATCTTGGTCACCTCCTTCAATGTGTCCCTAACTTTCATCGGGAGGGTCCCCAGAAGAACACCTCAATATTGTCACTTAAAGATTCATCTGGTTTTGACCATTTTTAACTCAAAACCTTAACTTTTACGTCCAAAAAGTTCGTTTATCTCCCATGCATTATGATTTATGGTTCTTATCCTTATATACACGTAAAAATCCGCCTTTGGGTTGAAAATCTTAGTTTTATCCACCCCCTATTTTCATCAAAACAGAGATTTTGGTGTTGCTTCTTACATGGATTCCAACCAAAACGTTGTTGTGGCGATTTCCAATCAATTACTACTCGGATCCAAGCTTCAATCCTTCAATTTCATGGTTTTGATTCTTGATTATTCAGTTTCTCTCTTTGAAAACCCCACCCTCTATCTAAGTTTGATTAAATGAGAATATAACCAGGATTAGGGTTTCTAAACTCCTTTTATACCCCTAACACATGGGCTTCCATTTCTAACTATCTTTGGGCCTTGATCCAAAAATAATTAGCCCACACCATTAATTAAATAAATTCCTCGTTGTTAATTACTATAATTAGCCAACACCAAATCTATAATTACACGCTTTCAAATACTACGATTTTTTGGTGTTACATTAAATCTTATAAAAATATATTCTTTTGATATCATAATTATCTAAAAGCATAGAGAGACAAGAAAATATTGGTAGCATTTTGTAAGATTTTGAAAATCGATTAAGAAAATATTTAAAGCATTAGTTGGAAATTTCGAGTATGTAATTTATGTAAGTAATTCGCAAGGTAAGGAACATGTTTTATAAAAGTAATAAAGTTCGAGATTTATGCATGAATGCGAAAATTTGGCATAATAGGTAAAAGGTTTAAGCATAGGTTTAAAATCGAGTGGTTGACATGAAAGTGATTGAGTTGCGATTTAATCTCTCTTTGAGATGTGGATATCACTTCTACCTCAAGGATGAGATTTCTTTGCGAAATGGGAACTGGTAGCGATCACCGAGGTAAGGAAGTTTCTCCTAACTCGTTGGTGAAGTCGTTGTAAGAAGGAAAGGAGCGGAGCTAATCGTCAAGGTAAGAGAATCACTCCTATCTTGATGATATGTCCTTTGTTTTTGGGAATGTGAGTTGTGTATTCCTTGTTGGTAAGGTTTTTTTTTTGCAATCATGTATATGAATAACATATAGGCATATGAAAAGATTTAGTATGGCATGTGTATAACCACCGTGTTAAGTATAAAATTGATACTAGTTAAATGGGGGTTTGATTAAAACTTCGATTGTTCCTAAACGGGACTTTGACTAAACCAAAGTGGTCGATATTTCTTTTGAGTTTGGTAAGCATGCTTTGCCTAATAGGTAGAATGCTCTTGCCAAAATTTCGATAACGGTATTCACCCTTCCAGTTACTACGTGCCCCTAGTCAATCGAAAGTTCGAGAATTTGGCGAGATTGAAAATTAAGGAGTGAGACTAGTTCCAATATGCGGGTATCACCCCTAACTTGTTAATATCGTTCCCTAAGTGTGGTTGGTACTTACCAAACGAGACAAGGAATCAAATCCGACTCGTTGGTAAGGGTCCACTGGAATGGGCATAGTGATATTTCCATCAAGGTAAGGATGTCGCTCCTAACTTGATGTAAAATTTCATGAAAATCGGGAATATGGATTGAGAGTCTTTCACCGAAGTTTGGGTTTCACGCCTATTTTGATGAAGTAGTTTCGTTTGTATAATATGAGTGTGTTTGGGTTTTCTCATAATCATGTATAGGGAGGACATATGTGTCACACCCCGACCCGCAGCGGAAATAAGAGTCGGGGCATAATTGGGTTATCACCAAAGCACATGACATTTACTATTATGTTTCATAATTAAATGAAGTCAAAGTTACATTTCTCAAACCTTCAAACATGTTCATTCATTACCAAGGAAAATAACCAAACATAATAATCCAAACACTAAATCATTTTATTTCTTCTAATCCAGGTCCTACGTGTTCCTAGCTGCTGCTGGTTCACCTGTATCATGTGTAAAATGGGAGGTTTTTGGGTCAACATAAGTTGGCGAGTGAACCTTATAGATAAACATTTAATAATGATTTTCTGGTTAGTTTATCAATAAAATATTGTGCATAATCATAAAAGAGCATATGCATGAAATCAAGCAATGGCAACATCGGTTACAATTATAACATACATTAACAATCGATTACATACATGAACATACCAACATCATATGATAATTAACATAAATGAACTGTGAGATCAAGGCTCAATCAAACGGAGCCGATCGTATTGCATGAACTGAAAATGTAAATTGAACTGTGTGCTCAAGGCTCAATCAAACGGAGCCGAGCGTATTGCATGAACTTGAAATGTAAATTGAACTGTGCACTCAAGGCTCAATCAAACGGAGCCGAGCGTATTGCATGTATTGAAATGAAAATAAATGACCGATCAAGGCTCAATCAAACGGAGCCGATCGTGCGGGCACGCCCTGATCAACCGCATAATAAAATGGGGATCAAACTCAACCTCGAGGGATGGGGAGCTACGGCCTCAGCAATTGCATGTACTGAAATAATAACTTGCAAACAATCCTAACTACTGAACAGCAACAACTAACACACATGTCATGATATGATATATATGCACAATAACTTAGTTATAATAAGAAAATGAATAAGACACATGATACACCCCAAAAATATGATTAAAACGGGGAATTTGAAGGGTTCACTCACATTGGGTGCGTTGGATTTGAATTGGTGAGATGCGCACGATTTAGACGAAACGAGTTAACGAGGAATCACTGACCTAAATAATAATAGGAAAAATATATTAAATGGATGGATTTTATTAAAGATTTTTAATGGGATTTTTAGATATATTTTTGTGAGTTTATGGCTATTTTCTATCCTTAAAAATGTTATTTTTAAGTATTTTTAATTGATTTTTAATTTAAATAAAACAAATAATTATTTAAAAATAATAATATTTTTTTTACTGTTTGACCGTTGACCGTTGACCGTTGACCGGTTCGGTCAGCGGTAATTCTTGCGCCGAGCGGGATTCGAACCTGTGACCTTCCGTTCACGCGCACGTAGCTCTACCAACTGAGCTACGTGACTAACCCGTTAGAAATCTAGTTTTAATTATATTAATACACTTATTCGAATTTACCGAAAATTCCTTTATTTTACAAAACGTTTTATTCTCATTGAACCGGTGTTTGTGTCGAGACTCGATCGCGTGACGTGCAGTTTGTGTTGCACACAGTCCACCGCTGGACTGTGTGTCTAACCCGGTTATATTCTTGAATTATATTATACTTAACAACTACTCAATCTAACCCGGTTAGTTTTATGAATAAAAAGGAATGTTATTACGCAGCGTGTGTGTAGCAAGGATCGAACTCGGGACTCGTATATAAACTTTGCACACAGTCCACCGCTGGACTGTGTGTCTAACCCGTTAACTATCCGAATTTTATTTATTCTTAACCCGTTGTTATGTTCGTCTTCTTCACTATAATTACCGGTTTTACACAGATCACTGGTTCAGGGTTCTACTACTTAAATAACATGATTACTAGTTTGAATGAACAAACCGAACAGTTTGGGTAAAAGAAATACCGGACAGGTCGTCTTCTTCAGGAAGTCCGGCGAGAACAGGCAACTCTGTTATTGAAACTTCGGCTGAGAGGGGCTAATCAACAGAATTAAAGAATTAGATTTGAAATTGAACCAGAGTACATGGATTATTTACACGATTGAATGTGTTTACCGTCAACTAGCGTGGTTCCGGCAAATTCCAGAATTTCTCCGGCGAAACCAGAAATCCAGCAAAGTCTTCTGTGACTGACTTTGAGTGACGGAATAATGTTAGTAGTGTCCTAACAATAGATTGAAACAGCAAGAGAGTAGAATCTTACTGGTTTGAGTTGGACACGGTTTTCCGGCGAGAGTTGCAGAGAATTCCGGCGACAATTTTCTTGAGCTCAAAAGACTTGAAAACGCGACGAAAAGGGTTTGGAGTGTATTTGAGACAGTTCTGAATCATATAAATGATTGGAATCAGAATTATTTGAAGCTTGAATGTTTTTCGGTTTCAAAACCCAAAACTTGAAGTTCATTCAATCTGAACTTTAATTAGAAACCGATATGCGTCGGTTATAAGTTAATTAAACGAACGAAAACTGATTTGGCGATTTGGCTCACCGATTTCCGTTATACAGATATCAGTAACCGTTAATCCGAGTTTGCGTATAAAATTTAATTGTTTCATAATACTAACAGAAAACAATTTGTGGCGGAGTGGTTTGGAGACGGAAAGATAAGTCATTGGAGGCAGTTGACCCGGGTTCGAGTCCGGTCAGCTCCAACTATTTTTTATTTATTTTATTTTAACTTTTTATCAAATATAATTTTTATAGTTTAGTTTATATATTAATTATGTAACGTTTAAACTCAAAATACTCATAAATACTTAATGAAATTTCGTAACTTGGTATTTGATTACAAAACGAAGCGGGTTTTGGAGACCCGATTTATACAAATGTTACAATATGTTTTGAAATAGGGAAAATAAATATGAGCACATAAGAGATGTTTCAAGAATTTAGCACATAAAGTAAGTATAGTCGAGTATGGTGCTTAACTATAGACTAGGTCAAAAGCATGACAATTTTCCTAATTCCCTATAGTTATGGCTCTGATACCAATCTGTCACACCCCAATTGATGGCGGAAACAGTGGAGTGAGACGAACGAGATTGCTCAAGACTTCATAACGCTAATAAGTGACAAGTATTTAAATAACAAAATTTCATTTTATTGCTAATATCAAATACATTGTTTGAAAATGAAATTACAACAAGTTTGGATCAAAATAAGATACAACAAGTATTAAAGTTTAAGGTGCGTTTCTAGGCATCATACTTGGTTCCGTGCATCATCATCGTCAAATCCTGCAAATACGTTTTAAAGTATAGTTCAATACAAAAGTATTAGCGAGCATAAAAGTTTGAGTACTAGCATATATGTAAAGAAGGTTTGAGCAATCCACATTACAAAATAGTTAACTAGATTAATGTACCAAGACATGCAATTATACAAGTCAACCCAAAGTTTACCGCAAGCATAATCTTATAGTCGCAACGATAAGACCGTAATGAATGAATGACTTAACATGACCTCAAGAATACGGGCGCTGCGTTACTCCTATAGCGCTATACATGTTAAGGGGAGGCTTTAAACAAAGTTAGTGACAAGTAATTCACATAAGAATGATCAAAGAATACAAACCAAGTATCACGTATTTAAGCATGTATGATTGGATTGTTTGTGTTTGCGTAAAGCATAAGTGATTGCGTGTGTTTAATAGTATAACGTATTGCACCCAAAAGTGTAAAAGCAAAAGGGGTCGTGTATACTCACAATTTTGCAAAGCTTTCTGATTATCCGTGACTGACGAGTTGTTTGAGAATGGGGAATCGAGGGTACAAGGTCATTCTGGGTTTATAGAGTGGTTGAATTCAGAATCTAGAATTTAAGTACAAAAGGTATTACACAAGGTAATTATCTAGCTTTAAAACACTCGTTTTTTGACACTATATATCATGTATGGGTTGTTATGATTTCATGGGTTAAGTGCCCATTAGAATCGTAACGAGAGGTTCAAGTCCTAGATAATATAGCCTATTACCATGACAAGTAACCATGTCGATTATCATCAAGGGTTTTGTTATGTGTGTGTATATATATATATACTATAGTTTATATAATAATTCTAAGCTAAGTCCATCAAGAGTATCATAGATTGTCATGTAAGTCAAGCATGGAGGATTAACCTCATTGTATCATTCATCAATACACAAATCATCACAAGGATGATTCGGATGGTCATGAATGAAAAGGAAATGTACAACTTCTTACTATATCAAGTAGCCAAGTAAGCTATAACCCGGGTGAGTCATTCCTGATATGAAAAGAGTTAACTAAGTGTCGGAGGCTAAACATGGTTAAGTTACTTTAAGTCTAGCAAACTACTTAAGATAGCAAGGTAATAACATCAAGTGAGCTTTAACCCGGGTGAGTCATGAATCGATGAATGCATAACCTCAATCAACATTCACAACTGATGACCATACAATGGACATTCAATAGGCATTCTCAACAGAGGGCAAAGAAAGGAGTGTAGGGCAAGAATGGAAAAAAAATGTAAAAAAAACAGAGTTTTGTTATGAGGCTTTTGCTCTTCCATCTTTAAAATGGTAGAAAATTACCATTTAGGCCATCCAGTTTGTTTAATAATGTATTATAGATATTTAATATATAAATTTTGAGAATATGGTATCCCCTTACATATTTCATTAATTACGTATATACCCAGCAAAATTATGGATTGAAACTAAAAATATCACAGTTATCCGTTTTGATTAATTTTATTAAAAATTAATTATAGAATGACTAGTTTAAGCCCTTTTTTTAATTTTTATAGTTCCTGTTTTTAAGTATTTTTTGGTCTCCTTTTTTCAGCTTTTAATTCTTTTTTTTTTTTTTGCCTTTTCTAGTTTTTACTTTTTCAACAATCACCAAAATGCAAAATGAAAAAAAAGGAAGAAAGAAAAACAAGTGTCAAAGCTAATCTTAATAATAGATGTAACTATCTTGATAATCCAAAATAAAATTCCTTAATTTTGACCCATTACGGTACCAAAAAATAACTGTGCAACTTTAATTAGTTACTTTCACAAGCTTGTCATATGGTTTAATTCTATTCTTTCTTGTTATTCTATACGGACATTTAATAGTATGTGGGTATATATTCTTCTTCTTGGTATCTATATACACCTTTTGATCTTTTGCACATATGGGATACATTTAACAAGCCAAAACCGACAAGTGCAGCTACATTTAACAAGTAAGAACTCCCAACGCTATCCCATGCTTTTAAATTCAATTGGATTTTCACCGCTTGTACAAACATCATGAAAGTGTATTTCAAATAAACCTCCCAACACTTGAAGTACATTTTCAAGTATACCATAAATCAATAGGCAACTCAAAAATCATGTTTGATAAAAGTGATTGTTCCAATCATAACAACTGGATTTCTTTAAGAAAATGAGTTGCGTGTGACAATACAACACACTACTTGTCAATCTAAATTAAAAATCAAACTGATTGTAAAGTATGATCAGGGTGACAATCGAAGACAATTCAGGTTCAGGGATGAGATAGTTTTGACCGCAAAATTGATAACAAAAGTACATAATGTTGCTAATCCAACATAATGACTAAGACCCTTGCATCCCACACCCAAAAAGGGTATGACTGTGGTAATACCAACATCTCATATCTAGGAGAAAAGGTTAGCCCAAGACTTATGGGGTGATACCAGCATCCCCGGGTCAAGAGGAAAGGTTAGCAGTGGATCTATTGAATGAATCACTGATTGACTACAATGACTAACACCACAACAACAACTTCAACAAATAACAAATAATGCATGTACCACACACCAAATATTGCATGTTTGATTTTAGATAAAAACAATTGATCAAGTCAAATTGATACACCCCAAAAAGTTAATGATAAAAAAGGGATAAAGTTTACTCACTATTTGCAAAGCTTCGATCCTTTAGAATAATGTTAATGCATGAATAAGAGTAATAGCACAAGTCACCCTAAATTATATAACCAACAAAATACTAAATATACAATTATAAGAAAATAATATACACAAATATTTCTAAGGAATCGGGTTCTTCAAATTTAGGGATTTAACTTACCAAAATAATTTAATATAATTACTAATATGGTATTTAAGTTTCTATAATAATTACATATACTACATTTATATAAATTTATCAAGAAATATGTATAACATGGAATGAAGATTAAAATTTATGCAATCATTTATTTCCATCAAAGAATTATATATTTTTAGAATTAATAATTATCACAAAATTTTATTTAAAACTATTTATCTCATTACATATAATTACTTAAACTAATTATGTAATCCTTTAAAAATAAGACATCATAAAAAAATATGGAAGAATTCCATAAAAATTTCAATACCTTTTTAACATCAGTAATAATTTATAAAAATGTTTTTCGAATTTATTTGTGACAATAACTATTTTTAATTGATTTTTTATGACAATAACACAAGATTAATTTCATCGAAAACCTGACCTAAGATCAAAAGCTTCAAATTTGTATAACTAAGAACCCTAAAATCATAAGGAATCAAATTCGGATTGTACATGCCCTCTATCACAGAAATGGATAGAGGGGTTTTATAGAACCCGAAAAATTAAATAGTTTATGCTTTGGAATCACCTGATTTCGTTAAAGAACAAAGGAAAAATCAAGGTTTGAAGTTACAAGCCCTAGAATCATCACTGATCAAATTCATGATGCTCGGTTGACGAATTCTAATGGGGTTTTGTTAGGTTTTCACAGAGGTTGAAATGGTATAAGGTTTGTGCTGTAATTTTGTGAAATGAAGAAAAACCAAAATGATGTGCATGTGTGATAATATCGATTAAAAATGAAACAATACACCAATTAATCGTATAAACCGGATGTGATTTACCATATGGAACAATTCAAAAGGTATATACAAACATCATGATATATTCAATTGCACAATTGAATACGTACTAATGAGGAAGTACGTATGGCTTGTGGATATGCACATTTCAGCGCAAGGTAGAAGGAAAAGAATAAATCATAGATTCGAAAATGCGTATTTGATTCTTTTAATTTATCTTTCTTAGTCTAAAGAGTTGTTGGTCCAATGGTTAGTCTTGTGCATTTCATCGAGCTGGTTGGATACCCGGGTTCGAATCCTGGGTTCCATTTTTACCCTTTTGATATATATATATATATATATATATATATTATCTGAACCTCATACCAAACACATCAAGCTGTGTAGCTTAGCGGTTGGTGTGTTGGTTGTATTTCGTAGAGACTTTGGTTGAATCCCCCCAAGCGACCGGTTCAACCCCCCCCCCCCCCCATATAAAGTTATTTCCAAGTTTTCACAAAAGACCCCTAGACTTAAGCTTTACTATAATGTCAATTTTAAACCCTTATGGTTTTAACTTTACTATTTAACTTAGTTATTTATTTGTTTTACCTAATCAACTAACAATTAACCTAGTTAGTCGTTTTAGGTTTTAATATAGTTTCTAACAATTGCATATCTAACCCCTTAACTATTAGTATCCATGCTAACTTGATCTTTGTTAAATAAACGAACCCAATTAGTTGATTTAATTTATAAAATAGTTTTTAGTAATTACAAGATTAACCGCTTGGCTTATATCTAACATATAGAACATCATTAAGGCTTCCCTGTTATAAATTTAACCGAATTAGCCGAACTTCTTTATACGTTTAACGTTTTTTGCCCGATGTTCACCCAACGTGATACGTAACCAATTTTAATTAACTAAATTAATAAAAATAGTCAAATGTTACATTTTTAATTATTTTTCACGGAATCCGATTTTTGCAAATTGGGTCGACTTTTGGAGGTCCATTTTATGCAGATGTTAAATGTTATGTAACACTAATTTTTTTAGTTTTGATTCACCTTAGTTTATGGTTAAAGCCTAAACAAGTTAGTGAATCATAGATCTAAGCTAGTTGTGCTTGAACTGTAGTAAAACAAAAATAGAACGGTACAAACACGAAGAGCTATGACTTACTTGCAACAACAAACTTAGATGATTTTAGAGAGACAATTTCTTTAACCTATAAAGGTCTTGGAACATAGATTTTAGATGTAAAAAACAATGGAGAGAGGACCCATACTTATAGTTAAGAAGTGAGGTTAAAAACAACTTGGAAAACAAGTTAGAGATTAGGGTTTATTGAAACAATTTTTTTTTATTTTTTAAACTTCATAAAGAAAAATGCATAAAAATCTAGATCAACATTTAAATTGTAAGATATTATTATTATTATTATTATTATTATTATTATTATTATTATTATAATAATAAATTTATAATTATTTTTTATATATAATAATTCAGCTACTTAACTCGTTTTTCTCGTATAACTTTGAAAAAATATCATATTTTATAGAAATACAAACATACCGTTGGGACAAGCTTATTTTTCTCTATCATATGACATAAGTTTCATAAAAATCGGAGTAAGGTCAAATATAACATATTTTATTCATAACGACTCGAACGGTCTACAAATGGTTTGGATCCGCTTTTAAAAATGGATCCGATTTTTCTAGTAACAATTTTTTGCGGATATAACCTTTTGGTCATTTTCGATCAGACTGGCGATGTGTGGAATGAAATAAACCTAAATCCAAGAAAAATTACTAGAACATTTCGGATGTGTCTGAGATTACTTCTAAATTATTCTGTCTAGGTTTTGGGACATGTATACTATTTGGTTACAGTTGGTCAATATCCTGAACCCGTTTACCCATATCAAAACTGAATACATTAATCTACTATATAATCTTAAAAAATATAAGAAATAGTATGTTAAAGTTATTACAAACCAGAAATAAATAATGTTATAGGTGTATTTGATATACAGTTGAGTAACTGATATTTCAAGTGAGTTTTGAGGTGAATTTAAAATTAGATTTCACATAGTGGACCTCCCAACAATATAAAAACAATAACCATACCAAGTATAATCTCTCATAGTCAAAATGTTAGTGGGGTTTATGGATGGGTAAGAGGTAGATAAATCTTACGTCTATCACTATGGATAAAGAGTATCGCTGGGATAAAGATACTCCAAACCAGACATAGAAGGCCAACAATATGACTATGAAAAATATTCTTGAGGGTCCGTGTCAAAATTCATGTGGGGCGTCATAAAATTATTTTTAAAATTTTAAAATCTTAAATTAATTTTCCTTGGGGTTGGTGTCAAAATTTAACTAGGACACTTTAAATCGCATATATACTAAAAAAGTAATTTCATGGGGAGCGGAAGATCCCTGACAGGACAAACTAGGTCTCCCCCCCTCCCCCTTGGTGTCGACTTGCAAAGCCGCCCAGGTAACCCAATACCACCCCCTTTAACTAAACGTGTTTACGGGTTTAGCAGCCAGTCATCTAGAATGCAACATCCATAACCAAGCAGATTTTGACACGAAACATTGATTACAACCTCTTGACAACAATGGTTGCATGAACATCAATAGTACACACAAAAAAAAACAAGAAACGAGACCGAACAAAATACAACAATATCTGAATGGAGTAATGGACAGCAAATTTGTCCACAGTTACATAATATAATTACTTAAATCACTTAAACAAACAAGTACACCTTTTATGCTTACCTATTAAATTAAAACCATGAAAATTATATTATGGTTTCCTTTTAACAAGTCATCGTTTACATAAAAATAATTTATCTTGTATCATTTATAATTGAGAGATCCATCCTTGATATGGTTAAAATGTTGAAGGTAATTGTGTGAAGTATGAATATAAAACACACATGTGAAATAGTAAAATGGTAATATCAACGTATAATCATCTGGGAAACTCTGAAAAAGGCTCGATTTTGATTGGGAAATGTGGTGGAGATTGATTGGTTGATGAGAATACAACCTTATCCAATGACAGAGAAAGACAACTAAGCAACATCTACATACACTTCAAAAAAGTTGTAGTACTTCAAAGGGGAAGAAGTAAAAGATAAATTGTACATAGAGATTTGCACACACCCATATATATTACTGTCTCAATCTTATTTATTTTTTCTTCTAACTATGTAAAATAACATTTTAAAGTTTGGAGATCTTGGATTTAAATGAAAATCACCGGCGTCATTCACTCGGGTACGTAGTGGATTTAGTTATGGGTTTCGGTTTCTAGTATTTGATTGTGATGATGGAAACTTCAAGGTATGAGATGGCTTCTGTGTAAATGGGTAGTTTGCCCCTGGCGGACCTACCTTAATAGAAGTGGTAGCCTCCGTTACCCCTTGGCACTTTGGCGGTAGTGTAAATTTTAGAAAAATTTGACGTTTTTTTCGATTTCGTTACCCTTTTTTATAAAAAGTTACCCCTACGAAAAATTTCAAGATCCGCCACTGGTTTAGAACACCATCTCATTTAATTTAAACTGGGTAGATTTAGTAAAAAAAAAAAGTAAGGTGGCTTAGTGTCATTAATTGTATTAGTTTGGGTACTTGAGGATTTTGGAGTGAGCCACTAGTACCCTAACAAAGACACAATGTCTAAAATGTTTGGACTTTTTTTTAACACCAAATGTTACACATCAATAATTTTTAAATACTCTCTTACCCAGGTTTGAAATCGAGACATCTCTTTTAAAAAATTACTTCACTTGTACATTGATTTTAAACTGGGAATTTTTACAAGGAATACTGGTTGAAACTTGTTCATATTTAAGAAAAGTGTTGCAAAGTAGATGTATAAGAATATAAAGAGTACTCTCCCTTTTTTTCTGACAGCAAATTTTACTCCTACTTTATTTTCTTCAATAGTCCTTAAACAAAAGTGCTCTTTAATAGGAAGCAAATATAAATAAAAGTTATGAATAAATAAAACTATACATCAGTCTTAAGTCCACTTTATTAAGAATTTTTAAGTTTGATGTAAAGACAAGTATTGTGAATTTCAAATCTCACAACCTAGAGTGTACTTAGATGACGAAGTAAATGCGAGTTAATGAGTTTCAGAACTCACACATTATATATATTTTTATTATTATTAACTATTAATTATCCATTGTGGTGGTCGGTATGAATACTAACATCACCTATAATTTTTTTGTCATGGTTCATTCTTTAAGCTATCAGTTATACTTTTGTTGAACCCTGGTCCCTGATTGCTATCTTAGCGCTACATCACCATCTCCGCTCATCTATCATCTTCATCCCTCATTCCTCAACCTATGTTATACACATCCTCATCCCCTAGTCCCGTGAAATCACGGTAAGCACATGGCTTCAATGTTTAACACAATGTGTATTTACGTCTTTTTTTTGTAACTCTTCAATTATATCATGATATATAGAACTTGTCAAGTTACATTAAAACAGAAGGTAGACGGGTAACAAGTTGTGCCGTCTTTTGTTTCTAAATTCGCTTTTGTGTTCCTTAACGTTCACTTGGACAAAGTTGCTCCGTTTTTCAATCTGCGTCTCAATGTTTAAACCAACTAGCCACAACGTTTTTTAAATTCGCTCATGTAACTCCAAAAGAAATTTTGTATTAGTGCCGTCACATAGAAACTAACAAGTTATGCAAACACATTTCACACATTTATAATAAGTTAATAACTTGAGTTTAAGTCTAGGAGATGAAGGCTAGCCACCATGGTAAGAAGACAAAAAGATTGTTTAGTTTTATAATTAACTTCAAGTTTTTGGTATTGTTATAATGATTTGCATGTTATGCATTACAACATGTACATTGATGAGGATGTCCTTACTTTAGACTTTAGAGGGATTGTGACCCAACACTGGGATTCGTGTGTGCCCAAAGTGTGTGGATGTGTGTGTGCAGATTGTGCCCTTTGGCAGATGTAGAACCCTAGGTGGGTCATCTAGGTATCTCTGTTATATATGGTTATGACAATCACATAAAAAGGTATATATTTCAAATTTAATATAAAACCATAAAGCATTGTTGATGTTGTGTGTGTATGTATATGCATATATGTATACGATGGAATTAGCTATTAAAATAACATCAATGATTCACAATTTCCCATTACCCTACACGCAATTTCTCTTTCATTTCATATACATTCTTCTTCCAGATATAATCATCCCACAAGTATTTCCCAATTTCTACTAAAATCTTATCCAAATTGAATTCTTCAAACCCACTGTCTACTTATTGTTTTTATGGGTCTGCTGAAATTCGGTGTTATATGAGGCCGAAAGCGATCCAACACCACTACACAACGCAGCAAAATTGCTCATCAATAGCCAGATGGATGATTGTGATTTTCCTCAACAGTACGAATGTTCTTTTGTGAAAGAAAAGTCGACCCACCAGGTGTTTGATCAAATGCCTCAATGAAGTGAAGGTTTTAAAAAACTTGTTTCTTTAGCACTCTTGTGAAGTGGGAATTGATTAATGCGATTTGATCTTGTAATTCAGATTCGATTGTGATAATTTTTAACTATCCGCCATGGGGTAAGGGGTTATGTGGGGTACCATTTAGAGGGTGGGCAACCCGCGGTTGCTGCCCTCCTTCGTCTTGTATAGAATTTTACTGGTTTTCTACCCCCAACAACTCATCTCGAGTTTGGTGTACCGTTAGTGTGTTTTTTCTTCGGTGGCAATTAACATACGCGCATGGCTCCTACGAAAGGGGGTCGGAACGTTAAGTCAGTGGGCCCTGTGCAGGGCGCTGCTAGTGGTTTAAGGACCTGCCCTTTCAAATTTTTTCCATGAATGTAAAGATGGCAAACCGGGGTCTGTGGATTTTTCTGCCTACTTGAACACATGCAAAGCACACACCTCAAGACAGAAAACCGAAAGCTATCTTTGAAGGAGGCTATCTCCAAGGACTTGGACCTTTATTTGGATGTTGCGGAAGTTTTTAGGGAAGGGATAAATGGCTATGTGGAAAGTGCATGGTGATGCATGCACTCAGTAGGGGATGCAAGCATGATAATGAGGTCGTGTCGTTTGCCATGATCTCGGGGATGTTGAAGATTTCATTGTTGGGATCCGGAAACCATGTCAAGTGGTGGTTGACACAAACCCACGTCACCCAGCAGGGCTCAGGGGTGATGTTAACCTACTCGAGCGTGTTTTCTCCCTCCCTATTCAGACTGTTAAAAGCATTCCCCCCAGTTGCCGGCTGTTGTTTGCTCAGGTTCTAACAGGTGCTTTGCGCAAAGTGGTAGCGTCGCCAGGATCGGTTGACAATTGGGTCCAATTGTTTTTACTACCGCGTTGCACCTTCTGGTGGTTAGACCATCCTCCAGACAAGAGCGAAGGTCAGGGAACAGGAAATCTCTACAGTGTAGTAACATCTTACACGCGCTTACAATTTGGAAAGATGGGTACGGGTTTGATGATTTGGTCTGTTCCCTATTGGATAGCGTGGGGGAGACGGGGGCTTCAAGGGGAGAATGCAGGAGAGAGGAAGACAAAGAAAGGAATCCTAATATTAAGCAATGTCTTCGGAAAGTCAGGGATGGACATTTCACAGCTGCGGTTAAGGTCCTATGCTCTAGTGGAGTTGCCCCTCTAGGTGATTCGACATTGAAAGCTCTTATTGATAAACACCCAGTGGTGCCGCCCCCGTCCTTGCCTTCCAACCCTTTGGCCCAACCCACTCTTGTTGTTGATGGGGAGTGTGTACTCAAATGTATTCGATCCTTTCCTAAAGGGACGTCATGTGGCAGAGACGGGATACGGGCCCAACACCCTGCTAGATGTTATTGGTGGCGAGGGCTCGGTGACTTCCTCAGGTTTGCTTACGAGCATTACTGAAGTTGTTAACTTATGGCTTGGGGGATCCTGCCCTAAGGTGCTTGCTGAGTTTGTTGCCTCGGCCCCCCTCACCCCCTTATTGAAGCCTGATAAAGGAATTCGACCTATTGCTGTTGGGGTATTTGGTGAAGGTTGGTTTCAAAGGTGGCGATGAAGAAGGTCAGAAAAGAAATGACCCAGTACTTGGGTGACTATCAATTTGGGGTGGGAGTGCCAAATGGGGCAGAGGCGGTGCTTCACAGTGCAAACAGGTTTCTCAACTCATTTCATGCAGATGGTTCCTTAGCCTTGCTTACTGTAGATTTCTCCAATGCTTTCAACACGGTTGACCGCACAGCTTTTCTGCACAAGGTTCATCAGCGTTGCCCGTCAATCTATCGGTGGGTCCAATTTCTTTACGCCCAGCCTGCTAGATTGTATGTTGGTAACGAGTGTATTGGGGCTACTACCGGAGTTCAACAAGGAGATCCCTTGGGGCCCTTTCTCTTTGCCCTTGCCTTACATCCCCTTATTCTTCGGGTTCAGGACCGCTGTAAACTCCCGTTTCATGCTTGGTACTTGGATGATGGGACGATTATCGGCAACGCCTCTGAGGTTGCTAAGGCCTTAGACATCATCAACGAGGAGGGGCCATCTCTAGGGCTTTATCTCAACAATAAGAAAACAGAGATTTTTTGGCCGACATGCGACGGGCGGAAAGTTCAAGATGGGCTTTTCCCGAGAGGGATCGGTAGACCAGAGAAGGGGATTAAGCTCCTTGGTGGAGCTGTTAGTCGGGATCGTAGCTTTATTGAGGAGTTAGCAGGGCGGCGAACCTCGGGGGCGGTTGACCTCATGAAACTCTTACCCTGCCTGAGAGATCCCCAATGTGAACTCCTTCTGTTAAGGTCATGCATGGAGGTCGCTAAGTTACTTTTTGGGTTGCGGACTTGTCAACCGCATTTTATGGAGGATGTGGTATCTCGGTTTGATGATGGCCTTAGAGAGGCTATAGAAGACATAGTAGTGGGTGGCGGCCCCATCTTTGGTGACCTCCAGTGGCGTCTGGCATCTTTTCCAATGCGTCTAGGTGGTTTGGGTCTCTTCTTAGCTCGAGATGTTGGGGCTTATTCCTTTGTGGCGTCTAGAGCTCAGTCTTGGAAACTACAGGATCATATCCTTCGAAAATGTGAGGTCGTCGGGCTTGACCCGGACTATCAGCAGGCGCTTGAACGCTTAAATGTCTCTCTCCCAGACTTGGATATTGGCGGTTTTTTCTAATAAGGACACCGCCCCCTCGAAGCCACAAAAAACTTTGGCGAATGCTCTGTTTAGCAAAATCGCTCAAAGCCTGGGAGAAGCTTTTAATTTGTCATCCCGCCAGAACGCGGTGTTTGAGTGCCTGAAAGGTCCCCATGCTCAGGAATTTTTGACCGTTATACCAATTGAGGGGTTGGGACAATGTATGTCTGCAGTAGAATATAGAGCAATTCTCAAATACCGGTTGATGATCCCTATGTACCCGGAATATGAAACTTGCCGATATGTCGTAAAGCTTGTATGGATAAATACGGGGAGCATGCAGTTTACTGTAAAGAGCTCCCTGGGTTCAAATATCGGCACGACTGGGTGCGTGATGCTTTGTGGGACATCTTAAGAAGAGCTGGGATTTCGGCTAAGAAAGAGGCCCCTGTGAATTTCCTCACGGACCCTATGGAAGGGAGATCTACTCTGCGACCAGCGGATCTGCTCGTCTTTGGCTGGGCTTGGGGGAAATATGCTTGTGTAAACCTCACGGGGTTTTCCCTTTGGTTGGTTTAAGGGAAAACGGGTTTGTAGCTGGACAAGCGGCAAGAAAAGCAGAATCAAAGAAAGTGGATAAGCACGCTAAAGCTTGCGCAAAGAACCAGCATGTCTTTGTCCCTTTTGCCTTTGATACTTTTGGCTCACTAGCGCCAGAAGCTATCCACTTCTAGACGAGGGTTCAACGGGTCGTCTACAACAATTTTTCAACCCCAAGGGGCAAGGGTTTGTATTTGGAAGGTTAGGGTTTGCAATTCAGAAAGGATTGGCGGCGCAGCTTGTTGCCCGGCTACCTTCTGTTTTGATATAACTTGGCAAGTTTTCTGAATTTAAAGTAATATTATTTCAAAAAAAGAACATGTATAGTTACTTGTCACTAGAATCAAAAGACTCGTAATCCAGTGGTACCAAGACGTTTGTTAAAATAAAATCACTTTCAAATAGGAAGCTTCAAGTCTCATTTGTGGCAAAGTTAAGTATAATAGTTCGTCGTTCAAAAATAGTTAGTTGTCACTAGAGCGGCTCTTAAAAAACAAGAAAATGGTTTTTGAAAATGATTTTATCAAATAACCGAAAAACCATCAAAGCAATTGATATATGTTGCCCATAATTTCATCACTTATTTTTTTATATATAATTAATGGTGTGTAAAATTCGGTTTGAACAGGCGAAACCGATGTTGAGAATAAGACTGAATGTTTGGCAACTTCTTAACTATTAAGGCCATGTTTGGATGAGCTGATTAAATCTCTTTATGATTTATTGACTTCTTGTAAAAGGAGTTTTTATGAAATGGTGTTTGAGTAACAAGGTGAAAAGAAGCTTTTTAGGCATTGAAAAAGAGAAATAAAAAAGTCACTTGGTTGTGACTTTTCCAAAAAGGAAATAAAGAGGTTAAAAAGTCAACAAGGAGCTCATCCAAATATACTTAAGTGTTGAACTAGTAAAATGTTCGAACCATTAAGAGCCAGTATAATGTTTAACCAATTAGAGACAAATGTCTAACCAATTCAGTTAAGAGGTCTTAACCATTCAGACTCATTATAGTGCTTAACAATTCAGAGTCAAATGTCTGAACTATTCAGACATCTGCTCGCGAAATTAACAGTCTGAACTAGTAAATGCTGAAATGATAAAACCAATTGAAATAAAACTTACGAAAACTTTCAACTTTTTTCAAGCATTTGGGATGATCGTGGTGATATGAGGCATAATAAGGGTTGTTTGAAGTTTGGAGACACGTTGAGCAAAGGAATAATTATTATTGTGACAGTTTAGATAGGCCCATACACATTAAATTCGTTGAATAGTGTTTTACAAGAATGCGGGGTGTGGGTCGTTTTATGGGGCGGGGGATGTCAAGCAACGCTGGCTAAGCCATACCGGATCAGCGTTGGCCACGGCGTTGCCCGGTTAGTGTGACTTTGAAGCCTGGCATGGGGCGGGAGGGGGGGTGAGGTGGCTAGCTTGGATTGATCGGGGATAGATGACCATTTAGGTTAGCCGTTGGGGATGGCGATTTAGCTAAGTAAAATCAAAATTTTAAGAAATTAAAAATTTTTACCTATAAATACTTATCCAAAACATCAAAACTTTTTACATATATTTTCTTCAATCCAAAACCAAACACAAATAACAATTGTTCATCCAAAACCACACCAAAAAACGAAAATGGTTCATTGAACCGATGAGGAATGGCACTAGTGATGTCAATTGTTGACGCACAACGAACCCTACGTCGCGGTCAAAACCGCCTATTGGACACATGCGTTTTAGCAATACCAACAACATGTCGGGAACGCGCGTCACAACTTACACGCGTGTCAACATAAGTGGCGTGAGCTAAAACCGAAGCTGGATCGGTTTAAAGTTTGCTTCGTCCGTGTCCCTGCGGGGGACCTGGCCCATGACGATCGAGTGGAGATCGAGTATAGACACGATGAGAATGCGAATTTTCGTTGGGTTCCCCACTTTAATATTTAGGGGTACTTTGTAACTTTTTTAGGATCTATTATGAAGTTTTTTTTTAAATTTTTTAGGATTTTATGTAACTTTTTTAAATTAATGTAAATTTGTGTTTTATTATGTAAATGTCAACAATATAAAGAAATATCCACATGCACCCCATACCTCTTCCACACCTCTTTTTTTTTGGGTGGCCTGGTGGAGCCATGCCTCAACCCAAGCCCCCTCACAACCGACGGTCTAATATGTTTAGTTATTAACGGAGAGTTGTATGCTACGTTCGGGAAGGATGAATCGCTCCCGAAAAGGAATCTATTGATTCTCTCCCAATTGGTTGGACCGTAGGTCTTTTGCAACTATATGGAATTGAGGGAAAAGATGTTATATTCTGTTTCATTTGTTTGTATAATTAGTGGGAACCTAATTGGGTACAAGAAGGATATAGGCCTAAAGCATATATCCATGTACATAATAAAACTCAAAAAAAAAAAAAAAAAAGAAGCTGGAAGAACCACATTGTACTAAAGGTACGTGGGTATGGTATATGCCGCATTAGGTGAAATATAAAACCACAAAAAACTACTATAGTTGGTATCGGAAACTCTTACATAGAAGATGGTAAATATGGTTACTTTTGAATCCAAACACAAAAGGGTATAGCTTTGGGTGATTATGTACCTCCAAAATGAACTTATTGGTAACTTGGTTTGTAAGGGAGGACCTTGATAATATTCTAGTGTTTTATAGTAACTAGAATTGCTACCCGTCACAATGCGGCGGGGGTTTCAGTAGTTATATATCATATTAGATGAAATGCAAATGTTTCTTATATAACTGCGAGCCTGTATGTAAAACATTGAAAATAATAACTAATTCGATCTCTTACTCACATGTTACGACAGACATATCAAATGGGAAAAAACAGACGCGTTGTGATGGGCCTGTCAAACGAGAAAAGTAGATGAAAAAAACGTTGAACCCCACATGTACGTTGTGATGTGTTAACTCAGAAAATTTAGAACAAATTTTTAGACAGAAAATTTACGAAAGACGAAAAGTATAAAGGATAAAAGTTGAAAGTAAAAAAAATGTTGGGGTTAAATTCAAAAGATGAAAAAAACTTTAGGTTAAAAGCAAAAAAATCAAAGGGGGTGAATTGAAAAAGATGAAAACTTTTGAATTAGAAGTGAAAAATCAAATTAATCAAAAAGGTTAAATTACTAAACATTGAAACTTTAGATTTAAATTGCCAAATATTGAAACTTTAAAGTTAGAAATGAATGAAATTTTAGACTTAGATTGCTAAAGATTAAAACTTTAGAGTAAAAAAGGAAATTATTATTATTTAAAAAAAAAGCCTCTTAAAGTCAAGAATACAAAACCTTAAGCATAAACATGTTTATTTATAGTTTTTTTTATTATTATATCTCTAACACAACTAGTTATCTTAAAATATGACACTAACGTGGTATCACTCAGTAGTCGGTTGGTAGCATTTGTAGATGAACATGTGAGATTACTTTTAACATAACACAAATGGGTCAAAGGAACGATAGGGATTAAGACTAAGGTCATTAACTTCTAGAAATACTATAAGTAGAAGGTACAATATGTTTCTCGAGCATGCACTAATGACTATAAAACCTTCGCTCATACTTTGAGATTTATAAAATTACACGACTTGTTCATGTGATGGTCTCTAACGTGTTTCTCTTATTAAATAGATTGTCGAGAGTAGGGGTTGTTTGGTAACTTCTGAATAGTTAAGTGCTGAATTAGAAAAAGATCTGAACCAGTAAGAGGTCTGAACCATTAATAGCCAGTATAATGTTTAACCGTTCAGAGACAAATGTCTGATCAATTCAGATTAGAGGTCTTAACCGTTCATACTTAACCATTCAGACATTTACTTACGAAACAAACAGTCTGAATCAGTAAAATATTTGAACCATTAAGATTCTCATTAAAAGGTAAACAAACAGCCCCTTAGTCACCCTCGATTCTAAGTACATAAACATCGTTTTGCTTTTTTGTTTTGTAGTTTTTTTCAACTAAGGGCTTAAAAGGTTTACTATCCATATCCAGATAAGTTAACAAAATCCATAATACCACTATACCTATTTTATTTATATAAAGCAACACATTAGACGTTTAGTTAGTATTCAAATGTTTAAGCTATATTGTCTAAGACAAAATAATCTAATAATTTAGGAGATGAAATATATTATTTCGCATTACTTAAATATTTTATATAAGACTGATTATGTAACTAAGTGCAATTGTTTCCTTTTCCATCATGAGTTAATCCTTCCGGTTGCAAAGTTTTATTGATTGCTTTCAAGCCACTTCCCAATCAATATGTGGTTCAATTATTGTTACTTCCATAGTACACTATCAATTTTTGGACTCAAGAAATTGTGGTCCTACAAATATTACAACATATATTTTTGAATGTCTTATAACAATTTTGGTCCTACAAAAACTGTCACACCCCGACCCACAGCGGAATAAAAGTCGGGGCATAATTGGGTTATCACCAAAGCTCATGATATTTACTAAAATGTTTCATATTTAATAAATTCAAATTACAAACTTAAATATCCAAAAACAAAATTCTACAATTACAAAGGAAAATGAAACTATAAATTTATTCCAAAGCATGAACTTGTTTATTCTTCTAGGCCATCCTAAGTGTTTCCTGTCTCGGCTGGATCACCTGTATCATGTGTAAAACGGAGGGGATTTTGAGTCAACAAAAGTTGGCGAGTGAACCTTGATAAAACATTGTGGACTAATTTCTTGTTTTATTTATTAAAGAAAAGTCGTGCATTAATCACATGTGAGCAAACATATATATATAAACAATCGCAAACCACTTTGGATGAGTATATGACATGAATGATGATGTATTTGAGATCAAGGCTCAATCAAACGAAGCCGGTCTAATGAGGCTCCTGATGCTCAACCTGTATCCCACGGGGAACTGATGGGCCTAATGAAATGCGTGCACTGAAATGATAAAATTCAATCTACATATAATTCACACAACAATTGATACACATTTGATCACGGATATGATGTATGCACAAGTGTTTAAATAAAATAAAAGAATAGTACGACACATGATACACCCCACAACGTGATTAAAACTGGGAATTTGTAGAGATTCACTCACAGTGGATGAGTTTCTTGATGACGAGGAATGCGCACGAATATTATGATTCAACCGACGAGGGAAAACTAACCTAAATAATAACGACATGATTCGATTAAATAAATAAATTTTATTTGAGATTATTATTTTTAATTAGTGTTCTTTAATAAGATTTTTAGATTTATTTTTGTGAGTTTAATGCAAATTTTTAACTTTAAAAACATTATTTTTAAGTATTTTTAAATAATTTTTCAATTAAATAAATAAACAAAAATAAATAAAAATGGGTTGACTTTGCCAGGTTTGACCGGGTCTGACCGGTCAGACTGTATGTATTCCAGGCGGTGAGTGAGGTTCGAACTCGAGACCTCTCGTATACGTGCACGCAGCTCTACCAACTGAGCTACGTGTCTAACCCGAAATATTCTCTGTTTTAATTATATATATATACTAACTAACTTTAACCTTATTTAGTTTTTATTAAAAATGATTTAATATGGCCGAACGGGTTACAGAAACCGGGAATCGAACTCGGGACCTTCGGTTCGAGTGCACACAACCAGTTGGGCTGTGTGTCTAATCTGCTTAACTACTGGATTATATTTCTCTTATATACATACTGTGAATTGATCTGAATAGGTTTTAAAAATGTTGGTTTTATTTCAGAAAGTCGGAAACATGCGTGATTCGAACCCGGGACGTGTGTTTTATATTTGCACACAGTCCACCGTTGGACTGTGTGTTTAACCCGGTTAAATACCCGATTTTAATTACATTAATATACAACTTAGGCCTCGTCTTCTTCATTAAGAAGAACACAGAACCGTGAACCCGACTGTTTTGCTTAATCGACCAACACACTTATACTCGATTGAAATAGAATAGAAAAAGAAAGATTAAGTAATATGATATACCAAAACAGAGAGTTTTCTTCAGATTTCTGGCAAGTTTTCGTCGGCCCTGATTTGCGATTTCCGGCTGAATGAACTAATTTAACAGTTTCGATTATTATGTTGAGCAATTAAATTACTAATCAAGAGATAGCAAGAAAGGTTTAGATGATTATACCGATTAGGAGTAAGGCTTCGGTTCTCCGGTGATATTCCGGCGAGTGCGAGAATCTCCGGCGACGTGCTCTGAAAGGACTAAAGCTTCAGGAAGTGAGTGTGGTTCTGAGCGAAATGTTTACAAGAAGTTTGGGTGGGTATTTATAATGGAAACATGCCGATTGGTTTCGAATTAGAGGCCATGATTCGCGGTCAAAGGTTTCAATCTTCAAAGGAAACGGTTTTGACTAAAATTTGTAACATCCGTCAAAAACCGGATTAACCAAACACGATTCGTTTATTAATCGAACAATCAGTTTTAAATTTTTGTTGTTTATTTATGATTATATTTATTTTAAACAATACATAATTAATAAACAAATTAGGATTTAAAGGCAAAAATTGTTAAAAAGTGAAAATAAGAAAATTAAAAATAAAACAAGGCTGCCGGGATCCGAACCCGGGTCAGCCGGTCAGCCAATTCTTAACACACACCACACATCCAACCACTCCGCCACTTTTGTTATTTGATAACATATCGAAACAATTAATTCAAATAATGAAACACAGAAATCAAATCCAGTCAAAGACACGCTCATTTCGCAGTCGCCGGAAATCCCGACGACTTCGCCGATAATTGACGGTTTCTATTGATTTAACCGAAGAATTAACCTCAACGTCGGTTATAACCTATGTCTAAACCCGCGACATCAGTCGTAACCGCCGGAAATCAGCTGACCATGAATTGAGACTGAAATCAGACCCAATTCGTCTCGATTCTTCCCTATAAATACACCCACAAGTCTCTGGTAGCCTTTTCGCTCAAAATCGCACCTTTTCTCGAAGCAATTTCACTCGCCGGAAATATCCTGCCATCACCGGACTTTCACCGGAAAACCGAGACTCACCTCAAAACGGTAAATACCTCGACTCTTTCTGTTTCAATCCGTTGTTAGACTGTTACTAACTTCAATCCAACCATCATAATCAATCCCAGACGACGTAGCCGGAATATGCAGCTCTCGCCGGAAAACCTCTGAAATTTATGATCCCACGCTGTGAATCGGTATAATCATTCAAACTTCTGTTAATCCTTGTTTAAGTACCTCAATTTCATAACTAATCGAACATAACTGTTAATTGATTCTAACAGCCGAAGTTCACAAACAGAGCCGACGAATCTTTGCCGGAGTTCTGTGAAAGGCACTGATCGGTAACATCCTTTCCCCAAACTCTCTCCGTTCATTACCTTTCAATTACTTATAATGCTTGTTAATCGAATTAGACATGAATCAGTTGAATTATCATTATCTGTAATCTTGAGTGAAGAAGACGAAGTTCAGTTATATTATAAGATTAATTAAAATTAGTATATTGAACGGGTTAGACACACAGTCCAGCGGTGGACTGTGTGCAAACAATACACGCACGTCTCGAGTTCGATCCCTGTCCCAACCTCACTCTCTTGAAATAAAAATGCCCTTTTTAACCTAACCGGGATAACTCACAGAATCATGTTAAGTATAATAAAAACCGGATTATTAACCAGGTTAGGTGGACTGTGTGCACATTAACCCACAGGTCCCGGGTTCGAGACCTGTGGCGAGCACCGAGTTGATGCAATTAAATCCTTTTTAAAATAAATGATTTTCGGATTAACTTAATTAGTGTATAAATATAATTAACAACAGAAATATTTCGGGTTAGACACGTAGCTCAGTTGGTAGAGCTGCGTGCACGCGTACGGGAGGTCACGGGTTCGAGTCTCACCCAGCGCACTCATACGAACGACCGAACCGGTCAACGGAACGATCAGCGGTCAACAAGTCAACGGTCAAAAAGTCAACATTTTTTATTATTTTTATTTATTTATTTTATTTAAAAATCAATTAAAAATACTTAAAAATAACGTTTTTAAAGTTAGAAAATAGCCTTAAACTCACAAAAATATATCCAATAATCCTACTAAAATTGATTAATAAAATCCGCTTATTTACCGAACCATTATGTTATTATCTAGGTTAGTTTCACTCATGGTTAAATCCAACTTCGTGCGCACATCATCATCAATCCAAGAAACGCAACCACTGTGAGTGAATCTTACAACTCCCCTTTTTATTACACGTTTTGGGGTGTATCATGTGTCACTTAAACAAATTCGTTTATTCAAACTCGTGCCATACCATATTATGATTTAAACTTAGAATGTAAATATTGTTTGTAGTTATGTATTACATATTGTCAAGTTGTATGCAAATTATTTGTTAGGCCCATCAGTTCCTTGTGGGAGACGAGTTGAACAACGCGTGCCTTAAAACTCATTCATTAGGCCCATCAGTTCGTAGAACAACGCGTGCCTCAAAACTCATTCATTAGGCCCATCAGTTCCTCGTGGAAGACGAGTTGAACAACGCGTGCCTCAAAACAATCTATTATTGTATGTGTGTGCATTATTTAATATTAAGTGTTTTGTGAATAAGTTTACATCTATATTTACTCATATGTGGTTATGCATTTTATTTATAATCAATTCAATAAACTTGTTTAAATGTTTTTCATAGGATTCACTCGCCAACTTTTTGTTGATCCAAAAACCATTTTTACACATGATACAGGTAAACAGGATGAAGCAAGGAAAACATAGGAAATGCCTTAGAAGAAAATAATGAAGTCTAGAAAGATGTGTAGAATATGTTGTAATTATGATTGTATGATCTCCCTTAAATTGTAATAATAAATATGAAACATTATAATAAATGTCATGAGCTTTGATGAAACCCAATCATGCCCCGATCACCTTTTCTGCTGCGAGTCGGGGTGTGACAGATTGGTATCAGAGCCATGACTATAGGGATATAGGATAGGTTATTAGACCCTTAGAGCCTATACTATAGTTGATTAGATTTTAATTGTTTATGTGGTTATATGCAAACTCATGATGTTTATTTCTTTCATATTTATTACATACACAAATGCATGCAAATACTTCCGATATTACATATTGTGATACATAGTGAATTATACTTACAGACAAACATACATAATTTCATACACATTCATCATACATATTTCAATGCTCACTTATTCAAATCATCTTCATACTTCCGTTATTCAAAATTTTGTCGCATTTTTCATTTTTTCAAATCTCATCAAAGTTAGTTCTGCGACGGGCATGTAGTAACTGAAGGGTACAAGTACCGGTAGTCGGAACGTCCTGTCTAGGTTGGCATTCGTATAAATCCAATATAACGGACCAGTTTGCCTACCTGGGGACTAACGATGAGAGTACGAAGGACCTATTAGGCCAAAGCATGCCACACCAAACGTCGTTCGAACTAACCCCACTTTGAGGTCTCACCGTGTCCACACCGGGATACATTCCGAATATCATATGTTACATACATATTTCTCGATTTTCTCCGGGTTTTAGTGTACGTAACCAGGCTAACACATGCGAACCATATGAAAAAACCCGGTAATCATGGGGCCCACATGATTACGAAGGTGAAGTATGGCGGCATGCAAGGTCCAATTACGAGCAAAGCCCAAGACATCCTATGGATGTAGTAGATTTATTATGCTATGTTTATTTTATGAATGTTCATTCCTAAATACGACACATGATCCCAAAAACATCCAACTCATACTCTTGATATGTATTCCTTTTGATGTCTTCTAATTCCGCTCGTAGGAAGATGAGAGCAGGAAAAGCTCGTGAGCGTATGGCTGCCCAAATCGCACAACAAATGGCTGCCGTAATACCCAACATTGTAGTTCAAGTTCAACAAGCCCTTACCACTAATCCCGTCAATCAAGAAGATCAAAATGTTTCAACCCTCCCCCAATTACCACCAAATGCACCTACAAGCATTTCAAATCCTGCGACCCTCCAAAATACGAAGGGACTGAAGGTGTCACCGCTCTCCTCCATTGGTTTGAAGAAATGGAAAACACCTTTTTAAATTGCGATTGCCCCGATGATCGCAAAGTGCCATATGCTACCGGTCGTTTACTTGGAATAGCACTTACTTGGCGGAATACAGAGAAGGCCAAACGAGGTGTTGAAGATGCTATGACTTTAACTTGGGAAGAGTTGAAGGAAATCATGACAAGACGGTTTTGCCCAAGGAGTGAAATCAAGAAATTAGAGGATGAATTCTATTCGTTGAAACAAAAGGAAGGCGACCACACCACATACAACAAGAGATTCCTCGAATTAAATCAAATGGTTCCCAACTTGTTCACTCCTCTCTACCGTTTGATCGAACACTACATTCGAGGTCTTCCTTCAAAAATTCAAGACTCTGTAATAAGTACCACACCTGCAACTTTGGAAGCAGCAATGGAGTTAGCTACAGAGCTCACCGAGAACCGCATACAAAATAAGGACTTCAAGGAGGAGAAGAAGACGGATAAAGCATCGACTGAAACCTCAAACTCCACCCAAACCGAATCCCCTTCTCAACCCATTTCTAAGAGAAAACGAGATGGGTAACTTTTCGCTGTCACCCAACGCAATCAACCAGCCTCGCAAGTCGTACCCCTCCAAGCTATCCCAATCACTCAAGTAGCACCCAACTCAACTTACCCAAATAAGAAACCTTACCTTGGACCTCACCCTCAATGTAACACCTGTTTTTATCACCATCCATCTACCGTACCTTGTCGGCTATGTGCGAATTGTGGACGCTATGGTCATTTGAGCAAGGTTTGCCGCACCTCTCAAAACCAAACCTCACCCCCTACTCAAAACATGATCCAAACATATCAACAACCCCAATACCCCATGTTACCTTATGTTCGAGCTTGTTTTAATTGTGGCGACCCTACCCATTATAGAAACACGTGCCCTCGATTGGTTAACATCATAAACGCCCAAGCTCAAGCAAACCCAGTTAACCAAGCAAATCAAGGAAACCCAACCACTAGGCCACCAGCAAGAGGAAGAGTTTTCAACATCAACGCCAATCGTGTTGAAGATAATGACGGCCCAAACGAACCACCTAACTAGTCTCCTTCACCAAAAATCAAGATTCAACTCCAACCGCTTCGTTTTTATGTTTTTCTTTATGTTATCTCAACTTTCACGTATCTCAATTATAAATTGGAAATTTATCCAAGAATCTTAATGCGAATTACTATTTCAGTTTTGTTTTATACTCATTGATTTAACATTCATACCATCATACATCTCAACGTATTTCAATCTCATTATTTAAAGAAGTTGGGCTGTGTCTCACTTCTACATAGACTAACCTCTCCATCATAACAAACGAGAGAGGAACTGTCATCATTCAAACATGTATACTATCAGAATTAAGACTCAAGCTTTGGTTGTTGTGTTTGTTTATGTTTTAGAGTCACATACGACTAATCATAACTTACTGATAAAACCAATGAAAATTTGACGAGAATATGGTGGATACGCCGCTGGTACTTCCTATATATAAGTATTCTTGTCAAAGGATCAGAGGCATTGTCAGGCGGTTATGAGAAGTTCCATGTAGGATTTAGTAATGTCTTGGTTGAAATTTGTTTTACACTCACTGATTTAACATTCATATCATCTCATCATTTAAAGAAATTGGATTGTGTTCCATTTCTACATAGACTAACCTCTCCATCATAACAAACGAGAGAGGTACTGTCATCATTCAAACATGTATACTATCAGAATTAAGACTCAAGCTTTGGTTGTTGTGTTTGTTTATGTTTTAGAGTCACATAGGACTAATCATAACTTACTGATAAAACCAATGAAAATTTGACGAGAATATGGTGGATACGCCGCTGGTACTTCCTATATATAAGTATTCTTGTCAAAGGATCAGAGGCATTGTCAGGCGGTTATGAGAAGTTCCATGTAGGATTTAGTAATGTCTTGGTTGAAGTTTGTTTTATACTCACTGATTTAGCATTCATATCATCTCATCATTTAAAGAAATTGGATTGTGTCACCATTCAAACATGTATACTATCAGAATTATGACTCAGACATTGGTTGTTGTGTTTATTTATGTTCTAGAGTCACATCATAGAACCAATCATAACTTACTGATAAAACCAATGAAAATTTGACAAGAATATGGTGGATACGCCGCTAGTACTTCCTATATATAAGTATTCTTGCCAAAGGATCAGAGGCATTGTCAGGTGGTTATGAGAAGTTCCATGTAGGTTTTAGTATTAGAAGTTTTGTTTTAGGATATAACCTTATCTTTCCAAACATATCAAAACTCTTGCGCATGAAATCATATTTAGTCAATCAACTCTATTTATCAATATTCATTAACTTAGGCATCAAAAAGCGATTCCTGTAGCAGGGTACTCAACCCTTACAAGGAACGTTACCGCCTCAAACAAAATTTAAACTCTTACTCTCTTCTAAGTATGTAACTGTCAAATTAAACACCATCCTTGTGAGTCAAACATGCCACTACTTAAATTTCGGGACGAAATTTCCAAAAGTAGGGGATACTGTAACATCCGTCAAAAACCGGATTAACCAAACCCGATTCGTTTATTAATCGAACAATCAGTTTTAAATTTTTGTTGTTTATTTATGATTAATTTTAATATTAAACAATACATAATTAATAAACAAATTAGGATTTAAAAGCAAAAATTGTTAAAAAGTGAAAATAAGAAAATTAAAAATAAAACAAGGCTGCCGGGATTCGAACCCGGGTCAGCCGGTCAGCCAAGTCTTAACACACACACACACCAACCACTCCGCCACTTTTGTTATTTGATAACATATCGAAACAATTAATTCAAATAATGAAACACAGAAATCAAATCCAGTCAAAGACGCGCTCATTTCGCAGTCGCCAGAAATCCCGACAACTTCGCCGATAATTGACGGTTTCTATTGATTTAACCGAAGAATTAACCTCAACGTCGGTTATAACCGATGTCTAAACCCGCGACATCAGTCGTAACCGTCGGAAATCAGCTGACCATGAATTGAGACTGAAATCAGACCCAATTCGTCTCGATTCTTCCCTATAAATACACCCACAAGTCTCTGGTAGCCTTTTCGCTCAAAATCGCACCTTTTCTCGAAGCAATTTCACTCGCCGGAAATATCCTGCCATCACCGGACTTTCGCCGAAAAACCGAGACTCACCTCAAAATGGTAAATACCTCGACTCTTTCTGTTTCAATCCGTTTTTAGACTGTTACTAACTTCAATCCAACCATCAAAATCAATCCCAGACGACGTAGCCGGAATATGCAGCTCTCGCCGGAAAACCTCTGAAATTTATGATCCCACGCTGTGAATCGGTATAATCATTCAAACTTCTGTTAATCCTTGTTTAAGTACCTCAATTTCATAACTAATCGAACATAACTGTTAATTGATTCTAACAGCCGAAGTTCACAAACAGAGCCGACGAATCTTTGCCGGAGTTCTGTGAAAGGCACTGATCGGTACATCCTTTCCCCAAACTCTCTCCGTTCATTACCTTTCAATTACTTATAATGCTTGTTAATCGAATTAGACATGAATCAGTTGAATTATCATTATCTGTAATCTTGAGTGAAGAAGACGAAGTTCAGTTATATTATAAGATTAATTAAAATTAGTATATTGAACGGGTTAGACACACAGTCCAGCGGTGGACTGTGTGCAAACAATACACGCACGTCTCGAGTTCGATCCCTGTCCCAACCTCACTCTCTTGAAATAAAAATGCCCTTTTTAACCGAACCGGGATAACTCACAGAATCATGTTAAGTATAATAAAAACCGGATTATTAACCAGGTTAGACACACAGTCCAGCGGTGGACTGTGTGCACATTAACCCACAGGTCCCGGGTTCGAGACCTGTGGCGAGCACCGAGTTGATGCAATTAAATCCTTTTTAAAATAAATGATTTTCAGATTAACTTAATTAGTGTATAAATATAATTAAAAACAGAAATATTTCGGGTTAGACACGTAGCTCAGTTGGTAGAGCTGCGTGCACGCGTACGGGAGGTCACGGGTTCGAGTCTCACCCAGTGCACTCATACGAACGACCGAACCGGTCAACGGTCAACGGTCAACAAGTCAACGGTCAAAAAGTCAACATTTTTTATTATTTTTATTTATTTATTTTATTTAAAAATCAATTAAAAATACTTAAAAATAACGTTTTTAAAGTTAGAAAATAGCCTTAAACTCACAAAAATATATCCAATAATCCTACTAAAATTGATTAATAAAATCCGCTTATTTACCGAACCATTATGTTATTATCTAGGTTAGTTTCACTCGTGGTTAAATCCAACTTCGTGCGCACTCATCATCAATCCAAGAAACGCAACCACTGTGAGTGAATCTTACAACTCCCCTTTTTATTACACGTTTTTGGGGTGTATCATGTGTCACTTAAACAAATTCGTTTATTCAAACTCGTGCCATACTATATTATGATTTAAACTTAGAATGTAAATATTATTTGTAGTTATGTATTACATATTGTCAAGTTGTATGCAAATTATTTGTTAGGCCCATCAGTTCCTCGTGGGAGACGATTTGAACAACGCGTGCCTTAAAACTCATTCATTAGGCCCATCAGTTCGTAGAACAACGCGTGCCTCAAAACTCATTCATTAGGCCCATCAGTTCCTCGTGGGAGACGAGTTGAACAACGCGTGCCTCAAAACAATCTATTATTGTATGTGTGTGCATTATTTAATATTAAGTGTTTTGTGAATATGTTTACATCTATATTTACTCATATGTGGTTATGCACTTTATTTATAATCAATTCAATAAACTTGTTTAAATGTTTTTCATAGGATTCACTCGCCAACTTTTTGTTGATCCAAAAACCATTTTTACACATGATACAGGTAAACAGGATGAAGCAAGGAAAACATAGGAAATGCCTTAGAAGAAAATAATGAAGTCTAGAAAGATGTGTAGAACATGTTGTAATTATGATTGTATGATCTCCCTTAAATTGTAATAATAAATATGAAACATTATAATAAATGTCATGAGCTTTGATAAAACCCAATCATGACTCGATCACCTTTTCCGCTGCGGGTCGGGGTGTGACAAAATTGATTGTTAGGCAACGGTTATAACTGATGTCGAAATCAGTTTACGCGTTTCAGTCAAAGGAAAATAGCCACATTTGCGGAGTTTCGGTTTTTCCGGCGACTGCGAGTTCTGGGCGCGCTGATTTACAGGTTTTGACTTTCCCTGTTTTACTATAAGTTTTATTTGTTTCAGTATTTAACACAAATGAAGTGTGTGGCGGATTGGTGTGGTGTGTGTGTGTGTGTTTGCGGGAGACCCGGGTTCGAGACTCGGCGGCTCTATTTTATTTATTATTTACTTATTATTATTATTTATTAATTATGGTTTTTAAATTCTAAAATGTTTATTAATTATGTATTATTTAAAATAATCTGAACAATAAATACGCAACGAACTTATAACTGAATACTTGATTATTAAACGAGGCGGGTTTTGAACCCGTTTTTCATAAATGTTACAGTATCCCCTACTTTTAGGAATTTCGTACCGAAATTTAAGTAGTAGTGGTAACCGGAAAAAGATGCGGGTATTTCTCGCGCATTGAGTCTTCACTTTCCCAGGAATACGACTTCGCCTTAAACGCTTATCTCCGAAGTCCATGATTTCTACTGGTCTTTCAACGAAGTGCATCGATTCATCGACTTGAATGTCTTCTGGAGGAATGTGGAGGTTTTCATCGGCAAGGCACTTTTTCAAGTTTGATACGTGGAATGCGGGATGAATTCTGTTGAGCTCTTCTGGTAGGTTAAGCTTGTATGCTACAGGACCTACTATTTCGAGTATCTTGAAAGGTCCTACGTAACATGGTGCTAGCTTGCCCTTCTGGCCAAAACGAACCACTCCCTTCCACGGTGATACTTTTAAAAGTACTTGATCACCAATGTCAAACTCCAAGGGTTTCGTCGTTTGTCTGCATAACTCTTTTGACGACTTTGAGCCGCTAGAAGATTGTTTCGAATTTGAAGGATCTTGTCGGTTGTTTCTTGAATTAATTCTGGTTTGGTGATTTGCGCTTCCCCAATTTCGTGCCAACATACTGGAGATCGGCACTTACGACCATATAAAGCTTCGAAAGGAGCCATGCCGATACTTGAATGATAGCTATTGTTGTACGAAAATTCAACTAATGGTAAGTGAGCGTCCCAGTATCCTTTGAAGTCTATGACACATGCTCGTAGCATGTCTTCAAGGGTTTGGATGGTGCGTTCAGATTGACCATCAGTTTGAGGATGAAAAGCGGTACTGAGGTCTAATCGTGTATCCAAAGCGGTTTGTACGGCTCGCCATGTTCGTGAAGTGAAACGACCATCACGGTCTGAAATGATGCTTAATGGTACACCATGACGGCTTACGATCTCGCTGATGTGGATACGAGCTAACTTCTCGTTCTTGAAGTCCTCGCGAATCGGAATGAAGTGAGATGACTTTGTAAGACGATCAATTATTACCCATATGATGTCATACCCACTAGAGGTGCGAGGTAACCCGGTAATGAAATCCATGGTTATGTTTTCCCACTTCCATACAGGTATTTCGGGTTGGACTAGAAGTCCTGAAGGTCTTTGATGTTCAGCTTTTACTTTGGAACAGGTAAGGCACTTGGAAACAAAAACAGTGATATCCTTTTTCATGCCAGGCCACCAGTAGGTGTATCGTAGGTCTTGATACATCTTGTCGGCTCCTAGGTGTACAGAGTATCGTGTTTTGTGCGCCTCATTCATGAGGAAATCACGAAGGTTATCGCGATCAGGAATCCATATGCGGTTTAAATAGTATAGAATACCGTCGGATTTGGTTTCGATTTTGAGTTCAGCTCCACATGACAGCTCATCGCGTACATCATTTTCTGTTACAGAAACATGTTGAGCTGCCCGGATTCGATCCTTGATGTCGGTTATGATTTGCGAACATAGAAGGCGAATGGAGTTCGCATAACCTTTTCGACTGAGCGCATCGACCACCACGTTTGCCTTGCCAGGATGATACCGAATTTCACAGTCGTAGTCGTTGAGAAGTTTGACCCATCTTCGTTGCCTCATATTTAACTCCTTTTGGTTGAAGATATATTGGAGACTCTTGTGGTCAGTGCATATTTCAGAGCGAACACAACGGCTCCAAGTTCCAGGTCGTGGGTGGTGTAATTCTTCTCGTGAACCTTGAGTTGCCTAGAGGCATAGGCTATCACTTTTCCTCTTTGCATAAATACACAGCCTAGCCCTTGCCCTGATGCGTCGGAATATACCACAAAGTCATCGCAACCCTCAGGGAGTGTGAGGATAGGTGCGTCACAAAGTTTTTGCTTTAGAGTTTGGAAGGCCTCCTCTTGCTTAGGTCCCATATGAAGGGTTTTCCTTTATGAGTCAAGGCCGTGAGTGGTACAGCAATACGGGAAAAATTGGCGATGAAGCGTCGATAGTAACCAGCCAAACCAAGAAATGACCTTACTTCGGTAGGGGTACGTGGCGCTTGCCATTCCTGCACTGCCTTGATTTTTGAAGGATCGACATGAATTCCCTTGTCATTGACGACATGTCCAAGGAATTGTACTTCTCCTAACCAGAATTCGCATTTTGAGAATTTAGCGTAAAGCTTTTCAGTCCTTAAGAGTGTAAGGATGGGTCGAAGGTGTCGCTCATGATCGGATTTAGACTTGGAGTAGATAAGGATGTCGTCGATGAAGACTATGACGAAACGGTCGAGGTAGGGTTTGCATACCCTATTCATTAAATCCATGAAGACAGCGGGGGCGTTGGTTAAACCGAATGGCATGACCATGAACTCGTAATGACCATAACGAGTCCGGAAGGCGGTTTTTGGGATATCTTCTTCGTGCACCCTGAGCTGATGATAACCAGAACGAAGGTCGATTTTTGAAAAGCAGGTGGCGCCTTGAAGTTGGTCTAGGAGATCATCAATGCGAGGCAGTGGATAGCGATTTTTAACCGTTAACTTGTTGAGTTCTCTTTAATCAATGCACATGCGAAACGTTCCATCTTTCTTCTTCACAAAAAAAACACAGGTGCACCCCAAGGCGATGAGCTAGGACGTATGAATCCTTTGTCAGTCAGCTCTTGCAGTTGACTGGCCAGCTCTTGCATTTCGGATGGGGCTAACCTATAAGGAGATTTTGCGACTGGTGTAGCGTCAGGTATAAGATCGATGCGAAATTCGACTTCTCTCACCGGAGGAAGTCCTGAAATGTCGTCGGGAAAGACTTGTGGGAATTCTTTCACAACTGGGATATCTTCGAGTTTCCTCTCCGTGTTTCCCTTTTTGACGACGTGAGTTAGGAATGAGACATAGTTCTTGCGGAGATATCTTCGGGCTTGGAGGCAGGACATTAATTTGAGTCCTTTTGAAGGGGTTTCCCTAAAAATACGTAGTGTCTGGCCGTCTGCAAGAGGAATGCGAATGAACTTTTAGTGGCACACCACTTCAGCGTGATGCTGGCTGAGCCAGTCCATACCGATTATAACATCGAAACTTCCCAACTTCATAGGAATAAGGTCAATTGGAAAATCATGATCGTTTAGGGTGAGAGTACAATTGCGTATAATAGATTTTAATGAAACGGGTTTTCCGTCAACAACTTCCACCGTTAGAGATTCGATGAGATTAACACGAGGTTGGTCGAGGATAGGTTCAAATTCTAAGGACACAAAGCTCTTATCCGCGCCAGTATCGAATAATATGGATGCATAACTACCATTAATGAGAAACGTACCGTTGACCACGTTGTTGTCAGCCCTGGCTTGGTTGGCATTGATATTGAAAGCTCTCCCTCTGGCAGGTGGGGGAGCTTGGTTAGCTTGGTTTACCGGGTTTGCGTGAGCTTGGGCATGGATGATGTTCACTAGGCGTGGACATGTGTTCCTGAAGTGGTTTGGGTCCCCACAGTTGAAACAAGCTCGCATGGGTTGCATCATGGGGTAGTTGGGTTGGTAGTAAGGTTGGGCTACGTGTGGTGCAGGTGGTAGAAGTAAGGGTTGTTGGGCTTGACCCACTATTTGATTTTGGGTTTGGTTTTGAGGTTGATTGCGGTTCTTTTGTTGAAGGGTACGGCAGGTTTGGATGGTGTGACCCGCACGGCCACAACTTGTGCAATGTTGGCAGGGATTTTCGGGAGGGTGATGGTATTGACAGCGGTTGCATTTTGGGTGTGGGCCAGTATATGGCTTTTTGAATGGTGCAGCTGGAGGAGCAATTTGGGTGATTGGTGCAACAGTGATAGGAGGGTTGGTTTGAGTGACAGCAAAATTGTTGCCATTTCGCTTCCTCTTACCAGCATACTTTGAGGATGAGACTGGGTGGTTTGGAGTTGGGGTCTCAATGGGTGCTTTCTTCTTCTCATCTTTGAACTTGCCGTTTCGAATGCGATTTTCAGTGAGTTCTGTAGCTAACTCCATTGCGGCTTCAAGCGTTACAGGCGAAGTGCTTAAAACCGAATCTTGGATTTTCGAGGGGAGGCCTCGAATGTAGTGTTCAACTAAGCAGTACAAGGGGGTGAACAAATTTGGGATCATCTGGTTCAACTCGAGAAATCTCTTGTTATATGAAGTGTGGTCTCCTTCCTTTTGTTTCAGTGTGTGGAATTCGTCTTCCAGCGTTTTGATTTCGCTTCTTGGACAGAAGCGTCTTGTCATGAGTTCCCTTAACTCTTCCCATGTTAAGGCCATGGCATCTTCAACTCCTCGCTTACCCTTTTCCGTGTTCCACCAGGTAAGGGCTACCCCAAACAGTCTTCCAGTTGCATAACGTACCTTACGGTCCTCGGGATAATCGCAATTGAGGAAAGTGTTTTACATTTCTTCAAACCAGTGAAGGAGGGCGGTAACACCTTCGGTCCCTTCATACTTTGGGGGATCGCAGGATTTGAAGTGTTTGTAGGTGCACTTGGGGGTTTTGGAAGGATGGTTGACGACGCTCTGGTCTTCTTGGTTGGGAGGGTTGATGGGATTAGCGGTGAGAGCTTGTTGAACTTGAAGCACGATGTCAGGAAGTATTGCGGCCATTTGTTTAGCAATTTGTGTGGCCAAGCGTTCACTTGACTTTCCTGACTTTCTACCTCCACGTAGTCGCCTAGCCGACATCTACAGGAACATATATAGGAAGATTGTGAGTTTAAGAATTTTCTAGGTGTCATGTGTCGTAAAAAGAATGAAAAACAACATAACTGACAATAATTTAACTACATCCATAGATGTCTTGGGTTTGCTCAAGTTTGGGCCTCCAAATGTCCCCCATACCATTGCCTGTGTAGTCATGTGGGCCCCCATGACTATTGGGCTTGGTAGGATTCACATTGGTGTCGGCGGGTTAACACTCGCACCACCCGAATGAAAATCGTAAAACATGATTGCGTGATGTATGGTAGGAGGGTGTCCAGGTGTAGACACAATGACAACTCAAAGTGGGGTTAGCTCACACGACGTTTGATATAGCATGCTTTGGCCTAATAGGTCCTTCGTACTCTCATCGTTAGTCCCCAGGTAGGCAAACTGGTCCTTTATTTTGGATTTATACGAATGCAAAGCCAAGACAGGACGTTCCGACTACCGGTACTCGTACCCTTCCAGTTACTACATGCCCGTCCTATAGTCACAAGCTCTGATACCAATCTGTCACACCCCGACCCGCAGCGGAATAAAAGTCGAGGCATAATTGGGTTATCACCAAAGCTCATGATATTTACTAAGATGTTTCATATTTATTAAATTCAAATTACAAACTTAAATATCCAAAAACAAAATTCATACAATTACAAAGGAAAATGAAACTATAAATTTATTCCAAAGCATGAACTTGTTTATTCTTCTAGGCATCCTAAGTGTTTCTTGTCTCGGCTGGATCACCTGTATCATGTGTAAAACGGGAGGGATTTTGGGTCAACAAAAGTTGGCGAGTGAACCTTAATAAAACATTGTGGACTAATTTCTTGTTTTATTTATTAAAGAAAAGTCGTGCATTAATCACATGTGAGCAAACATATATATATAAGCAATCACAAACCACTTTGAATTAGTATATGACATGAATGATGATGTATTTGAGATCAAGGCTCAATCAAACGGAGCCGATCTAATGAGGCTCCTGATGCTCAACCCGTATCCCACGGGGAACTGATGGGACTAATGAAATGCGTGCACTGAAATGATAAAATTCAATCTACATATAATTCACACAACAATTGATACACATTTGATCACGGATATGATGTATGTACAAGTGTTTAAATAAAATAAAAGAATAGTACGACACATGATACACCCCAAAACGTGATTAAAACTGGGAATTTGTAGAGATTCACTCACAGTGGATGCGTTTCTTGATGACGAGGAATGCGCACGAATATTATGATTCAACCGACGAGGGAAAAATAACCTAAATAATAACGACATGATTCGATTAAATAAATAAATTTTATTTGAGATTATTATTTTTAATTAGTGTTCTTTAATGAGATTTTTAGATTTATTTTTGTGAGTTTAATGCAAATTTTTAACTTTAAAAACATTATTTTTAAGTATTTTTAAATAATTTTTCAATTAAATAAATAAACAAAAATAAATAAAAATGGTTGACTTTGCCAGGTTTGACCGGGTCTGACCGGTCGGACTGTATGTACTCCAGGCGGTGAGTGAGGTTCGAACTCGAGACCTCTCGTATACGTGCACGCAGCTCTACCAACTGAGCTACGTGTCTAACCCGAAATATTCTCTGTTTTAATTATATATATATACTAACTAACTTTAACCTTATTTAGTTTTTATTAAAAATGATTTAATATGGCCGAACCGGTTACAGAAACCCGGAATCGAACTCGGGACCTTCGGTTCAAGTGCACACAGCTCAACCAGTTGGGCTGTGTGTTTAATCTGCTTAACTACTGGATTATATCCCTCTTATATACATACTGTGAATTGATCTGAATAGGTTTTAAAAATGTTGGTTTTATTTCAGAAAGTCGGAAACATGCGTGATTCGAACCCGGGACGTGTGTTTTATATTTGCACACAGTCCACCGTTGGACTGTGTGTCTAACCCGGTTAAATATCCGATTTTAATTACATTAATATACAATTTAGGCCTCGTCTTCTTCATTAAGAAGAACACAGAACCGTGAACCCGACTGTTTTGCTTAATCGACCAACAAACTTATACTCGATTGAAATAGAATAGAAAAAGAAAGATTAAGTAATATGATATACCAAAACAGAGAGTTTTCTTCAGATTTCCGGCAAGTTTTCGTCGGCCCTGATTTGCGATTTCCGGCTGAATGAACTGATTTAACAGTTTCGATTATTGTGTTGAGCAATTAAATTACTAATCAAGAGATAGCAAGAAAGGTTTAGATGATTATACCGATTATGAGTAAGGCTTCGGTTCTCCGGTGATATTCCGGCGAGTGCGAGAATCTCCGGCGACGTGCTCTGAAAGGACTAAAGCTTCAGGAAGTGAGTGTGGTTCTGAGCGAAATGTTTACAAGAAGTTTTGGTGGGTATTTATAATGGAAACAGGCCGATTGGTTTCGAATTAGAGGCCATGATTCGCGGTCAAAGGTTTCAATCTTCAAAGGAAACGGTTTTGACTAAAATTGATTGTTAGGCAACGGTTATAACTGATGTCGAAATCAGTTTACGCGTTTCAGTCAAAGGAAAATAGCCACATTTGCGGAGTTTCGGTTTTTCCGGCGACTGCGAGTTCTGGGCGCGCTGATTTACAGGTTTTGACTTTTCCTGTTTTACTATAAGTGTTATTTGTTTCAGTATTTAACACAAATAAAGTGTGTGGCGGAGTGGTGTGGTGTGTGTGTGTGTTTGTGGGAGACCCGGGTTCGAGACCCGGCGACTCTATTTTATTTATTATTTACTTATTATTATTATTTATTAATTATGGTTTTTAAATTCTAAAATGTTTATTAATTATGTATTATCTAAAATAATCTGAACAATAAATACGCAACGAACTTATAACTGAATACTAAGCGGGTTTTGAACCCGTTTTTCATAAATGTTACAAAAACTGCAACACTATATAATCTTATATTTTATATTTGTGTAAAATATCTACAACATTATAAAGCAAACTAGATGGACACAAATGTAATTTTACACAATTTTTAAGATGTCATATGAAAAGACTTAGGCTAAATTTGCTACTTTTCATAATTTTGTTCTATCGCTACCCTCCTTTAGATCGAATGTGAGATGAAAATAAATTACATGGATAATTATTGTGTTGTTCTTCATGAAGTAAGAGCTCTTTGAAATAGTAACTGACGTATCATATTGATTACCATTGACTAATTGAGTAATATGCGAATTATGTTGCTTAGTATGTGATATTTTATGATAATATGCTAATGTTAATGTTTATGTTGATTTTTGAACATATGGATCCAACAATGGTAACATTGTTGTATGGTGATTTTGGATCTATGGATTCAACAAAAGTGAAAGCCAGGATTTTTTTTTGTTAAAATCATATAGTAACATAGCATTGCCCAAAATACTTCTAAAAAGATAAGAGTATTACCTAACATATGTTTGCTCTTACCTTACAACTAGGTTGTTGCTTTCTACTTACTTAATAACGTCAACATAACGAATAACCCACAAACGTCACACACACACCACAAACCTCAACAACAACTAAAAGGTGACAAACCAGACCCATCCGTCGCAAAACACGGGCATTCTCACTAATAAAATACCTTAAATCCTTGTATACAATGAATACAAAAACTTGAATAAGTGTTGCCAACTAATCCTTAAAACTATATTAACTAAAATCAAGGCACAGCTATATTAACTAAAATCAAGGGACAGCCGGGTAAATTAAAAGAAGTGATATATAGCTACAACATAATATTTTATGATAACCACAATTTCTTCTTATTTACATTCAGCTATAACTTTGAGCTTATTGTTATATATTGTGCATTAAAATATAACACAACATTGTTACCAAGTATTATATGGTTCCAAATACAACCCCATAACAATAATATATAGAATTGTTTTTATTTCTTTGTTTATAATAAGAATTACCGAATTATTTTGTTATAATTCAGAGCCAAGATTTGGCTTGTGTTTTTTTATTTTGTAGCCACCCCACCACATAAAATATTGAGTAAATTGCACAAAACATTCTTTATGTTTTCTCAAACTTGCAGGTTCCAGTCTTAATGTATAAAAGTTGTTAAAAACAGCCTTTAAGTTTATTTTTGCTGCGGGTTCAATCCTTTACAGCTAACCACGTTATTTTCTTCAGTTAAGTTCCCTCACATGCATAACATGTGAGGGTATATTCGTCATTTTGGTTGATCTTCCACCCACTTCAATTATAAAAAAAAATATTTAAGTTTTAACCTAGTTTAAACAAAGTTTGGTAAAACGTACGCGACTACAGAGGAGCACGATTACCGTTTGATAGTGTTTAAGTCTAACTTGCGGCGTCCTAAGTGTCACCAGTTGCTGGATCCGACTACTGAACACGGTGTTACAAAGTTCTCTGATTTGACGGCATCGGAGTTCCGTGAGAGGTATCTAGGGTTGAAGAGTCGTTTGTAGTTTCCGTCTGATGCGAATAAGGCGCCGATTCTTCCAACTGATGATAATCCTGAAGAGTTTGATTGGCATGATCAAAATCTGTGTTAATATTTACAGGTTAGTGGGCTAGCTTAACAAGATTCCTATCTTAATTCCGGGTTCGCCGGAGAAGAAGACCGGAAAAGAGGGTGTTTGGTTTTTAAAAGTTTGGTTTTATTGCACATTAGTCCCTGCGGTTAGAATTTTTTTAAAATATGTTAAACCTTAAATATTCTTTTTTCTTATAATCGACGTGGGTGGAAGATCAACCAAAATGACGAATATACCCTCACATGTTATGCATGTGAGGGAACTTAACTGAAGAAAATAACATGGCTAGCTGTAAAGGATTGAACCCGCAACAAAAATAAACTTAAAGGCTATTTTTAGTAACTTTTAAACATTAAGGCTGGAACCTGCAAGTTTGAGAAAACATAAAGAATGTTTTGTGAAATTTACTCTAAAATATTTACAGGTGGGAGGACCCCACATATATGTATGAGCCATCAGTTTCTCCATTAAAGTTTGGTTCCCAAAATTCCATCCACAACCACAAGAATAAATTATAATAATATTTACTTTAAGAAAAAACACACACATGAGATTGGCTTAGTATTATTTATGATAGAAGATGGAGGGATAAGATCCAAAAGTCATATATTATTAAGTGAATAACCCGGCCCATTTCATCGTTAAAATGTTAGCAGGGCATAACCCGGCCTAAACACACATTACATTAGTTTAATTGAATTTCCTTGTTTCACTAGCCCTTCACCGTGTGGATGGTCCGTTTTTTGTTGGGTGGCCCGTTATAAGCAGGTGTCACTGGCCCTTTGATCATTGGTGGTAATGGGATCACTTCGCTTGCACGTGGCCCAAAAGCCTGTTGTTGTGGCTCTCTCCTCGGTGGTAGAGTAGGGTCTAGTCTGAATTTTGCTGGTGAAAAATATGCATCAACTTGATCACCATTGGCCATAGCGGTGGATTGATCAAACTTGTGAACTTGTGGCCCTGCTCTCGGTGGAAGAGTAGGGTCAAATCTGAATTTTGCTGGTGAAAAACGTGCATCAACTCGATCACCCTTAACCGTAGTAGTGGATTGATCAAATTTATGAACTTGGGGTCCTCCTCTTGGTGGAAGAGTAGGGTCTAGTCTGAATTTTGCTGGTGAAAAACGTGCATCAACTTGATCACCCTTAACCATAAGGGTGGATTGCTCAAACTTATGAACTTGTGGCCATCCTCTCGGTGGTAGAGTAGGGTCTAGTCTGAATTTTACTAGTGAAAAGCATGCATCAACTTGATCACCCTTGACCATAGGGGTGGATTGCTCAAACTTATGAACTTGTGGCCCTCCTCTCGGTGGTAGAGTAGGATCTAGTCTGAATTTTGCTGGTGAAAAACGTGCATCAACTTGATCTCCCTTAACCATAGGGGTGAATTGCTCAAACTTATGAACTTGTGGCCCTCCTCTCGGTGGTGGAGTAGGGTCTAGTCTGAATTTTGCGGGTGAAAAACGTGCATCAACTTGATCACCCTTGACCATAGGGGTGGATTGCTCAAACTTATGAACTTGTGGCCCTCCTCTCGGTGGTAGAGTAGGGTCTAGTCTGAATTTTGCTGGTGAAAAACGTGCATCAACTTGATCTCACTTAACCATAGGGGTGGATTGCTCAAACTTATGAACTTGTGGCCCTCCTCTCGGTGGTGGAGTAGGGTCTAGTCTGAATTTTGCGGGTGAAAAACATGCATCAACTTGATCACCCTTGACCATAGGGGTGGATTGATCAAACTTATGAACTTGTGGCCCTCCTCTTGGTGGTAGAGTAGGGTCTAGTCTAAACTTTGTCGGTGAAAAACGTGCATCACCTCGATCACTATTAGCCATAGTGGTGGATTGATCAAACTTATGAACTTGTGCCCCTCCTTTCGGTGGTAGAGCAGGGTCTAATTTGAATTTTGCAGGTGAAAAACGTGCATCAACTTGATCACCATTAACCACAGTGATGGATTGATCAAACTTATATACTCTTGATGCCCGAGTCATATAATGATCTTGAGATACAAATAAAAATAGGAAACAAAGAGTTTGCATTATCCTCGACCACATGATGGAGGGTTTTTTGCTAGCAAGAACTCTTAAAAGAATGTATACAAGATAGCCAGAGATTGATGCTTTCTTTACATCCGGTTTGGAGTTTATATACAAGATTACAAGCCCACACAATGCGTTTCAGCCTTCAATTTCCTAATCACAAGTTTGTTGCTTCAAATCTTAACATGCTTATCTCCCTAGCTAGCACAAGTATTCCCCCTTTATTGTGGTAAAAATGTGATATTACATTTGATTCTATCACATGAATCTTACTATGTAATTAAAAAAGGTATCTATCACATTTATTTCCTTACGCCTAACATCAACAAACTCAGGCATTCAACCTTTTTTTATGATAAACCTTGAATGTAAGTATTTAATATCATCATATCGATAATTTAAAAAATAATAATAACAATAAAGGGTTTTTATTGTCAAATGCATAACATTGAACAGTGAAGACTGTAAATATAATTTTATAAACTTGGAAACAAAACCTTTACTACATTTTTATTTTTATTTTTTGGTTTCTTTATATAAAGACAATCACTGCATTTTTATTTTATTTTGGTGTTTTTTATATATTAAACACATGGAATAAAATAACCATTTAAAACCATCACTGCCTTTTTATTTTATTTTGGTGTTTTTTATATATTAAATACAGGGATAAAGTGCCCATTAAAGAACATCCAAAAAAGATGACTGACCATTTTAGGGACAAAATCGTGACAGCGGGTAAACCGTTGGCACCTTATGTGCTTAATTTCTTGAAAAGTTGTGAGTAAATTTGAATATTTATACCACATAATTATAATGGTATCAGACTAGTAGTAGTCATAAAAGAGTTACGAGTCACAATTTGATGAGACCACCCAAAATACGACACGAGCATGGAACAAAATAATCAGATTTTTAGTCGACTGATATAACTCATGTAATAAACGGTTGTGTTCGAATTAACCCACTGAATAAGAGAGCCATGTTTGGATTCTTGTTTAATAAATGAATCGTAGGGCTTGAAAATAAAATCCTTTCTAGTGGGATTTTTTCTTTTTTATCAATTTCAAGATTCGAATTTTTAGTTTTTAATTTCTTCCTGATGGAGACTAGCATTGTCTTATGTCTATTATTTTATTCATTATACTTTCTAGTTTTCAAATCCTTTTCACAAAAAAAAAAAGAAAGAAAGAAAAAAGAAAAGAAAATTATTAGGATGAAAATGATGAAGGTTTTAAACATAACGTAAATAAAACTTTAACGTGAAGACTTTTGAAAATAGGTTATAGTATTAAAATAAAATTTTGAATGAAACAAAAAAGAATGAAAACTATTAAGATGAAAATGTTGAAGGTTTAAAACATAAGGTAAATAAAACTTTAACGTAAAGGCTTTTGAAAATAGGTTAAAGTACTAAAATAAAGTTTGGGATATTAGATTTAAATAATCTAAATTTTCACCAGTTGGCCGATAACACTTAAAACTTTCGATTTGTACACCAGCACTCACAACTTTAAGTTATTGGCTGGTAACACTCACTAACTAACTGAATTCTAACTCAATTAGTTTTTGCTGACATGGCATCTGATGTAGCCCTTTTTGCTGATGTGACATTTTTTGATGACGTGGCAGCTGACATCAGCTAACTGAGTTAAGGTTCATTTAGTTAGGGATTGTTATCGGCTAATAACTTAAATTGGAGTGCTGTGTATAAATCGAAAGTTGGGAGTGTTATTGGCCAATTGGTGAAAGTTTGGTTATTTAAATCCAACTAGGTCGTAGTTACCACGCGACGTGGCAGCTGACATCAGCTAACTGAGTTAAGGTTCATTTAGTTAGGGATTGTTATCGGCTAATAACTTGAAAGTTGGGGTGCTGGTGTATAAATCGAAAGTTGGGAGTGTTATTGGCCAATTGGTGAAAGTTTGGTTATTTAAATCCAACTAGCGTCGTAGTTACCCACCGTTGCGCAGGACGCGCTTGAAATTTAGAACGTGTAACACACCATGACAACCGATAAATAAATGTGTTAAATTAATTAAAATGGCATATGAACGGGTTATGCTATTTGCGTTGTAACTCAGCTCTTAACATCAAAATAATAATATAAGGTAAAATGATATAGTAAATAACAAAGGTAAAAAAAAGGTAAATGAAAAATAAAACGATAGAAACTTGGTCGGTTTTGGCGCTCGTTATAGCAAAGAAAAAAAAGTTAAAAAATATGTCCAAAAGAGTATTGGCGTGTTCGTAAAAAAAAATATTAAACTAAAAAAAACCTTTGCCACACTCGTTATAACAAAGAAAAAGAAAATTTTTAAAAAATATGTCTAAAACGATATTAACGTGTTCGTTAAAAAAACTATTTAGGGATAGAAAAGTAATTTAGTTAAAAACGATAAGTTAAACTCAATGAGTTGTCAATGAAAAAACTACACTAAATGACGAAATAAAATAAAAAACAAGAAAAAATCAATTAACTTTTAAAACATACATTAATATAGTATACACTATGTATCATCTCTTCTTTGTAAATGAAAAAGTTTACACTAAATAAAAAACAAAAGAATATATTAACTTTTAGAACATACATTAAATATAGTACAAACTATTCATCATCTTTTCTTTTATAATAATAAAATAAAATAAAATAATAATAATAATAATAATAATAATAATAATAATAATAATAATAGTAATATTATCCCATAAAGTTTTAATGAAACCTCTTGATTTGAAATATTATTAACGTAAAGGAACCATTAAAGTTTAACACCAGCTTTGTCATTGGTTTTCTCCAATCAATTATTGTTGGTGGGGTTAGCCCAGAAGAAATGACATATGGATCAAGATTCAAGAAAGCCCAGCCTTGAAACTTCTTCGACTAAACCGAATGGGGCTTTGGGCCTATGACCGGGTTATTAGGCCATATTAGGGCCCCAAACTAAACAAAGTGCCATAATGTGCAACCCTTATTAGATGTGCATAAAAAAACCTGAACTCGGAAAAAACCCGAACCCGGTACTAGAAAAACCGGGGTTTTTAAACCCGAACCCGACTTTACCTGTAGGGTAGGGACCGGGTATGCATATTTTGTTCAATACCCGAGCCCGGGTTTTTTCGTACCCGGTTTCTACCCTGGTTTTCAGCGCACCCGTGTTTCCATAAAACCCATACTCGGGTTTTTGTAATACCCGTAACCGGTTTTCGTAATACCTGGACCCGGGTTTTCGTAATACTCGGATCCGTGGTGTACACCATTTTTTTTTAACGTTTAGAGCTTGTGTGAGGTTTTTTGGGCAGATTTCAAGGCGTGCGGTATGTATAAATAAAGGTTTTCATTATATTTCTATTTTTATGCTAAAGAAATGAATCGAAAAACCCAATCTATACCCGAACCCAAACCATACTCGACCAATACCTGAACCCTACTCGGACCCGGATATAGGATATTCTAATACCCGGTATTGAAAACCCAAACCTGAACCCGAACCGGGTATGGCCAATACCCGAAAAATCAAAACCTTGTAATACCCGTATCCGGGTATATACCCCAACGCGGGTATTAAAAGACCCGGTTTGTGCACCTTTTAACCCTTATGACACTTGCTAACTTAAAATATATTCAAATGGACGACCAACACTTGCAACCATTATTTGTTGCGACTGGTCCGGTTGTTGTGTGGCCACCACCACCCTTGCGGCAGTCTCCACCTAATGGTCACCATAGCCACCATTGCGGTTGCCTCCTCCGTCACGATCACTACCACCACTGTTGTCACCACCACCACCACATCACCGCCTCCTCGCCGCTAAATTAGATATAGCACATGAACCGTTCGTTATTTTAAAAAAATGACTCGTTCAACCCGGAATTATCGTAATATAAACTCATTTTGAACTAAAGCAAATTGATATCTTTTTTTTTTTAAAACAACCCGTTTTGATCTGTACTTGTTTTCATCCGATCCGTATTAACTGAACACCTGTCTCAACCCACCCGGGCTTAATGGAACCAGAAAATCTAACCCACGCTCAATGGGTCAACCACAAGATGCAAAAAGCTTACTCATATATATTCAAATACACAAATTTCATTTGTTTGGAGGAAGTATTAGCATTACAGATTACAATTATTCCACAAAAAAAAATTGACATCCTCCACAACTTTTTCCTGTAACCAAAAACACATATTATGATCCAATTCAAGACATTAAACACACATGATTTCATTAATCAAAAACTATAACAAATATGATGATCAAGCCAATGCATCAGCACCCGCAACAATCTCCAAAATCTCTCCGGTAATCTTGGCTTGGCGCTGGCGATTGTAAACTCGCGACAAGTTCTTCTTCAACTCGGACGCGTTATCTGTCGCATTCCCCATAGCTGTCATTCTTGCGGCAAGCTCACTTGCTAATGACTCCTGCAACGCCCTCAAGATTTGACTGTTCAAATACAATGGCAACAATGCATCAAGAATCTGAACGGGGTCCTGTTCGAATTGCAAGATTGGCGAAAAGTCCATTGTTTCGGCTCTAATAACGTCTCGTTCGACGGTCAACTTTCCCTCTTTTGTGGTCAGCCTAAAGAACTCATCTTCAGCAGCATCAACACATACTCCATTTATGTCACAAATTTCCCCTTTGGGTGATAATGGAAGCAGTGTATGAATCACAGGATCAGATTTCACTAATGACACAAACTTTGTGTACAAAAGTTCAACTTTGTCGACTTCTTCGCTTACAAACAGCGAAAACACATCGTCTGCGATCGCCTGAGCTTCTTTCGCGGTTGGGAGATTGCTTCCGTCCAGAAACTTGTCCACCGGAATTTGGGGTCGCCGAAGGAAATATGAATTACCCTTTTTGCCTACACTGATCACAACATAATCAAGACCAAGAGTCTTGAGCTCCCGGATTCTTGCTTCGGCTTTTTTCAAGATGAAGTTGTTGAAACCGCCGCAGAGACCACGGTCTCCGGTGACCACCACCAACGCCACCTATTTGAGAAAATATATTAGCTAAATCATACCTTCTAGCTATAGTAATGATATAGCAGTAAACACTACTATCTAACTGATCAACTTTATACATAGGGATACAATGAGGGGAATTTAATCAAATCATATTTTCTAACTATGGTAATTATATAACAAAATCATCTTATATATTCCCTCTAGCAATAATTATTGATCAACTATACATAAACACTAGCTAATACATTTTTATAGGGTTAGGTAAAATGAAAACTCATACGAGTTGTGAAATAAGAGTTAGGCCTTACAAAAGGTTTTTTTCAAAAATCTTTTTACCAAAAATCCTAAAAAAATAGCTTTTCCAAAAAAAAATAGTTATTAGCAGCTTATGCGTAAGTGATGCCATTCTCATTTTGGCAGCTATAAATGCCGTAAAAGGCTGATGTCATTCTCATTTTGTCATTTTTTTACAGCAGTTGTAAGGGCCGAAAACACCATTTCAGAACTTTTTTTGCAGTCGTCTTTGTACATTTTAATCTAGGGGTGTGAAAAAATGAGAGCAAAACTCGCGCGGGAAGACCGAGTTCTCTAAGTTCTCACAACTCCTAGAAGTTTTCTCTTAATCCGAATCCTATATTCTCTTTACAGTGATTCTTGATCAACTATATATATAGGAATACAATGAGAGAAACATGATCAAATCATATATTCTAAGTGTGACAATTATATAACAATAAAGACTAACTAATATATTCTTTCTCTAACAATGATTATTTTATCAACTATGTATATATATATATATATATGGGATACAAGAAAGGAAACCTAATCAAATATTCTAACTATGATAATTAATAATATTTAGGAATACTATAAAGTAAAACCTGATCAAATCATATACTTCAACTATGTTAGTTACATAACGATAATCACTAACTAATATATTTTCTCTAAACATTACTAATCAACATACTATATATAGGAATAAACATTAAGTAATATATTCTGTATGATATATTTTATACAATATAAGTGACACCTAATCAAATTATATTTTCTAACTATGGTAATGATATAACAAGAAACACTAACTAATATATTCTCTCTAATAATCGCACCTTCTTAACGGGTCGAACATTCGTCAACGGGACATCAACATCTTCTGTTTGAAGTTGTTCATTGATGCTATAAAGAACTTCAACCAAAGTTTCAGAAAATGGTCTTGCATTCACCACAGCTTCTTGAGCTCTTCTAACTTTGGCAGCAGCCACAAGCTTCATAGCCTCAGTGATCTTCTGTGTGTTCTTAACCGAATCGATACGGGTTCGAAGCTCACGGAGGCTGCAATGGATCGAAGAAGACGGTTTCGATATCGAATGGTTGGCATTTGATGGGTTTGAACTGGGAATTTGAACTGGTGCAATGAATGATCTGAAAGAAAGAGGTGATGATGAATCAAGTGATGGTTTTGATGACACCAACATTGTTAAATTTGAGCAAGACATGTTTTTTTTTTGTTTAATTATGGTTGTTCAAGAATTCAACAATGAGGTGAAGGGTGTGTGAAGAGATTTTGTTTCTTGAGGAAAATCTTATCTTTTTGTTGTCAGGTTGGATGGTATGTGTGAAATTAAGAGTTTGGAATATGGATGAGGTTTTTGAGTGGATGTAGATGTTCATGATCATGTATGGATGAGGAGTTTATCAAGTGGCCCCACCAAATGTTGTTATTTACTCTTCTGCCATAATCTTTTTGTTGTGGTGATTCAAGCCAAGGTACAAGTTAAACTGCATGGTTAACAAGTTTTTTAAGGTACAAGATAATTATATAAACCATATTATTATTATAATATATAATTTATAAACTTTTTAGCTATAGTGATTTTTTGTTCTTTTGTCTTTTATCAAGTTTTTCATCTTTTTTTTTTTTTTTATTGTTTGGTTTTTCTTTTTCTTTTTGAGTTTCAATCAAACCTTATGTTGTACATGTAAAAAAAACGAACGTCTAATACTGACTGAACAACATTAGTACCGAAATTGATATTTCTTTTATTGTTTCGGTCGATCTAAACACATCTCCGTATTTTTTTGTCGAATCATGACTTTTTAATGTTTCTCTTTTGGTAAGTGTCGGTATCTTAATGAACCGAACCAATATCAAATTCCTGCCATTAACGTTATTTTTACTATTGCGTCTACGTTTCTACTAAAACTTGGGTCGTCCTTCCGCAGAGCGCGGGTGTAACCTACTAGTTATGTTAAATGTGATATAGTGACGAGTTTTTAATTGCATGTTTTTCTCTCTTCAAGTGTAGGGGCGGACTTACCGTATAGTAAGGAGTAGCACCCGCTATCTCTCAACTTTGTTGGTGAAATGTAAAAAATAATATAAATTTTTTTCGTTTTATTCCTGTATTATGCAATACGCTACCCTGAGTCTAAATATTTTTTTTACGTTTTCCCTAAAAAATTTCAAATTCCCAGTGTTCAAGTGTATGGATCATGTTTTATACAAATTATATATTGTATAAGCGGTTATGTGGTTCTCATTATAATATATCTAAAGTGAGTTACGTTTTGACTTTTGAATAAATCCATGAAATACTTCCCCCATGTGAAGATTAATTTATTTGGTCAATAACATTTTTGAAAACACTAAACCAACAAACCCAAATCAGAATGGAATTAAAAGACGAGAAACGTCAAGAAAGTAACAAATTTTGAAATCTCGAAATGAACAGGTTATAAATAAAAACATATATATATATCCTTAAAGATTAGTAAAGTTGATGGAGAAAAAATATAAGTATTGTTAAAAATACGTATATACCTCAAGAAACAGATTAATATATACATTAATTAATTGTTGTCCTTTGAGAAAGAATATTTGTTTCACTTGAATTTAAGAAAAGTCATGTCTTGCTAAAAAAGGACTTCTATTCCATTTTAAAATAGCGAGACAACATGTTAACTTAAACATGAGGTTCTGTTAGTGCCCAACAGAAATCAGTAATATCTTCAAAAAGAATATTGACACTTGTTTTAAATAGATAGGAAACTATTAAAAATGAATATAAGTAATGGTTCTGTTAGTGCCGAAACCGTATCGATGTTGCCAATTGTAATCGGCGTTGTACCGATACTGTTGGGATAGTATCAATTCAGTTCATCGTGGTACTAATACAATACAAGCACTCACTATAGTTTACGATACAAAAAAGCACCTTTACGAATACAAAAAAAAAACGAATAATTGTACCGCTACCGAAGTTGTTCAGACAGTACCGATTCATTTCGTCACGCTTGAAAAAGAAAGCAAATTAAAAGAAAGAAATTAAAAAAGAATTAAATGTATTGAAAATATTGATTAAACTGTGGGAGTATAATTAACTTTATTAAAGTTTTGTGGTTATAGTGTAAATTGTTTTTTTTAATAACAAGCTTAGTAAAGTTGAGGGCCATATGATATTTACTAAAAATCAGTGGTGTAAAAGAAAATTAATGTAGCTAATACTTGTGTTGTAAGATATAAATATAATATATAAGAATGAATACAAACTAGAATTAAGCACCCTTGTTGTTTGTGGGGAGTAAAACCGTCTCAAATAATATCAATGGCACATTACCGCCAGCGATCATCAATGTTGACTTGACTTAGGATCTGCGGGCCGAGACGAACTTGTCAAATAGGAAAAAATAGACAAAAAATGTTAAACCACACATGCACGTTGCGCCGTGTTAACTTGCAAAATTTTGAACAAAACATAAAAACGTCGAACCACACACGTACATCGCGTCGTATTAACTCGAAAAATTTGGAACAAAACGTAAAACAAAAATTTGCGAAAGATGAAAAATATAGAAAACAAAAGTTGAAAGTAAAAAGTCGTGAAGTTAAATTGCAAATAATTAAAAGTTTTGGTTTAAATTAAAAAGAAAACAAATTATGTGAGATTAAAACTGAAAAAGGTAAAAACCTTTGGATTAAAAGTAAAAAATCAAGTTTTTTTTTTAAAAACTCCATAACCTCATATGTCTAAAAATGTTGCTTAGTAAAAGTATTTAAATTATTGAAACATAATCTTTAATTATGCTTATTTATTTATTAAACATTTTTACAACCATATTTGCATCTAATACTAATAAAAGACTCCATTTAATACCTCATCACATTCTCTCTATCAATTCATTAATAATATTAGATATAATTATTTATAATATTATTAGTGAATTAATAATTAATTATCTAATTTTAATTTATTATTAAAAAAGTCATAGTTGATCTATAATTTAAAACCTATTATTATTTTAATACTTCTTTAAAAAAGCATATTACCCTAACAATGTAAATTAAATATACACATAATGATATTACTATTATCTTATATAATTCATAACATTGAAAAAATATTACTCTTTTTTTTTCTCTTGTAACTTTCTTTTTCATAGTAAATTCTAAGATCTTTTTGTTACAAACTTTGTTTTTTTAAATTTTTTTGCAAACGTGAAATTTGTTATCTTTATTAGTCTTTTTGCTTTACGATTTTTCCACAATTTGACCGTCGTTCGTTTCCTACTTAGCATGATGTTTGGTTGTTACATTTGGTTCTTTGTGTTTTTTTTGCTGGTTTATACTTAGCACGTAGTTTGGTGATCACATTTGGTCACTCGGGTTATACTACGTCCTTCGGTTTTGGTCGTCGTTCGATTGCTATTTAACATGGTTTTATACCTCTCCGACCCCAACGTTGATATCATGATTACGCTCCCCACACCGCAATGCGGGGGGTTAAGACTAGTTGTATGATATTTATAATTTAAATCTCCATGTCCACGTCTATATTGATTTGTTGGATCCATATTATCATTTTTTATTATTACAATTTCTTAACACATTTGATCTCTACAACAAAAGTTTATTTTATTTAAATATACCGCTTCCGCCGTAAAATAAAACCTTTCTTAATAGAAATATATATATTAATCTTAACCGAAACAATATTAAACAAATAAAAGTCGAAACATTGAGGTTTAATTATCGCTATCCTATTTTGTTTTTATGTATGGATATTTGATTGGCAAAATTCTAAAAAGTCAACTTTTGATTGTATTTTATGCAAGTGATTCATCGAGTGGGATTCCATGTTACGTGTATGCGTATTTGAAGTTAATCCAAATAAAACTAACTTTGTTATTCAAAGTAACAAATAATTCATATTTTCATATATAAAAACTATAAATATCAAAGTGATTTTTTAATAAAACTGTATCTACCATTTAGATGTTACTGTCAGAAATTAAGTTTATGATTTGATACATTCGTTGCCCCAGAATGCTAGCTATATAAATTGAAGTAATTTAATTATGTAAATTTATGTATAAATTATTAAGTTAAATAATTCATAATCTGAAACTTGTATAATACAACACACGTATTATCAAGCTAACATAGTATTTTAATCTTTGATCCTACAAGTTGGTCTAGTGCTTAGTCACTTAGTTTCTCTCCTTTAGATCCCAAGTTCAACTTCCACTAACATCGCTTGGAAGGACATTGGTGGTAGCAACTTCAAAACTGAGCCGAACAGGGTTTTTACCGCAGTGGGCCTTCGACGGACGGGTTTTCCCGAAACTATGGCTTGGGTATGCATCCAACTCTAATCATTATGAAAGAGAGAATGCATTTGTTCGATTAAAGATTATCTTATTCGATTATTAAGTTGACGTTGAAAAAGAAAAAAAAAGGATATTTTAATTTTCGATATACGATACTCTGATCCTTCCTCTTTTTTTGGTTAATCTACTATTTGAGGCGGACAAATGTCATATTTCAAAATCTCAATCCCAACTTTCAAAACCCTTTCGTTTCTTTTGATCTCCAACAACCCTGGAAAAACCCTAATTCCATTCTCAATTTCACCCAAATCAATGGCTTCTTCCTGGGCCTGTTCTAAATGCAACTTCATCAACACAGATATCCAAAAACCCACATGTCAGATTTGCTTATCATCAAAACCCAACTCCATTTTCATCAACATCTTCGTCAAATCAAGAAAAATGGTCTTGTAAAGCTTGCACCTTTTTGAACCCTTATAAAGTTTCTAACTGCGAAATTTGTGGGACTAAGAACTCATTGTTTTCGTCAAGTTTGAGTCTTGATGATGAAGAACTGCAGGTGGGTTCCTGTGATGTTGGGAATGTTTTCTTGCCTTTGTTGCAAAAATGTTCTGGTTCTAAGAAGAAGATTGGGGATGATTATGTTGATTTGGTGTGTCTTGTGGGTTAAAATCTGCTAACAGAAAGGTGGTTGATTCTGGTGAGTTTAAACTCTCTTGTGGGGATGATTCTGTTGATTAGCTTGTATTGTTCTTTAGGCTTATGTTTATATGGGGGCTTATGTTTATATGGGAGACATTATGATAAAATATATAGAATCTTTTTTTATTTTATATATGGGTTTTGTGCTTTGTTGATTTACTTGACCATGTGTTGTGGTTTAACATAACCCTTGTTACGTCACTGCTGCGCAGACAATGGACTTTAACTAACTCGCTCTTTAACTGTCTTGTTTTGGTTTAATTAATAACTAAATAAAAGAAAAAAGAAAAAAAAAATGATGATTGGTGCAAGACCGCATGGCCCCCACCTATTCTCCCTCAAAGGTGTTGAGGGGTAACGCCCCCTTTTTGGCGCCCCCTTTAACCATGGCGTTTTGGTGTTTTACGTCCAAAAGTGATGATGTGGCTGGGGACGTAACTTCACAACGCATGGTCGTAAGGTTTGTGCAGGCTTGTGATATTTTGCTTGCCAATTAATAATTTGTTGGCTTTGGTAAGTTTGGGATTTTGTTGTATCATGTATGTAATCTTTGTCAAACAATCATCTAGGGTGGATTTCTCATATAGCAAATGTTAGTTTAAAATGACATTTTGAATTGGTATTATCCTATTTCTGTGTGTTTATTTGTTTAAGATTGACCTCTTGTCTAATTTCTAACGGATTGATTTTCGATGTGATCAACATCATTCCATAGCAACATTGTATCATTTTGTAGTGTGTTTTTACAAACTAGAGATTAAATCATGCTCTACATTTTGAAACTAGAATAGGGGATTTTGACTACGGTTATGCTTTGTGTTACACAGTTACAGTCGCTGATGAATGTACTGTTTTGAGAGTGTCTCGCAACCCTAAATCTTTTGGTAAATCATTGGCTGCCTCTGGTAAGTTTAAAAATTTGGAATTGTGCTATCACAATCTACATTGATAATGTGTTATTTGGTAATTGAATTTACATGGGTCCAATGTTCTGCAGATGAAGTTCAGCCAAAAGAGGATTTGAAGACATTGAAGATTTTGAGCTACAATGTTTGGTTTGCTGAAGATATCGAGCTTCGTATAAGAATGAGAGCAATTGGTGACATTATTCAATTGCATAATCCAGATGTTATATGTTTGCAGGTATTGTCTCCAACAATTTCTTAATATCGAGTCTTTGGGTAAAGATGATTTTTTTTTCTCTTTTTAGGCAAACTTTTAAATGTGATATTTATCGTGTAGGAGGTCACTCCTGATATCTATGCCATTCTTCAAAGATCCAATTGGTGGAAGTCGTATAAATGCTCACTTTCCTTTGATACGGCCAACACCAGGCCATACTTTTGCATGCAGGTTAGCTTTGTTTGTATCACACTGTCTTGATGAACAAGGGCTAGGGGTGTAAACGGGCTGAGTCGCTCATGAGCTACTCGATATCGGCTCGCTAAAAGCTCTAGTCGTGCTTAAGTGAGCCTGGCTGTTGGGACTAAAAATAAGCTTGTTTAATAAACGATCGCGAGCTTCACTTATCGAACTCGAGCTGGCTCGCGCGCCTAAACAAACTTATTGGTTATATTGTTTTTTGGTTTAGTTTCAAAAAGGCAAGATTTTGAAACCATGATGACTTAGATGCAGAAAAACAAACCTTTGGATGAAAGTTGCAGAAGTGGCCAAACCTCAGGGATGGAAATGGCATTTTACTCATATTTTTATAACATAAGTTATTATGGTAAAAAATAACGAAATATATTATGTTATATGTAACAATTATAATTATAAATGTACATAAATTAGTTAGTAAAGAATAAACGAGCCGTGCCTGGGCTCGGCACTTCTACACCCAATGGCAAGTTGGCAATATGATAGTAAATTGTTTAATAAATGATAACGACTATGATCTAGTTTACGAAGGAAGTTCGTATTTAACTTAATGTAACGACATTTGCAGCTTAGCAAATTGCCTGTGAAATCCTACAGTTGTAAGCAATTTGTACTCCGCAATGGGCCGAGAGTTATGCATCGCAGAAGTTTCGGCCCAAGGAGGTACTCCCTTGGTAGTCGCTACAACCCTCTCGAGAGCCCGTGTCCTGGCCGCCAAAATGGGACCAAATGTACAGTAAAGAGCGAGTAAAACAAGCACAAAAGCCGTCGCCTTTCTCAAAGTAAACCTGAATGTGATATTTTGTGGTGATATGAATTGGGATGACAAGTTAGACGGCGAGTTTCCACTGCGGATGGATGGATTGATGCGTGGACTGAACTGAACCCAAAGAAATTGGCTGGACTTATGACACGAAGTCAAACCCGATGTTGTCTGCTAATAGGAAACTGCAAAAACGTCTTGATCGGTTTTTGGTCGGTTTGCGTGATTTTAAAGTTGAGTGTGTTGAAATGGTGGGGACTGAAGCTATACCGGAAGTGACGTATATGAAGCAGAAAAAAAGGCGGGAAAGAATTGGAGCTTCCTGTTTTACTGAGTGATCATTTTGGTTTGCTGTTAACTATGGCTGCATTGTAGCTCTCCGGTTTTCTTGTAAGTCGTGTTTACGTCTGTGTCGTTGATTGACAGCTAAGCATGTGCACGCTCGCGCTTATGTGGATCAATCGTTTCCACATCTTTTGTCAAGTTCTTTTGTGAATATGAATGCGTGCCAAACATGTTATCGTTGGTATCAATTCGTAAGCACTTTTGGCCCATAATGTAGTTCAGTGATGGTATGACATCTTTGCTTATTGATATCAACTTAAATTGAATGTTACACTTAATGTAACAGGAATTTTACACTTTGTTTATTCAAGGATACATATAATTAAGATTTAAGGCAACATCCTTCTTTCATAACATGTATTATAAGTTTCAAATTCACAAGAATACACTTAATATGATCTCATTATATATGTCTTGAATTTCTACATGTTAGTTAACCTCCCATCCATCCATAAACACCTTGTTCTAAGCTCATTTAATTTCTTCAATATTTGCATGTGATTACTTACCTCTTAGCCACCCCTCTCTTGATGTATCTTTGGTATCTCATAATAAGAAAACAGAAAGCAAAAATATGATAAGATCTAAATGATCACCAAATTCCAACTTTTATAGTACAAGTAGTCAAACACAGAACAAACTTTTTCAACAGGTTTAATGGGAATCAGACAAAGACAAGTATATAATTTATATTAAACTTATAAGTAAACTTGCGCGTTGCGGTGGAGGCTTTGAACCGTGCAAAAGATTTCTGGCGGTTTGGTGTTGCACATCGAATCGAAACGTATATTATAAAAACACTGGGTGACATTATAATTATATAAAAACATGAAGTTCAACGTTTAAAAAATAATTTAGTTAAATAATAATAGAAAAGTAATTGGACATTTATTTTTAATTTTTAGGTACATGAAAGTTTTAAGTTAGATAAGAAAAGAAAAAAAAAGATTTAAAGAACACCAGGAGAACAATCGTGTTTTATATCCAAGTAAATATGTATATATAGAAAACGAAAAAAAAAGTTATTGTTCCAAGATGCTTGAGTTGCTAAATGTATTTATGTATTTATATATAATGGGAATAAAATATATGATAATTTCTTTTTGATGTTATATAAAAAATAGTTAGTGATATTGGTCGACATGGAAAGATTTAAAAAAAAATTATGACAAACTAATGGTCTTTTCTACGAATGATGTGGAATTTAAAGTCTTTTAGCGTATTAAGTTGTGTAAGTCACGTAATAACTCACCATATCCGACCTCTTCCAAGAAATATTAATGATTGATTAAGAAACCATATCACATATATGTAACGTAATTGTCTAATTGCTATTTCATTGTCCTAATTTCCTAAAGGATTATTGGATTTAAATAACCATATCTTTCATCAATTGACCGATAACACTCTCAAATTTCAATTTGTACACCAGCACTCCCAACTTTCAACTTATTGGCCAGATAACACTCCCTAACTAACTGAACCCCAACCAGTTAATTTTTGCTGATGTGACCTTTTTTGCTGACGTGGCAGTTGATGTGACATTTTTTATGACGTGACAGCTGATATGACATTTTTGATGATGTGGCAGCTGACATCAGCTAACTAGGTTGGGGTCAGTTAGTTAAGAAGTGTTATCTAGCCAATAAGTTGAAAGTTGGGAGTGCTGATGTACAAATCAAAAGTTGAGAATGTTATCAGCTAATTAATGAAAGTTAAAGTTATTTAAATTCAACATCCCTTCCTTAAAAGACATTTTAACTAATTTGTTGTTTATCCAGAATATATATGTTTATCCTATATAATAAAAGTTGTTAATGAACTTTGAATCCATCCAAGTTCAAAAAGTAGTTATTTAGCCTACAAGTATATTACTTTTTTGTCATAATATAATTTGTAAAATCTGGAATCTCAAACCACAATTACGATTAGTATCACATTATTGTTATCAGAATGAGATGAATCCATTCTTATTAATTTTGACTTTTAGTCTTTGTAGTCTCATATTTCTTCTTCCTCCTAAGAGCAACAACGGGGCGTCTGCTACCCACGTCGACCCCGTGGACCAACATGATTCCTGACGACACCATTGGCCGCTGACTCAGCGGTTTGTTGCGAGAGAGGTCTGCTTGAGCGGATTTGTATATGTGGGTCCCGCATGCTTTTTTAGTAAAAAAAATCACTGTGGGGGGTTTGAAATGATGTGACATGATTACTGGCAGAACACAGCAGCAGCAAGTTCATATAACTCAAATTGTTTACACATGCATATCAAATTATTGATGTCAGATAAGTAACTGCAATTCGTGTTTGTATCACATGACAGTTTAAATTTAACTTTAAATCTTTATCAATACATGGAGCTGAAACCGAGAATCAAATAATTTTTTTCTTTCAAAAGTTTAATTCATATATACAAAAAAACAAATCTCAATCAGCCTTCTTTACATTTAACCTGTAATAATGTTAGTCCCTGTGTATATTTGTACCTATATCGCGAGCATAACTTCAGCGCAGATCCAGTTTTTGTGCCCGTTTTCTGGGTTTCTTTGCCTGTGTTGCAGCATCCGACTGTTGATGTGGCAATGCAGTTTTCTTTGAAGATCTGCCGCCATGAGAACTTCTGGTAACCGGAAGTTTAGCGTTTAACCTTAAACCTAACAAACTCGTAGGTTCATCGGAACCAGCAGTTTCTTGACATCTCGGTTCATCTTGATCACTGTCGTCTCCATGTACTGTAACTTTTGGCAAAGAATCATCTTGCACATCCTAATTACAATAAAAATAATCCATTTAGCAATCTTATAGACAGTCTTTGATTTATTGTTTCTGCGATTATCATGATGTGTGTGATTTGAGATTCTAACAAGTAACAAAGTGGCAAAACGGTAATATATGGAAACAATAACAGAAGTTTTAAGCGGTTCAAAGTAAGGGTGCTAAACGGGCCGCGTCCGCGGTTGTCAGGTCCAACCCGACCCCAACTCGAAAAATTTTACGCGAACTCGAACACGACCCGAACCCGAAAATCGTGTCATACATATTAACCCGAACACGACCCGAATATTCGCGGGTTGACCCGAACATGACCGTTCAACCCGATTTTTTTTATTTTCTAATTTTTTCGCAAATTAATATATTAAATTTAAAATTTTACTACAAGAAACACAAATGTATATATAAAATAATTACATTATAATTATATAATCTTAATCATTTTCTATTTAAGTTATACTTATGGCATAAAATACGTAAACAATTTAATTTATGACATTAACATATCGTAAAAATGTAAAATATAACATAAATGGGTTAAACGGGTTAATCTGACCGGGTTGACACGAACCCGACCCGTTTAGCTATAAAGGGCTCAACCCAAAACTGAGCCTAACCCGTTTAGACTAAACCTAAACCCACAAATTTCATGTTAGGTTCGAGTCATGTTTACGGGTCGTGTCAAAAGTTCACACCCCTAGTTCAAAGATCTTATTACGTACCTCATTTTGCACGTTTTCAACACGATCAGAATCCGACCCGCCTTCTCCTTCACTATCTGTCATCTCCTCACACTCAAACTTAACACTTTCTTCCACGTCATCATCCTCCGAGTCACTTAGCTCCTCCTGTTCCATCACGATTTCATCATGTCCACCACCAAACCCGGACCGAAATCGGATCATAACCATGTTCCTCGGCTAAACCGTGCGAACCACTAGGCTGTGGTTCAGTGGTTCCAGATTCATGACCACTCGTACCGTTCTCTTTTCGGCCAATCGAGCTTAACCGGATATCCAAATCCAGTTCGTTAGGGCTACGTGGTACAATGTTTATAGCCGTTGGATTCGGTGTTGATAAATCCAACGATGGGTCACTCAACTGGCCGTTTCCGTCATCGTTTCTTTGCAGAAGCGGATGGAAGTCAACGCCGGTCAGCGATGAACTTAAGTCGTTAGATTTCAGCGAGTTGTTGAAGAAATTTAGCGTATGTTTCGCTTGATTAGAATAACGAAAGAGGTTAAGATTTAACTGCGGAGAATTATTGGGAAAGAAGTCAAAGGAGCTCGAAGAACTGGCATTTCCGTTCAAAGGGTAATACGGTAAACTCGCATCGTCGTGACCCTGGAACAATAACGGATGCAATTGAAGATCCGAATCACCCTTTTCAACCGCATTATTATCGCTCGTACCACATCTTACCGAGCTTCTCTCGTCTTGTTGAATGGCTCTCGTTTGACTTAAACCGCTGTTTTGTCTCACCTTACTCGAAGCTTCGTCTTGGAATTTCGAAAACGCCGACTGCGACATTATACGAACCGTAGGTGGAAGATTGACCGGAGGCAAGTCGGGAGCTAGTTTCACTACGCGAGAACAACTAGATCTACGAGCTCGATATGGTATATTTACTTCGGGTCTCAAAAAGGTAGCAGGAACGGGGTAAGATGAACTGTTATTAGGATTCACCAGCCTCGTGTCGTTCGTTAATCTGTTTTGCGTGAACGATTCAGCTTGCGGGTTTTCACCCGTGTTTGAAATACCGGATGAAACCGGTCTCCAATCGGCCAAAAACGCCTCATGGACATACGCTTCATCTTCGTTATTTCCACCATCATCACCACTGTTATTTTCTCCGCCACCATGAAATGGATTAGCCTCATCATCGTTTGACCAGCCTTGACTACCAACGCCATTTGCTTGTAATCTTGAACCTTCAAGTTTGGACTTTCGTCTTTGTGATTCATATATGCGTCTTTTAGCCTTAGTATGTTCGTCTCCTTTGTATGACTTCTGATTTCCGACAGCTATGCGCCATTGACGAGGGAGCATTGACGGGTCCCGGTGTGGGACCATGTACTTCCATACAGCCATCCAATCGAGTTTGTATATCTTTAATCCCTGAGTTGTTACATCAACATAATCACATCAAGAATTGTTTCTTTGAGCAAAATTAATACGAAAAATAATATTAATACCTCCTCTATTAGAGCTTTCTCTTGAGGAGTCAACGGTGAAGTTTTAAGTCTTCGAACAGCCTGCAAAATATATATCATAAGCATCCATTACAATATTTTAATATATAATAGTTTAATACCCCCCAACAAAATACAATAGAAACTTTGCATGTGCTAATATGGTCTTCTTGTTTTGTGCGTTTATAATAATACAGATACCATGATGAGGCAATCCATAAATTACATACCTTAATTGGATTCTCGGGTGCTCTAGAGCATGCACGGTTTTTCTGTCTCACAAAGATCTGGAAAAGGTAAATGAGCAAGAATATCACTCAAGTGAGCACTGTGATAACGAAATAACAGCACAAGATTGTGAAAAGCTTGGCAAGATTCAAAGGCTATTCCGAAACTTCCAATAAAGAAAAAGAGAACTTCAATGAGTGATAAAAAGTGTTTTAGATCGAATTCTTAATAGTCAAATTTTGTATATAGTTGGTTGCGAATAAACACTTTAAGTCTAGGGGTGTGCATGGGTCAGTTTTGGCCTAAAATCGTAATCATGACCGAGATGGCGGTTTCGGTTTTGAAGGTTATAGTGGGTCGGTTAATCGTGAATTTGGGCCTAGCTTAAACAGCTCATTTTTTTACCATGGAAAAAATTGTTATTATACATCTTTATAGATTAGTATATCACATAATATTTAAAAAAAATATATTTAATCTATAATATTAATACCGAATATTCAAACAAAACGATATGATATAATCCATAAATTCAAACAAACATTCAACCAAAATGATATGGTATAACCCATAAATTCTAACAAACATTCAGCTGAAAACATCAATTATCGAAAAAATGGTGAAAAGTCGATAAAAAATTTAATACATGTCTGTTCGGTTCAGTTATGACGGGTATGGAAGCATTAACAACCATAACCGACCCACTACTTACGGTTTTCAGAAAAACAGTTAACCGACCCGTTGGTTTTTTATTTGGTTTGGTTTTGTCTATTAATTCGGTTATGGGTTGGTTAATTTGGTTTTTCGCACACCCCTAATTTTGACAACAGAAATTTACAACTTGAACCATTTAAGCTGTTTTAAGTTGAGTATTGTTTGACAATCTTGAACGATAAACATTGAACATCATTATAACATCATAATTAATAAGGAATACCAGCACGTCCTTGATTTAAATGCCCATGATAAAAAGAGAATATAAACTTTTTTAGAAACTTGCCTGATGCGGTGTTTTGCAGGGTAGAAAATTTTTCTGGATCTCCTTCCAGTCGGTATTATACCTCATTAACCCTCGAGCTACTAACCTGCATATTTCCGACAATTAAAAGAAAATAAAATACAAGTCAAGATCGGATGCCAACTTCATAAAACACGAATGATATTCAACTAACCCATCCTCAGCATCAGTGAAGAGCACGCGATTAGCAACAGACGAAGGGGGCGGCTTATGTGGAAATAGCGCTGGATTGAAGAGCGGAAAGAATCTCAACGCCAACTTCGCAACGTCTTTCGGAACTAACGCAATCGATTGATTTTTAGACCTTTCAACAAGTGCAGCAGCAATCGTCTTCTTCGATTTCGGGTCACTAGCGTTATCAGGCACCACAATAGGATCGGAATAAACACCAGCCGCAGAATGAACACCGTAGAACGGAAACAAACACTCCCGTTCAACCGTAGCATCATACATAGCTTCTAACTGTCTCTGTCGATGCTCTTGAACAGCTATTGATAAGAAGCACGGTTGGTACAAAAACTCAAGTTACAATTTACAAATAAGCATGTAAACGAACTGAACGTTCATGAACTGTTTGTGAACTTGTTAGGCGGGAAATTCGTTTATGTTCATTAATTTAATAAACGAACGAACATGAACACAGTATTTTGTTCGTTTGATTAAACGAACGAACATGAACACACATTTTGTTCGTTCGTTATGTTCAAAAACATCCTTTTATATTCGTTTATTTACATTTGTTTATTTTCGTTCATTTATGTTTGTTTCAATTTAAATACATAAGTAGTTATATGTATATGAATATTATACATAAAAGGAACTTTCTGACTACTAACATAAATGTTACTGATTGGTAATTGGGCTTTCTAGTAAAAAATGAGCTTTCTAATGGAATTTATCGTAATTAATCACTAACTTACAAAAAGATTATATTTGTTTATGTTTAGTCAATTATGTTCATTTGTGTTCTTTAATATTTGTTCAATTATGTTCATTTGTGTTGTTTCTTGTTTGTTAAATTATGTTCATTTGTTTATATTCATTAATGTGCGTGAACTGTTCGTTTAGGTTTTAAAGAAACGAACATAAACGGACACAAACATGCCAATTTTCTTAATAAACGAAATGAACAAAAAAATGTGTTTGATTATATGTTCGTGTTCGGTTCATTTACAGGCGTATTTACAACCTGATAAAAGTTCAAATAGAAGACATACCGATGGAAATATCGTCCAGATAGCTTTGAACTAAATTAAGTGGGGCCACGTCAATTACCGATAGCACGGTATCGCTGACAAAAGGCACCCAGAACGAACCATCCGTAGAGATAGCGCTGTTTTCCAATGTTACGGCTGAACAAATGTACGGCAAACTAAAACAAAAACCAGGATACGGTACCAGTTGAGAAGCAAGTACGTGATCGCGTTTGTGAAGCATCTCGGAAAGCAACTTGTGAGCTTGTGTGGCAACATGTTGTTTAGAAGGATCTAAAATGGAAAGAGAAAACAGCTGAACGAGCAGCTGTACATGCTCGTATATCAAACAATGTAACTGACCTATCTGATGTGGCGTGAACGCACAGACGGGATAATTATTCGCAGATGAAGTACTCTGATCATACATGTATTATACGCATTTGGAGAAATCGGTGCATACGGTAAGATAGGACGTAACGGTCGATTCATATGACCGGAAAACTCATGTTGTCGAACATCGGTTTTTTGACGTTTTTTCTGTCGTGTTTCAGGTCGCCTACGAACACGCTCGTGTTCCCGTTCTTGGGCTACGTTATGTAAATTTTCGTCAACGTCACTCTCGAGTGCCTCTTCAAGTTCTAACTCGAAATCCGCATCGTTATCTTCATCTTCATCGAGATTATCGTTTTCTTGCGCTGCACCGGAACTTGCATCTCCGTTGTTTAAAACCGCTGCGAGAAACTTCCGGTATTCTTCTTCATCGTCAATGTTATGATGAAGGTCATCCTCGTCATCCGTTTCTTGAAGGAAGGTCTCAAGTTCATCGAGAGTGGACCCCACGAGAGAATACCGAGCCCGAGTTCGCCGCCATATGGCATCCTCGTCATCACTATCACCATTAACCATTTGTTCAACAGTAACATCATCGGTAACTGTATTTGTGGCAATGTTTGGTTCAACGTTTCTAATACTGTCATCTTGCAATTCATCAGGGGCATTTGCGACATTAACCAAAGGTGAATGATTTTCTCTACTGTCAACGACATCGGTTTCAAACTCTTCGATCTCGGAGCTCAGGCTAGAAGAAGCTTCTAGAGAAGGAGCTTCTTTCAGAAAAGGGTTGAAATCCATATCCCCTTCCTCATCCTCCTCGTTATCGTTCTCGTTCTCATTGTCAACATGCTCGGAAGAAATATCGTTGGTTTTCGACAAACTTGCAGCACCAGGGACAACAGTAGAGCACTGATTTTCAGTTGATGGTGAAGGTGATAACGTCATTGTGAGACCCCGCAACAACAAGGCTTATAGCTCACCTGATCGGGATTACTAAACTGAACCTGCACATAATGCGGAAATGACCAACGGTAAGGAAAGATAAATATGCATAAATTAACATTATAACTTAACATGAAGCCAATAGCATTTCATCCATAAAAGCATTGCCTAGTGCTGTAAACGAACCGAACGTTCAGCGAACAGTTCGTGAACCATTGGGCGGGAAGTTTGTTCATGTTCGTTCGTTTTATAGATGAATAAAACGAACAAGAAATTATGTTCGATAAGTTAAACAAAGGAACATGAACAAAGGTTGTGTTCGTTCGTTTGTGTTCGTGAACATTCGGTAATGTATTCTTTTATGTTCGCTCGTTTATGTTATTTGTGCCCATTCATTTAAAGGTTTTTTTATGTATTGGTTTTAATTTTTAAAATTTGAAACCACAGTTATACTATAAGCCCCCCGCCAACATCCCTCATTTGACCATTTCAATTTGTGTTAAAGCTTGACAAACTTCTTAATTTTTGTGTTACGTTTTTTATATTTATGACGATTGTGTTCGGATAGTTATGTTAAGTACTTATATATTTTTGGTGGTTTCTTTGTAATCTTTCTAATGAAAAATACAGTTTTTATTTTAAAATGAATATATAACATTCGTTTGTGTTAATTTATGTTTGTGAGCATTTGTTTGTGTTCGTTTGCGTTCGTTTAGGTTCGGTAAGTGTTCATGAACAGTTTATGAACATGTTCATTTCCTTGATGAACGAACACAAACAAGAAATCTCGTTCGGTAAGCGTTCTAAACCGTTCATGAACATGTTCATTCTTTAATGACCGTGTTCGTATTCGTTCGGTTCCTTTACAGCCCTAAGCATTGGACTTTTTAATAACAACTATGAAAAGAAACAAATTTGTGATGACAATAGAAGAATTATAAGGCCTAACAAATTCAACTCTAAATCAGAAAAAGAAACAATAAATTTGAGTATAAATATGTGGTGTTCACCGTTGGTGGTGTTTCCTACTTACTACAATGCATAAGGTTTATGTATGACTAGTAATTTCCCATCATGGTTTAAAAAAATGGTTGAGGCGTGCGCCTCGAGGCGAGGCGGTAAGAAAACGTGTATGAGGCGCACCTCATGGGGTTATGTTTGTACGTACACCTCTACAAGGTTTAAAAGAACGGAAACGAGTTTTGAGGCGTTTTCCCTTCGCCTCAGGAGGCGTAAGGCCGACGCGGTATTAATAAATAAATATACAAATTATATATATATATATATGGGAAGGTTCATTTGAGAAGAAATTTAATGTGAGAAGAAAAAGAAGAAAGAGCATAATGGTAAAACATTAAATAGTTTATAACTCCTCTCATTAATTATATTATCTCTCATTAATAAAGCAAAAACATTTTATCCTACACATTTCAAAATTTATCCTATATATGTCTTATATTTACCGGAATTTACCCTACACACATGTAAATTTACCCTACACATTTCAAAATTTATCCTACACATACTAAAATTTATCCTACACATGTCGAAAATTGTCCTACACCAAAAATTATTTTATCTTGAAAGAGTATATGAAAAAAATGAGTTACAAGATTAATTAATTAGCTGATTAATGACAATTATAGATTTACCTATATGCCCTTTTTCACAAAATTAAATACACACATTAAATGAAGTAAATGGAGAATTTCTATTGGTTTAAAAGTTATTCTTTTTATTCTTACAAAAATTTTCTTCTCATTTGAACTCTCCACTATATATATATATATGTTATAAAAAAATACGGCAGTTTAAATAGGTTAAACAGCAGTCATTAAACAACTTATACATATTTCATTAAACAGCTTAAACAGTCAAACAGATTCTATACGGCATTAAAATCTGAACTAAGCATCTGATTCAACAAAGAGATTCTAATTAATGGATTTTAATTTTAGTCCGATTCTAATTAACAACAGGTCAGCAGCAATATAAATTTCATAACAGCAGCAAACAGATTCTAATTTCAATACTAAGCATATGATTCAACAAACAGTCTACAACTAATATCAAGTCTACAACTAACTAACCATGATCATTCAACAACCGGTACACAATTTCAACACTAAAACCTAATCGGAACATAAATAATGAACTGAGAAGAATAAAAGAACTTACCTGGAAGCATAGAAGATCTGGCAAATCAGCAGTACAAAATAATCAGCAGAAGATGAGAAGATCAACAGCAAATCAGCAATATAAAGAGACTAAACCACGTTTTTGGGATTTTGATTGGGATTTTGGGTTTTTGAGATGCACAGGTAAATACGTAATTGACGATTGAACAAGATAAAACCCTAAATTAGCTATTAAAAGAGATAAAAAAGGTCTCGCTATTTCTATTTTTGCCGCCAATACACTTTACTGCCTAAAAAAACCCTAATTCTCCCTCCCAAAAAAACACATATGCCTCTCATATAGATTAACGCCTCGAAACGAAACGTCTATGTTTAAACACAAGAAGTGAGGCGACGCCTCAAGTACGTTTTCTTGTCATTCCGTCTCGAAGCGTGCCTCAAGGTGTACACCTCGGCCGTAAGAGACAGCTCGCATGTCGCCTAAGCGTAAGAAAAAAACGCACACCCGAGACAAAATAACAATAGCATGAAGCATCAGCTATTTGAATCCTCACACAAGCTACTCATTGCCAAATAAATGTAAGAAACAGAACCAGTGAACCATAAAATCTAGACACATTGAAAAAAATGTTACTGTGGGAGACAGATGATTAGTGACCGACAAGACATTATGATTATTCTGACATGATCAAGATCAAGTTCATTTAGTTACCACTGATACTAACAGTGTAATCTAGTGACATTCAATTAATATCACTAACAAGATTATTGACCACCATTATTAACATCTAGCATACAACTAACCCAGGCCCCATAAGAAAGACGCTAAGCGAAGATGAAGACGAAAGAGAAAAAAACCCATAAATTTAGACTGTTCAATACCCCCGGTCTCTCTCACTCTCTCACTCACACACGTATGACGTATCTGTCTATAGCATATCAGTTTTAAAATATGACTAATAGATTCGTATTTCATTTAACCTACAAGAATGTGAGACTGTATCGGTTTCACTTAAAATGGCTAGAAAATCGACTTGTTTCTCACCTCATTGCACTACAAAGTACAAACCTTATCTCCTCAATCCTCAGAGATCAAGGAGCATGCCTCACTGATGCTGATGGGCCGCAGTCAATGTTCTGCTCAAAGTTGTGACTCGATACTCGATAGATCATGGGCATAGGCAAGCCAGAAAAGCCAGTAAAAAAACATTTGTTGATCTAAGATCCAGGAATACAGTCACGTGACTTCCTTAATCATAGTTGTCAATAGCGGCTATACCGCTCCCTATAGAGCGCTACGTAGCGTAGGTCATATGTCGCTATATTAGCATATAGCGATAAAACAGCGACATTTTTATTTTATTTTTATTCATTTTGTTAATCATCTCCACTGCTCAATACCTTACGTTTGGTCTAATAACATGTTTTTTTCTGTATTTTCCTCATCTCCACTGCCCGATAACATGTATATTTCTGTTTCTCTACTATCACTAAACATGAGATAGTGGGCGCTATTCCGTGGCTATTGCATGTTGCATATAGGTAGCTTATCGCTATTGAACACCAGTCTTCCAAATTGGAGATAATTTACAAATTCCAAACCCTAAAAAACCCAAATGGGATTCAAAGCATTCAACACATCACACCCATAAATTAACAAACTTTTTCCATTCCTCCAATTCTTACTGCAATAAAACACTAAACCCTTAAATGTTTTCTCAATACAGACTAAACCCTACACCAATTTACTACAATTCAATCAATAACAATATGTTCGTGACCCAAATTCTTGAATAAAAGTATATAACTGCAAAATTGTTAAATTGGAGAAATGTATTGCATAAATGCATACCGGAATTGAAGGATATTAAACATGCGAAGGTGAAATGCGTACCGATTAGCTTGATTGCTGAAGACTTGAATCAATTGTGGTTCGTTCGATTGCAGGTCAGAAAATTGGGGTTTGTAGGTTTTTTGATTTGATTTTTGTTTTGTTTTAGCTTAAGAGAATTTACAATAGACGTCCTTAATGTTAATAGAATTTTAACAAATGAACCCCTATAGTATACTTGATTGAAAACTTTTCGATAACTTAGCTTTTACCCCTACGCTATTTTTTTTAATTATCTAACAAACTTGAGAAACTCGAAAATCAAGTCTAAGCAAATTCGAAACATGAATTAGAATTCAGGTTACTCGAATTGTGTTCTTGTTTGAATGAATTTGAATTTGGGAATCTAGTTATGAGGCAAACCGAAAACTTCATTTGGTTTATTTGAATATAACCATATTTTAGTCGAAATCGAATGATTTTGTTTTAATTAGTTCTCCGAATCTTACCATTCAAATTCCATTTTCAATTTTTGGTAACCTTAATAAATCAAAATCCAACAAGATAGACACATGTAATCTACATATAATGTGTGATTACGAGTTATGAAATACCTAAGTCATGCAAGTAAATATATATATTCATTGATAAGAAAAAGAAAAAAAAAATGTGAATAGGGACTGGATTGATGATAAAATAGAATATTCGATTGACGATGAAAAGAGAATTGTTTGTTCAGTTCTTCACCTTAACGACAGAAAAAAGGACTCCATGGTCTGAGAAATATTTTCCATTCGAAAAGATAAAAAAACGGAGTCTTTGTCTAAGAAAATGTGTTAAGAAAGGGTAAATGTATAGAACTTTTCAACAAGATAACGCCTATTCAACTTTTTCCAAATTGAATCTACTTTCTTTTATCTTTTAAACGGACATATTGGTTTTTTTTCGTGCAGTCATTTAATTTAGTAACAGTGATAAAAAAATAACAAATAGAAAAGAAAATTGAAGTTTTAAGTATAAAAAAACGAAAAGAAGAATTTGATTTCTGATAGATTGGTAGCATTGGATTAAAAACATCTTGGTAAGCTTTTCTTTAAGTAATTAGTCGAATATGGAGTTTCAAACGACTCTAATGTTTCCAAATAGGCAAATATGGAGTTTTAGACGACTCCAATGTTTCCAAATAGGCAAATTAAAGTTTTAGTTAGCCTAAAATACAAATTTAAGTATGTTTTGATTGTTAATTGCATAACGATAAGATATGTGTTTGATAAAAGTCAGAGAGTAAGAACTTGTTATAATGATAAATTAATCCCAGACTACACATATATAATGGTAAGAAACTAAATGTGTAATGACTATGCATGTATTCAGGGTCGGCCCGGAAAGAGGGCGGTGTGAGCGACGACACAGGGTCCAAGCCCTCCGGAGGCCTAAATCTTTTTTATTTTGTATAGATTTTACGTTGTATAAAATACAATATATATGCACTGAATTTGTAGATAACATAATGAGCTCTTGTACTAGTGGTTACCACGTTGTTTAAACAACAAGGAGACGCGAGTTCTAACCACGGCATCTTCAAATATTTTATTTTAGCTTCAATTTTTGGTTCTTTTGTTAGTTGCATATGACATTTAATGCCTAATTTTATCAACTAAATCTTTCTCTTTAATTAATAAGTTAATTCCTAAACTTAGACCATGTGTAGTGGTTAGTGAACTTCAAGTCTCTTGCTGGGCATGATCCGACATGTAGCTACCTAGTCAGCAAAGGAGCAAATAGGTGTAGTGGTATAATGCCTCATAATATCTCTTGCAATGATTACCCGATTATTATTTATTTTTTTAAATTAAAACAAATAATATTTCATTAAATAAATAAAACTTACATTACCATTAATTAAACAAATAAAAATGAAACATGTAAAATTGCTAAAAATAATAAACCGACAAATGCTTATAAAATATAGCTCTAAAGTCCGTATTTGTCACGGATTTGTTGCCTACGCATTTGAGCTAGGAGCAACGCTTCTCCTTGGAAGTGATCGTTTGGTTTGGACATAAACTCGATGTCTTTCTCCATTTGCTTCGCTTCTTGGACCGCGACAAACTTTTTTTTTGTGTTACTTTCTTGCATTGTTTCCAAACGCTTATGGCCAAGGTCTCTTATATCTTGAAGTCATCGGTTCATCTCTTCAAATCTTGTTTCTTTTTGACACCTGCCGAAGACGACTCCGCCCTTCCCCCTTTTCCTACTTCTTCTACAGGGCGGTCGGGGCAACTCCACTTCCTCATCCTCGTTAATATTAAAAGGATTGTTAATCGATGTTTCGAGCATCGGAAGTGGGTGTTTCCGGATCAATCGAAAAGGAGGTTTTGGACAATTTTGCTTTACGCCTACTACTAGACGTCATGGTCGGTACGTTAGGCCATTTAGGACTTTCACATAGAAGCTCCCAACAGTTCATGTATGCGAAAACCCATCTCGTTGCATTGAGCTCCTCCAACGCTTTTGATTATATATCTGCATCGCTTTGACCACTACCCCAATTGTCCCTCATACGTTGGAAAACTTATTGAAACGCATTACGTTTGGTATCAAATCATTGTCCCAATATTCCCTTAACCCATTGCCTTAAAAAAGGTTTCTCGAATTTTAATCCAAAAAAAGGGGTAGTGTTTAATAGGTGGCTACAAAAATTGGAACATATATAATTTTATTTTTTTAAATAAAACTTAAAAATAACGCTTACCAACTTCGGGATCCTTCGAGATGTCAAGCCAAGCTCGCGCTACCATCTACTCCTCGTCTTTTCTCCAAGCTTGATAGCTCCTTCTCGCACGTGTAGCGGTGGGATCCTTTTTTTATGCGAGTGTTTTCCCCATTGAGAGTCCTCGGGTTCCCGCTCCAATTGTGTCTCCGGCACCATGTCGATCTCGGGCTCGGCTTCTTCTCGGGAACATGCATACCGGCCATGCTTATGTTCACATTTAATGCAAAAACGTGTAGCCCTTGAAAGTATTGGGGGGCATGTTTAGTGTTGGGTGTACCCCGTCATACTCGGGCCAATATCTTGATAATTGTAGGTTGGTAGCGGTTGAGTGGTGTTCAAGCGATATGAATTTGGGTTGCTAGGCCGAGACGAAACACGAAGGGGCGGAATGGATGCATGATATTTTATATATATAAAAGGTAAGAAAAAGGTTAATAAGAATGAGAAAAAGATATATAAAAATGGGGTTGAATTGGGGCTTATATAAGCAAAAAAATAGATTTAAAAAGTGAAATTTTTTTATTACCGTTGATCAACTGTCATCCCCTCAAAAAAATCAATTTCTCGCTGTTTTCATGGCCATGGCCAAGCTGAAAATAAAAAAAAAACCGCCCCAGGACGGTTCATTTGGCGTTTAGGGCGTAAAAACGCCTTAAAAACCCCACTACAGGTGGTCTTAGCTAAAAATAACTATTTAAATTACTTTCACATATAATTTTGTAAATGATGAGATTATATTACATGCAGATTTGCGAATAGGGCTTAAATGTTCATCTCGCCTAAGGTCAAATTTTTTTTAATAATTTTCGAGGACGACGTTTTAGAAGTATAAATTATAATAGTTAATATGTTAATTACAATGAGGTATAAAAGCATCCTAGGAAAAAGAAAAGGTTTACCCTTTTCAATATAATGTGAAATTAGTAGTTCTATTTAATGGGATTAAAACATCAAATTGTGATTTTGTATTTAATTATTGAGTTAATTTGATTGTTATAAGCATTCAAGTGGCAGTTCATTTAACCTGCATTGGCTGCATTAATAATTTATGAGCTCCATACGGCTTACTTTACATGACTAGAAATGTAATTATAAATTAAATACTCAACATTTGACTATAATGGTCAAACTTGAAACCTCAGATGGGATATAAAAGGAGTTAAGTTTGACTAGGATACTTTTCTTGAACCTATAAGTGATCGTTGTAAAAGGCTAATAACTTGGTAAGCCTTCAAGTCTTCTTTTGAGTAATTTTGATAGAATTGAGGCTATGAACTAAGCATGGTGATTGTGGTGATTTATTATTGTAATCACTTCTAATAATTTAGAAAAGTTACGGAGGTTGATAATAGCTTGTTAGATAAGTTTAAATTTGAAATCAAACAAGATTATAATTTACATATAGTTATTATTTTGTTAAATTGGTTGATAACAAACACAATATGCAAATTTGATCAATTAGTGTGTAAGATACAAAACTCTTGTGTAAGTATTTTAAATGAAATTGTCAAAAAGCATACGGAAGGATTAAATCATACTTTGAAATGGGATATTGGAGAATTGTGAAATTGGTGAAATTATCAAATTGAGTTCGACTAGTTTGAAGGTTTTAGTTGGTCTGAGATGTGTATAAAAATATGTTTGGATTGTAGTCGGGGGAACTATAAATTTAGTGAAAATAACGGTTCAAAACTCCAATGTAATGATTATTTATGTTAATATTGTAAATTGATATATACGTATCGAGAAAAAAGGAGAAGAAAACGACTAGATTTTTACTATTTATGAAAAGTGAATGATAGATCAACAATGAAAGAGAAACATAATAAGGGTCAAAGGCCACACTAAACTAAATTTCTTTATTGATAATCCCTTTTAAACTCATAATCCAGCAGTAATAAGCATTGAGAGTTTGTCACATGAGAATCGAAACCGAGACGCCAACTAAGCCTTGATGAAAACATCCACAATCTACAAGGTTATTATGCTAATGAATACCTCATCACTATAGTGACTGGTAAGCCTCATAACAACAAGTAGGATGATGATAACTGCGAATGTGTGATCTTTAGGTTAGGACATGTATAAATTCTTATATTATAACAGTTTGTTCGTATATTGATTACAATATGGAAATTCATTCTAACTGGGACTGAGAGGTTTACACCTCCAATCTAAGGTGGGATTAGGGTTTTATATAATGGATCCAAAACATCGAGTTGTAGATTTAATTTGTTTATATATATAGTTAAGTAATGTTTAATTAATCAAATACGTTTTTTAGGTCTTTCGTGAAACTTTTAAGTATCGAGTTAAAGTTTGATTGTTATAAGTAGCGATTTGCTGCAAAATGGTGTACGGTGAAATTGTATGAATTGTTGTAGCAACCAAGCATATTAAGTTAAATGCATATCAACGCACGTTCATACAAAACTAATCATTAACATGCTGGGGAATATCTGAATACAAATGCTTGGATTATCTTAGAGTCATGTGAGACACTTTTAGATGGAAACAATTCGATGGTTCTATTGAACTTTTCAATAAGATAAAACTCAAATTTCAGTATGCAAGAACAAAACATGTGATCTGTAAAGAGAATTCATGAACAAATGTCTGACCAGAATAAGAGGGGTTTCAAATACTAGGGTTGGAAGCCAGAAGGACCAACGATGTTCCCGAATACCAATAGACCCTTCTGCCAGTTTTTTTACTTTGCTACCAAAATCACCTCCAAAACGGGTCATTTTCCATCGAGATATTATAAGTCAATTTACGAAATTGAAATTCTAATTATTTTTTAATGAAGCACTTTAGTGAAAATATTTTTTCTTGGAACCCTAAGGACCAATAATATTCTCGAATACTAAAATCACAATAAATTCAAACAAGTGTACACTTTCGCATTCTCCAAACTTACTTGATGTATATCATGATACATGTTGACCAACAAGTCAATTCAATTAGCTAAAATATCTAACATAACATATACAGATCCGTTTACAAATTCTTAGAGTTGACAAACATGTGACGTGTCATTTAAACGAATTGTGTTGATATGCTATAACCATAGGGTTTGGCTCAAACCACACACATGCCTTTTAAGCTAAACACATCACTCAGACACTGACTAAAACACCAACACATACATGTTTACTAAGCCTATTACATTATATGACCTGTCTGACACGGTTAATACAACTAATAACACAACACATAAGTATAACAAGATTAATAACACGTAACATATCGCAGTTAACGATCCAACATAACACATATAAATAACATAATTAACACACGATATAATAAAACTAAAACCATCAATATTATAATTAAAATCCATAAAAACTAAAACATCCTTAAAAACAATTAATTAGATTCCCCTAAACAATTGATGCCGCTTATGACAAGGAGTGTGAATGTGAACCGAACCTAAACACACGAGTCAAAAGTCAACAACACATGTTAAATAAATCGCCCACCTTTGATCCAAACATCATTCCGTCTACTTTTCAAGTTTCACTTACAAACTTTTCTCACAACCGATCTAAAATATCCCAAATCCCTTTTGGGTTTTCTCAAACCCTAATAAAGCTGTCACCTTTCTTCATTTTTCACCAATGTTCACCCAATAAACCAACACCCTTTTCAATCTTCTTCGTCTTCTTCATCTGCAACAATGGGTGGCTGTTTCAGCAAGAAAAACCGTCACAACCCCAATTCAAACGGCTACAGACCCTCAAAACGCCAAGAATACCAATCAGTTTCTGAAAGTTATGAAAAACCCACATCAAATTACACCCAACATCATCATCATCATCATCAGAAGCATCAGCCACGTCAGCAGCCGCCACCACAAACCACCAGCCCAGCCCCACCACCACCAAACCCTAGACCAGTTCATGTTCATGTTCAGGGTTCAACTTCAGACACTAATACTATATTGGGTAAGCCATTTGAGGACATAAGAAGGTACTACACACTTGGAAAAGAATTGGGTAGGGGTCAGTTTGGTGTCACATATCTTTGTACTGAACATTCATCTGGTCATGTGTATGCTTGTAAGTCAATCTTGAAAAGGAAACTGTCAAGTAAGAATGATAAAGAGGATATAAAAAGAGAGATACAGATTATGCAGCATTTGAGTGGGCAACCGAATATCGTTGAGTTTAAAGGGGCTTATGAGGATCGGCAATCGGTGCATCTTGTGATGGAGTTGTGTGCAGGTGGAGAGTTGTTTGATAGGATTATAGCTCAGGGATTTTATACCGAGAAAGCTGCGGCTGCGATTTGTCGGCAGATTGTGAACGTTGTTCATGTTTGTCATTTTATGGGTGTGATGCATAGGGATTTAAAGCCGGAGAATTTCTTGCTTTCGAGTAAGGATCAGAATTCGTTGTTGAAAGCGACGGACTTTGGGTTGTCTGTGTTTATCGAAGAAGGTATAAACTAAACTATAACGATATAAGTTTGTTTATGTAGTTTATGTTTCGTATGTTGATATTTATATTGTGGAAGTAATTGTGTTTTAGGTAGATCATTTATCTTTATAAGACACAATTAGACTTGTTTACTGAAAAGTAAAGTACGTGATTTTTTACTTTTTCAAAAGTAGATAAAATTAGGAGGCTAGGATCTAGCGTTTCTTCTTCTTGGTACATAAACACACAACTGTGTTATAGACACGAGATATAAAGTAGTTAAACGAGTTGTATTCATGTTTAATACTTGTGTTATTCGTGTCGTCAGAGACCTGTTAAACACGATAAGACTCGATTTGCCAGCCTTAATTTGCCATTTAGACCCAAGCTACATCTTTCTTGATAATTTGAATTTTCACTATTGGTTTGTTTCGGGATTTAAATTTTAATTATAATTATTTTATTATCAACCTGAAATATCTTTCAGGGAAGGTGCTCCGTGACATAGTTGGTAGTGCATACTATGTTGCTCCGGAAGTACTAAGGCGTAGCTATGGGAAGGAAATAGATATTTGGAGTGCAGGGGTAATGTTGTATATTCTTTTAAGCGGTGTGCCTCCATTTTGGGCAGGTAATAGAAATGTAACGGTATCAATGCATTCCGTTGTTACTTTGGTTTTTTATTTAGTGAATATATTGATCTTTTTCTTTATATGTTTGTAGAGACTGAAAAGGGTATATTTGATGCTATTCTCGAAGGGGAAATTGACTTCGAAAGTGATCCGTGGCCCTCGATATCAAGGAGTGCAAAAGATCTTGTTCGTAAGATGTTGACACAAGATCCAAGAAAAAGAATTACTTCCGCCCAAGTTCTTGGTATTCGTTATTAGTTTATTTTAATGTGCTTTTTAGTAAATAAGTTACATTTCTACTTTCGGATCTTGCACTTGCATGAATCTCTTAAATCTTCCGCTCGCTCACTGTGACTATAAGCATCATTGACAAGAACTTCATGATAGTCTTTTCGTAATCATTCGATTCAGTTAGGCATGTAGTTTTATGTGGTTTCTGATATAGTAGTCTTTTAAGTAGTTTTTTGAAATGGATTTTATTGTAATGTGTTTAATACAAGTATCACGAAACACATTTATTTGTCTAATTTTGCTAAGTTTCACTTGTGAAAAAAGAAGTAGCAGAAAATTATGTTATATGATTTTATTCATGTGCATTGATCTATTCAGTTTAATCCCTATGCGTAAGGTAATAAAGTTCATTATATCTCAACTACCCAAATAAGAACATGATGTAATCTTATCAAGCTCATTGCTCTCAGTATTTCTACTTTTTATCTTCCAATTATGCATCTTCATTTCTGATAATCATTGTTTTTTTATTTTTTTTAAATTTAGAGCATCCATGGCTTAGAGAAGGCGGAGAAGCGTTAGACAAACCGATAGATAGTGCTGTACTGTCCAGAATGAAGCAATTCAGAGCAATGAATAAGCTCAAGAAACTCGCTTTGAAAGTAAGCTCCAAACTTGTTATTTTGTTCCAAAAGTTAGGAAATAAATATATAAGTCTTGCAATTGACAAATTACTATGATGGGCTTTGTTAGAACGCGTTACGTAATCTTGCTTTTCTTGATATGACATTGCCGCTTTTTAACACCATGTCATTATGGAACATAATCTTGTCACAAGAGAAAAAAATAGTTTATCTTTTTATTATTGCTATGATTTTCTGTTTATTTAGGGTCGAAATAATCAGATTTAGAGAAACTTAATTTTAAGATACATGTAAAATGTATAATTACTTTCGAAACACACATCCAAAAATTTGCATGAAATTTCTCTCTAGGATTCATCAAATGTTTTTAATTAGGGTGTTATTTTTTTATACTTTTTGACTCGATTTTGTGGGATCCACATTTTTGTTATCCTTGCATCGTTCATATGTGACCAACAAACTAGAATCAATAAATTTCTGAAAATCTATTGGAAAACGTTCCCAGGTAATTGCAGAAAGCATGTCTGAAGAAGAAATCAAAGGTCTTAAAGCAATGTTTGTAAACATGGATACCGATAAAAGCGGTTCAATCACTTATGAGGAATTGAAGACGGGACTAGCCAGACTCGGTTCCAAGCTTTCGGAAGCTGAAGTTAAACAACTCATGGAAGCCGTGAGTTCTTTATATATGTTTTCATATTATTATATAAGTTTCCTAATCATTTTATTTTTCCACTTAAGTACTTAACATAATCTAGGGCAAACTTCGACAAAATAGAAACAAACTTTACTCCTTTTTATTTCTTCTTATTTGTAACTTTATATTTCTATTAGATGCAAAGTAGAAACAAACTAACAATTTATTACCGGTTTTAGCAACCAGCCTCGTATTAACTGATTTCATGAAAACTAGTTGATGCAATGCCAGCTGCCACATTTATGTGACAAATAAACTTATTGACAAGTTTGATTTTTTTTTTTGATATATATAGTCTATAGATATTAGCTGTCACATCATATATTCTGCTCTACAAGTGGGATATTATTGGTTATGTTTGTTTGTAGCGGTCATATGTTGCTACGTTTAAGATGTAAAATAAATACATCTTTTAGTTAGTAGAACGCCAATTTTATCCTTACATTAAAACACCATTGACTTAAAAAACTTTCATTGACAGTAAAGGAGGGTAAAATGGAAAAAAATAGTAAATTACAATTTATAACTATCCTTTTTAGAAAGTGGACGTATTTTTGGGACAAACTAAAACAGTAACGTGGAGAGTTTTGGGATGGAGGGTATGGTTAGGTTGCTATAATCTGTTAATAAAATGTAAGTTGAATTCTATTTTGCAACATGATTTGAAGTTGGTTGCTAAAATCGCGGAAAAAAGTAAAGTTCGTATCTTTCTTGTGCAGTTTTCACTATAATTTATTAGTTGTCATACATTTCAGGCTGATGTGGATGGAAATGGAACAATTGACTACATTGAGTTCATAACCGCTACCATGCACAGGCACAGGCTCGAACGAGATGAGCATTTATACAAAGCCTTCTGTCATTTTGACACTGATAACAGCGGGTTAGTTCCATTGTAGTATAGTTTCATTCGTGCTTTTTCCTTTTAATGCATAAATATTTGTGAATGTTATCCATGTTCTTGAAAATTTGGCTTGGAACCAACCACGGGAAACATAATGTTTAGACCAAATATTACGTGCGTGTAGGATTGTTGTGACAAATAATTGATAGTACCGATTAAGTGTCGGTGTTGAAGATTTTGCACATGCTAGTACGATACTAAAAGTTGTTTTTTTAGAAATAATTGATAGTACCAATATGATTTTATTTTGGTTGACCTCTTTTATGTGGGTGAAAAACCGAATAAAATTTCCTCCTTTGACATGAGCGAATTGGTGTAAGTTTAGTGGTGTTAATTTGTCTAGTTTTGTTTTTGTATTTTGCTTACAGCTTCTTGTAAGCTTTCTTTCATGATTTTAATAAAATCTCCGCCGTTTCAACAAAAAATACCTTTTTTATTCAACTTCAAATTTGATGGAATTTTTTAAAATTTGAAGTCAAACTCCGCTTACTATTTCTAAGATTATCAAAAGCCTTTTTTATAGTCCTGGTCGAATTAAAGTCATGCAATGCGTGCCAAATTAGAGTTTGCAAAGTCTTAAGTAATGACTTCAAAGTCAAAGGTCTTTCTTGGATCAAGAGTTATGAAATTAATAATTTTTGTGGATTATAATTTGTGATCTAACCTGGCATGGTGATGGTACAGATATATCACCATGGATGAAATTGAAACAGCCATGAAGCAATATGGCATGGGCGACGAAGCTACCATCAAGGATATCATTTCTGAAGTGGATACAGATAATGTAATCATCATCTATATTTTTATTAAATAGTTTGGATAAGCAGATAATCAGTTTCAACACCTGCAATAAAGAATGATATGATATGATACGATAAAAGATTTTGTTTTTTTGAACAGGATGGAAGAATCAACTATGAGGAGTTCTGCAACATGATGAGAAGTGGAACCACACATCAAACGAAGCTCTTCTGATGTTTTTCATATTATGTAGATGAGGCTCTTGCTGGTATTTTTTTTCGGATCAACGAGCTTTCTTTGTTTGTTGTTTACTCTTGTTATAAATTATAGATACATATGTTTGTAGAACATGATTGTGATATACATCCAGAATGTTTTATAATGTTTGTTAACATGTCACGCTACTAGATGTGCACAAAAAGGAACGGGTTGGGAACCGAACCCAACCCGATTTAAATTGGTTTGGTTGAACCCGGTTTTGGACCTCAGCTGTAGGGTTGACACTGGTTTTAAACCTATACTTTGAAACGGTCAAACCTGGTTTCAAACCAGTCAAACCCGAACCAACCGGTTTGGGCAAAACCCGGCCAGAATCCGATTTGTGCACCTCTACACACTATTTGTGTACTAATGTAGTAAGTAGCCTTATTTAATGGACACTTGACATGGGCTAACAATTGTATATAAAAACAATTGTTTTTTTTTTATACGCAATTAATCTTTGAACAACAATCTTTACATTTAAATACCATCTAATCTTGAACTGTTTTAAACACATTACTTTTGTGAGAGACTAGCACCATCCTTTTTTAACGGCTTAAATTGTATCAAACTCGCCTTTGTTGAACAAGAGTCGCCCTTGTTACAAGACCAACCCAAATTAACCAAAATACTCCCAACTTCAACCTAAATGATTTCTTACACATCAAGTAGACAAGTACTCAAAGTTACGGTTGTAAAAAGTATTTTAGGGCCATTTCTAACCATTTTCAACACCAACTAATTTTATGGGTTATTGTGGATCTATGAGCCCAACTTTTTCTTTATAGATTAAGGATCAGTGAGGCCCAATGCATTTCACTTTATGATTGAACCTTATCATCATCCTTCTAATTTCTAAATGAGTTTTTCGTTACTTATTATATATACTGTCAATGTCAATGTAATTTAGATGTAAATATGTTATTTTATCAGCATCAAAAATACCTTTAGCCCCTTAACTTTAATAATAACATATTTAGCTTCTCAATTTTAATAAAATATATTTAGCCCTTTAACTAACCAACTTTAATTCCTTAACTTTAATAATAACTAATTTTAGCCCTTCAATTTTAATATAGGCATATTTAGCCCTTAATTACATCAGACAACTTTATCCCTTCAACTTTAATAATAAACAACTTCAGTCCCTCAACTTTAATAATGACAAGTTTAGCTTCTCAATTAAACAACTTTAGCCCCTCAATTTTAACTCCTAAACTTTAATAATGACATGTTTAGCCCTCAACTTTAATAATGGCATGTTTAACCCCTTTTCTAAAACATCAAACAACTTTAATTCTCGCGATTTGCTTATTTTATCTATGTCACCACATAGTTTGACTTATTTTAATAGTTTTTACCAAATTATAAACTATAAGAATTAATACATCCGCTTTTGAATGACCATATGATGTTTAAAGAAGCAAGGCCAGGCCATGATGGAGTTTTACCTTAAAAAAGGGAGAGATGGAGATGCACGTGTGTGAAATCCTCGATCACAACTGAGCTCACAACGAATTTCGGTGAAAAAACCATAAACCCGTGGGGAGGGGGCGGTATATTCCCAGATGGGGTCGGGTGTCACTAGACCTTCCCGACTCCCACTCCGTCCTCCCTAATACCACCCGTGTTTTTTTTTGAATTTTTGTTCCGGGCATTTAATTTAAAACGCCAAATTTTCGCAAGTTTTGATGATTTGACCGTTGGGGAATGGTCATCAACGGTAATAAAAAAAATTCTTTATTTCTAATCCATTTTTTACTTATAAAAACCCCTTTCAACTCTATTTTTTATAGACTTTTCTCTCTTCTCTTCACTACTTCTTCACATTTTATAAAAAAATATATCATGAATCCCTTCTGATATATTTTTAGCATTTTGTCTGCTTTTTTATTTTTAGTAATGTAATTTTTTTATTTAATGAAATATTATTAGTTTAAAACAAAAACAAAAACAAAATAATGATTGGGTAATCATTGGATGATGCATTATTAGGCATTATACCACTACATCTATTTTAAACTAATGCCCCAATACTGACTGGACTGTCACGTGTCGCTTCATACCCAAAGAAGGGGCATTAATTTCAAGTTTCACTACACATAGTCTAAGGAGTAAAGATTATCTAATTATAAGCATCCAATTTTAAAAAAATAAAACAATTATTCTTCCTTTAATTAAGGGTTGATTAAATTTAGGTGGCAAGACTCTCGGCCAAACCCCCTTGTTATGCTTTCTGCATCAAGGAAAAAGACAACATTTATGTAGGTTTTCGATGAAGTTGTGCCCAGATTTGAGGTAGTGTAACTGTTGTAAAATTTAGTATCTTTTACGTTTGTCAGGTTAAAAGCTAATGAGATGTCATAACCTATAAAAGACACTACAAGAAATACAAACATTAGCTAGCGGTGACCCTTTAGCGGCGACATCTAAAAAGTCTTAATCTTTTTTCTTTATGTAATAGATTTGTGTAACTTTATTAAGTTATTTAATTAGATGAGTTTATTGAAACCCTTAAGAGTTTATGTTTATTTTGTTTACAAAGTTAATCTTTAATATAGATAGTTGAGAGTGATAATATATTCGATATCCATTTGCTTTTTTGCAATCGTTAAACATATAATATAACCTAAAATATAATTTATTTGGACTATTATAAACCATGTAAGCAACTTGATGGTTCTTGTTTGACACTAATTTGGACTATTATAAAACCATTTGTTGGTACCCTTTAGTGATGGGATCCTAAGGCACATGGTGGGGCACTTATATAGTAAAGTTTATATAGAAACAAAGTATAGTGTATGTTATGGTGAGTATGAAATATATAAAAAAGTAAAGAAAAGAAATAATGTGATAGCATACGTTGTGAAGATGTAAAATGTGAACCAACAACATATAGCCTTACATGTTATATGGGTTATCAAAGAACTTAGAGTAAATTGCACAAAACATTCTTTATGTTTTCTCAAACTTGCAGGTTCCAGTCTTAATGTTTAAAAGTTGCTAAAAACAGCCTTTAAGTTTATTTTTGTTGCGGGTTCAATCCTTTACAGCTAACCACGTTATTTTCTTCAGTTAAGTTCCCTCATATGCATAACATGTGAGGGTATATTCGTCATTTTGGTTGATCTTCCACCCACGTCAATTATAAGAAAAAAGAATATTTAAGGTTTAACATATTTTAATAAAATTCTAACCGCAGGGACTAATGTGCAATAAAACCAAACATTTAAAAACCAAACACCCTCTTTTCCGGTCTTCTTCTCTGGCGACTTCGCCGGATTCCGGCGAACCCGGAATTAAGATAAGAATCTTGTTAAGCTAGCCCACTAAGCTATAAAGATTAACACAGATTTTGATCATGCCAATCAAACTATTCAGGATTATCATCAGTTGGAAGAATCGGCGTCTTATTCGCATCAGACGGAAACGACAAACGACTCTTCAACCCTAGATACCTCTCACGGAACTTTGATGCCGTCAAATCAGAGAACTTCGTAACACCGTGTTCAGTAGTCGGATCCAGCAACTGGTGACGCTTAGGATGCCGTAAGTTAGACTTAAACACTATCAAACGGTAATCGTGCTCCTCTGTAGTCGCGTACGTTTTACCAAACTTTGTTTAAACTAGGTTAAAACTTAAATATTCTTTTTTTTTTATAATTGAAGTGGACGGAAGATCAACCAAAATGACGAATATACCCTCACATGTTATGCATGTGAGGGAACTTAACTGAAGAAAATAACGTGGTTAGCTGTAAAGGATTGAACCCGCAACAAAATTAAACTTAAATGTTGTTTTTAGCAACTTTTAAAAATTAAGGCTGGAACCTGCAAGTTTGAGAAAACATAAAGGATGTTTTGTGCAATTTACTCAAAAACTTATAACCTACCAGTCTATTAAACATCAAACCAACCACAAATTTATTCACGATTAAAAATAATTATCGATTGGACTAAGCATTTAAAAATAATTATTGAATTGTACTATACATTTAAAATATAATTATTGAATTGTACGACATATTTAGAAACCCATAAATACAGAGTTGTCGCATGTCCTTGTGGTGTTCTAATTCGTTCGAGTAACAAGTTTAATGTTCGGAATCCGTCAAACTCGTTGTTGTGATCGACAATCAAACACGAACAACGGAAATCCAAATATTAACCAAGCTTGTATCAAGATGAATGTTGTTTACACGAAATACCCCATACTTTCTCTCTCTAGAATGGTAACATGAAAAACCTAGAAAGTGATCTAACAAGTCTGCCTAATACAAGCTATCTCCTTCTATTTACGTGACCTCAAGTCACTAAAGTCGTCTACATATATGTTTCTGCAATTTTAACAAAGTTGCCAGACTTTCTTATAAAATCGTTTATCATGTGATTTGATCTATCGTCTCATAGTATATGCACCAATAGATTCATTCTAGGCAATAGCATCAATTACGTTAACCAATATAATTCTTCGTCTGTAAACTTGATCATCTTGATGACTTATCACTTTGGAATGTTTTAGCTTTATATGCACTAACAATTATTAATTGTGCTACACATTTAAAATTAATTAATGAATTCTACGGCATAATTAAAAGTGCTAAAATACACTTGGAGCATTCATATTGGAATCCTTGTCTTTTAAATACTGTATGCATTGGAGTGAGACGATTTTTGGATAGAGAAAAAAATGGAGAGGTGGGGCCCATGGTTTTATTGGATTTTACCTATATTTAATAGTGTATAATTACTTTCCACCACCATTTTTACTACCATGTATTTTTTTTCCTTTTAAATATTTTTACCCTTCAACAAATAAGAATATTAGTAAAAATAAATATGTTAATAATTAATAATTACAATTACAAAACTAATAAGAATACATTAATAATTAAAATTATAGTAATAAATAAAAAATACTAATAATTAGAAATTAGTGGTTGCAACAAAATATGACGAAATGTTCAACCAACTCCTCCTGAAGATTATTATGTGTTTTCGTGGTTACGTATTTGCTAATTATTTTCACGTTTTCTTTGTCACTAACTTCTTCTAAACAAATAGTTGCTTCAAGCTCGTTTTCGTTTAATTCACTAATCATGGGGCCTTCGTCCTCTACCATCATGTTATATACTATGATGCAAGCGTTCATGAGACGTCGTATTTTAGTATCCATGCTCGTTCCGTGTTTGCAACTATATGCAAACGCTCGCTTGATGTCCTTTCTAACAGTTTCTCGTGATGGTGAAGACCATCGTCTTATTTCATCTTGTGGGTACGTTAAAGATTATACAAACACTTTATAGTAGGGATAGATACCCTTAGTTAGGAAGTGACCAAACTTGTATTGTGATCCTCTTATCTAAAATTGTCACACCCGACCCGCAGCAGAAAAGGTGATCGGGGCATGATTGGGTTATCATCAAAGCTCATTACATTTATTATAATGTTTCATATTTATTATTTCAATTTAAAAGGGATCATACAATCATATCAAACAAATACAACATGTTCTATTCATCCTTCTAAACTTCATTATTTTTCTTCTAAGGCAATTTCCTATGTTTTCCTTGCTTCATCCTGTTCACCTGTATCATATGTAAAAAATGGTTTTTGGATCAACAAAAAGTTGGCGATTGAACCTTGTTAGAAAACATTTATTATTTATTTCTGGTTATATTTAATATGGAAAAATTGTGCAATATTCATATATGAACAAACGTAAATAAACATACAATAACAACAATTAGCATACAATAACAAACCATTAGCATACGATATCAAACAACAACAAACAATAACATACATTAACAAACCAACAGCATACAATAACATATCAACTTGCATAAATATATAACATGAATGAAACTGTGCGATCAAGGCTCAATCAAACGGAGCCGATCGTATTGCATGTACTGAAAATGATAAATGTCTGTGCGATCAAGGCTCAATCAAACGGAGCCGATTGCATGTGCTGAAAATGATAAATGTCTGTGCGATCAAGGCTCAATCAAACGGAGCCGATCGTATGTAGGCAACGCCAGGTTCACGCTCATAATGAAATGGGGAACTGCTCAATGCTCATAATGTAATGGGGAGCGGCGGCCTATGAAATTGCATGTACTGAAAATAATAATTTAAATCTAAACAATAATCCCACAAACAGTTTACACAGGCTGGATACACATTTATTCATGATATGATGTATGCACAATGATTTAAATATAATAAATAGTAAGACACATGATACACCCCAAAAACGTGATTTAAACGGGGAATTTGTAGAGAATCACTCACAGTGGGTGCGTTCGGTGAATGATGATGAATGCGCACGAGTTTAGAGGATTGATCGACGAGGAATAACTAACCTAATTAATAATGAAAAGTAAGGTAAATAAATGGATTTTATTAACAACTTTCATAGAATTTTTGGATATATTTTTGTGAGTTTTAGGCTATTTTCTAACTTTAAAAATGTTATTTTTAAGTATTTTTAATTGATTTTTCAATAAAATAAATAAATAAAAATAATAAAAAAATGTTGACTTTTTGACCGTTGACTTGTTGACCGTTGACTTGTTGACCGGTTTTATTGTGTAAGTGTATGCGCCGGGTGAGGCTCGAACCCGAGACCTCCCGTTCGCGTGCACGCAGCTCTACCAACTGAGCTACGTGTCTAACCCGAAATAATTCTGTTTTTAATTATATTTATATACTAATTAAATTAATCCGAAAATCATTTATTTTAAAAAGATTTTAATGTAACGACTCGGTGCACTCCACAGGTCTCGAACCCGGGACCTGTGGTTTAGTTTGGCACACAGTCCACCGTTGGACTGTGTGTCTAACTTGGTAATTATTCTGGTTTTTATTATACTTAACATCTTACTGAAGTTAACCCGGTTCGGTCTCTAAAAAAAAAGGCATTTTATTTCTGTGAAGGTGCGTGTGTCAAGAATCGAACTCGGGACGTTATGCATATTGTTTGCACACAGTCCACCACTGGACTGTGTGTCTAACCCGTTCATAAAACTGTTTTTAATTAATCTTATAACATAACTGAACTCGTCTTCTTCGTTCAAAACACAGACATCGGTCAAAGCAACTGTTACTTGATTAATTCGGTTAATAAACAAGATGAACAATTGAAAAGTATTGAACCGAAGAGTTTGGGGAAAGAAAGTACCGACCAGATCGTCTTCTTCAGAAAATCCGGCGAAGCTCGTCGGCTCTGTTTTGGGACCTTCGGCTGTTAGAATCAATTAACAGTTTGGAGGGATTAGATGTGAAATTGAACTAATGAGTAATGATTATCAGTATGTTTGAATGATCATACCGGTTAACAGCGAGTTTCCGAAAAATCCAGAAGTTTTCCGGTGAAAACAGAAAGTCCGGCAATGTCGTCTGTGGTTGATTCTGAGTGATGGATTAATGTTAGTAAGGTTCTAACAATTGATTGAAATAGTAAACTCGAGGTATTTTACCGTTTTGAGGTGAGTCTCGGTTTTCCGGCGACTTGCAGAGAATTCCGGCGATGATCAGAGAGTAATTCCGACGACCAGAAAATAGAATAAACACGAAATTAGAAGCTCTGGGAATGAAATTGAATCGCGAGATGAGTGTTTTGTTGAAGTAATTCCAGAATGAATGTTTTCGGTTATAAAAACCAAACATCATCTGAATTCAAGTTCATTAACGACTGAATTGATTTAAGATGTCAGTTTTATTGGTTATGATCAAGATTCCGCGAGCACTCAAACGTCTTGGTCGGTTTGAAAGCCGATATCGGTTTCAATTGGCGCAACAGGTTGATTCTCAGTTGAACATATGATTTAATTGCTTCCCAGAACTCACAAAAAGATCAAGTGGCGGAGTGGTTATAAGTGTGTGAGTTAAGGCTTTGCTGGCTCTCGGCTGACCCGGGTTCGAGTCCCGGCTTCAGCATATTATTTTTAATTTACTATTTTTAATAGATTTTCAAAAATAAATTTTATATTCTAATATACTTATTAATTATGTATCGTCTAAAATTAATTTGGGCATTAAATACGCAATGAAATTTTTAACTGGTTGTTCGGTTAATAAACGAAGCGGGTTTGGTAAATCCGGTTTTTGGCGGATGTTACAGTATCCCCCACTTTTAGAAATTTCGTCCCGAAATTTAAGTAGTGGCATATTTGTCTAGAAAGGATGGTGTTTTAATTTGACAATTACATACTTAGAAGAGAGTAAGAGTTTAAATTTTGTTTGAGGCGGTAACGTTCCTTGTAAGGGTTGAATACCCTGCTACAGGAATCGCTTTTTGTTGCCTAAAGTGTATGAATACGGAACATGGATACACAGAGTTGATTGACTAAGTATGATGTTATGCATATGAGTTTGGGTACATTTGAAAGATTAGGTTATATCCTAAAACATAACTTTTACTACTAAAACCTACATGAAACTTCTCATAACCGCCTGACAATGCCTCTGATCCTTTGGCAAGAATACTTATATATAGGAAGTACCAGCAGCGTATCCACCATATTCTTGTCAAATTTTCATTGGTTTTATCAGTAAGTTATGATTGGTTCTATGATGTGACTCTAGAACATAAATAAACACAAACAACCAATATCTGAGTCCTAATTCTGATAGCATACATGTTTGATTGATGACACAATCCAATTCCTTTAAATGATGAGATGATATGAATGCTAAATCAGTGAGTATAACACAAACTTCAATCAAGACAATACCAAATCCTACATGGAACTTCTCATAACCGCCTGATAATGCCTCTGATCCTTTGACAAGAATACTTATATATAGGAAGTACCAGCGGCGTATCCACCATATCCTCGTCAAATTTTCATTGGTTTTATCGGTAAGTTATGATTAGTCCTATGCGACTCTAAAACATAAACAAACACAACAACCAAAGCTTGAGTCCTTGAATGATGACAATACCTCTCTCGTTTGTTATGATGGAGAGGTTAGTCTATGTAGAAAATGGAACACAATCCAATTTCTTTAAATGACGAGTTGATATGAATGTTAAATCAGTGAGTGTAAAACAAATTTCAACCAAAACATTACTAAATCCTACATGGAACTTCTCATAACCGCCTGATAATGCCTCTGATCCTTTGACAAGAATACTTATATATAGGAAGTACCAGCGGCGTATCCACCATATTCTCGTCAAATTTTCATTGGTTTTATCAGTAAGCTATGATTAGTCCTATGTGACTCTAAAACATAAATAAACACAACAAACAATGCCTGAGTCATATTTCTGATAGTATACATGTTTGAATGATGACAGTCCCTCTCTCGTTTGTTGTGATGAGAGGTTAGTCTATATAGAAGTGAGACACAGCCCAACTTCTTTAAATAATGAAATTGAAATACGTTGAGATGTATGATGGTATGAATGTTGAATCAATGAGTATAAAACAAAACTGAAATAATAATTTGCATTAAAATCCTTGGATAAACTTCCAATTTAAAATTGAGACACGTGAGAATTGAGATAACATAAGGAAAACATAAAACTAAGCGGTTGGAGTAGAATCTTGATTGTTGGTGAAGGGGACTAGTTGGGTGGTTTCGTTTGGGCCGTCATTATCTTCAACAGGATTGGCGTTGATGTTGTAAACTCTTCCTCTTGCTAGTGGCCTAGTGGTTGGGTTTTCTTGATTTGCTTGGTTAACTGGGTTTGCTTGAGCTTGGGCGTTTATGATGTTAACCAATTGAGGGCACGTGTTTCTAAAGTGGGTAGGGTCATTGAAACAAGCTCGAACATATGGGAACATGGGGTATTGGGGTTGATGATATGTTTGGATCATGTTTTGAGTAGGGGGTGAGGTTTGGTTTTGAGAGGTGCGGCAAACTTTGCTCAAATGACCATAGCGTCCACAATTCGCACATAGTCGACAAAGTACGGTAGATGGATGGTGATAAAAACAGGTGTTACATCGAGGGTGAGGTCCAAGGTAAGGTTTCTTATTTGGGTAGGTTGAGTTGGGTGCTACTTGAGTGATTGGGATAGCTTGGAGGGGTACGGCTTGTAAGGCTGGTTGATTGCGTTGGGTGACAGCGAAAATTTGCTCATCTCGTTTCCTCTTGGAAATGGGTTGAGAAAGAGGTTCGGTTTGGGTGGAGTTTGAAATTTCAGTTGATGCTTTATCTTTCTTCTTCTCCTCCTTGAAGTCTTTATTCCGTATACGGTTCTCAGTGAGCTCTGTAGCTATCTCCATTGCTGCTTCCAAAGTTGCAGGTGTGGTACTTATTACAGAGTCTTGAATTTTTGAAGGAAGACCTCGAATGTAGTGCTCGATCAAACAGTATAGGGGAGTGAACAAGTTGGGAACCATTTGATTTAACTCAAGGAATCTTTTGTTGTACGTGGTGTGGTCGCCTTCCTTTTGTTTCAACGAATAGAACTCATCCTCTAATTTCTTGATTTCGCTCCTTGGGCAAAACCATCTTGTCATGATTTCTTTCAACTCTTCCCAAGTCAGAGTCATAGTATCTTCAACACCCCGTTTGGCCTTCTCTGTATTCCACCAAGTAAGTGCTATTCCAAATAAACGACCAGTAGCATATCGCACTTTGCGATCATCGGGGCAATCGCAAGTTAGAAAAATGTTTTCCATTTCTTCAAACCAATAGAGAAGAGCGGTAACACCTTCAGTCCCTTCGTATTTTGTAGGGTCGCAGGATTTGAAATGCTTGTAGGTGCATTTAGTGGTATTTGGGGGAGGGATGATAACATTTTGAACTTCTTGATTGACGGGATTAGCGGTAAGGGCTTGTTGGACTTGAATTACAATGTTGGGTATTACGGCAGCCATTTGTTGAGCGATTAGGGCAGCCATGCGCTCGCGGGCTTTTCCTGCTCTCATCTTCCTACGAGCGTGACTAGAAGACATCTACAAGAAATACATATCAAGAGTATGAGTTGGATGCTTTTGAGATCATGTGTCGTATTTAGAAATGGACATTCATAAAATAAACATAGCAAAATAAATCTACTACATCCATAGGATGTCTTGGGCTTTGCTCGTAATTGGGCCTTGCATGCCGCCATACTTCACCTTCGTAATCACGTGGGCCCCCATGATTACCGGGTTTTTCATATGGTTCGCATGTGTTAGCCTGGTTACGTACACTAAAACCCGGAGAAAATCAAGAAATATGTAACGTATGATATTCGGAATGTGTCCAGGTGTGGACACGGTGACACCTCAAAGTGGGGTTAGTTCAAACGACGTTTGGTGTGGCATGCTTTGGCCTAATAGGTCCTTCGTACTCTCATCGTTAGTCCCCAGGTAGGCAAACTGGTCCGTTATATTGGATTTATACGAATGCCAACCTAGACAGGACGTTCCGACTACCGGTACTTGTACCCTTACACTTACTACATGCCCGTCGCAGAACTCACTTTGATGAGATTTGAAAAATGAAAAATGCAACAAAATCTTGAATAACGGAAGTATGAAGATGATTTGAATATGTGAATATTGTAACATGTATGATGAATATGTATGTAAGTATGTATGTTTGACTGCAAGTATAATTCACTATGTATCACAAAATGTAATATTGGAAATGTTTGCATGCATTTGTGTATGTAATAAATATGAAACAAATAAATATCATAAGTTTGCATGTAACCACATAAACAATTAACATCTAGACAACTATAGTATAGGCTCTAAGGGTCTAATAACCTATCCTATATCCCTATAGTCAAAAGCTCTGATACCAATCTGTCACACCCCGACCCGCAGCGGAAAAGGTGATCGGGGCATGATTGGGTTATCATCAAAGCTCATGACATTTATTATAATGTTTCATATTTATTATTTCAATTTAAAAGAGATCATACAATCATATCAAACAAATACAACATGTTCTATTCATCCTTCTAAACTTCATTATTTTTCTTCTAAGGCAATTTCCTATGTTTTCCTTGCTTCATCCTGTTCACCTGTATCATATGTAAAAATGGTTTTTGGATCAACAAAAAGTTGGCGAGTGAATCTTGTTAGAAAACATTTATTATTTATTTCTGGTTCTATTTAATATGGAAAAATTATGCAATATTCATATATGAACAAACGTAAATAAACATACAATAACAACAATTAGCATATAATAACAAACCATTAGCATACGATATCAAACAACAACAAACAATAACATACATTAACAAACCAACAGCATACAATAACATATCAACTTGCATAAATATATAACATGAATGAAACTGTGCGATCAAGGCTCAATCAAACGGAGCCGATCGTATTGCATGTACTGAAAATGATAAATGTCTGTGCGATCAAGGCTCAATCAAACGGAGCCGATCGTATTGCATGTACTGAAAATGATAAATGTCTGTGCGATCAAGGCTCAATCAAACGGAGCCGATCGTATGTAGGCAACGCCAGGTTCACGTTCATAATGAAATGGGGAACTGCTCAACGCTCATAATGTAATGGGGAGCGGCAGCCTATGAAATTGCATGTACTGAAAATAATAATTTAAATCTAAACAATAATCCCACAAACAGTTTACACAGGCTGGATACACATTTATTCATGATATGATGTATGCACAATGATTTAAATATAATAAATAGTAAGACACATGATACACCCCAAAAACGTGATTTAAACGGGGAATTTGTAGAGATTCACTCACAGTGGGTGCGCTCGTTGAATGATGATGAATGCGCACGAGTTTAGAGGATTGATCGACGAGGAATAACTAACCTAATTAATAATGAAAAGTAAGGTAAATAAATGGATTTTATTAACAACTTTAATAGAATTTTTGGATATATTTTTGTGAGTTTTAGGCTATTTTCTACCTTTAAAAATGTTATTTTAAGTATTTTTAATTGATTTTTCAATAAAATAAATAAATAAAAATATTAAAAAAATGTTGACTTTTTGACCGGTTTTATTGTGTAAGTGTATGCGCCGGGTGAGGCTCGAACCCGAGACCTCCCGTTCGCGTGCACGCAGCTCTACCAACTGAGCTACGTGTCTAACCCGAAATAATTCTGTTTTTAATTATATTTATATACTAATTAAATTAATCCGAAAATCATTTATTTTAAAAAGATTTTAATGTAACGACTCGGTGCACTCCACAGGTCTCGAACCCGGGACCTGTGGTTTAGTTTGGCACACAGTCCACCGCTGGACTGTGTGTCTAACTTGGTAATTATTCTGGTTTTTATTATACTTAACATCTTACTGAAGTTAACCCGGTTCGGTCTCTAAAAAAAAAGGCATTTTATTTCTGTGAAGGTGCGTGTGTCAAGAATCGAACTCGGGACGTTATGCATATTGTTTGCACACAGTCCACCACTGGACTGTGTGTCTAACCCGTTCATAAAACTGTTTTTAATTAATCTTATAACATAACTGAACTCGTCTTCTTCGTTCAAAACACAGACATCGGTCAAAGCAACTGTTACTTGATTAATTCGGTTAATAAACAAGATGAACAATTGAAAAGTATTGAACCGAAGAGTTTGGGGAAAGAAAGTACCGACCAGATCGTCTTCTTCAGAAAATCCGGCGAAGCTCGTCGGCTCTGTTTTGGGACCTTCGGCTGTTAGAATCAATTAACAGTTTGGAGGGATTAGATGTGAAATTGAACTAATGAGTAATGATTATCAGTATGTTTGAATGATCATACCGGTTAACAGCGAGTTTCCGAAAAATCCAGAAGTTTTCCGGTGAAAAAAGAAAGTCCGGCAATGTCGTCTATGGTTGATTCTGAGCGATGGATTAATGTTAGTAAGGTTCTAACAATTGATTGAAACAGTAAAGTCGAGATATTTTACCGTTTTGAGGTGAGTCTCGGTTTTCCGGTGACTTGCAGAGAATTCCGGCGATGATCAGAGAGTAATTCCGACGACCAGAAAATAGAATAAACACGAAATTAGAAGCTCTGGGAATGAAATTGAATCGCGAGATGAGTGTTTTGTTGAAGTAATTCCAGAATGAATGTTTTCGGTTATAAAAACCAAACATCATCTGAATTCAAGTTCATTAACGACTGAATTGATTTAAGATGTCAGTTTTATCGGTTATGATCAAGATTCCGCGAGCACTCAAACGTCTTGGTCGGTTTGAAAGCCGATATCGGTTTCAGTTGGCGCAACAGGTTGATTCTCAGTTGAACATATGATTTAATTGATTCCCAGAACTCACAAAAAGACCAAGTGGCGGAGTGGTTATAAGTGTGTGAGTGAAGGCTTTGCTGGCTCTCGGCTGACCGGGTTCGAGTCCCGGCTTCAGCATATTATTTTTAATTTACTATTTTTAATACATTTTCAAAAATAAATTTTATATTCTAATATACTTATTAATTATGTATCGTCTAAAATTAATTTGGGCATTAAATACGCATCGAAATTTTTAACTGGTTGTTCGGTTAATAAACGAAACGGGTTTGGTAAATCCGGTTTTTGGCGGATGTTACAAAAATGAGGTGATGGGCTACTTCGTTTATCATGCCGTTGAATAATGGTGACTGATTTAATACGTTTATGTTATTATTTGAACCTTTCATTCCAAGATTAGCATGTCATATCCATAGATTGTGTGATGCCACCACCTCGAGCATCACCGATGGAGAGTTAGGATCACCTCGTATAAACTGACCGCCACGTAGTTGGGCAATTTTTTCATGATCAATGCATACAATCAAGGCCACCAAGCATACGGGGAAACCGTGGACTTCTAAGGGCATTTTCCTCAATTGTTGCATGTCGCTCGGTGTCGACTTGCATAAATAGTTTCGCCCATAAACTTTGATGACAACCTTACGAAATTTGCAAATACAATCCTGAACGCTTCTCTCAGACATACTTAATTAATCGTCAAACAAGGCAGGTGTAGTGTCATAAGCCGATTGACGAAGTTCGGCGGTGATCTTTTGTAAACAAGTTAATCATTTTTACCTCTAGCATCATACGACAGTCTAAACCATTATTTATAAATGGCATCAGATGCAAGGTAGTCACTTACACAACTTATCGTGTTCTGCCTCACGGTTTCTATTCGCACGCGGGGGGTGGGGGTGGGGGGGGGGGTCAACATGTTTACATACTCGAGCTTTGGGCTTCGTTTTAAAGTAAGTCTACTAACACAGTACTGACCATGTCAAAGACCGTTGAAGCGTCCACACCACGTTGTTCAACCCACGCTGTAAATGGAGCACCCACTCCGCATAGTCTAATATCTTATAATGGTTACTAAGGGTACGTAATAAATAAAACCCCAAGAAAAAAAATGCAGTTATTATTCGAGGTTATTAGAATATTTTTCTAGATATATAAAATATGCTAACGGAGAATGACATTATTACCCTTGTGCAAGATAATCATATGTTTGAGATTAGCATCTACATATTTTGTTATGTTACCATCTCTCTCCATATGGTCCTCTGAGAGATCTTTCTTCTTCAATAGAACAATTCATTATCATCAGAAGTAGGCATCATCATAAAAACATAAACAAAGACAACATTTGATGAATTGCTGAGCTATTCAACAACCATCTCATGCTTGCATCATACATATTCATACTCCACCATCATCCATCCACTCATAATTTACATACGTTCACTTTCCTTAAAAGAAACATATATAAAACTATAAAGAAAAACATGTCCTACGTCCATCCTAGACCATTGGAAGCCATCATGATGCATGCTCACACCATCATCATCATCTTCTTCTTCTTATTCTCCACATCATCATCACTATCACCATCATTACCAAAGCACATACTAAAACAGTTTTTTCATTTCTTCAATGGTGTTTGTTTGCAACATTGCATTGCTTTCTGATCTCACCTTGAGTGCCAGTGAGTGGATTGTTCTCAGTCAGAATGGTAATGGCTCTTCCAAAATGCTTAAAGAAATAATCTTGGCTCTTTGCCATTTTCTTCACAAATGGTTTGGTTCTCTTGTCATTTGCCAATTGGTGGTCCACAATCAACAAACCCTTGTTGTCCAATATGTTTCTGTAATAATTGTTGTCGAGTTTCATAGGGGTACCACGGTCATTTCTAACGTACTGCACGGCCTTCGGGTCTGGGATTGCGTCCGGGCACTTGTGAAGCATGTGCTCAACATGACCTGGGTCAAGAACCGGGTCCACCACGGGATATAGACGGTGAACGAGCTTCACGCAATGTGTCCTACCCACACTGTGAGAACCTGTTACAAGAAAACAACCATTACAAAAAAAACCCTACTTTATTCATGGATATACATGTGTGCCCACGAGTCTCAATGACTAGACGTGGGTAACACATACAAAAACTACATCTACATGTGTGCACGCGTCATACAATACAATGCATGCACACATAGAAAACCAACTCCGGGTACCAGCTTGCCGCTAATAGCAAATAAATGGCCTCTATATGATGTATGATGATCAGGTGCGGACCTAGCTCGGTGGTAATGTAAATTTTGAAAAAAACGTTACCCTCCTTTTTTAAATGTTGCCTCTATAAGAATTTTTTAAATATGCCATTGATGATGATACATACCTAGTAAAGCAACAACTCCAGGGGTGTCAACGCCCATGTTCTTGAACCTTTCAAGAACCACAGTCATGCTCTCATTATGATCCGGAAGATATTGCTCCAAAATCTCTGCTCTGCTCTTCCTACCATCCCTTCTCCCTGTTTTTAGAGGTATGTATGGCCCACCAAGCTGCCATATATCAAAATCAAGAGCACATATATTACACATCAAAATTGCCAGTGTGTGTACAACCAGCAAATTGACTTTTTTTTGCGTGTAGAAGTAGGTTTGTTTAGAAACGAGACTGGTATTTCTAGACAGTTCACTACCCTGTAAGCAATTTGGTGGCAATTGAACTCCATAGAGTGTTTCACCAAACTTAACTACTTTTTCACCAAACTCTACAGAGTTCGATTGCCACCCAAGCGCACTTGTTGAGTTAGCTTACTGAGTAGCGCACTACCAGGTACAGCTAACAAACGTGATTTGTACGATAAAAGTTGCATGTGTTTTGACTATTTTACCCTTTTACAAATATAACGTTAAGAAAAAGTTTAATTTGATGTTAAAGAGTATAAAATGTATTAATGAATGAATGATGCTTGTATCAATTAAAGAAGAAAAATCATTTTTGCGTATGCCACTAGGCAAGACAATACGGACAAAAACTATACTTTATTGCTTAAATTACAAGTATTTGTATAATTATTAATTTTTGTGGATTTAATTGTCACTGTCTTAGATTTTCTTTTTCTTCACAAAACTTCAATTATTGCAGTAATAGTTACATAGAGAGTACAATTAACTAACTCATGCATAACATACGATATTCATAGGAGAATCCAAATCAAGATTTTTATGATGAGATGACCAACAAAGGTACAACTAACTAAAACATAGCATATTAACATACATATGATCATGTTCATAATCCTAATCATTAGAGAATTATCCTAATAATCAAGACTTCTGAAGATATAGACTAAACAAAGTGGATATCACCTCAAGATTTCTTCTAGGGATATCCAAAAATAGTAAATCACCGACAAGTGTACAGCCAAGTAATGCATGCAGAAATTACCACATCAAAAAAATCAACATTTTGGATTGAAAAATTACTGAAATGAATATTGACTTTTAGTTCTTACCAAATAAATAAAGTGGCAGCTAAAAAATTAAAATTTAGCTCACGCTGCGGCTACAAAAGCCTCAGCTAAGGCTTCTACGCTTTGAAAGCTAAAATTAATTTAGCCTGTGGTTTTTAGAGAACAGCTAAAAAAGTGTAGGCTAAATTTTTGTCGCCAGCTAAATTTGGCACGCTCTTTACTCTTGTTGTAATTTTGATTAATTTTTTCGTGATCCCTATTTTACTTTGAAATTTTTTTTTCGTTTTAACTACGTCTTATCTGTCTTTTTCTAACTTTTTTTTCTTGTGATTCCAGAAAACGAATCAAAAAAAGAATTACCGCAACAATTCCATCCCTTCCAGAGAGTACAAGTATATCTGCACAAGATACAACTCCTGGGCACTCCCTCTCCAAAGCTTCCTTGATGGTTTCAAGATACCTGAAATTTCTAAGTCCAAAGCTCCTGTCTGTCTCTTTCTCAGAGAGTGACCTCCTTGTTGAGTCCAGTAGCAGTGAAGCATCACATGACTGTATATATTATGGAACACAAGTGTTGTAAACTATACATTACACCACTTCATACATCTTAACAACATGAGCCAAACCAAGAGTCAACAGGGTCTTCATAAAAATTGTTAGATTTTTATATAGCAAAATATACGTTTTTATAGCAAAAAAAAAAAACATGTCTAACGAAAAAGTAATGGTTTCGTCACTGGTAACGAAATATAAAAAAGTTATGTAGTATATTGTGGAGTAAGAGTCGGGGGCGGATATCGCTTGTCAATAGGGTAGCCCCTGCCATCCCTTGACGCTCCTGCGTTAGTGTAAATTTTGGAAAAATTTGACTTTTTTTTTTAAATTTCGTTGCCTTTTTTAAACGTTGTCCTGTAAGGATTTTCTAGATCCGCACTGGTAAGAAGTGTACCTCAACAGCACAATCATGGAAGATGTTTCTGAGCCAAGAGAAAGCAGTGTTCTTGTGGCGTTTGTATAGAAGTCCAACTTGTTCTCTGATGATATCTTCAGCTTGTGGGCAAGTATCTTTGTAGAAGTTGAGCATGAGACCTGAGTCTGACTCGGTTGACTCAGTGTCTGCAAGTGTAGCAATGGCTGAGAGGGAGAAGAGAGCAAAGAAGATGAGAGTTTTGGGAGCCATTTTTGCTCTCTTAGTGTAATGGTTGGAGATCAAGTGGTGGTGATGAGGTTCTTATATAAGCATCAAGGTTCCTACACATGCAATGATGAGATAATTGCTAAAAATAATCTACAAGTGATACCTCATAGCAATAACTCTATTAATAGTACAAAGTAATAAGCTTTGGTTAACTATTAATACTTTTTAAAAAGTTAAAGTTAATGAAATTATTAATTTGGATCATAAAATAAGGATTTACATACCCCAAAATCTTAATTTCACACCCTGTTATACGACCCGTATAGAATAATCTGATATGATAAATACTGAGCCGTATAATGTTATACGGCTCGTATAGATGAAAATCGTATAACATTCTATATGGGGCGTATACATTATATGAGATTTAGGTCGTATAACATTATATGGGTTTTATAACATTGTATACAGGTCGTATAATGTTACAATGTTATGTGGGTCGTATAATGTTATATGATCCGTATACATGGAGACAAAAAAACATTCTCTGACATTTTTTCGTATACAACAATCAGTTATACGACCAGTATAAATCTATGTAGGGGTGTAAGAATAGTGGGAATGTAAAATAATTATTACAAGGTCAATTTAACACAAAACATTTATACTGCTCCATTTTCTCAATACAAGAAGATGTTACAATTTTTTTAAACTATAAAGAAAATACAAAAAATAGGAATATTGTATTTAAATAACTCTAGCGTTCACCATTTGGCTGATAACACTCTCAATTACGAATTATACCACGTGACTCTTAACTTTCAATTTATTTTTTTCTAACACTCCCAAACTAACTGAATCTCAACCAGTTAGGTTTTTTTTGTTGATGTAGCACTTGTTTAGTGATGTGATATTTGATGTGGCCTTTGCAAGACGTGTCATCTGACATTTGCTAATAGTGTTAGAGTTTAGTTAGTTCAGAAGCGTAAAAAGCTAAAAATTGAGAGTAGTGTAATACAATTCATTACTCTTAGTCAAATAATGAAATTTGGGATTATTTATATAAAGGATGTCACTTGTTTTTGTAAAATGTAGAATTAATATTCAAATAGATTTGAATAAAAGCTTTTATTAGAAAAACTAATATCGGAATAATCTATCTGTTGTTTTTAAGTATATAGTCAAAGTAATATAGATCATCTTATTTGTAGATGTAAAGTAAATTGGTAATAATTGTTGTTTTAACTCTTCTAATGTTCTATCAATGCTTGTTACGTAATATTCTCCTAATTATATATCGTTCTTCTGATACCCAAACATTATTAACATAACTTGGATATGTACAAAAAGCTAAACAAATAATCTATTTGACTAAAGTAATGCGTAATTATATAAAGAAAAAGTAAAAACAATATAAAATAAAAAATGTCTATTTTTTCTATTTTTTTAAATAGTAAATTAACTTTTGGTATATATGGTTTGGTAGAATTACGGGTATGATCATAGTAATGATTTTTATGAATACAGTCACTCTAGGCATTATTTGCTTTCAACTATGATTCCCTACCTTAACGAAGGTAAATTTTATGTTAAGTCAATGTAAATTAATCTTTTAATCTTATCTTTTTTTAAAATCAAAATAAAAACCCTAAAGCCCCCTCTAATGCAAACTAATTAAAATGCCCATGAAATTATTTAACCAAATTGATTTATTAAAATGAACCAAAATTTACTATATGTTTTAACCAAGTTGATTACTAGACACTAGTTGATTGGTGGGGTACGGACTAACGATTAATTGAGATTAACTGAATTGAGATTTTAAATGTAATCTTTAGTTTTATATATCCCACACACATTTTTATGTGTAATTTATTTAGCAAGACAAGTTTTAACCCCTAATCGGCTCACTTTTTAAGTAGACAAGATTAATCATCGAAATTTACAAGGTTTGACCTGAAAGTGACCGGAATTTAGCTAGAATTTGTCCAAAACCGCGAATTAGAACTGCCTAGGGTCGTCGTTGATCGTCTAGCGATTAATTGGCCGACTAGAGAAAAATTACTTGGTAAAACTCCGACCAGCGACTAATCGGATGCTAATCGAGATTTTTATAATCATGTGAGTTACAAATATTTTAATTCTGTAATTATTATATATAGATAAATTTTATGTATCTAACTTCTATTCATAAATCTTCTCAAATCTTTTAAATATACAAACTCACTTGATTTATACATAAAAAATTCAGATTCTCAAAAATAATAGATGGATAAAAGTTGTTAATTTATTTTCAACTACAACAATAATTTCTTTTCTAAGTAATATTTACTATAAAAAAACAAACTAAAATTATTATTTTTTTGTTTATTAAATTAATATATTTTTTTTATTGGATTCCTCAAGTCTTGACTTTCTTCAAGTCATTTATTGCTTGCCTAGACACGTTGATTTTAAAATCACTCATTTGTTTTCGACAACATACGAAACGATTCTTTCCCTACAAGGATTCATCATTTTTTATTTTTGTTTTATTGAAGTACTCTCATATATGCAACATATAGGTTATAACATATAAAAATCATATAAATTGTAGCTACATTGTGAAATTTGGATTACACCGGCTGGTCAGATAGGTATCTGCCATCTTATCGGTTTAGATTTTATAAATCCAAAGTTTATTAAAGGGATATTGAATTTAATAATTTCTAACTATTAGTTGCTTGTCGGTAAATGGTCCTAACTTTAAAAATAAACAGTGACAATCTCATCTTTTCATATATTATAAACCAATAGACCTTTAGTAACAGAAAAATAAACAGGATAAAAAGAAATTAAGGTTTTATTAGTAAAGGTTCCCTGATTTACAATATGTGAAAAGCTGCAAAACTACTGATTATTTTTTAAGTTGAGACCGTTATCAGCCAATATCTAATAGTTGAGATTATTAAAATCCATTCTTCATTTATTAAACTTAGGGATGAGAATTGCATGTTGAACACCTGTATCATACCAACAAAAAAATCCGATGCCAGTGTCGGTATTTTGTTTTCAATGATTTCGCTATCGGTCTTCTTTGGTTTCGTACTTTGCTAGTACTGAACCGACAAAATCGATATGGTTATTGGTTTATAATTTAGCTCCTTTTTGTTTCGGCATTTTTCAATAAGTTACTAGCACCGATCTCATCTCAGGTTAAACCTGTCGGCCTTCTTGATTTCCAAGTGTACTAACAAACCACTTCGGCTACAAACCAGTTGTTTGTAGAGTGGCCGATTGGATTTCCAACTATATTATTTTTCAAAACATATATATGATAACAAACAATGACCCATCCATAAAGTTTATGAATTGTCTTAAGGCTACCGATGGTTCGACCACCGACGATTTTAGTTGAGAGTTGGGACCACTTTTAATTTGTACTGTTTTTAGCTTGTGGGCCCCAGAATCGATGTCTTTATCTTTTTTGTTCTTTTCGTTATTATTATTATTATTATTATTATTATTATTTTGTGTATTATCAAATAAGTGAAAAGGTGTCGGGGCTGTTTAAAAAACTTGCGGTTCTGAGCTTCGTCGAATTTAGCTCTGAAAAAACTTGTTTGATGTGGCGCGGTTTGAAACGGAGCCTACCTCGGCTCGGCTCGGCTCGTAACGAGCCAAATTGGCTCGGTTTGGCTCGTTTGCTAGCCCGGCTCGACTTAGCTCGGATTATTTTACTTTTAATATATTTTATTTCCATATATGTTATAATGCATCACAAAATAACTAATTATTATATACATGTATTTAGGTTCGTCATTTGATTTCTATAGCATATTTGAAATTTTGATCATCATGCTAATAAACTTATATTGTGTTTCATTGAAATTTAGAACTTATAAGGTTGAGATTATTTTGGATACGTTTATTTAAACTATTGAAAAATATTTAGACTACTAAATTTTGAAAGCTATGTGTAAAATTTTCTTTTCAAAATGGAACCAAATCAAGCCGGGCCGAGTCATTTCGATTTAAAACTAAGCCGAGTCCGAGCTTAGATTTCCAGCTCGGTTTCAAATCCAAGACAAGCCAGCTCTATTTATAATCGAGTCGAGCCCAAACTTGCCGTGACTTGGCTTGGTTCATCTTGTGAACAACCATATAGTGCATAATGCATTCTAGCCGCCCTCATGCACTGCACGTGACTTTCTAACCCTCACGTTACCCATTTGGTCCCACTGTCACATTCTTAGCATTGCCCCACTTTTCAACAAATATTATAAATTAGCAGACGTCACCGTCACGACTTATAAATTAATTATAAAATTAATGACTTTTTAATTATTTTGATGGTGCTATTTTGATATAGTTTACCGATTAAAAAACCATATATTTCAAAATTTTAAACTCCACCTTCTTCATAATACATATAAAACACTTCAAACTCTCGTAATCAAAAATTCCAACCTCGTGTTTAAATCCATTGACAAATCGAAAATGGTCGTCAAAATCCGAAGAGATACGATACCAGACTCAAGGTGTCGGGTCAATCCAAGTTATGGTATCCTGACCCGTTGAGGCAGGGTTGTATAAGGTATAACCACGGTGCTTTGATGTGGCAAGCAGTGTGGACGGTATGCTAAGACAACCACCAATCACACTCTCAACTAGTGCAATTATTTACGGTTATATTCTTTGTGGATTGTAGGTCATGGGTACCGGTAATAATAAAAATTATATAAATAAATATAAAAATATTAAAAATACTTTTTTTACATATTTGAGAAATTGTAGTAATCGTACCGTGTACAAATCCTAATGAAATAACTTATAAAACAACATATGTAATTAAATTGATTCAAACTATGGTCTTCAACAAAAGGTCCGTTGTGTAGGCTTCAGCGAGGCCTTGAACTACATCTTCTTGTACAATAATTTCCTACAAAAAGGACAAACAAGTGTTAATGGTTGTGGCTGAGACACGTGTTCAACATGCCCCCTTAAAACAAATTTGCGTCTCTACTATCGAGAAGGGCACACGCCGAGGTTACACCAGGTAAAATCATAGTGTTAGAATTTTTGGAAACTAAGAATAGAAATTAGTTGAATCGTGTAGAGAAACTTATCTCTATATGTTCCCCAACATATGGGTTTTCAGGTGCTTCTTCTCCAAAGACTCTTCATGCATACATTTATCTTTCTTGTATCTTTTTATTTATTTTTTTTTCTTACTACATCAAAAGAGGCACATAACTTACTAAGTATACAAGAGCTATAAGTAGTGAAAAGTCCAACATAATTACACACTTAATTTTAGTTATAAAATTTTAATCAATTGTCATAAAAAAACTATACTCAAAAGTTGTATTCAATACACCAAGTGAAAATTTTAATATTCTAATAGAAAACTAAACAATTCACATAAATATCTTTATTTAAAAGTTTGTCATCGTATATAAAATTTAATATTAATAATTTCAATAAATTTCCAGTCGTAACATTTTAAAATTTTCAATATGAACCTCACTACCCCTAATAGAGGCATGTAACTACGTGAAGTGTGTATATTGGTGACGAAAATCAGGTCATTTACTATCTTACTACTCTTTCTCTTACTCACTTGATTATTTTTTATAATTCAATATTTCTTCTCACGTAACAGAGTGATCATAAGAAAAACTCTTTTTATGCAACGACACTAAGAGTGGTCCTTTTTTATGATCAACTAACTAGTTCAGGGGCATAAGTATTCAAAGTTCAATCTAAGAGAAGTGTTTGCTCATATCCTAATGATGACGGATAGTTTGCTTCTTCAATATCAATTACTCACCACTCAATATTATATTCATAATAGAGTATAAGACTACTCGGTGTTAGGGGTCGTCCAGGCCCGGCGACGTCTTCTAACATCATTTTCGAGGTTGCGTCGGCGTCGTGAACGTTTTCCCCAAGACGTTGTTGCCGATCATCTCTCTTCTTCTCTACACAACACACACATATATATATAGCCTCATCCTCTGTTTCCTAGGTTCATTTTCTTTAGACCCATCCTCACACCCATTCTATGTGACGCCGATATAGATGATCATCCTCTAAGAACTGCCCTCCTCCCATACGATAACCTAAGAGTGATTTATTTCAGAAGAGAAAACAAATAATATAATATCATAACTTGATAATGGTTGAAAATGAATGTAATCGATATTATAATTTTTTATTGAATACATATGACATTAGAAATCTATTCTTTTTCATTATATCGTTGTAGCAATACGTTTACTAAAAGTTTACTTTTATCACATCAGTCATGAATTAAAGCTTTAATGCTAAATATCCAAATTATTAACCAAATTATAGAACTAAAAGTTTTATAACTATAAAGGCGTTTTAAACCAAAGCTTTATGTTTCTTTAATCAACATTTTGTAGTTATTATAATAACAAAAGACACTTTCTTTTAGGAAAATCAGAAATACCTTTAACGAAATTATTTAGAGGGATATTGGTTTTGAGTTCTGATGCGAAAAAGAAAAAAGAAATATTCTTGTGAAGCAATTAAAAGGTTTTGTTACTAATTTTTATCTATATAGTAAAAATAAAAAGTAACAATGCATAGAGAAAAGAGCAATCTTATACTTTTTAGACAAAATTACACAAATCAACCTTATGTTACACTTAAACTGTAATTCATGCATTTCACTATAAAATCGGCTAAACACAACCTTTAGATTCATGATTCGTTACATTTCTATAACCTTTACAGCTAATGGCGTCCAAAAACTCAGTTAAGTTGCCTCACATGCTTTGCATGTGAGGGTACTATGGTCTTTTATAACACAAAAGTTGATTTGTACAAAAATATTATTTATAACATAAAGGTTGATTTATGCAAAAATATTATTATATATGTATAGTAGAATATTTTTTTGTAAAAACATTATTATTTGTTAATAATTATATATTAAACATAAATATATATATATAAATAGTTTTAGATATATTTTATAAAAATTCAGATTTTAATATTTTATATAAATAAATAGTAACGATATGAAAGTTTACATTTTATATAAAGTATAAATAAAACATAAATTCTTTTAAAATTATTGTAATATCCAGAATATTTTTTATAATTTTATAATTATAATGGTCTTTTTAAAACTACTCAGACTAAAAAGTATTATTTATGTATATGTAAGCATGTGTTTATAAAAACAAAATACTAGACATATTTATATCAATAAAAGAAACCAATAAATTAATTTAATTTTTCTAAAAAGTCATTAATAAACTTCAGTAAACAAATTCTAAATATATAATATGTAAATAATACAAATGCAATATGTAAATACATATTATGAAAATAATCTTAAGTAAACAAATTCTGAATATTTAAGTAAATTTGGAAAAAAAAATGATCTTAAAGGTGTTTTTAATGTTTTGGGGTAAAACCGTGCTAATTTAGATTTGCTAATGTGCATAAACTATGATTTTAGGTGTTCATTTAATGTATGCTAAGTGCGAAAAAAATGTATACTCGACGTGATATTGCTAATTTTATAAGTACTAAAGTATAATTTGATAAAGATGATAACAAATTTATTAGGAACTAAAATAGCATATTTTTGTACAAATCAACCTTTATGTTATAAAAGACCATAGTACCCTCACATGCAAAGCATGTGAGGTAACTTAATTGAGTTTTTGGACGGTATTAGCTTGTAAAGGTTATAGAATGTAACAAAACATGAACATAAAAGTTGTGTTTGGCCGATTTCATAGTAAAATTTATGAAATGCAATTTAGGTATATTATTTGGTTAATTTGTGCAATTTTGTCTACTTTTATAAAAAGAAAAATATTTTCTTTTTAACAAAATGGTCGAAATAAACTAAAAACTAAGAAACATGAATTCCTTTTTAAGAAAATATATTTTTTTCTCTTGTTATTCTTAAAAAACGAATAATAAAAAAGTTATTATTATATATATATATATATATATATGTATATATAATTTATGAAACTTTTTTAGCTGTAGTGATTTTTGTTTTTTTTTGTGATTTTTTTTCATATTTCCTTTTTCTTTGCTATTTTTTGGTTTTTCTTTTTTAAGTTTCAGTCGAACTTGGTGTTGTGCATGTAACAAACGAACGGTCTACTACTGACCAAACAACGTTAGTAACGAAATTGATATTCGTTTTTATTGTTTCGATCCATGTAAACACATCTCGGTATTTTTTTGGTCGTATCATGACTTTTTTTTTGTTTCTCTTTCGGTAAGTGCCGGTATCTTAATGAACTGAACCGATATCAAACGAATTTCTGCCATTAACGTTATTTTTACTATTGTGTATACATTTCCATTAAAAATTGGGTCGCCCCACTACAGAGCGCGGGTATAACCCATTACTTATTATATATATAGTAGATTGACTACTTGGCTATTTGACCCTCCTTTTTTTGAACATCACTCCCTCGTCTTTCAGTATTAACGATTACACTCCCAACTTTTTAATAATTTTGTAAATTTTTAACCTACTCGAATTTTACGTGCTTATTTTTATATACAGGTCAGTATAAACTAAAGTTGGTTTACGGTTTCAACGTAATTGTTTTTTCAAAAATGAGTCACAACAAATATAATACGTTTTCGTGCTTATTTTTATGGACGTATTCAGTTGGTGTACGTTTTAACGTAAATTTTGTTTGGAAACGAGTCGTGTCAAATATAATACGTTTTCATTAGTCGTTATAAATTCGACTTTCTTTACATTTCATGTGTCATGTAAGATATTCTACGTTTTTTGTTTAATTTTATTGACGTTTACAGTTAGTTAATGTTTAAATGTTCATGTATGTGTCAGTATAAATTCAAGTTGGTTTATGTTTTGATGTAAATTTCATTTTGACCCCCTTGAGTTGTACATGCTTATTCTTATGTACGTATTGGTTTAAATTTCATTTGGTTTATATTTCGATGTAATTTGAAAAAAATGAGTCATGTCAAATATGATATATATTTCTTAGCTTATTCTTACAGACAATTTCATTTGACCTATGTTTTAATCGATAAACTATTGCAAAAAAACTACTATGTTCAATTCACGTTAAAAAAACCTACTCAGCAACGCGCACAATCAATTATAGTTTATATTATTATATACGTGAAGGATGAATTTAGTGAAGCATTTATTATTTTAATAAATATGGATTAAATAATGCTCTTGGGAATTGGAAGAGGCTGTGAGAGTGAGTGAACTCCATGTGGTTAAGTTGACGTTCATAAATGTTCCTTAAATTGAAAGGATAAAAGCCACGTGTACACAACAGGTGGAAGTCTGATTCTCAGTGGGACCCACAACTGCCAAATGTTCTATTTTCCAGCTGACAATTGTAATACAAAATTATTTCCATAAGGTACTACGTATTAAAGTACGTTTTAGTAAGTGATAAAATCTATGTTACATTACTAAAAATAATTTAATATTTAATTTAATCAATCAACAAAAGCGATGTATTTTGCAATGATTTTAGACCGGATCGAATGTCAAATCGATTTCTTTATCAGTTTGTTGGCCGGACTGGTTGAAACAAATCTAAGAACCAAGTGATATTGTAATATTATAAAAATAAATAGGAGAAAATTAAGCTTGATATGCCTAAAAAGCTACCCACGCATGTTTATATAAATATAATATGGTATGAGTTCCAATAAATACATGATACTAGTATCGATGTAGGTATCTGTTCGGTTCATCTAGGTGCCAGTACAATAGCGCCGATCACTGTAGTCTACGATACGGAAAAAATAGTCTACTTTGAATATAGATCTCTATTATCAACATGATTTATACCGGAACGTCGAGAAAAAAATTTAAAACATTTACGTATTCAATTTCTTTTATAATAAAAGCTAATGAAACAATGGTGATTTTAAGGGTGTGCATAGGGCGGTTCAATTCGATTTTAAGACATAACCATAAGAAAACCAAAATTTTCAGTTTGGTTCAGTTTTGAATTGGTCTATGAAGCAAGAATAAAAATTAAAACTAAACTGGGCAAATGGCCTATCGTTGCAGCTAAACAAAGCCGATAAGGAACTTTGTTGAGTTACCCTTTTATAGTTTTAAGGGTTTTGTTTGGCAATGTTTATTCATGACGTGAAACAAAATTTGTTTAAGAGCTCTACCTTTATAAACTCTAATATAAGTTAAGTAGAAGGATGCAAGGGTAATTTCACCCTATTTGAAGACATTAAATTCCCTTAAGTGCCTTAAAATCGTGGCAAAACTACATTCGTACAGGCCAGAAGACGACTCGAACGTTCATGAACTTATTCGACGGGAAGTTCATTTATGTTCATTTCAATTTAAATATTTAAGTTGTTATATTTCTATGAATGTTAAACATAAAAGGAACTTTCTAACTACTTGTATACATATAATTAATTGGTCATTAGGGTTTCTAGTAATAAAAACGGGTTTTCCAATGAAATTTACCGTAACTAATCACTAATTTATATAAAAATAATTTATGTTCGTTTATGTTTAGTCAATTATGTTGTTACAATATTGTTCATTTGTGTTGTTTATTGTTTGTTAAACAATGTTTTATTTAAGTTTGTTTGTTTACGTTCGTGAACTGTTTGTTTAGGTTTTAAACGAACACGAACATGCCCATTTTCTTAATAAATGACCATGAACAGAAAATGTGTTCGAATATATGTTCCTATTCGCTTGGTTCATTACAGGCTACATTTTTGTATTAGAACATTCACATCTCATCTACCATCTTCAGCTATATAATTACATCACAAATCATTATTTTTCTATCTCCTTCTAAATTAAATAATACATTTTTATACATTTATCATTATCTTTTCTCTCTAGTCTACTTATAACCACTTTCTAAAAATATTAAAAAAATGATGACTATTTACAGATAAACAGTAATATCTTCTTTCCTCCACTCATACCCCTATAACCACTATTTATAATATGAAGGACTCTCTGACAGAATTTGATGGACGGAATATGATGCTATTAAAGAGTGTGATTTTAAGATAGTTTAGATGAGAGATGAATATAAAAATTCAATTCAATGTTTACTTTCTATCCTTTTTAATTAATGGAGTATATAATTCGACAGATCTTATATATTTCATTTGTCGCGTTTTGTATGAATATAGATGAATACATATTTAAGTAACTTATAAGACAGTTGCAAATATATAGTATGAATCACTTCGTGGTACATTATTTAACCCTTTTAATCTAGTGTCGTATGTTAAAAAGATAGAATCATAATATATAAAGATATTGCCTCACTATTTAACTATTTTTCGGCTAAGTCAAACTAATTATTGGAACTCTTTGATATTATATTTATTGTTTACATCAAACCTTGGAAAATAAAAACAAATTGGGTGGCAAATACAATATTGAAAAAAAAAATATACCATCGTTTATGTTTTCTAAATTGTAACAAGAAATTTATCAAATGATCTAAAACTTATAAAGCGAAACAAACACCACCGGAAATAAACAATCAGAGCACTACAATAAACATCAAAATATTTCCACTTGCTCCAATCAAGAGACAACGATTCTGAATAATTTTTTACTCAAAGGAAGCTTAAAAACTTCAACTCATAATGATTTTTTTTATATCTTTACTAGTTTACTTGAAAAAAATCCAAATATTTTTTGCGTGTCAAATACTCCAACAAACAATGAGAATGATGAAATCGAGAAGTTTTCATATATGGCTCATGATCGTTAATATGTTTGTCTCTAATAGGCCCCGGGCCAAGAAAGCGTATATGTGAGTCACTTTGCACCATGTGCTTATATGCTACCATATAATTGAGATCACAACTCACATAGCAAGATGTAAAGTTGTGGTCAACCGATTCGTCACATGTACCATATAGAGTGCACAACGAAGAGTCGGTAAATATTTTCCTGCATCCATAAAATTAAGAAAATTACATAACAATGGCGTAAATGGACAACAAGCTGTTGTAAAGTTTACAAATTTATGAAGTTAATGCAACTTCTAGATCTTACTTGAAGTGTTTATAAAATTCATATCATTTGGGGAAATTTAGATTAAGTCAAGTTGACCCCTAAAAAGTCAAAAGGGTATGATATAGAATATCGTACTGAAATTTGCCTGCCCTAGATGCTCAATTTTTGCAATTTATCGAAAGAGTTAAATCACATTTTAATGCCCTGACGATAGTTTTTTTCTTTTGGAAATGATACTTTATTAACAGCAGAGGCAACCCCAACACTAACGAAGGAGCAACCCCAAACCAACAACAACAAAGCAAACTACATTAAGTCAAATTTATGCCAAATTGACCATAAGGTTGACTTGTTTTTTGATTTATTTATATACGATAAGAACCCGAGAGTCTTAACATCCTCTATAACTTCTTCATTCTAATATCGTTGTTAGAAATTTATTTTTTCTTATTCATCGCTTTCCAAATCCTCCGAACACGTGATGATCCCAATCGGGATGAGCAATTGGTACCGGGTACTGGTACCTGTACCGTACTGATCATTTTCGGTAATAGTACCCATTTTCTTGTTTTTCAGGACCGGTATCGGTTCGGTACGATACCTTTATTTCGGTTGATTTACCGGTAAATACTGATACCGTACGGGTACCGTAACGATTATTTTCCATACTGGTACCCGTATCTCTTGTTTTACGGGAGAATCAAAATGAATGTTCCTTCTATTTAATACTTCAAGGGTAGATATCTAATTCAACTCCGCCCTCTACGCAAATATATTGACTTGACTTGCCTGGGATCCATTTACACTAATCCATCATGAAATAATTTATAACATCGATATAAGAGGTAATCTCCTAATCCTCGCCTATGCATTCTCCCATCCTGGACCAGGAGTTCTTACCTTCATTCGGAGTTTGGAACCTTTGAAGGCTCCCATTTCACACGCGTTATTGATAATGCTCGAGGATGCCTCCATAAGTGTAAAAAAAGTTAAGGGCGACAAAGGGTCCGCATGTCTCATTCCTTTCTTGCAAGGAAACTTATAGATAGGTGACCCATTCACTAGAACCAGGGATCTAGCAATTCCAAAATTCCCCTGGAAATCCCATTTAAGATAATATCGAGATCACAATGTACCAATTTCGATTATCATAAGCCTTCTCGGACTATGTTTTTAGAATAACCCAACCTATAACCTTTTTAAGACTATTAGCAACGATTTTTGAAATCACACCCCAATTAGGTTAATGGGCCTACAATCCTTTAAACCTGTCTGATCATTTACTTTAGGAATAAGTGAAATAAAGTATGAACTACAACCCCGACTAATCACCCCTCGATCATAAAATTACTCCATATCATGCTCGAATAAATCCCATAAATGTTTTATAAACCTGAAATTTAAAACCGGTGGGACTCCAGGCTCGATCACCAACAAAAACAGCTTCCTTAGAGAAATGTTTTAAGTTTGCGCACCTCAAACTGGGCAGTAAAGGACGGGCTTCCAGGAAATGTTTTTTTGAAAAATCTAAACACCTCCTTAATTAGAACCAGTTCGACAATCCGGTCTTCATTCAGCAACAAGCCTAGAATAGAGGTTTTCATTCTTTTATTGTTATCAGACCATGGAAATAAATTGTGTTGTCATCCCTTTGAGAAGTCCCTTTAACCCTAAACCATTGTTTAATATCTTCCCATCTGTGGATTAATTTCTATCTTTTTTTGTGTGTCTCCTCCCACCATCTTTTGAACGGTTGAACTCCCTAGAGTCCTAACAAGTCCACATAGGGAATCTCCAAAGGCTGAAAGTAACCACAAAACTTCCTTACTACTTCATCTAAATTATTCCTCGGAATCAAAGAGTTGAAAAATCTAAAAAAAAAGGTTGGGGCCCGAAGTTCACCTTTTTATATATGAAATGATCACGAAATAATAATGCTTGTGGTTTCTCGGTAAGCTCTTGAGAAACCAAGATTCTATCAATCATATCATTTTTTTTAGCCATGAAGGTAAACTTTCTATCCGTGATGGCATACTCGCTAAGCATAGCATCAAAAACAAATGAGATGAAGTATCTTGCTCCAATTAGGCAAAATTCGAGTTCCTTCTTACCTCTTACCACCTAACAGAATGAAGTCGCTATATTTATGCCCTTATGGTAGTTGCCCAACAACCATTGAGCGATAGGGTTGCTTACGAGAAAGATGAGTTAGCTGGCCTTGGCTCGCTTATTCGTAGCGAGCAGAAATTTAAGTTTGAACCAACTTTTTAAAATTAAAATTAGTATTAGGTGGCCTTTAGTGTATTTATGGACCTATTAGATGGAGTTATATATAAATGAAATTGGATTATAACTTACAAATATTCAAATTTGGGTTAAACTTAAAGAGCCATATGAGCAAGTTTACTTTGGCTTGAGTTTGACTCATTTGCAAACATGCCAATTTCAAGCGAGCTTCGAAGAGTATCGAGTCCAACAGTCATTACACCAAGGGCAAACTGTAAATATAGCAACTTACCTTCATTTTATTGATAGTTTGGAGTTTGGACACTGACCTTTCAAAAATCTTTACTAAAACCATTATACTCCACTATATTGATTACTTGGGTAGTTTTTACCAAGAAACATGTAAAACATTGTCATGACTGAATGGTTCTTATATTGTTTTCATAACATTTCTCAATTATATGATTTTTGTAACGTATTTAAACTCTTATAACCATATTCAAAATCCCACCCTCCCTCATGCAGATAGGTGCAATCCCGCCCTAAGATATCAAGTTTCATTAGTTTTACCAAGTTGTGTCACTATCAAGTTTCATTAGTCTTACCAAGTCGTGTCACACAAGATGCATGTTTTATAAAGAGTAAGTCAACAACAACCATCGAAATGCAAACGCGTGCGAGTCAAGATGCAAACCCTTAGGGTCCTCACTAGTTCCCTTGTCTAAAGAAACGGTATCTCCTATGTTGAACAAGTTTCCACTAATTCCACCATTTTTCTTTCAATTTTCGTAGCTTTCACAACTTCAAACATCACACTTCGAGCATCGATATCTTATTCATCCTTGATCTATTTTTGGACACCGGTTTGGTTTGTAGCGAAGTTCTCAAATAGTATAACACAAACCGAGTAATACTACTTATAGTAACAATTCTCACACATAAATATTTGTATCCAAAAGAAAAAAAAACATTTTCTCATTTCTTGAAAAAAAAATTTTTTTCACAAATTTATCAAAAGAGTATTCGGTACACAGATATTTAATTGAAAAAGATCTAAAAAGGGTCAGAGAACAAGAACAGTACAAATGCCAACGGCCCAATATTGATGAATTTTCGGGTGATATTTTTAGCCCACGGAGTTTGGACTTCAAGGCGAATTGGGCTCTTTGTTATCACTTATCAGCCTTTAACTTATATTTGTGATCTGAATTTTATAAAATTTGTGAGCTGGATTTACATTATTTGACTTGGGATTTATAATAATCTGATTTGGAATGCAAAAAAGAATTAAACTTGGATAAGGTTTTAATTTGACAGTTATTAGGCTTACATGGTTTTAAAATCATGTGAGGAATTTTTTTAATAATTTTTAGAATAATAATATATTATGTGTTGGGTGTAAAACCAAGCACCATGTTGATACATAAAGATCTTGAAGCCAGCTAATAAATAAACAGCTCTTCAATCAAGTCAATTAAAGATCTCGTGTAGACATTTAGGGTATAGTAGCGAGGATTCACTAACTTTTTTTAGTGGGTTTTTTTTGTTAGATTCTCGCTATTTTTTACCATATTAAATATGCTTCTTATTAATATTTTCTATATTTTTTTTTCAGACCAAATGGGTTCCTAGAAACCCATAAAATAGGGTTCGATCAGCCCTTGGGCTATAGCCCAATTGACTTGTTTCAGATACGATATTCTTCTTTGCCCTTCGAAAAGTGTTTATTTTTGTTGTTGGCGCTTCAAAGTTGACTGAAAGGTGACAACTTAAGTTACAACGTATGTGGTGAGGCGTAGAGAGTTGATAGAATTGCTACAAGGTCATTTTGGCGATGATCAAGACCATGACTCATTTTGACTTTAGAATGTTATTGAATTCTTTTGTGCAAATAATTTTTTAAATATTTAACTATTTAAATAAATTGTTGTACATTTATAAATACATTTAATACTTTCATCTTTATGAGTTGATGTTAGAATATTATTTTTTCTCTTATAAGAGTTGTATATTAGCTATAATTAAGAATATCACGGATTATATATCTATAATTTATACTATATATAATTCACAAGAGAAACGTGTTTTAAAATACTCAAAAGTTAATTTTTTTTATTTTAATGTATAAGCTACAACCTATATATAATAATCTCATCTTAATTGGACTTTAACCCCACATATTTAATAAAATTTTAGATAATTAGTTAGTAGTTACATTTTATCACCTTATAAAAAAATTACTCCCTCACAACTTTAAAATGGTTATAACTTTTTTGTACGTTAATATTTAAAAAAAATACACATAAAAACGAATATTTTATTCTCTTCAATTTGAATATAGTTTTGCTATAATTTTTTTAATTAAAAAATTGATATGTTGCGTGATTAACAGTATCTAAGAGTGAATAATAACTGAATTGTTAACCGAAATCGAACTGAAAATACACGAAATCGAACCGAAATCAACAAAAAATTGAATTAACTGAAAATCGCTTAACCAAAACCTGAATTAACCAGAACCAGTTATCGATTTTGAAGAAACACCGGTTAACCACAAGGAATATCTGGGATATTTGGGTTAAGCTCAATATTTCTGCATGAAAGGTTGTCTCTCGTTTGCTCTTCTGGGTGATTTCACTTCAAACTATCTGTAAAACTAGCAACGCCGTTAGCCTCGTCACGAGAGAAAAGGGGAGGGCTTTCTCCGTGACCACACTCCGGCGTGAAAATAAGTATTTGTGATTGCAAGTAATAAGCAAGTAAGCTTGTATATGGATGATAGATGATTTTACCTCGTGGTCTAATCCTTATTTTATAGCCGAAGATAAGTGTGTAGGAGACTGGCTGACGGGCCTTGTGCCCGGCCCAGACGACCAGGGATATCCATTCTGTCTCCTCTGCATCGACCATTAATGGTCTCTAGCAGGAGGTGCGTTTTGTCGGTTGGTGAATGGAGCCACGTGTCATGGCAGTTGTCCCTGGTGATGTACCTTCCATCAGCCGAAAGTGGAGAATGTATGACAATCGCTGGTGTGAGTTTGGTAGGTGTACAGTCTGTCCTCTGCATTACTGTTCATGCGACGCAGTCTGACACAACCTGCCGAGCAGCTATTGGGTCACAGCTCTGCCACTTTCTACCCTTGTATGTAGTCAACGCCTCTTTACGCTTTTCCCTTCCGCATGGCTTTCAGTGCTTTCTGGCCAGCGCAGAGTTGTAGGGATTAAATCCTTTTGTTCTCAAGACTGAGTTGCTCTCATGTTGGTCTTGGCCTTGTGCAAGGTTTTAGGATTTCGCGGCTAGAAGCTTGTTTGATTCGCGCAGGTCAAGGGACTTGCGCTTCTAGGTCTAACTTGCCGTTGCGCCAAGTACGCAAGGTTTGTTGTGCGACCTACTAGTATTGAAGTTGTGATACCGTTGCGCGTTGCGCGCAAGGTTTGTCTATCAGCACAGGGTCAAGGGGCCTGCGCTTCCAGGTCTAACTTACCATTGCGCAGGGTGCGCAAGATTCGTTGTGTGACCTGCTAGTTTCAAGAATGGCGCACCGTTGCGCATTGAGCTCAAGATTATTCTTGTGATCTGTTCATTATGAGGGTATGGTTCCTTGCGTAGGCGCATAGTTTATGGGACCATACCCCTCCAAATTTTGTTGTACCATTGTTTAACCAAAATTAACCGAATCGAACCATTCATATTTTCATATATTTCAGCATTTATACATTCAACTTATGTATTTCATATTTATAATTTCTCCTATGTATTTATTTTTCCGTTTCATATATTTATAAATCCATTTATGTATATATAATCTTCACTTCACTTCAGTTTGGTTTGACTATTAATCGAAAATGAATGAATCAAAACCAAAAACCGTAAACAAATTGATTAAACGAAGACCGAATGGTTAATAAAATAGACTAATCAATAACTTCGGTTTCGGCTAAGAATAATAACCGAACCAATCGAACATACACACCTGACAGTGTCTGTGTTTCCTGCCGTATCACGCTGACACCCATGTAGTAATTTGTAAATCAGAAAGTTTTTGTGGGCCTGTTTTCTCGCTAAAGATGGTAGCGGTCCATCTCCCATCAAGATATATGTTTTCACTGACAGTGGGCATTAAATCATTAATATATTTTTCTTTTTGTTTACTGGGGTTATAGATTTTTGGTTTTCGTACATAGAGAATTTTTACAGTTTGGATCATCGAACATTTTTTTTCAGATTGATCGCGGTAATAATTCGGTTCTCGAGTGCAAATATAAGGTTTTCGATTTGATTGGCTCGTAAAACTTTTAGAAGGTGATTTTAATTTCAATTTGATTTTTTTAATTAGTTATTGCCGTTCTAAAACTTTGTTTGAACAGAAAGTATATATTACTCTCTATCCACGTTCAACTAATTATAAACTATCAGCTTATCACATTTATATGCTAGCCTAGTTGGTATCTGCAACTATATATCTAATAAATAAGTAATGGTCATGGGCTTGCGACATGAGTCACAATTATGTGAGTATGATATTTTTATTCCACTTCTTTTATTTCACTATAAAATTCTATTATATTTTATGTCAATGTATTGTTTTATACTTCCTAACTTTTTGTTTTAATTATTTAATATTTTGTTTATTTAACCCGCTTAATGAACATGTAACATATTGTGTGTGTGTATATATAAAAGTGAGGAGTATAACTCTAAAACCATATCTTTTGGATGAGCGACGTGATTACCAACATCCAGGCCTGACCCATAGGGTGTGTGTGCCATCGTACAGGGCCAAAAATATTCATGTCTTACATTTATGATATGTATATACAATTTATATACATATAAATATGCTACATTATCGTAGCTTAGATGGTTAGTCATCCTTTTTTCTACCTAAGATGTTCGTTCGAAACCCAACATTAAAGTTTTTTGTTTTCTTGGGGCCATTATGCTGACTATTGCTTTGGGCAATTTGACTCAGTTGTGTTAATATCATTAAAGTCCATATTTTATTTTATTGGTATTAATATCATAACTTTCTATCAAGCAGATTGCCACATGAAATTTAGTTAAAGTTAACTCAATCCTCATTATAGATATATAGCAACAATTTAATTGATTATTCTCTAAGTATCTATTTTCAGTGTTTATATGAGCATGCATTTGTAAGTTAATTGAAAAATTTATAACTTATAGTTGACAACAAAGCTTGAATCAGTTCATTGCCAATCATGTTCATCTATGTATATTTTTATTGTTTGTCACTATACCCAAAGTTGACACTATAACTATTTGAGGATCGAAAGCATTTCGAAAATATTCATATATTAATCATGCGCTTTGCTTTAGGTCTCTAAAAAGCTTAAGTTAACCCTGTACGCTTGACACACCTTATTTTGCTTGCACCCAACACACACACCTTGTCTTTTTTTTTACACACACCTTGGCGGCCCATTTTTTCCATTCACACATGGCACTTTGAAGGCCCTCGTCTTCTTAAGGACAATCCTGCCTACATCGTATTGATTATTTTAATGTTTACCTACTTATTCATTCATTTGCATACAATAGTAAATTATTTGTCTATGTTATAAGGGAAATAAGTTATATTAAATAAATCGATATGAAGTTCCTTATTTAATCTGTTTAATAAGTAATTCCTAACACCCCTAATACAACCAATTTTATACATTGTTTTTCTGGTTATTTATATGATACTCTCGTAGAGTGTAGCAAAACATGTGGCATGATAACTTTAAACTCGTAACAAAGTTTTATTTTGTGACACAAGATATAAAGTTTCCATAATGGTTTGTGGGATCTTTTTCACTTTGACTTAATTGACTTAATCTTTAAAATACATCCATTCAACTTTGTTTGTGACACAAAATATAAAGTGTTGTAATATTTTCAAAATGAAAGAGTTGTCTACATACCTTTATTGTGACAAGGATAATTTTTCTATAAAGTTTGTTCAAAGGATTAAAATGTGATCTTGTTGTCAAATACATACACATACTCTTAGTTTGGCCAAGATAGGACAACATTTTTATTGGACAAATAAAAATATTGACACGACATTACTACATCAAGTCATGTTGATCTTGATCTTCTCATGTTGTTTTTACAATGACTATAAGACTGTTATCGTGTAAGAAGATACTTATGTATACATAAACTTATTAGTTAGTGTTTGAGTGAGTGTGTTTTAACTTTATAATAAAATTAAATCCAGTTTTTGCTAAGATATAAGAGCATGTATATCTAGTTCTTCATCCCAATTCATATAGGGTGGAAGGGGCACCTTCGGTGACTCCTTTGGTAACCCTCATTCACCGTGCGGCAAGAGGCCGCCACCCCTCTTTCGGTAACCGGTGATCAAGATGAAGGGATTGGAATCGGTGAATACTCACCGAAAAAGTAGAGAGGAGATGGAGGAGAGAGTGAGAGAGTTAATGGTGGGCGCCACCCTTTTTCAAACAATCATAATTTTTTTTAAATATTTACCGCTCTTCATGTATTTGAGCACCCATAGTGTTTGAATGCAAATTGGAGAGTAAATGAGAAAGTTGAGATGACATAATATTATTAGTTAAAAAAAAAGTTTAACACTCTAGCACCTCTTCCACCCTTAGTTTAAACTCTCATTTATCTCTAAATTTGTTTATCTTTAAAAATCTCCTACATCTCATTCTTCACATTTATTCATTTTCAGTTAAAAACTATTTATTTATTATCTTTTTCTCTATCTTACATTAAAAAAATGTGTCTAATAAGTATTGGGATAAACCCTAAATATGATAAATGGAAAGTTAGTCCCTAAGTTTGATCTCTATTCTAAAGGATGAGAAGTAGTGTTGATACAGAAAATGATACATGAATACTCCAAATAATAGTAACTTTAATAATTATACTTGTGCTTTTTCTAATAAAAAACTTTAACAAAAGATTTGTTTGGAATCATATATTCATTCTAGCATTTGAAAAGAATGATTTATAGTTAGTTTATAAACAATGACACCAAGTACAATCATTGTTTGGGTTATATTATATTATTTGATGATTAATTTCATTTGTTTATAAGCACATGATAGTAGTATGTCTCCCTTTTATACACCCATACGTGAAACTGCGAATAGTAGTATGATGTCGTAACTTTTGTAAGATGAAACGAATTAAGTAAGTGAATAGGAAACCTATTTAAGATCTCAAGGGAACAATTCAATTTCAATCCGTTTCTTATAAAATATATATATATATATATATTGCAATGAGTTCTTCTAATAAATCTATACATTATCATCCTGCATTTTGCATTGGTGACTAGAGGTGTACAAACCGGGTTTTTCCTACGTGAGTTAACGCCGCAAGCCCTTGTCTTAAGAAAACCATCCATTACAACATTGTCTTAAGAAAACCATCCATTACATCATTGACGCAACCTAACCTAACCTGTCCATGTCTCAAATGCTAAGGGCAAGCCCAATTAGTAAAGATCGGTACCACGTGACACTAGGGCTGTTCACGAGCCGAACCGAATCGACCAGACCTTTGCTTGTGCTCGGTTCGTTTACAAACCTATCCGAACCGAACTAGACGTTTTTTCAACTGAGCCAAAGTCGAGCGAACGTCTTTCAATCCGAGCATTTTTCGAACGAACGTCGAGCGAGTATCAAGCGTCGCAGAACAAACAAGGAAAGTGACGATGGTAGTGCTGGTTATTAGAATAAAGTGCAGCTTTTCTCACACCCCGACCCGCAGCGGAAATGGTAGTCGGGGCATGATTGGGTTTTCATCAAAGCTCATGACATTTACTATAAAGTTTCATATTTATTATTTCTCTTTAAAGAAGAAATTACAATAGACATACAAGCATAACATGTTCAAATACATTTTCATTACAAACTAAAGTATTAAACAAAAATCATACAATTACAAAGGGAAACAAAACTAAATGTCCATTCCAAAGCATTAACTTGTTTATTCTTCTAGGCCATCCTACGTGTTTCTTTTCTCAACTAGATCACCTGTATCATGTGTAAAAATAGGGTTTTTGGGGTCAACAAAAGTTGGCGAGTGAATCTTATGAAAAACATTTGAACGAATTTATTATATTGGTTATAAAAAGGTGCATAACCACATATGAGTAAACGTAAATGTAAATTTAATCACCAAACACATAATATCAATTAATGCACAAGCACACACACCAAATGATGAACAATGAGATCAAGGCTCAATCAAACAGAGCCGATCTAACGAGGCACGCGATGTTCAACTCGTCTCCCACGAGGAACTGATGGGCCTAATGAATGATTTGCACGCAATCTTGACAAAATGTAAACACGCATCACAACAAACAATATTTACATCATAAGTTTAGGTCATATAATGGTAATAGCACAAGTTTGAATAAACGAAATAATTAAAGCGACACATGATACACCCCAAAAAATAAAAAAGGGGAATTTGTAAGGATTCACTCACATTGGTGCGTTCTTTGATGACGTTGGATGCGCACGAATTTTAGGATTTGATCGACGAGTGAAAAACTAACCTAAAATAATAACGAAATGATTCGGTAAATAAATGGATTTTATTTGAGATTAATACTTTTAATTCATACTCTTAATGGGATTTTTAAATTTATTTTTGTGAGTTTAAGGAAATTTTCTAACTTTAAAAATCTTATTTTTAAGTATTTTTAAATAATTTTTTAATTAAATAAATAAATAAAAAGAAATAAAAAATTTGACTTTTTTTTGACCGTTGACCATTGACCGTTGACCGGTCGGACTGTGTTTTTATATGCGCTGAGTGAGGTTCGAACTCGGGACCTCTCGTATACGTGCACGCAGCTCTACCAACTGAGCTACGTGTCTAACCCGAAGTATTCTCTATTTTAATTATATTTATATACTAATTAATTTTAAACTTATTTGATTTTTTATTAAAAATGATTTATATGGCCGAACCGGTTGCAGGGACCCGGAGTCGAACTTGGGTCCTTCGGTTCGAGTGCGCACAGCCCAACCAGTTGGGCTGTGTGTCAAATCTGTTTAACTTATGGATTATATTACTCTTATAAACATTCTGTGACTTGATCTGATTAAGTTTTTAAAAATGTTGGTTTTATTTCTGAAAGTCGGTACGTGTGCGATTCGAACTCGGGACGTGTGTATTGTTTGTGCACACAGTCCACCGCTGGACTGTGTGTCTAACCCGTTCGAATATCCAGTTTTAATTATATTTATACCTATACTCGACTTCATCTTCTTCGTTTACAAAACACAGAACAGTGAAGTCCGACTGTTCTGTTTAAATCGGTCATCAAAACTTATAATTGGTTGGAATGAAATAGATAAAGAAGATTACGGAATAAAATGTACCAAAACAGAATGTTTTCTCAGATTTCCGGCAAGAGTCGTCGGCTCTGATTGGTGATTTCCGGCGATCGACAGTGAGACTTCGGATTTTCAGTGATATTCCGATAAGTGTGGGTTTTTCCGGCGGCGTAGTCTGGGACAGATTCTATTTGAAGTAAGTCTCGGTTTTTCGGTGAAAGTCCTGCGAATGCAGAATATCTCCGGCGACGTGTTTTGGGATGAATAAAGCTTCGGAAACGATCGTGGTTCTGAGCGAAAGGTTTTTCAGAGTGTTCAAGTGGGTATTTATAGTGATAACATGCTGAATTGGTTTTGAATTTGAGTCAAGGTTCGCGATTGAAGATTTCCGTCGGTTATGACGGAAATTGATTGTCGGCAACGGTTATAACCGACGTCGACATCAATTTGTGCGGTTTAGTCAAAAAGGATTTGGCCAAAATCGTGGATTGCTGGATCTTCCGGTGATTGCGAGTTCTGCCGCGCTGATTACCGGATTTGACTTTCAGTTTTATTATATATGTTATTCGGGTTAGTGTTTATCACAAAAACAATGTGTGGCGGAGCGGTGTGTTGTGTATTTGATTTTTGTGGGTGACCGGGTTCGAAACCCGACGTCTCCATATTTTTTTTAATTCATTATTTTTTGTTATTTAATAATTATGTTTAAAAATTCTAATATATATATATATATATATATATATATTAATTATGTATTATTTAAAATTCATCTGAGCAATAAATACGCAACGAAAAATTATAACTGAGTATTTGATTTATAAACGAAGCGGGTTTGGAAACCCGTTTTTCGAGGAATGTTACAGCTTTCATCCTTGATGTTCTGTCCAATAGAAAACAAGTAAATATTTAACAAATAACAAGGAATACAAAACACTCAACTAGTTCTATTGAGATTAACTAAGCGGGAAGATAAGTTGTCGACCGATTGAAACATACCCTTATTCTATCGGAAGTTTGAAATTGAATGAACCAATTGAATCAAAACCCTGACAAGTTGGCGTCTTGGCGAGTGGCGATGGAGAAATCGAATAACGATACCCAGTGGGGGGGGGGGGTTTGATTAGGGTCTTGTACTTCTGAATCGAATGGCGGGCCGAGACTTGAGTATTGATCAACACTTCACATTTTAGTATTTGAAATTTTGACTCAATTACTCAAATGGACATTTAAGTATTGGACAATGGACTATTGATATTAGATTTCAATGTTAATTATTTAAATAAGCTCTATTTGGATCTTGGTCTCTAGTCTTTTCAGTAAAAATGTTACAAACACACACAAATATATATATATATATATAAATAAATCGAGCCAACCGAGCTGAACCGAACTGAGCGGACCTTTGCTTGTGCTCGGTTCGTTTACGAAACAAGTCGATCCGAACCGAACATCTTTTCAATCGAGTTGAATCGAACGAGCAAATTCCGAACACTTTTTGAGCGAGCGTCGAGCACTGAGCAATTTGAATAGCCCTACGTGACACTAATAAAAATTCATGTGTTGTACGTGATACTCGTTATATATGTATTCGACTATTGAGTAACACTAGTTCACCTACATAATACACTTTATACTTGTTTTGGGGTGTGTTTATGACTGTTTAGGTTGAAGGTATATGTATACACACAATACCTTCGAAGATTTTGATTTGAAAATACTATAGCTAGTCAATCGACGTTATATTCATATTATATGGTTTACGGTTGAATCAATTTTAAAGATCAACAAATTTTTAGATTTAAGGGTTTTACAACCTATGGGATTTACATGAGCTAGGTTTACATTGGCCTTAATACTACACAACCTATTTTAGCTTATTTTCATTATTAGTTTCCATCAGTTCTAGCTCGAGACTAAAACCGAAACTGAAACCAAAATTTAAGGAAACATGAAATGAGCGACTGATTGTCCTTTTTTCGGTTTGGTCACGGTCTCATCTCAGCTCAGCTCAACCACTTAATTTGAATGGTCCATGCCTGAAACGCACTTGTTGCAAAGGAGGGTTTTGGTTTCACAATATGAATACTACCATTTAAAAGTGCAAAATATAATATACAGTAAAAATATTGTAAGAAAAACCTACAAAAAAAATTGCTCTCACATTACTTTAGGTAGTGTCAATTTTCAAAATTTTTAATTCAAGAACTTCTCATTGTCTGAAAATAATATTAGATAGTTATTGCTTATAAATAATATAACTTAAATACTAATACATATATAAAATTAATGAAAAAGTAAAAAAGATGGTATAAGTCACATGAATTACATCATTCAAAGGTAGGTGGTATAGCAAAGTATCAGTGGGTGGGATTCTGATTCCTTTAAATTATTGCATATAAACTATTTAGATTTCATTTCTTTTATTTACTTTATTGTGGATCATAAATTTTTTTAAGCTTATTGTGGGTCATTAATAAAATAAAAAAATAAAACTTTTATTTTTTTAAGCAATGTATTAGTGGGTTGTAAGATGATGATGTGTCATCGTATACCGGATACTCCGATGCCATTTAAACTAGCTGCTATACACCAGAAAGATACTACCACCCAAATCGCTAACTTGCCCGGCTCCATGACAGATAAACCGACTCGTCTCATAGTCCATGCTCGTCATCGTCTTTTGGAAGGATTTCTTTCTTTTCTCTCTCATCTCAAACGCGTTCAGGAGTATATGCTTAAAAAGTTGTGTATTTAACTTAAATGGTTTTCATTCTAAAATAACTTTTATTAAAAAGTTAGTTAAATTTGTGTAAAATTACTTTTTTGTTTTTACCTTTTTTTAAATAAGGGGCTCGTCTCGGCTCTCGGCTGGTTTACGTCCTAACTTTGTATTCTAGTTGAACTTTTTATTTGTATAAGTTACAATATTGTGTAATTTATTATTAAATAATGTTGCATTTAATACATTTGAAATTATCAATTAGGTAAACCACTAAGAGTCTTATAAGTACTTTGAGGTAGTGCTAATCAGGTATAATATTTAAAATTAAAGCAATATGCATAAATGTTTATATCGTTTTAGGTTCAATACTTAAAATTGATATGTTTTATCGAAACTTAACGTAACATCTATATGTATAACACACATAATACATGCTTAACATGTAATAAAAAACATACATAAGGAGCCATGATAGTATGATAGAATAAGGAAGTTAGGCCGTAGGATGATGAATAATGTTATTATTGTCCTCTACGCTCAAGTCTCGACCATTACGACATCTCATTTGGGGGTCCCGATTCCTCATTTTGGCCACTCATACGCCATCCATCAAATTTGCCTTTTTAAATTGTTATTTTTTTCAAAGATTCCCTGTCAAATTCTTTAATATATGTGCCATTTTTATATTATGTTGTGATCTTAACTATATATACTTGTAGAAATACAATTATATAAGTTCGGTATATATATATATAATACTATCAATATATATATATATTATATATAGGATTAGGTTCAAGAGTGACACAAGTGTATTTGCGAATTGAGCGAACTAATCCTGGCCTTACACGTGTGTAAATCAAAGGCCAGAATTTGATGATGAAATACACTATTGTATTTTACGATTTGATAATGAAATCCTGGCCTTACATGTGTGTAAATCAATGGTCATTATTAGTTCGCTCAGTTCGCAAATACACTAGTGTTCACTCTAGAACCCTACCCTATATATATATATATATGATTTGAATCAAAGGAAAACTAATACGAGTTGTGAGAATTTAGAGAACTCGACCTTTCCGTGTAGGTTTTGCTCCCATTTTTCACATCCATAGATTAAAATGTTACAAATATAACCGAAAAAAATAAAATAAGAAGTTTCGAAGTGGTGTTTTACGGCTCGTTACAACTGCTGTAAAAAGCTGATGAAATCAACTTTTTACAGCATTACGGTTGCTAAATAAAAAAACTCAGTTTTTTTTGAAAAAGTTGATTTTTTTTAGGATTTTTGATAAAAAATTTTTGATAAAACTTTTGTAAAACCTTCGTTAAATTTTCTTAACCCGTATAAGTTTTCATTTTACACTAACCCCCCTCTCTCTCTCTATATATTTGTAACATCTGTAAATAATTGTTATAGTTAAATATATTTTTACTTTAAGGGTCAGATTTACTTTGTTGGTGATTCTATCAATAAAAAATATTTTAAGACGTGTTCAAATTTACCGAATAAAACATTTAGATTTTAGAATATAAAATGCTGCATGTCAGCAACCACATGTGCGAATCACTATAAATAGCTTCAAAACGATGATATCTCTAAGACGACACGATCTCTATCCCTGGATTAACTTTTCTTTAAGGCTTAAAAGCTGATTATAACATCGGGGTTATTTTCACTAAAAAAGAAATAATATATCTTTTACTTATAATTATAGCACATGGGAATAACACAAATTTTTATATACGTTTTCAAAAAGTTTGAGAGGGTTTTAGTAAAATAAAACCTTTCTAGGTATACCGATTTTTTTTCTTTTCTCGATAAAATTTGAAAACTAAACAAAATTAAACCTAAAGAATTAAGGTCCCCAAGCTTTACCTTATTGTTGGTAATTTATTGTTATTATTCTTACAGTCAAATCACACATGTTCAAACCTTTTAAAAATACTTTAGTTAGTAAAACAAATTATTAAAATATATATAAAGTAAAATATTAAGTCTTTTGATACGTTAAGACAATGCTAAGACAAGATATATGCTTTGACATAATATATATTTTAGTCACGGAAAAACATGAAGAAAAAAAAATACTATGACCGGGGTTATTTTTAGTTTTACTTAATACTATTTTTAAAAGTTTTTATATGTTCAATTCATTACATATATATTTACGATTTGAGAGAATGTTAAATGGCAATCAGTTTACCAATATTTTATTATGATTAATTGATTATTAGTTGATTATACATTAAATTTTCAAATGAGTGATACATAATATTTGTGTATTTGGAGGACTTAGAATTGACTAGTTATGTTAGAAGAATAATACCTTTATCGAACATTTGAACGTCTATAGACCGATCTTTGCAACTTTGTTAGATTACATCCAAAAGTACAATTGATACTTAACTTTTGAAAACCACAAATGAAGTCCCAAGGGGTCAGACAACACTTTCTTCTAAAAAAAAGGTTAAACATGTATTGCTACACAAAATTGCCAACTTATGTTAAATGCATTATGTATTACTTTAAACTTGGTTTAACACAGTAGTTCTATTTATCTAAACTCATACATTGTCTTTTGACATAGCGATTTGAGAGAAAAAATATTGTTGCATTTAACGCTTAATCCTAACTAGTTGACATCATAAATTCGGGTGTGTATCTACATTTAGGCTACTCGATGCAGGCGCTATCCCCATGCCAACTCACCAAAAAATGATAAATAGCGCCCCCTCCTTCATAATGCAATAGCGGATGAAAAGTGGGACCCACATCAATTTTAAACCTTTAAAACTAAATAAATAAATGGTGGGGGGTGGGTATTGGTGTCACACCCTATATTTCCAACCAAACACCGGTGGGCCCGGGTGGGGAGTATCGTGACGTAAGTTGATATCATCATAGTCAATTAAACACAGCACAGCGAAAGTCTTGGATTTAAATTACTATTACAAACCGAAATGTTCAAAGTATAAAATAATATACAGACGTCTTGTAACGAAGGATCCACAGACGGATCGTAACTTGTACAAAAATGTATAACAGACTTTGGGCAGATCTAGGATTTCGTAAGATCCTCTTATCACTACCGAGCACTTCCAGCCTATTTTCGTATTGTACCTGCAAACTTAGTCTTTTGAAAATACGTCAGTTTTCGCTGGTAAATACACTCAACTGACTCATTTTGAAAACATTTCAAAAATGTTTTAGTGCACATTGCCACAAAATCTTTTATAACTTGGGAAAGTTGACCTTGCAACCTTGTTAACAGTTTCACATATTTGTTCATACATACAGGGCCCAGTACCGAGACATGATTAACGTACACACCACTTTGGACTCACGAAGGAGTCATTTCCCCCAACCTTGTGGGTATGCATTTTGAGCGTCTTATCGGGTGTATGCCTACACCCGCGCTAAGGTCGTGGCCATTATCTAATGTAATGAGCCGAGGATATCCAGGACACGGTAGTTAACCCCTGATGTTTAAGTTATCAAACAAAACTTATTAAAACAGAATATGCGGATTTACTAGTCATAAACGGACATTCGATTGATCCCATTTCGGACCAAGCGGTAATAATTTACCGTAACCCAAGCCCATATAGGGGAAATAAGTCGAGAGTATTTACCTGAGCTAATCTTCGTTTAATTTTAATCACTCAGCCGTACACAAAACCACTAAGTGCAGATAGCATTTACCGGCAAGTCTCTAGTCTGGATTATGGCATAAGCTAACCAATTAAATACTAACGGCCTTATTTAAGTCGTAGACTTAGACCGAGTAGCGTACAAGATCAAAACGTATAACGCTTGATCAAACGATGATTGGATAGAATGTAGTTAAACCCGGCAAGTACCTTGACTTGTATAATTATGGGTAAACTATAAACATTCTGAATTTTGAGATTTAAAATGATAAGGTTAAACCCGTTTCGGTTAACTTTCGTAAACTAGTTGCATATACTTAACCGTACGCATATCAGCGGTATCGGGTAACCGGATAAGTCATGGACAAGTTCTATATGCCATTATACTTTAAATAAGTTGTAATATCAGTAGGATATCAACTTATATGCCCGAAAAGGTTTTGAAACGAAATTATGCCTCATAAGGGTGTTTTGGTAATTATATGTCGTATAAAAGGGAACTTGCGTGTACTCTGATGTTATGATCATAAACATTCTGGAAAAATACTTAATTTGTGGTATAATATCCGTAAGATAGCACACATAAGCGTGGTTTATGGTTTAAGACCAAACTATGCACCGAAAGGGCATTTTGGTCATTTAAAAAGTATAGTTTACGATATTATACTAAAAACAGTTTATGATCAGAATATTAACATCATAATATGTTAATTACATTAACATATCAGTAGGCATTTCATTTGCAAGTTCATTGGTTATTAAAACCTTGTTTTATGTAAAAAGGGCATTTTAGTCAAAGACTGACATTTTACGGAACCTGTGCATAAACTCAGATTATGATTATGATCAAGTAATATAACCTCAGATGGTTATGTTACATTGTATTATGATCATAATGCGACCATAATTCAGAAGTTAACTAATCTAAGTCGGTTCAGAATCGAAAGTCAAAGCAGAAGTCAAACTTCGCGACTCTCGGTTGCGAACAGACTCTAGGACTGAAATTGACGGATCGAACATGCTCCCACATGTTCTAATAATTATTACCAACTTGTTTAAGTGTCAAAAAATATATTTATTACATGTACAAACTCAGATTATAATTTTTATGAAATTTGACCCGTTTGACTATTTAAAAGAATAACTTTGACCCGTCAATTGACCTAGTAAACGTGATCCTTAGGAGGTGCCCCTTTAAGGGATTAACACCTACCTAATTACGATCACTTAGCCATATTCATTTCGAACAATGGCTGGACCATAATGGTCTTAACCGAAAGTCAAGGCATTTGTCGAAAATGCTTGACTTTTGGCTATTAAAAGCCTATAAAAAGAAAAGAACAGAGATGAAGCACTTAGAATTGATCCAAGAGAAGTTTAGAACTTAAAAGGAAGTTCCCAAATGGTCAGGAACTTCCAAGAGTGTAACAGAGAGGAGAAAGAGTGAATGAGCAAAGAATGAGTAAGTTTAGGTTGCTATTTATAGTGTAAGAGAGTGTGTGAGGATGATGCCAAGTGTTAGGGGTGTTGTAGGATCACTACAAGTGTCTAGCAAGGTGTCAAAAGCTGAAGGAGTGTGGCAATTTGCAGGCTAGGTGGCTTCCTCACAAAGTTTTGGGATTTTGAACATATTTAGTCCCTCAAATATAGTTTTATAAAATGTCATGAATTGTCTCTTGACTTATATTCCATGACATATTGACACAACTAGTTCTTTTCGTTCAACACGAGATGTATTGAAGAAAAGTATGAATAACCAAACGTTAACGGGTGTCACACTAGGTGTCTTTACGACTTAAAAGTGTTTACTAGCTTAAACGTGTAGATACGAATACTTATGGTTTCATAGCTTAAATTTGCCAAACTAGTAAAGTTAAAGGTTTGGTAAAAGAGCGGAATGCTCGATGATGGTAAATAAAAATATATCGTCTCAACCGAGAGACGTTCGGGTCTAAAGGTGGCTTGGTAACATAAGAAATTTGGAAGTAACGGAATCTAGGGGCCTTTGGGTAATTTGCTGAAAGTTAAAATGGTGTAAATTAGAGGCTTCTAAGCCTCGCCGTAGGCTACGGTCGACAGACCGTAGCTTACGGTCAGTGTATAATCAAAACATCAACAATAGACCGTAGCCTACGGTCCTAGACCGTAGGTTACGGTTAGGTATAAAATAAAAATATAGTTTTGGACATGTTTGAGTGGCTAGCTCATTGAGGTATGATCCGAGGGTATGTACATGTGTCGGTATATTACCGAACATGAATTCTACGAGGTATTACATAATCCCTCATCGTCCAACATTGACGTATTCTTAGAATTATTTCTTCTCGTCCAACTAGTGGCTCATATGAGAGTTAGAATTTCGCAAAGTATCACTCAGAGGCTCAGTATAAACATGTTGACCTCGATGTCACTCAGAGGCTGGGCATGTTGACACAAATGGTCACTCAGAGGCCAAGTTTAAGCATGTTGACACCAATGGTCACTCAGAGGCTTGGTTTATGCATGTTGACATCAGAAGGTTACTTAGAGGTTCAGTTTGAGCATGTTGACACCTTTAGTCCTTATTAGTCCATAACGGACATAAAAAAATAATGACACGTGTCACTATACTATTGGACATGATTTTACGAGGTGTTACATCCTCACCCCGTTAAAAGAAATCTCGACCTCGAGATTTTATTCAAAAAGATGCGGGTACTTTTGTCGCATAGTGGACTCAACCTCCCATGTATACTCGGGGCCTCGAAGGGCATCCCACTTAACCTTTACAATAGGTATAAACTCCCTTCATAGCTTTTTAACATGTCGATCCTCGATCGAAATTGGTTTCTCAGTGAACCTCAGGTTTTTATCAATTTGCACATCTTGATGTGACATTGCTAGCGACTCATCGGCTAGACATTTCTTAAGGTTAGATATGTGGAATACATCATGGATTCCACTATGCTCCTCTGGCAACCTTAGCTTATAAGCTACAGTGCTGGAACATTCGACTATCTCGAATGGTCCAATATATTTTGGGCTCAACTTGCCCTTTTTTTTCCAAAACGCATCACTCCTTTCCAGGGTGACACTTTTAGCATGACTTTGTCCCCTTATTTGGAACTTAAGAGGTTTACGCCTCTTGTCAGCATAACTCTTCTGCCTATCACGGGCAGCTTTGAGACGATCACGGATTTGTATTATCTAATCCGTGGTCTCTAGGACAATCTCGGGTCCAGACAGTTGGGCTTCCCCAACTTCAGCCCAGCAAACAGGCGTTCTACATTTTCTCCCATACAAGGCCTCAAAAGGAGGTGCCTTGATGCTTGTATGATAATTATTATTGTATGAGAATTTTATTAGGGGTAAGTGGTCATCCCAACTTCGACCTAAATCAATCACACATTCTCTAAGCATGTCTTCCAAAGTCTGAATAGTACGCTCACTTTGTCCATCCGTCTGCGGATGATAAGTCGTACTAAAGTTTAATCTTGAGCCTAATGATTGTTGGAAACTTTTCCAAAAATGAGATATATATCTAGTATCTCTATCAGATACAATAGATACCGGCACACCATGTAGGGACACAATCTTGTCCACATACAACTTAGCCAACTTGTCAGAGCTATAAGTCTCTTTAATTGGCAAGAAATGTGCTGACTTAGTCAGTCTATCTACAATGACCCAAATCATGTCATTACCGCGTTTGGTCTTAGGTAACTTGGTAATCAAGTCCATAGTTACCATTTCCCATTTCCAAGTGGGAATTTCAAGTTGTTGTAGAAGTCCTGACGGTTTTTGATGTCCGGCTTTAACTTGCGAACACGTCAGACACTTAGCTACATAAGTGGCTATGGATTTCTTCAAACCCATCCACCAATAATTCTTTTTCAAATCTTGATACATCTTGTCACCACTCGGGTGAACTGAGTATCTTAAATTATGCGCTTCTTGGAGGATTAGATCCCTAAGTCCTCCAAAGATTGGAACCCAGATTCTGCCATTAAATCTAAGGATTCCAATTTTTTTTCCAGGCACTAACTGATCAACAGTTCCGCCTAATCCTTCATTAGGAATATTGACCTCTAATAGGTCTTGCTTTTGAGCATTTAATAGCTTCTTATTCAAGTTATTTTTGAGCTCAATGCTCTTGGCGTTAATCCTAATAGGTTTAACCTTTTCCTTGTGACTTAAGGCATCAGCAACGACATTTGCCTTGTCGGGATGGTAGCGAATCTTGTAATCATAATCATTAAGCGTTTCCATCCAGCGGCGTTGTCGCATGTTCAAATCCTTTTGATTGAATAGATGTTGAAGACTCTTATGGTCAGTGTATATGATACACTTTGTGCCATATAAGTAATGTCTCCATAACTTAAGTGTAAATACAACGACGCCCAATTCCAAATCATGGGTGGTGTAATTCTTTTCATGCACTTTTAATTGTCGTGATGAATAGGCAATCACGTTGCCTTTTTGCATTAGCACACAGCCCATGCCAGTGTGGGAGACATCGCAATAAACGATAAAATCCTCAATACCCTCAGGTAGAGATAACACAGGAGCATTGCTCAACTTGTGTTTTTAGAATCTCAAAAGATTCTTGTTGTTTTGGACCCTAGTCAAACTTGACATTCTTACGGGTCAAGGTAGTTAAAGGAATGGCTATCCTCGAAAAGTTCTCAATGAACTTCCTATAATAAGCAGCCAATCCTAAGATGCTACGAATCTCCGATGGAGTTTTGGGTACTTCCCAATTTTTATGGCTTCTATTTCGGTGGGATCCACTTGGATACCACGCTCACTTACAATATGTCCAAGAAATTGGACTTCTCTAAGCCAAAATTCACACTTAGAAAATTTTACATAAGCTTCTCTTGTGTTAGAAATTCTAGAATGCACCGAAAATGTTTCTCGTGATTAGCTTATCTAAGTATGGTTTGCAGACCCTATTCATGAGAACCATGAATGCTGCAGGTGCATTTGTGAGCCCAAAAGACATCACCAAAAATTCATAGTGATCATAACGGGTCCTGAAGGCAGTCTTAGGAACATCCTCGTTCCTAACCTTCAGCTAATGATATCTTGATTTTAAATCAATCTTAGAGAATAACTAGCCCCTTGAGGTTGATCGAATAAATCAACGATCCTGGGCAGAGGATATCGATTTCTTGATCGTTAACTCACGGTAATCAATGCACATCCGCATTGAACCGTCTTTCTTTTTAACGAAGAGAATTGGAGTTCCCCAAGGTGAGGAACTAGGCTGTATAAAGCCTTTCTCTAAAAGTTCATCTATTTACGTTCTCAATTCCTTCATTTCCATCGGAGCTAGACGATACGGAGCTCTAGCAACAGGTGCTGCTCCTGGTAGGATGTCACTCCTAAACTCCACTTGTCTATCTGGAGGTAGACCTAATAATTCCTCAGGTAAAACATCGGAATATTCTGAGATAACTGAAAGGTCTTCAATATTTGGCTTCGGCTCGTTAATAGTTACTTGTGCCATGTAAATGACACAACCTTTTTCCAGACACTTGGATGCCTTAAATAACAACACTTTGTCTGGCAATCCATAGTGTGAATCTCCAAAGACGGTAAGCATTTCACCAGATGGGGTTTCAATTTTGATGAGTTTCTTCTCGCAGGAAATGCAGGCTTGGTTATGAGATAACCAATCCATGCCTAAAACTACATCGAACCCCGCCAATTTCATTGGTAGAAGAGAAATAGGAATGGAAAGATTTTTAATGGATATAGACATCCATCAAGAATGGAAGATGTTGTTTCTAAAGTTCCATCTCATAAGTTTTATCTAGAGTTCTTATGGGTAATTTTATTAGTTTACTAAACTTATGGTCAACAAAAGATTTATCTGCACCCGAATCAAATAGAACTCTAGCATAAGTATCATTAATGAGAAAGGTACCTGTTATGACGTTGTGTCATTAACAGCTTCTCTAGCACTCATCTTGGAGAGCGTGAGTATTCCCTTTCTTAGCCTCTCCAGGCTTTGCATTATCGTTTCTGGGATTCTTAGGGCAGTTAAACTTCATATGCCCCCTTTCATTACAGCGATAACAGACGACATTCTTAAGGTCATTGCATTCTAGGGTCTTGTGCCCCTTTTTCTTACAGATACAACAGGGTTTAGTCTGTGGATCAACACTACATTGTCCCCAATGTCTGTAGTTACAGTTCTTGCACAGAGGTTTGTCATTAGATGTGTGCTGGTTCTTCTTGAACCCAAAATTTCCTTTCTTTTTGAACTTATGGGAGTTATCACCCTCCCGTTTTCTTTTCCCGTCAGTCTCAAACTTGACTGACTTTTGCCTCACCATATCTAAGGTGAGGGAGAGTGATAGGTCCACAGCGGACCTATAGGTACTAGGCTGAGCAGCGTTTACCATCCCCTTTATCTCAGGCGCTAACCCATTAATAAAACGCGCAATGCGTTTGGTTTCAGGGGTGATCAGATAGGAAACTAACCTAGATAGGGAATTGAAATCGGAAACATACTTCCGACAATCTAGGTTTTTCATGGTAAGAGACAAGAATTCTGTCTCTATTTTCTCCACCTCATGGGGTAGGCAATAAGTTTCCTTTACAAGATCAACAAACTTGGACCATCCCAAGTTGTACAGGTGTACCTTACCTGTTGATTGAATCATAGCCTTCCACCATGTTAGGGTATCACCCTTAAAGGATTGTGATACATATTTTACCACATCCTTATCAGCATAGCCGCTGATGTCCACAATCGTCTCCATTTTGTCTAGCCATTTCAAGGCTTCTACTGCTCCTTTCTCCCCATTAAAGTCTCGGGGCTTGCAGGAGACGAAATATTTATAGGTACATCCGTCTTTTAAAGAACGGGACCTATTAGTAAATTCTAATTTCTTTGGTTCACTCTTCACATTTGAAGAGTGAACGGAGCTCTCCTTATGAGCTGAGGATGGGGTAATCGATAAGGGTCTGGAGCGTGTAGCACTCGACTCCCTAAGCTTTTCTATGGCCTTTTCCATGGCCTTTCCAACAGCTGCATCAATGCGAGCTTGGAAATCATCATTATTAATGGCTATGTTTCTGTGTTGTTAGAGTTAACATCTCGGTGGCTACCTTGCGCCTTGTCCGAGTTAGCCATTCTTTGAAGCTTTGGTTCTAAACACCAAATTTAAAATTTCTCTTAGCCATGGTATTAACAACCATATTGGCTTTAAACATTGGATATAACAATCCATCGCCTAATCAAGCTAGTGTGAATATCATCACAACTCTTAGGCTTAAAATATCTATATTTGGCCTAGGCCTTAATAAGACCATCAAAGGCAAATTACAATCTGGACGTAGTCCATATATTATTGGACAGTGGATCGTAATGTCACAACTGTCATTGTCATTCAGACAATTATATAGTTCATGGGCTATTTATTAATGGTCATAATAATTGGGCACATTGGCCGGTCACATTGGACATAATATATATATATATATATAATATATATATGGCATATCAGCCTGTCACTTAGGACGTAAATTGGGCACCTTGGCCTGTCACATTGGACATAAATTGGGCAAATTGGTCTACATCATAACAGATGTAATTCATGGCATATCAGCCTGTCACATTGGACATAAATTGGGCACCTTGGCCTGTCACATTGGACAAAATATATGGCATATCAGCCTGTCACATTGGACATAAATTGGGCTCCTTGGCCTATCACATTTGACATAATATATGGCATATCAGCCTGGCACATTGGCCTGTCACCTTGGACATAATACATGGTATAGCAGCCTGGCACATTGGCCTGTCACCTTGGACATAATATATGGCATATCAGCCTGTCACATTGGACTGTCACCTTGGACATAAATTGGGCACATTGGCCTACATCACTAATGGATGTTTTATTTATCACCGCACTGGTGATATTAGTCGGGATCAAATTGATCACATAGGTTATATAAAATTAATCATAGCCCCAAGGGCAATACATCATTCATGTATGTTTTATTTATCACCGCACTTGTGATATTAGCCGGGATCAAATTGATCACATAGGCTATATATGGTTAGGACATAGTCCATTACCTTGAAGGCTAGTGTGATTCCTCAAGTCACACTACCAAGAGTATGAACATTACTTGAATGTTAACATAAGAGTACCTTAATGATTGATTAATGGTTCCAGTCACCTTCGACCTTAACAACCTTGGAGGTTTGGACCTAGTCCCACCTCTGGATAGAAGGATAATTTCCCTTAACTATCCTGATAGAAGACCCCTTCATACTTAACTATCATTTCTTGGCCAATAAATGGTCTACGCCACTTGGCATAATAAAATCTATTAAGGTCTTTTGGAATTACATATCAGAGCATAAATTTCGAATAAAATCGAGGCGCTCGTTTTCAAGAGGATGAATACATATATATATATAATTCCAAAATACTTCTTTAAATTTCAGATAGAAATTATAATACTTGGAATAAATAAATGAAAAATGATTGTCCATGCAAGGACTAAAAAGAAATAACTTGTCCATGCAGGGACTAAAGAAATAACAATGTCCAATCAGGGACTACATATAATAGAAGAGACTTCACTCGTCCTTCTTTCCCTTAACCAGTTTGGAGAGTTTCTTGAAGAACTTATTTGTCTTCTTCTCCGCTTGTTGTTGCATTTCTTTCATCCTTTCCAAGGCCTCATTTATGGCCTCAAGTGGTGGCGGAGGTTGTGATTGGGTTGTGGCATAGCCGGATACTGGTACCCATAAGTTGGATATCCAGCCGATGGAAAAGTAGGTGGAAAGGAGACGGGTAAAGTGCGTTATGTATAATCGCGTGTATATAGGGGTCATGTGATAGTGCCTGGTAATTTACCGCCGTAGACAGGTTAAAAGGATCATACCCAGATATATCAGGATATGTAGAAATAGGGTTATTAAAACCCGATGGTGGTGGTTGAACCACTGATGGTCGTGTCGGTTCCATCACAGGATGAGTAATCTTAGGTTAAAGCCTAGACCCGGAAGTCTAGGAATGTGCTTTCGTGTAAGTTTGAGATTAAACATAGGTCATAACCTTCTTGTGTTTAATTCTCTCAAACTTTGGCTCTGATACCAACCTGTCACACCCCGTATTTCCAACCAGACACGGTGGGCCCGGGTGGGGAGTATCGTGACGTAAGTTGATATCATCATAGTCAATTAAACACAGCACAGCGAAAGTCTTGGATTTAAATTACTATTACAAACCGAAATGTTCAAAGTATAAAATAATATACAGACGTCTTGTAACGAAGGATCCACAGACGGATCGTAACTTGTACAAAAATGTATAACAGACTTTGGGCAGATCTAGGATTTCGTAAGATCCTCTTATCACTACGAGCACTTCCAGCCTATTTTCGTATTGTACCTGCAAACTTAGTCTTTTGAAAATACGTCAGTTTTCGCTGGTAAATACACTCAACTGACTCATTTTGAAAACATTTCAAAAATGTTTTAGTGCACATTGCCACAAAATCTTTTATAACTTGGGAAAGTTGACCTTGCAACCTTGTTAACAGTTTCACATATTTGTTCATACATACAGGGCCCAGTACCGAGACATGATTAACGTACACACCACTTTGGACTCACGAGAAGCCATTTCCCCCAACCTTGTGGGTATGCATTTTGAGCGTCTTATCGGGTGTATGCATACACCCGCGCTAAGGTCGTGGCCATTATCTGATGTAATGAGCCGAGGATATCCAGGATACGGTAGTTAACCTCCGATGTTTAAGTTATCAAACAAAACTGATTAAAACAGAATATGCGGATTTACTAGCCACAAACGGGCATTCGATTGATCCCATTTCGGGATCAAGCGGTAATAATATACCGTAACCCAAGCCCATATTGAGGAAATAAGTCGAGAGTATTTACCTGAGCTAATCTTCGTTTAATTTTAATAACTCAGCCGTACACAAAACCACTAAGTGCAGATAGCATTTACCGGCAAGTCTATAGTCTGGCTTATGGCATAAGCTAACCAATTAAATACTAACGGCCTTATTTAAGTCATAGACTTAGACCGAGTAGCGTACAAGATCAAAACGTATAACGCTTGATCAAACGATGATTGGATAGAATGTAGTTTAAACCCGGCAAGTACCTTGACTTGTATAATTATGGGTAAACTATAAACATTCTGGATTTTGAGATTTAAAATTGTCACACCCTCAATTTCCACTAGCGGAGTTTTACCGCGAGGCATGCGATCAAACCAGAATCTCAGACACTAGCAATATCGAACGACTCTATATGATTTATTTAAACGTTTTCCAAAAATATTTGTTGTATACATTCATAGTAATTTTCAAAATATAAAGGTTTCAAAGTTTAGCTGAAGCATTAAAGTAAAGTAACGGGCGCCAACATAAACGCCAAAACCAAAATCCAAAAAATTATTCGTAAATAAAGACTCGATAAAAATGTCTTGATCAATGCAAGTGAGTGCACCTAGCGCTCCTAGCGTCCTGAGAAACATGCAAAGAAACAAGTGTCAACATTAAAGAAGAGTGAGTTCACAGGTTTTTATAAGTTCACAAGTTCGGTTTAAAAGATTGTTTTTCTCCGTTATCCCTAACCCGGGATAACGACATAGTTCCATTATTCCTAACCTGGAATAATCATGTTGGTTCGTAAATAAGTTCAATGTTAACGTGTAGGTAGCGAGCCTAAAGTTACGTCACATAAGAGTTCGCGATCGAAGCTGACTGTTGTTTCCTCTGTATTGCCAGGTCTATCACTGTCCATGGCGAAAGTTAGGCCAAATTAATCACCCGTTGACCATTCCCGGTCGGGTAGCGCGACTAGCTCGGGTGGGGATTGTCGGGCCCAGTAGTACTACTATAATTTCCCCGCTATCTAACCCAATACTAACGATCCGAGAGTTGGTTGAGGACTTCCATGATAAAGCTACTTAATGACCATAACATACATTAACATTAACTTAGTTACCGAATAGTTAACGGCGTTAATTTCGCATAACGTAAAAGATAGAGTTGTAGAGCGTATACATGTTTCTCCCCCTGTTGTTCAAAACCGGATAAAATAGGGGCCGTGAACTCACCTTAAATTGCTCGGTTAGAATAAACGCAAAAGAAGCAAATGATGGAACCATTAATCGCGTCCTAACATATCAACCGATTTAAAGTTAGTGTGTGAACACACTGACACAAAACCCTACGCACAACTAACACACAGTACGACACACGTAATAACCAATTCGAAACCATAATCATGCATGCAAACTGTAACATCCGTCAAAAACGGATTTACCAAACCCGCTCCGTTTATCAACCGAACAGTCAGTCAAAATTTTCGTTGCGAATTAAATGCCCAAAATATTTTTAAACGATCCGTAATCAATTATTATACGCGAACATATATTTAGTTTTTGAAAAACTGTCAAAAAACGCAAAATAAAAATGATTTGTTTCAGCCGGGTTTCGAACCCGGGTCTGTACCGAGTCACTCAGTGACTTATCTTCACACACACAAACCACTGCGCCGCTAGTCATGTTTGATGAATAATAGAATCATTTATTTGATATAGTGACTTTACAAATTCAAAACCGGTACCCAATCGTTTCAGTCGTCGGAATCCCGGATTATACGCGAGTCTTAACACCAATTTACGTTATAACGTAAACCTTTAATCACATATCGGTTATAACCGATGTTTGAAGTCCGCGACACATTTCAAAACCGCCGGAAAACTTAAACCGACGAACCCAGTCCGAAATCAGACCAAATACATCTCATTTTTCCCCTATAAATTCAACCACAACCGTCTACAAACACTTTCGCACAAAAATCACATCTTTTCACGGCGTATTTTCACTCGCCGGAACTTTCCTGTTTTTCGCCGGAAAACCGTGTTTTAATCCCTGAGCTTTATTGAATCCCCTAAACCTTCACCGAAGTCACCCTTACCTTTTTCCAAGTTTTCTGGAGACTAGCTACTACAAGGAAAACGTCGCCGGAGTTGTTTTTCTGTCGCCGGAATTCTGCCGGAAAACAGAGGAAACGAGTCGGTATACCTCACGCTTATTTTCCTTTCTTTTTACTTCTATATTACCAGTAATTAACCTAAAACGCTAAGAAACCGATTTAAAATCTCGAACCAGTCTGTCACCGATTCTGGTTATTCTTTCAGTGAAGAAGATGAAGACTTGTTATCATATAAGTTTAATTAAAATCATGAAATTAATCGGGTTAGACACACAGTCCAGCGGTGGACTGTGTGCACATATAAAACGCAAGACGTCTCAAGTTCGATTCCCGGTTCACACACGTTGCCTTAATAAAAATCAAGTTTTTGTTTAACTGAACCGGATCGCCTTAGTTATATGTTAAGTATATTGATAACCAGAATAATAACCAAGTTAGACACACAGTCCAGCGGTGGACTGTGCGTTTGTTTATATTACTGGTCACGAGTTCGAGTCCGGTCTTCAGCACCGACTCGGACAATTAACTCTTCTTTTAAATAAGGCAGAAAAGGAAATATCTATTTTGTATTTAAATATAATAAAAACCGAATAATATAACATGTTGAACACACAGTCCAGCGGTGGACTGTGTGTTGGATTGAACCACAGGTCCCGGGTTCGAGACCTGTGGTGTGCATGACCGTTTCGTTTAAACCGTTTTTAAAATAAAAAGGATTTCTGTTTAAAATAATTAGTGTATATATATAATTAAAATCGGATATATAACGGGTTAGACACGTAGCTCAGTTGGTAGAGCTGCGTGCACGCGTACGAGAGGTCTCGGGTTCGAGCCTCACTCAGCGCACAATAAACTGTCAACGAACCGGTCAACGGTCAGGTCAACGGTCAACCGGCCGGTCAACGGTCAGAAAAAAAAAAAAAAATTTTTTTTATTTATTTTTATTTAATTATTTTAATTAAAAATCAATTATAAATACTTAAAAATAACATTTTTAAGATTAGAAAATAGTTTCAAACTCACAAAAATACACCCAACAATACTATTAAAATAGTTTAATAAAATCCGTTTACTCACCAAACCATAATGCGATTTATCTAGGTTAAATCTCACTCGTGGTTAAAACCACTTCGCGTGCATTCATCATCATCAACCGAACGCACCCACTGTGAGTGAATCTTACAAATCCCCTTTTTAAATTACACGTTTTGGGGTGTGTCATGTGTTTTGAATTAATTAATTTATTTATTTAAACTTGTGCCATACCACATCATGACTTAAACTTAGATTGATTTATTGTTGTGATTTATTTATATTCCGTTTGTCAAATTACATGAAACTCATACATTAAGCCCATCAGTTCCTCGTGGGAATCGAGTAGAACATCGCGTGCTTCAATTCAAATTCATTATTATTCATGTGTGTATCATTGAGTTTATATTGTTTGTGGTTGTGTTATTCATATAATCATGTTTATGCAATTCATTCATCAGGCCCCTCAGCTCCTCGTGAGAGACGAGTTGAGCATCGCGTGCCTTTAATTGTTCCATTATTATTCATGAGTGTTTCATTTAACATATTACGATCGTTGATCAAGTTACCTCTAATTTTATTCATGTTTGGTTGTGCACATATTTCATAATCAATTTAAATAAATTGTTCAAATGTTTTCCATAGGATTCACTCGCCAACATTATGTTGATCCAAAAACCTTTTACACATGATACAGGTGAACAGGTTGAAGCAAGGATAACATAGGATATGCCTTAGAAGAGAACAAAGGAGTTAGATTGTTAGTTAGATCATGTTGTATCACTATTGTAAACTTTCATTTAATTCGTATTAATGAATATGAAACATTTAATAAATGTCATGAGCTTTGATGATAACCCAATCATGCCCCGATCACCTTATCCGCTGCGGGTCGGGGTGTGACAGATTGGTATCAGAGCCATGACTATAGGGATATAGGATAGGTTATTAGACCCTTAGAGCCTATACTATAGTCTGCCTAAATTTTAAATTGATTAGGTGGTTACATACAAACTTGTGATATTTATTTGTTTCATATTTGTTTACATTTCAGTCAAACATACATGCTCATATACATGTTCATTATACATATATACATATTCATTATACATATATCGATGTTCATGTGTTCAATTTATTTTCATACTCTCGCTATCCAAAGATTTTATGCAATTTTCAATTCTCATCAAAGTAAGTTCTGCGACGGGCATGTAGTAACTGGAAGGGTACAAGTACCGGTAGTCGGAACGTCCTGTCTAGGCTGGCATTCGTATAAATCCAATATAACGGACCAGTTTGCCTACCTGGGGACCAACGATGAGAGTACGAAGGACCTATTAGGCCAAAGCATGCCACACCAAACGTCGTTCGAACTAACCCTACCTTGAGGTGTCACCGTGTCTACACCTGGACACATTCCGAACATCACACGTTGTATACATATTTCTCGATTTTCACCGGGTTTTGTGTACGCAACCAGGCAGAAACCGTGCGAACCATATGAAAAACCGGTAATTCATGGGGGCCCACATGATTACATAAGGTAAAGTATGGCGGCACGACGGGCCTAACAGCGAGCAAAGCCCAAGACATCCTATGGATGTAGTATTTTTGTATAATTATTTTATGAATGTTCATTCTTGAATGCGACCCACGATCTCAAAAGCATCCAACTCATACCCTTGTCATGTATTCATTGTAGATGTCTTCTAACCTCGCCCGTAGGAAGACGAGAGCAAGAAAAGCCCGCGATCGCATGGCTACCTTAATCGCTCAACAAATGGCTGCCTTAATACCTAACATTGTAATCCAAGTTCAACAAGCACTTACCAATAATCCTGTCAATCAAGCAAACCAAAACATTTTCAACTCTTCCCCAAATACCACTAAATGCACCTACAAGCATTTCAAATCATGCGACCCTCCGAAATATAAAGGGACTGAAGGTGTCACCGCACTCCTCCATTGGTTTGAAGAAATGGAGAATACTTTTCTAAATTGCGATTGCCCTGATGATCGCAAAGTGCGTTATGCTACCGGTCGATTATATGGGATAGCACTTACTTGGTGGAACACAGAGAAGGCAAAACAAGGTGTGGAAGATGCTATGTCTTTAACTTGGAACGAATTGAAGGAAATCATGACCAGACGATTTTGCCCAAGGAGTGAAATCAAGAAGCTAGAAGATGAATTCTACTCATTGAAGCAAGTGGAAGGAGACCACACCACCTACAACAAAAGGTTCCTTGAATTACAACAAATGGTTCCCAACATGTTTACTCCCCTCTACCGTTTGATCGAGCACTACATTCGTGGTCTTCCGTCAAAGATTCAAGACCCTGTGATAAGTACCAAGCCTGCAACTTTGGAAGCAGCCATGGAGCTAGCAACAGAGCTCACCGAGAACCGAATCCGAAACAAAGACTTCAAGGAGGAGAAGAAGAAGGATAAAGAATCGACTGAAACCTCCGAATCCCCTTCTCAAACCGAATCCCCTTCTCAAACCGAATCCCCTTCTCAACCCGAATCCCCTTCTCAAACCGAATCCCCTTCTCAACCCGAATCCCCTTCTCAAACCGAATCCCCTTCTCAACCCGAATCCCCTTCTCAAACCGAATCCCCTTCTCAACCCGAATCCCCTTCTCAACCCAAACCTAAGAGAAGAAGAGTCAGGCGACTTTTCGCTGCGACCCAACGAAATCAACCAGTTTTTCACGCTATACCCATCCGAGCTGTCCCAATCACCCAAGTGGCACCCAACTCAGCTTACCCAAATAAGAAACCGTATCTTGGACCTCACCCTCGATGCAACAACTGTTTTTACCACCATCCCCTTACTTTACCTTGCCGGCTATGTACAACTTGTGGACGTTATGGTCATTTGAGCAATGTTTGTCGCACCTTTCAAGACCAAACCTTTTTCCCTACTCAAAACATGGCCCAAACTTATCACCAACCCCAACACCCCATGTTCCCATATGCACGAGCTTGCTTCAATTGTGGCGACCCTACCCACTTTAGAAACACATGCCCTCAATTGGTTAATGTTATCAACACTCAAGCCCAATCAAACCCAGTTAACCAAGTAAACCAAGAAAACCCAACCGCTATGCCGCCAGCAAGAGAAAGAGTTTTCAATATCAACGCCAATCCTGTCGAAGATAATGACGGCCCGAACGAAGATACTCAGCTAGTCCTTTTCGCCGAAGATCCAGATTCAACTCCTATTGTTTAGTTTTTCTTTATCACATGTGTAGACTGTTAGAGTAATTATGGTATATTATATATTATATATTGTTTTCAGTATACGATTTTGCTGAGGCCGTGGCTCCCCATCCATCGAGGTTGAGTTGGATCCCCATTTTATTATGTGGTTGATCTTGGCGTGCCCGCACGATCGGCTCCGTTTGTTGAGCCTTGATCGGTTACGTAATATTTATTCTCATTTCAGTACATGCAATATGCTCGGCTCCGTTTGATTGAGCCTTGAGTACACATATTTATTCTCATTTCAGTACATGCAATATGCTCGGCTCCGTTTGATTGAGCCTTGAGTACACAGATTTATTCTCATTTCCAGTTCATGCAATACGCTCGGCTCCGTTTGATTGAGCCTTGAGCACACATACAATTTCATTATCAGTATCTTGTGGTTGTGGTGTTTGTAGTAGAGTCGCATCGAACTAACCATAACTTGCGGATAAAGTCAATGAAAATTTGACAAGAATATGGTGGATACGCCGCTGGTACTTCCTATATATAAGTATTCTTGTCAAATAATCGGAGGCATTATCAGGCGGTTATGAGAGGTTCCATGCATAGGCTGTTTGTGTGGTTAAGTTATTCATATACAATACATTCAATATGTTCGGCTCCGTTTGATTGAGCCTTGAGCACACAATTTCATTTTCAGTACATGCAATACGATCGGCTCCGTTCGATTGAGCCTTGATCGCACAGATATGTTTCATTTCAGTAATTTATGTTTGTTGTATTGATTGTAGAGTTATAGGACTAATCATAATTCACTGTTAAAACCAATGAAAATTTGACAAGAATATGGTGGATACGCCGCTGGTACTTCCTATATATAAGTATTCTTGTCAAAGGATCAGAGCCATTAACGGATGGTTATGAGAAGTTCTATGTAGGATTTATTAGTTTCTTGGTAACCAATCATAACTTGTGGATAAAACTAATGAAAATTTGGCAAGAATATGGTGGATACGCCGCTGGTACTTCCTATATATAAGTATTCTTGCCAAAGGATCAGAGGCATTATCAGGCGGTTATGAGAAGTTCCATGTAGGATTTATTATTGCCTTGGTTGGAATTTGTGATACATTTATATCATCATGTTATTTAAAGAGATTGGATTGTATTCCATTTCTACATAAATTAACCTCTCATCATAACAAACGAGAGAGGAACTTCCATCATTCAAACATATATGTTATCAGAATGTGGATTCAAATATTTGCTGTTGAGTTTATTCATGTTCAAATATTCGCTGATGTGTCTATATTTGCTGTTGTGTTTATTCATGTTCAAATATTCGCTGATGTGTCTATTCATGTTCGAATCTTTGCTGTTGTGTTTTTATTTATGTTCCATGTAGATTGTAGTGTTAGAAGTTTTGCCTTAGGATATAGTTATATTTTTCCCAAACGTATCTAAACTTTTATGAACGATATCATTTTTAGAGAATCATTCCTGTTTACCAATATTCATACAGTAGGCAACAAAAAGCGATTTCTGAATAGGGTACTTAACCTTTACAAGGAACGTTACCGCCTCGAACAAAAACTTAAACCCTCATTTTTCTGAGCATACAACTGTCAAACAAAACATCATCATTCTTATAGTCAAAATATATCATTATTTAAATTTCGGGACGAAATTTCTAAAAAGCAGGGGATACTGTAACATCCGTCAAAAACGGATTTACCAAACCCGCTCCGTTTATCAACCGAACAGTCAGTCAAAATTTTCGTTGCGAATTAAATGCCCAAAATATTTTTAAACGATCCGTAATCAATTATTATACGCGAACATATATTTAGTTTTTGAAAAACTGTCAAAAAACGCAAAATAAAAATGATTTGTTTCAGCCGGGTTTCGAACCCGGGTCTGTACCGAGTCACTCAGTGACTTATCTTCACACACACAAACCACTGCGCCGCTAGTCATGTTTGATGAATAATAGAATCATTATTTGATATAGTGACTTTACAAATTCAAAACCGGTGCCCAATCGTTTCAGTCGTCGGAATCCCGGATTATACGCGAGTCTTAACACCAATTTACGTTATAACGTAAACCTTTAATCACATATCGGTTATAACCGATGTTTGAAGTCCGCGACACATTTCAAAACCGCCGGAAAACTTAAACCGACGAACCCAGTCCGAAATCAGACCAAATACATCTCATTTTTCCCCTATAAATTCAACCACAACCGTCTACAAACACTTTCGCACAAAAATCACATCTTTTCACGGCGTATTTTCACTCGCCGGAACTTTCCTGTTTTTCGCCGGAAAACCGTGTTTTAATCCCTGAGCTTTATTGAATCCCCTAAACCTTCACCGAAGTCACCCTTACCTTTTTCCAAGTTTTCTGGAGACTAGCTACTACAAGGAAAACGTCGCCGGAGTTGTTTTTCTGTCGCCGGAATTCTGCCGGAAAACAGAGGAAACGAGTCGGTATACCTCACGCTTATTTTCCTTTCTTTTTACTTCTATATTACCAGTAATTAACCTAAAACGCTAAGAAACCGATTTAAAATCTCGAACCAGTCTGTCACCGATTCTGGTTATTCTTTCAGTGAAGAAGATGAAGACTTGTTATCATATAAGTTTAATTAAAATCATGAAATTAATCGGGTTAGACACACAGTCCAGCGGTGGACTGTGTGCACATATAAAACGCAAGACGTCTCAAGTTCGATTCCCGGTTCACACACGTTGCCTTAATAAAAATCAAGTTTTTGTTTAACTGAACCGGATCGCCTTAGTTATATGTTAAGTATATTGATAACCAGAATAATAACCAAGTTAGACACACAGTCCAGCGGTGGACTGTGCGTTTGTTTATATTACTGGTCACGAGTTCGAGTCCGGTCTTCAGCACCGACTCGGACAATTAACTCTTCTTTTAAATAAGGCAGAAAAGGAAATATCTATTTTGTATTTAAGTATAATAAAAACCGAATAATATAACATGTTGAACACACAGTCCAGCGGTGGACTGTGTGTTGGATTGAACCACAGGTCCCGGGTTCGAGACCTGTGGTGTGCATGACCGTTTCGTTTAAACCGTTTTTAAAATAAAAAGGATTTCTGTTTAAAATAATTAGTGTATATATATAATTAAAATCGGATATATAACGGGTTAGACACGTAGCTCAGTTGGTAGAGCTGCGTGCACGCGTACGAGAGGTCTCGGGTTCGAGCCTCACTCAGCGCACAATAAACTGTCAACGAACCGGTCAACGGTCAGGTCAACGGTCAACCGGCCGGTCAACGGTCAGAAAAAAAAAAAAATTTTTTTTTTATTTATTTTTATTTAATTATTTTAATTAAAAATCAATTATAAATACTTAAAAATAACATTTTTAAGATTAGAAAATAGTTTCAAACTCACAAAAATACACCCAACAATACTATTAAAATAGTTTAATAAAATCCGTTTACTCACCAAACCATAATGCGATTTATCTAGGTTAAATCTCACTCGTGGTTAAAACCACTTCGCGTGCATTCATCATCATCAACCGAACGCACCCACTGTGAGTGAATCTTACAAATCCCCTTTTTAAATTACACGTTTTGGGGTGTGTCATGTGTTTTGAATTAATTAATTTATTTATTTAAACTTGTGCCATACCACATCATGACTTAAACTTAGATTGATTTATTGTTGTGATTTATTTATATTCCGTTTGTCAAATTACATGAAACTCATACATTAAGCCCATCAGTTCCTCGTGGGAATCGAGTAGAACATCGCGTGCTTCAATTCAAATTCATTATTATTCATGTGTGTATCATTGAGTTTATATTGTTTGTGGTTGTGTTATTCATATAATCATGTTTATGCAATTCATTCATCAGGCCCCTCAGCTCCTCGTGAGAGACGAGTTGAGCATCGCGTGCCTTTAATTGTTCCATTATTATTCATGAGTGTTTCATTTAACATATTACGATCGTTGATCAAGTTACCTCTAATTTTATTCATGTTTGGTTGTGCACATATTTCATAATCAATTTAAATAAATTGTTCAAATGTTTTCCATAGGATTCACTCGCCAACATTATGTTGATCCAAAAACCTTTTACACATGATACAGGTGAACAGGTTGAAGCAAGGATAACATAGGATATGCCTTAGAAGAGAACAAAGGAGTTAGATTGTTAGTTAGATCATGTTGTATCACTATTGTAAACTTTCATTTAATTCGTATTAATGAATATGAAACATTTAATAAATGTCATGAGCTTTGATGATAACCCAATCATGCCCCGATCACCTTATCCGCTGCGGGTCGGGGTGTGACACAAAGTATCACCATACAAAATAACGATCAAACCAACTTGTCAAAAACACAGGATAACTCATACAACACTTAGGTACACACAAACGCAAGTTATCATGTTTCAGCTTGTACGCTCATAACTGGGCTGTTTTCGAGGATTTTTATAAAATAGTTCCAACGTTCCAAAAATTCCAATTTTTTTTACAGGAGGTGTCAATTAGACTGTAGAATTTTGTGTAAAATTTTCAAATCCTAAATCTTTACCAATTATATATAAACATTTATATACTAGGCTGCAGTCAGATTCGTCGCTTTCTGACTGCAGTTCACGAGAAAAATTAATTAAAAATCATCGTTCATCCAATTAACAAAATTCCAGTGGGAGATTTTCGGAACCTAACTCCATACAGACTATGAGATCCGACTCGATAAACAACCTGCAAATTCTGCAGAATTTACGCAGCTTCAGCTGCTGCACTAAATGACCATTTAAAAATAGCAAACGAACTCAGAAAAATATGAATCCAGCTCCATTTGAAGAGTTTTTCAAAAATACACGTTTTAGACTTCAGAAAATCCACTTTTCGATAAGTAATGATCAGGTTACAGTCAACTGAAGTTGGCTGTAAATGTCAATCAGCTTACCGTTTTCGACTTTATCGCATTAGAACATGTTTAAACGGTCATGACGCTTAGTTGTATTGATTAACAACAGGTTAACTTGTCAAATATCATCAATATATCAATATTCATGCAAACCCTAAATATATATCATGATCTTTATCGATAAAACGCAGCCTACGATTTTAGTATTCAACATATCATCACAACCGCAAAGATTCGCATAAACTAATCATACACCGCAACACTTTTTCATAGTAATAATCATACAAGCACATAATCATGATCAAGATTACACAAAACCTAGTGTGAATCGCAATACAATTAAACCCTAACCTTGAAACGATGATGATTAGCGAACCGAGACAAGCTTGGAATCGATCCGATAGTGTATAACTTGCGCGACCGAGAGAGAGGGGGGGGCTGCCGTCGACTTCACTAGGGTATTAGGGTTTTGTTTTTTTTATCACAACATGCATGTATGTATACATAAAGGGGGTCGCATAGGGGGCGGTTTGGGTTGGTTCCTTGGGCCGCAAGGGTGGGCCGCAAGGAAGTGTGGGCCGCAAGGGGGTATGGGTGGCGGGTTGGGTTTGCTTGGTCGCAAAGTCGAAACGTTTCACAGGCTTGGTTCGGTTTATAAATAGAAGTTACTAAAATATTATCGCGACACGGAGTTTATAAAATATTAAATCACGTATTTGGAGTGAGACGCAATAGATTCACAAACGTCTAGTAACACATAGCACGTAATTCAGATATAACCCGTCTAATAACACATAGCACGTAATTCACCCTATAGATTCACAAAGTTAGCATAGTTATTGCGAGCGTGTAATTTAATTCTCCGAATTAAATCAGAGTAGGAGTGAATAACCATAAAGTAGCGCGTTTAAGATACCTGAAAACCCGGGATGTCACATTATCCCCATGTTGAAAGAATTTTCGTCCTGAAAATTGAGTAAACGCGGTTTAGAATGCAACGCACAAAAGTTCAGTTTGTTAGAATGGTACAAGTAAATCCCAGGCTGTCATATCATCCCCATGTTGAAAGAATTTCGTCCCGAAATTCAGTTGGCGGTAACGTCAGATTGCTGCTCAGCTGCAAAAAGGTGTGGATATTTGCTTTTCATTTGGTCCTCTCTTTCCCACGTGAACTCCGGTCCACGCTTAGAGTTCCAACGAACCTTGACGATTGGTATCTTGTTGTGCCTTCGAGTCTTAATCTCACGGTCCATGATCTCGATAGGTTGTTCCACAAAATGCAGTTGCTCATCCACTTGAATCTCATCCAATGGAATGACTAGGGTCTCATCTGATAGGCACTTCTTCAGATTGGACAAGTGAAAAACGTTGTGAACTCCACTGAGTTCGGCAGGAAGGTCTAACTGATAAGCTACGGGCCCGATACGCTTCGAAATCACAAATGGGCCTACATACCGTGGATTTAGTTTGCCTCGTTTCCCAAAATGAATTACACCTTTCCAGGGTGACACTTTCAGTAGGACGCGGTCGCCTACTTGAAATTAGAGCGGTTTGCGTCGTTGATCAGCGTAACTTTTCTGTCGATCCCGTGCCGCTGCCATGCGGTTTCTGATTTGCACAATCTTTTCAATAGCCTCAAGTATCAACTCAGGACCTGTGAGTTGACTGTCACCGACTTCTGCCCAACCGACCGGTGATCTACATTTGCGACCGTATAATGCTTCAAAGGGTGCTGCCTGAATACTCGTATGGTAACTGTTGTTATACGAGAATTCCACCAAAGGCAGATGGATTTCCCAACTGATCCCGAAGTCTACCACGCATGCCCTAAGCATGTCCTCCAAGGTCTGAATGGTCCTTTCACTTTGACCATCCGTCTGAGGGTGGTAAGTTGTGCTCATATCTAAGCGTGTACCCAACGCTTTCTGAAGTGACCGCCAAAAGTTGGACGTGAAACGAGTATCTCTGTCTGAGATGATGGACGTTGGAACCCCGTGCCGAGAAACTACTTCCTTAATGTAGATGTGAGTCAACTTATCCATCTTATATGTTTCTTTGGTTGCTAGGAAGTGTGCAGACTTAGTTAGACGATCCACGATTACCCAGATGGTATCGCAACCACCCGGAGTTCGCGGGAGTTTAGTGATAAAGTCCATTGAGTTCTGTTCCCATTTCCACACTGGGATCTCAGGTTGTTGAAGTAGCCCTGATGGCTTCTGGTATTCCACCTTGACTTTCGCACAAGTCAAACACTTGCTCACGTAGGTGGCTATATCCGCTTTCATGTTGGGCCACCAGTACGCGGCTTTAAGGTCTTGATACATCTTATCCGAACCAGGATGGACAGAGTATCGGGATTTGTGAGCTTCGTCCATAACTAGCTTCCTGAGGTTTCCGTAGAGAGGTACCCATACGATTCATGAAATGTCACACCCCGACCCGCAGCGGAATAAGAGTCGGGGCATAATTGGGTTATCACCAAAGCTCATGATGTTTACTAAAATGTTTCATATTTATTAAATTCAAATTACAACTCAAATGTTCAAATCAAATCCATACAATTACAAGAAAAATGAAACTAAGTAAAACAATTGAAAACTTAAGCTGATTTATTCTTCTAAGTCTTCCTATGTGTTTCTTGCCTCAACTGGATCACCTGTATCATGTGTAAAATGGGGGATATTTTGGGTCAACAAAAGTTGGCGAGTGAACCTTGATAAAACATTGTTATTAACTGTTTGTTGTATTTAATATTGAAAATTTGTGCAATAATCACATGTGAGCAAACATATATAAATAAACAATACACAAACCACATTGGATGAGTAAATGACATAAATGATGATGTATTTGAGATCAAGGCTCAATCAAACGGAGCCGATCGAATAACATGAATGATGATGATGTATGTGAGATCAAGACTCAATCAAACGGAGCCGATCGAATGAGGCACCTGTACTCAACCCGTATCCCACGGGGAGCTGATGGGCCTAATGAAATGCTTGCACTGAAAATGATAAATCCAAACTGAACATAATTCACACAACAATTTGTACACATTGATACACAATAGATCACAGATATGATGAATGCACAAGTGTTAATATTTATATAATAACAGAATTGTACGACACATGATACACCCCAAAACGTGATTAAAACGAGGAATTTGTAGAGATTCACTCACATTGGGTGCGTTCTTTTGATGACGTTGGATGCGCACGAGTTTTGGGATTTGATCGACGAGGAAAGCTAACCTAAATAATAACGAAAGTGGTTCGGTAAATAAATAGATTTTAATTCATAATCTTAATAGGGTTTTTAGATTCATTTTTGTGAGTTTAAGGACGTTTTCTAACTTTAAAAATATTATTTTTAAGTATTTTTAATTGATTTTTAAATTAAATAAATAAATAAAAAGAAATAAAAATTTTGACTTTTTTGACCGTTGACCAGACCGTTGACCGTTGACCGGACCGTTGACCGGTCGGACTGTGGTTAAGTGTGCGCTGGGTGAGGTTCGAACCCGAGACCTCTTGTACGCGTGCACGCAGTTCTACCAACTGAGCTACGTGTCTAACCCGAAATATTCTCTGTTTTAATTATATATATATATACTAATTAATTGTTATTTTTATTGGGTTAATATTAAAATGATTTAAAATGGCCGAACCGCTTGCAGGGACCCGGAGTCGAACTCGTGTCCTTCAGTTCGTATGCGCACAACCCAACCAGTTGGGCTGTGTGTCTAATCTGTTTAACTTACGGTTTATATTACTCTTATAAACATGTTGTGGCTTGTTTTGATTCAGTTTTAAAAAGGTTGGTTTTAATTCTGAAAGTCGGTACGTTGTAAGATTCGAACTCGGGACGTGCGTTTATGTTTGCACACAGTCCACCGCTGGACTGTGTGTCTAACCCGGTTAATCATTCAGTTTTAATTATACTTAAACACATTTCGACTTCGTCTTCTTCATTTATAAAGACACAGAACAAAGGTGACCGACTGTTCTTGTTTAAATTGGTCATCTATCATATAGTTGATTGAATTAAAATGGACAGAGAGGGTTACGGAATCGAATGTACCGATTAGAATGTTTTCTTCAGAATTCCGGCAAGGGCCGTCGGCTCTGATTTGTGACTTCCGTCTGAGTGAATCAATTAACAGTTTTGATCAACGAGTTGTGAAATTAGGTTACTAAACAAGGGATATCAGGGGGTTTATGATTGTACCGATTCACAGCGAGACTTCGCAATTTCCAGTGATTTTCCGGCGAGTGCAGAAATTCCCGGCAACGTTGTCTGAGTCGGATTCTGGTTGAACGATTTATGTTATTACTTGTCTAATAATGGATTGAAAACGAAAGTGTCGAGACATTTACCGATTTGGTGTAAGTCTCGGTTTTCCGGCGAATGCAGAATATCTCCGGCGAGTGCTAAAGCTTCGAGAAATTGTGCGCTTTTGAGCGAAAAGATTACCAGAGGTTTGGGTGGGTATTTATAAGGAAGAATCAGGATGAATTGAGTCCGAATTTGGTCTTGATTCGAGGTCAAGGTTTCTCCGGCGGTTACGACCGCAATTTACTGCTAGACGTCGGTTGTAACCGATGTCGACGTCGGTTATAACGTTATAGTCAAAAGGAAAATGGCTAAACTCGCGGATTGCCGGATTTTCCGGCGATTACAAGTTCTGCCGCGCTGAAGTCCGGTTTTGAATTCGAGATTTAATTTAAGTATAATTTGTTTCAGTATATACACAAAAGATTCATGTGGCGGAGCGGTGTGTTGTTTGTTTGATGAACCGGCTGACCCGGGTTCGAAACCCGGCAGCTTCCTTTATTTTTATTCTTCACTCGTTTTTATTGTTTATTAATTATAGTTTTTAAATTATAAAATATTTATTAATTATGTATCGTTTAAAATTAATTTGAGCAATAAATGTGAAATGAAAAATTATGACTGGATATTCGATTAATAAACGAAGCGGGTTTGGAAAACCCGTTTTTCGACGGATGTTACAGTATCCCCTACTTTTAGAAATTTCGTCCCGAAATTTAAGTAGTAGTGGTAACAGGAAAAAGGTGCGGGTATTTCTCGCGCATTGAGTCTTCTCGTTTCGACTCCCAGCGTACCCTGACAATTGGAATATGACTTCGTCTTAAACGCTTCTCTCCGAAGTCCATGATTTCTACTGGTCTTTCAATGAAGTGCATAGATTCATCGATCTGAATTTTTTTCTCGAGGAATATGGAGGTTTTCATCGGCGAGGCACTTTTTCAAGTTTGATACGTGGAATGTGGGATAAATTCTGTTGAGTTCTTCTGGTAAGTCAAGCTTGTATGCTACAGGACCTACTCTTTCGAGTATTTTGAAAGGTCCTACGTAGCGTGGTGCTAGCTTGCCCTTCTGGCCAAAATGAACTACTCCCTTCCACGGTGATACTTTTAAAAGTACTTGATCACCAATGTTAAACTCTAAGGGCTTTCGTCGTTTGTCTGCATAACTCTTTTGACGACTTTGTGCCGCTAGAAGATTGTTTCGAATTTGATGGATCTTGTCTGTTGTTTCTTGAATTAATTCTGGACGGTGATTTGTGCTTCTCCAATTTCGTGCCAACATACTGGAGATCGGCACTTACGACCATATAAAGCTTCGAAAGGAGCCATGCCGATACTTGAGTGATAACTATTGTTGTACGAAAATTCAACTAATGGTAGATGAGAGTCCCAATTTCCCTTGAAGTCTATGACACATGCTCGAAGCATGTCTTCAAGAGTTTGGATGGTGCGTTCAGATTATCCATCAGTTTGAGGATGAAAAGCGGTACTGAGGTCTAATCGTGTACCCAAGGCGGTTTGTACGGCTCGCCATGTTCGTGAAGTGAAACGACCATCATGGTCTGAAATGATGCTTAAAGGTACACCATGACGGCTTACAATCTCGCTGATGTAGATACGAGCTAACTTCTCGTTCTTGAAGTCCTCGCGAATCGGAATGAAGTGAGCTGATTTTGTAAGACGATCAATGATCACCCATATGGTGTCATACCCACTGGAGGTGCGAGGTAACCCAGTAATGAAGTCCATGGTTATGTTTTCCCACTTCCATACAGGTATTTCAGGTTGGGTTAGAAGTCCTGAAGGTCTTTGATGTTCAGCTTTTACTTTGGAACAGGTAAGGCACTTGGAAACAAAAACAGCGATATCCTTTTTCATGCCCGGCCACCAGTAGGTGTATCGTAGGTCTTGATACATCTTTTCGGCTCCTGGTTGTACAGAGTATCGTGTTTTGTGCACCTCATCCATGAGGAAATCACGAAGGTTATCGCGATCAGGAATCCATATGTGATTTAGATAGTATAGAATACCATCAGATTTGGTTTCGATTTTAAGTTCTGCTCCACATGACAGCTCATCGCGTACGTCGTTTTCTGTTACTGAAACATGTTGAGCTTCTCAGGTTCGATCTTTGATGTCGGTTATGATTTGCGAACATAGAAGATGAATGGAGTTCGCATAACCCTTTCAACTGAGTGCATCAGCCACTACGTTTGCCTTTCCAGGATGATATCGAATTTCACAGTCGTAGTCGTTAAGAAGTTCGACCCATCTTCGTTGCCTCATATTCAACTCCTTTTGGTTGAAGATATGTTGGAGACTCTTGTGGTCAGTGTATATTTCACACTTGGTACCGTAGAGGTAATGTCTCCATATCTTGAGAGCGAACACAACGGCTCCAAGTTCTAGGTCGTGAGTGGTGTAGTTCTTTTCATGAACTTTGAGTTGCCTAGAAGCATAGGCTATCACTTTTCCACTTTGCATCAGTACACAGCCTAATCCTTGCCCTGACGCGTCGCAATAAACCACGAAGTCATCACAACCCTCAGGGAGTGTGAGGATAGGTGCGTCACAGAGTTTTTCCTTTAGAGATTGGAAAGCTTCTTCTTGTTTAGGTCCCCATATGAAGGGTTTTCCTTTATGAGTCAAAGCCGTGAGTGGTACAGCAATACGGGAGAAATTGGCGATGAAGCGTCGATAGTAACCAGCCAAACCAAGAAATGACCTTAGTTCGGTAGGGGTACGTGGCGCTTGCCATTCCTGTACTGCCTTGATTTTTTAAGGATCAACATGAATTCCCTTGTCATTGACGACGTGTCCAAGGAATTGTACTTCCCTTAACCAGAATTCACATTTCGAGAACTTAGCATACAGCTTTTCAGTCTTTAAGAGTGTAAGGATGAGCCTAAGGTGTCGTTCATGATCGGATTTAGACTTTGAGTAGATGAGGATGTCGTCGATGAAGACTATGACAAAACGGTCGAGGTAGGGTTTGCATACCCTATTCATTAGATCCATGAAGACAGCTGGGGCGTTGGTTAAACCAAACGGCATGACCATGAATTCATAATGACCATAACGAGTTCGGAAGGCGGTCTTCGGGACGTCTTCTTCATGTACTCTGAGTTGATGATAACCAGAACGAAGGTCGATTTTTGAAAAATAGGTGGCGCCTTGAAGTTGGTCTAGAAGGTCATCGATGCGAGGTAATGGGTAGCGGTTCTTGACCGTTAACTTGTTGAGTTCTCTGTAGTCGATACACATGCGAAACGTTCCATCTTTCTTCTTCACAAAAAGAACAGGTGCACCCCAAGGCGATGAGCTAGGACGTATGAATCCTTTGTCAATCAGCTCTTGCAGTTGACTGGCCAGCTCTTGCATTTCGGATGGGGCTAACCTATAAGGAGATTTTGCGACTGGTGTAGTGCCAGGTATAAGATCAATGCGGAATTCGACTTCTCTCACGGGAGGAAGTCCTGAGATGTCGTCGGGAAAGACTTGTGGGAATTCTTTCACTACCGGTATATCTTCGAGTTTCTTCTCCTTGTTTCCCTTCTTGACTACGTGAGTTAGGAATGCGACATAGTTCTTACGGAGGTATTTTCGGGCTTGAAGGCAGGACATCAATTTGAGTCCTTTCGAAAGGGTTTCTCCGAAGATTCGTAGGGTCTGACCGTCTGCAAGAGGAATGGGAATGAACTTTTCGCGGCATACTACTTCAGCGTGATGTTGGCTGAGCCAGTCCATTCCGATTATAATGTCGAAACTTCCCAACTTCATAGGAATGAGGTCAACTGGAAAATCGTGATCGTTTAGAGTGAGGGTACAATTTCGTATAATAGAGTTTAATAAGACTGGTTTTCCGTCAGCAACTTCCACCGTTAGAGATTCCATGAGATTATCACGAGTTTGGTTGAGGATGGGTTCAAATTCTAAAGACATAAAACTCTTATCCGCGCCAGTATCGAATAACATGGATGCATAACTACCATTTACGAGAAACGTACCGTTAACCACGTTGTTGTCGACCCTAGCTTGATTGGCGTTGATGTTGAAAGCTCTTCCTCTAGCAGGTGGAGGAGCTTTGTTAGCTTGGTTTACCGGATTTGCTTGAGCTTGGGCATGAATGATGTTCACCAAGCGGGGACATGTGTTCCTGAAGTGGTTTGGGTCTCCACAGTTGTAACAAGCTCGCATAGGTTGCATCATAGGGTAGTTGGGTTGGTAGTAGGATTGGGCTATATGTTGGGCAGGTGGTAGGAGTAAAGGTTGTTGGGCTTGACCCACTATCTGATGGTGGGTTTGGGTTGAGGGTTAATTGCGGTTCATTCGCTGAAGTGCGCGACAGGTTTGGATGGTGTGACCCGCATGGCCACAGCTGGTGCAATGTTGGCAAGGAGTTTCTGGGAGGTGATGGTATTGACAACGGTTGCATTTTGGGTATGGGCCGGAGTATGGCTTTTTATATGGTGCAGCTGAGGGAGCAACTTGGGTGATTGGCGCGGCAGTGATGATAGGAGAGTTTGTATGTGTGACGGCAAAATTTCTGCTATTTCGTTTCCTCTTACCAGCAAACTTTGAAGAGGAGATGGAATGGTTTGAAGTTTGGGCCTCAATGGGGGCTTTCTTTTTCTCATCCTTAAATTTGCCGTTTCGGATGCGATTCTCGGTAAGCTCGGTAGCTAGTTCCATAGCGGCTTCAAGTGTTGCAGGCGAAGTGCTTAGAAACGAGTCTTGAATTTTCGAGGGAGGCCTCGAATATAGTGTTCAACTAAGCGGTACACTGGGGTGAACAAGTTGGGGATCATTTGGTTCAGCTCAAGAAATCTTTTGTTGTAGGAAGTATGATCTCCTTCCTTTTGTTTTAGCGAGTGGAATTCATTTTCTAACTTTTTGATTTCGCTTCTTGGACAGAAGCGTCTAGTCATGATTTCCCTTAACTCTTCCCATGTTAAGGCCATTGCATCTTCGATTCCTCTCTTACCCTTTTCTGTGTTCCACCAGGTAAGGGCTACCCCAAATAGTCTCCTAGTTGCGTAACGTACCTTGAGATCCTCGGGACAATCGCAATTGAGGAAGGTGTTCTCCATTTCTTCAAACCAGTGGAGGAGAGCAGTGACACCTTCGGTCCATTCATATTTTGGGGGATCGCAAGGCTTGAAGTGTTTGTAGGAGCACTTTTTGGAGGGAGGGTTGTCGACGTTCTGGTCTTCTTGATTGGGAGAGTTGATGGGATTCGCGGTGAGAGCTTGTTGGACTTGAATTACGATGTCAGGAAGCACTGCGGCCATTTGTTTTGCAATTTGGGTGGCCAAGCGTTCGTTTGATCTTCCTGACTTCCTACCTCCACGTAGCTGCCTAGCCGACATCTACAGGAACATACATGGGAAGATTGTGAGTTTAAGAAGTTTTTAGGTGTCATGTGTCGTTAAAAGAATAAAAATAACATAATCATCAATAATGCAACTACATCGATAGGATGTCTTGGGTTTGCTCATGTTTGGGCCTCCAATGTCCCCATACCATCGCCTGTATAGTCATGTGGGCCCCCATGACTATTGGCTTAGTAGGATTCACATTGGTGTTGGCGGTTTAACACTCACATCACCCGAATGAAAACCATGAAATATGATTGCGAGATGTATGGTAGGAGGGTGTCCAGGTATAGACACAATGACAACTCAAAGTGGGGTTAGCTCACACGACGTTTGGTATAGCATGCTTTGGCCTAATAGGTCCTTCGTACTCTCATCGTTAGTCCCCAGGTAGGCAAACTGGTCCTTTATTTTGGATTTATACGAATGCCAAACCTAGACAGGACGTTCCAACTACCGGTACTCGTACCCTTCCAGTTACTACATGCCCGTCATGGGAACTCACTTTGATGTGATTTGAAAAATACAAAAATCGTTGCAAAAATCATAGGAATTGTGAGGTGTGTGCTCTCATGGATATGATATGTTATGAGGATATGATTCATGATGAGCATTGTATAATAATATGTACTTATGAACATGCTTGCATATCATTGAATGTAACAATAAACATAAAGCATATAACATCATGAATTTTGTATGTAACACATAAAGAATTTTAAAATTCTAATCAACTATAGTATAGGCTCTAAGGGTCTAATAACCTATCCTATATCCCTATAGTCATGGCTCTGATACCAATCTGTCACACCCGACCCGCAGCGGAATAAGAGTCGGGGCATAATTGGGTTATCACCAAAGCTCATGATGTTTACTAAAATGTTTCATATTTACTAAATTCAAATTACAACTCAAATGTTCAAATCAAATCCATACAATTACAAGGAAAATGAAACTAAGCAAAACAATCGAAAACTTAAGCTGATTTATTCTTCTAAGTCTTCCTATGTGTTTCTTGCCTCAACTGGATCACCTGTATCATGTGTAAAACGGGGGATATTTTGGGTCAACAAAAGTTGGCGAGTGAACCTTGATAAAACATTGTTATTAACTGTTTGTTGTATTTAATATTGAAAATTTGTGCAATAATCACATGTGAGCAAACATATATAAATAAAGAATACACAAACCACATTGGATGAGTAAATGACATAAATGATGATGTATTTGAGATCAAGGCTCAATCAAACGGAGCCGATCGAATGACATGAATGATGATGATGTATGTGAGATCAAGGCTCAATCAAACGGAGCCGATCGAATGAGGCACCTGTACTCAACTCGTATACCATGGGGAGATGATGGGCCTAATGAAATGCTTGCACTGAAAATGATAAATCCAAACTGAACATAATTCACACAACAATTTGTACACATTCGATACACAATAGATCACATATATGATGAATGCACAAGTGTTTATATTTATATAATAACAGAATTGTACGACACATGATACACCCCAAAACGTGATTAAAACGGGGAATTTGTAGAGATTCACTCACATTGGGTGCGTTCTTTTGATGACGTTGGATGCGCACGAGTTTTGGGATTTGATCGACGAGGAAAGCTAACCTAAATAATAACGAAAGTGGTTCGGTAAATAAATAGAATTTAATTCATAATCTTAATAGGGTTTTTAGATTCATTTTTGTGAGTTTAAGGACGTTTTCTAACTTTAAAAATATTATTTTTAAGTATTTTTAATTGATTTTTAAATTAAATAAATAAATAAAAAGAAATAAAAATTTTGACTTTTTGACCGTTGACCAGACCGTTGACCGGACCGTTGACCGGACCTTTGACCGGTCGGACTGTGGTTAAGTGTGCGCTGGGTGAGGTTCGAACCCGAGACCTCTCGTACGCGTGCACGCAGCTCTACCAACTAAGCTACGTGTCTAACCCGAAATATTCTCTGTTTTAATTATATATATATATATACTAATTAATTGTTATTTTTATTGGGTTAATATTAAAATGATTTAAAATGGCCGAACCGCTTGCAGGGACCCGGAGTCGAACTCGGGTCCTTCGGTTCGTATGCGCACAGCCCAACCAGTTGGGCTGTGTGTCTAATCTGTTTAACTTACGGTTTATATTACTCTTATAAACATGCTGTGGCTTGTTCTGATTCAGTTTTAAAAATGTTGGTTTTAATTCTGAAAGTCGGTACGTTGTAAGATTCGAACTCGTGACATGCGTTTATGTTTGCACACAGTCCACCGCTGGACTGTGTGTCTAACCCGGTTAATCATTCAGTTTTTAATTATACTTAAACACATTTCGACTTCGTCTTCTTCATTTATAAAGACACAGAACAAAGGTGACCGACTGTTCTTGTTTAAATCGGTCATCTATCATATAGTTGATTGAATTAAAATGGATAGAGAGGGTTACGGAATCGAATGTACCGATCAGAATGTTTTCTTCAGAATTCCGGCAAGGGTCGTCGGCTCTGATTTGTGACTTCCGTCTGAGTGAATCAATTAACAGTTTTGATCAACGAGTTGTGAAATTAGGTTACTAAACAAGGGATATCAGGGGGTTTAGATGATTGTACCGATTCACAGCGAGACTTCGGAATTTCCAGTGATTTTCCGGCGAGTGCAGAAATTCCCGGCAACGTTGTCTGAGTCGGATTCTGGTTGAACGATTTATGTTATTACTTGTCTAATAATGGATTGAAAACGAAAGAGTCGAGAAATTTACCGATTTGGTGTAAGTCTCGGTTTTCCGGCGAAAGTCCGGCGAATGCAGAATATCTCCGGCGAGTGCTAAAGCTTCGAGAAATTGTGCGATTTTGAGCGAAAAGATTACCAGAGGTTTGGTGGGTATTTATAAGGAAGAATCAGGATGAATTGAGTCCGAATTTGGTCTTGATTCGAGGTCAAGGTTTCTCCGGCGGTTACGACCGCAATTTACTGCTAGACGTCGGTTATAACCGATGTCGACGTCGGTTATAACGTTATAGTCAAAAGGACAATGGCTAAACTCGCGGATTGCCGGATTTTCCGGCGATTGCGAGTTCTGCCGCGCTGAAGTCCGGTTTTGAATTCGAGATTTAATTTAAGTATAATTTGTTTCAGTATATACACAAAAGATTCATGTGGCGGAGCGGTGTGTTGTTTGTTTGATGAACCGGCTGACCCGGGTTCGAAACCCGGCAGCTTCCTTTATTTTTTTTCTTCACTCGTTTTTATTGTTTATTAATTATAGTTTTAAATTCTAAAATATTTATTAATTATGTATCGTTTAAAATTAATTTGAGCAATAAATGTGAAATGAAAAATTATGACTGGATATTCGATTAATAAACGAAGCGGGTTTGGAAATCCCGTTTTTCGACGTATGTTACATGAAATACCGGGCACCATTGGGTTTCACTTCCCAATCGCGTTCCATCTTTCCCACAGATTCGTCCTTGATGTTCTCTTCCTTAACTGCTTCTAGCTGCGCGTCGCGTATCTGTTCGGGCAACCTAGAATGAATTTTGAACTGTAGTGCTCGTACCTGACGAGGTTTCAAGTGCTCCTTCCGACAGAGGGCATCAGCTACCACGTTAGCTTTACCTGGGGTGATACCGAATGGCACATTCATAATCGTTCAGGAGTTCGACCCAGCGACGCTGTCGCATGTTCAACTCCTTCTAGTAAAAATATGCTGGAGGCTCTTGTGATCCGTGTTGATTGTGTACCTTATTCCATATAGATAGTGTCTCCAAATCTTAAGTGCAAACACATCCCAATTCCAAGTCATGTGTCGTGTAGTTCTTCTTGTGGACCTTCAACTGTCGGGATGCATACGCTATGACCTTTTCACGTTGCATGAGCACACATCCCAATCCCTGAATGGAAGCGTCACAATATACCACAAAATCATCCGACCCCTCTGGCAAGGACAAAATGGGCGCACTGCAAAGCTTCTGCTTCAGTAATTGAAATGCTGCTTCCTGTTTGTCACCCCAAGCATACTTGGTGCCCTTCTGAGTGAGAGTGGTAAGCGGTTGTGCGATCTTGGAAAATCCCTCGATGAAACGTCTGTAGTAACCAGCCAATCCCAAAAATTGGCGATCTCTGTCGGTGTCCTGGGTGCTTCCCAGTTCTTGATAACATCGATCTTGGCGGGATCAACGTGAATACCCTTTTCATTCACGATATGCCCGAGAAACTGAACTTCCCGAATCTAGAAATCTCACTTCGAAAACTTGGCATATAGTTTCTCTTGTTGAAGTAGTTCCAGCAATAATCGCAGATGCTCAGCATGTTCTTCTTCACCCTTAGAGTAGATGAGTATATCATCGATGAACACGATGACAAACTTGTCGAGATACGGCTTACACACGCGGTTTATGAGGTCTATGAACACCGCGGGTGCATTGGTGAGACCGAAGGGCATGACCAAGAACTCGTAATGGCCATACCGAGTGCGAAATGCTGTCTTGGAGATATCCTCCTCCCTGACGCGTAACTGGTGATAACCGGACCATAGATCAATCTTGGAGTAGTAGCTTGACCCTTGAAGCTGGTCGAAAAGATCGTCGATGCGAGGTAATGGGTATCGGTTCTTGACGGTAACCTTATTGAGTTCTTTGTAGACGATGCACATGTAGAAGGTCCCGTCCTTCTTCTTGACAAAAAGGACCGGAGCTCCCCATGGCGAAGTACTGGGTCGGATAAATCCTTTTTCCAACAATTCCTGAAGTTGGGTAGACAGCTCTTGCAGCTCTGCTGGAGCTAAGCGGTACGGGGCCTTGGCGATAGGAGTCGCATGGCTCGCCAATTCGATTTCAAACTCCACTTGTCGATGTGGTGGAAGACCGGGTAACTCCTCTGGAAACACATCGGGAAAGTCGCGGACGATGGGATATCTTCAATCCGCTTCTCGTCCTTAGACTGCTCGGTGACTAGTGCGAGCAAAGCAAACGAGTTCTTCTTCCGAAGATACTTCTGAGCTTGCATGTAAGAGATGATGTTCGTGACGACGCCTGCCTTCTCGCCTTGCACCATCAAGACTTCGTCGTTAGAGAGCGGAATACGGATAGCTTTCTCGAAACAGAGAACTTCAGCTCGGACGTCGGATAGCCAGTCCATTCCGGATACCACATCAAAACTAGCCAGAGTAGTTGTCATCAGATCAATGGTAAAGGTGTGACCCGCGAGTTTAAGTTGACAGCCGGTCACTAGATGGGTCACATCTACAGATTTACCATCGGCTAGTTCTATGATGTAAGGGGTCTCTAGGGGTTTAGGTGTGAGATTTAGGTTCTTTCTAAAAGACTCAGATATAAAACTCTTATCCGTACCCATATCAAAAAGTACAGTAGCAAAATGATCGTTAAGGGGAAACTTACCGGTGACCACATTCGAGTCGTTTCGGGCCTCTCCACGGCCTAGCGTGAATGCACGTCCTTTGGCACCTCCTGTGCCACCTTTCCATTGTTGCCATTGTTATTGTTGTTGTTGTTGTGGTTGTTGTTGTTATTCCCACCATTGTTGTTGCGAAGTTGCGGGCAATCTCGCTTGAAATGGGCAGTGCTACCGCACTGATAGCATCCCCGGTTATTACCCTGCTGTTGACCCTGGTGCTGGTTCTGATTCTGTCGTGATATAATTTCTCCGCGACAATCCTTTGCCGCATGTCCTGCTTTGCCACATCGTTGGCAGCGATTTCCGGCGCAAGGGCCGTGATGATGGAGGTTACAACGATTACATTGCGGCTTTCGACCCGCATAGCCGCTCGAGTTCTGGGTGTTGTTGGCAGACTGATTGTTGTGACCCCGATTGTTGTTGAAGTTGTTGGACCGCTTCTGGTTTCCTTGTTGGGGCTGGGCTGATGAAGACTGCCGAGCAGGTGAGTCTTCAAATTTCCTTTTGTTATCAGGGGACAATTTCAGTTGCACCCCTAGGTGGTAACTTCCTTTGCTCCACCGCCTTATCGGTGAGTTTATGTGCCAGTCTAATCGCTTGATGCTCCGTCGTAGGGTTGCTAGACATTACCATGCCCTGGATCTCAGGGACCAGACCCCCAAGATAAAACTCAAGTCGTTTATCGACGGTGTTAGCCAAGTCGGGACAAAGGAACACCAGATCATGATGTCTTGCCGTGTACGCTTCAATTTCTGACCCGACCATCTTGTGGTTCCATAACGCTTGTTCCAATTGTTGAACTCTGTCCCACGGACAGTATTCCTCCTTGATTAGAGCTTTGAATTCGGTCCAGGCCATTGCGTTCGCCGCAACAAGTACACGCGTTTGGGCTTGTGCGTTCCACCAGGTTAATGCCCCATCTTCCAACGTCAAGGCAGCATACTTGACCTTATTAGCTTCAAGGCAATTGCACATTTCGGAAACCGATACAGACTTTTCAACCCAACGGACCAGTCCTATAGGTCCTTCAACTCCCGTGAACTTGCTCGGTTTCGCATCAAGGAACATCTTGTAGGGGTTAAGACCCCCTCCTGAGGATAGAGAATAGGTAGTCAGCGAGAAAGTCTACTAGCCAAACTATTAGATTTTCCCATGAAAATTTAATAATGGTTACATGCTGGTGGGTTAGGAACACCTGCCAGAGCAGCATTCACGTGTTCTTGGATTAAAGCGGCCTATTCTTCAGTTGACATGTTGAGATTTCCGCGACGACCGGTTGCCATTTCAGATCTTCGCAAGACAACACAAACACACACCGATAAGTATATATCCAATACAGTTATCATATTCCACACTTCAATGATCACACAAATTATGTCAACCCAACAAATTAAACAATCAAAAGGAACATTCGATTAAATAAATTGTAATGTCTCACAAAATACCAACCAAACATATCAGTTTAATTATAAAATTTACAAGTTCAAACATAAGTGGAAACAAACAAACTAAAGGAAGCAAAACGAAGATTGGCGAGACGAGTTAGTCATCTATGTCTCCATCTCCCAAGTCGCTATCACTGTCGTCTTCCTCTTCAGCGTTTTCAGCTTCAACAGCCGGGTCCTGTTCCGGCTCTTCTTCCTCCGGATCCTCCTCTTCGTCTTCTACCGGTGCTGGAGGGGCCGGTGCTGGTGCGGGTACTGGGATAGGTGGTGCTTGGTTCTGCTCCAGTTCGTGAATCCTCCAACTGGACTCAAGAACTCTGTCTTCGAGCCAGTCAACCCTCAGCTGCTCAGCACGAAGTTCCTTAGCTAAAATGTTTCGAACTCTCCTATTCTCATCTTGCTCTTCCTCGAGCTCTCCAGTTTTACCAGTCAGCTGACGTATCAGCCATCCCTGTGCTTCGATAGTCTCCTGCATTCTCTCCAGCTGTTCCTGTTGTTTCCTTAACACATCTCTAAGCAGATCATCCCCCATTCCTGAAGAGTTGACCGGTTTGACCGGTATAACGGTGGTCGGACGGGAGGACGACTCCCCTCCTAGAGCGAGTCTTTTCCTAGCAGCTGAGCGTGTCTCCACGCCACGAGGTGGTGAGGGTTCGACCATGGGTGCCTTCCCCGGCGCCCTTGATTGTCGAGATCTGTCGGATGATGATGATGACATAACCTGCTGGGTTTGTGTAGTTAGTTACGAGCTGCGTATATCACAATATACATATATATCTCACATAGAACAATTGTAGTATAACACATAACAAGATATCACAGTTCGGTGTCAACTAAGTCTAGTGTCGTGTAACAGCTATAGTTTAGGTCTACTTTTAAATGCAAACCTGATTCTCTATAGCTAGCGAGGGCTCTGATACCAATCTGTCACACCCTCAATTTCCACTAGCGGAGTTTTACCGCGAGGCATGTGATCAAACCAGAATCTCAGACACTAGCAATATCGAATGACTCTATATGATTTATTTAAACGTTTTCCAAAAACGTTTGTTGTAAACATTCATAGTCATTTTCAAAATATCAAGGTTTCAAAGTTTAGCGGAAGCATTAAAGTAAAGTAACGGGCGCCAACATAAACGCCAAAACCAAAATCCAAAATATTATTCGTAAATAAAGACTCGATAAAAATGTCTTGATCAATGCAAATGAGTGCACCTAGCGCTCCCAGCGTCCTGAGAAACATGCAAAGAAACAAGTGTCAACATTAAAGAAGAGTGAGTTCACAGGTTTTTATAAGTTCACAAGTTTGGTTTAAAAGATTGTTTTTCTCCGTTATCCCTAACCCGGGATAACGACATAGTTCCATTATTCCTAACTGGAATAATAATGTTGGTTCGTAAATAAGTTCAATGTTAACGTGTAGGTAGCGAGCCTAAAGTTACGTCACATAAGAGTTCGCCATCGAAGCTGACTGTTGTTGCCTCTGTGTTGCCAGGTCTATCACTGACCATGGCGAAAGTTAGGCCAAATTAATCACCCGTTGACCATTCCCGGTAGGCTAGCGCGACTAGCTCGGGTGGGGCTTGTTGGCCCAGTAGTACTACTATAATTTCCCCGCTATCTAACCCAATACTAACGATCCGAGAGTTGGTTGAGGACTTCCGTGATAAAGCTACTTAGTGACCATAACATACATTAACATTAACTTAGTTACCGAATAGTTAACGGCGTTAATTTCGCATCACGTAAAATATAGAGTTGTAGAGCGTATACATGTTTCTCCCCCTGTTGTTCAAAACCGGATAAAATAGGGGCTTGAACTCACCTTAAATTGCTCGGTTAGAATAAACGCAAAAGAAGCAAATGATGGAACCGTTAATCGCGTCCTAACATGTCAACCGATTTAAAGTTAGTGTGTGAACACACTGACACAAAACCCTACGCACAACTAACACACAGTACGGCACACGTAATAACCAATTCGAAACCATAATCATGAATGCAAAGTATCACCATACAAAATAACGATCAAACCAACTTGTCATAAACACAGGATAACTCATACAACACTTAGGTACACACAAACGCAAGTTATCATGTTTCAGCTTGTACGCTCACAACTGGGCTGTTTTCGAGGATTTTTATAAAATAGTTCCAACATTCTAAAAATTCCAAATTTTTTTACAGGAGGTGTCAATTAGAATATAGAATTTTGTGTAAAATTTTCAAATCCTAAATCTTTACCAGTTATTTATAAACATTTATACACTAGGCTGCAGTCAGATTCGTCGCTTTCTAACTGCATTCCACGAGAAAAATTGTTTAAAAATCACCGTTCATCCAATTAACAAAATTCTAGTGGGAGATTTTCGGAAATTCCTGTCTCCAGTTACTGTGTAAATTTCGTGACCTAACCCTATACAGTCTATGAGATCCGACTCAATAAACAACCTGCAAATTTGCAGAATTTACGTAGCTTCAACTGCTGCACTAAATGACCATTTAAAAATAGCAAACAACCTCAGAAAAATATGAATCCGTCGCCATTTGAAGCGTTTTTCAAAAATACACGTTTTAGGCTTCAGAAAATCCACTTTTCGATAAGTAATGATCAGGTTACAGTCAACTGAAGTTGGCTGTAAATGTCAATCAGCTTACCGTTTTCGACTTTATCACATTAGAACATGTTTTAAACGGTCATGACGCTTAGTTGTATTAATTAACAACAGGTTAACTTGTCAAATATCATCATATATATCAATATTCATGCAAACCCTAAATATATATCATGATCTTTATCGATAAAACGCAGCCTACGATTTTAGTATTCAACATATCATCACAACCGCAAAGATTCGCATATTCATCCGAACTAATCACACACCGCAACACTTTTTCATAGTAATAATCATACAAGCACATAATCATGATCAAGATTACACAAAACCTAGTGTGAATCGCAATACAATTAAACCCTAACCTTGAAACGATAATGATTAGCGAACCGAGACAAGCTTGGAATCGATCCGAGAGTGTATAACTTGCGCGACCGAGAGAGGGGGGGGGGCTGCCGTCGACTTCACTAGGGTATTAGGGTTTTGTTTTTTTTATCACAACATGCATGTATGTATACATAAAGGGGGTCGCATGGGGGGCGGTTTGGGTTGGTTCCTTGGGCCGCAAGGGTGGGCCGCAAGGAAGTGTGGGCCGCAAGGGGGTATGGGTGGCGGGTTGGGTTTGCTTGGTCGCGAAGTCGAAACGTTTCACAGGCTTGGTTCGGTTTATAAATAGAAGTTACTAATAATATTATTCGCGACATGGAGTTTATAAAATATTAAATCACGTATTTGGAGTGAGACGCAATAAATTCACAAACGTCTAATAACACATAGCACGTAATTCAGATACAACCCGGCTAATAACACATAGCACGTAATTCACCCTATAGATTCACAAAGTTAGCGTAGTTATTGCGAGCGTGTAATTTAATTCTCCGAATTAAATCAGCGTAGGAGTGAATAACCATAAAGTAGCACGTTTAAGATACCTGAAAAGCCGGGATGTCACAAAAATGATAAGGTTAAACCCGTTTCGGTTAATTTTCGTAAACTAGTTGCATATACTTAACCGTACGCATATCAGCGATATCGGGTAACCGGATAAGTCATGGACAAGTTCTATACGCCATTATACTTTAAATAAGTTGTAATATCAGTAGGATATCAACTTATATGCCCGAAAAGGTTTTGAAACGAAATTATGCCTCATAAGGGTGTTTTGGTAATTATATGTCGTATAAAAGGGAACTTGCGTGTACTCTGATGTTATGATCATAAACATTCTGGAAAAATACTTAATTTGTGGTATAATATCCGTAAGATAGCACACATAAGCGTGGTTTATGGTTTAAGACCAAACTATGCACCGAAAGGGCATTTTGGTCATTTAAAAAGTATAGTTTACGATATTATACTAAAAACAGTTTATGATCAGAATATTAACATCATAATATGTTAATTACATTAACATATCAGTAGGCATTTCATTTGCAAGTTCATTGGTTATTAAAACCTTGTTTTATGTAAAAAGGGCATTTTAGTCAAAGACTGACATTTTACGGAACCTGTGCATAAACTCAGATTATGATTATGATCAAGTAATATAACCTCAGATGGTTATGTTACATTGTATTATGATCATAATGCGACCATAATTCAGAAGTTAACTAATCTAAGTCGGTTCAGAATCGAAAGTCAAAGCAGAAGTCAAACTTCGCGACTCTCGTTTGCGAACAGACTCTAGGACTGAAATTTACGGATCGAACATGCTCCCACATGTTCTAATAATTATTACCAACTTGTTTAAGTGTCAAAAATATATTTATTACATGTATAAACTCAGATTATAATTTTTATGAAATTTGACCCGTTTGACTATTTAAAACAATAACTTTGACCCGTCAATTGACCTAGTAAACGTGATCCTTAGGAGGTGCCCCTTTAAGGGATTAACACCTACCTAATTACGATCACTTAGCCATGTTCATTTCGAACAATGGCTGGACCATAATGGTCTTAACCGAAAGTCAAGGCATTTGTTGAAAATGCTTGACTTTTGGCTATTAAAAGCCTATAAAAAGAAAAGAGCAGAGATGGAGCACTTAAAAGTGATCCAAGAGAAGTTTATAACTCAAAAGGAAGCTCCCAAATGGTCAGGAACTTCCAAGAGTGTAACAGAGAGGAGAAAGAGTGAATGAGCAAAGAATGAGTGAATTTAGGTTGCTATTTATAGTGTAAGAGAGTGTGTGAGGATGATGCCAAGTGTTAGGGGTGTTGTAGGATCACTACAAGTGTCTAGCAAGGTGTCAAAAGCTGAAGGAGTGTGGCAATTTGCAGGCTAGGTGGCTTCCTCACAAAGTTTTGGGATCTTGAACACATTTAGTCCCTCAAATATAGTTTTATTAAATGTCATGAATTGTCCCTTGACTTATATTCCATGACATAATGACCAACTAGTTCTTTTCGTTCAACACGAGATATATTGAAGAAAAGTATGAATAACAAAACGTTAACGGGTGTCACACTAGGTGTCTTTACGACTTAAAAGTGTTTACTAGCTTAAACGTGAAGATACGAACACTTATGGTTTCACAGCTTAAATTTGTCAAACTAGTAAAGTTAAAGGTTTGGTAAAAGAGCGGAATGCTCGAGGATGGTAAATAAAAATATATTGTCTCAACCGAGAGACGTTCAGGTCTAAAGGTGACTTGGTAACATAAGAAATTTGGAAGTAACGGAATCTAGGGGCCTTTGGGTAATTTGCTGAAAGTTAAAATGGTGTAAATTAGAGGCTTCTAAGCCTCGCCGTAGGCTACGGTCGACAGACCATAGCTTACGGTCAGTGTATGATCAAAACAGCAACAATAGACCGTAGCCTACGGTCCTAGACTGTAGGTTACGGTTAGTTATAAAATAAAAATATAGTTTTGGACATGTTTGAGTGGCTAGCTCATTGAGGTATGATCCGAGGGTATGTACATGTGTCGGTATATTACCGAACACGAATTCTACGAGGTATTACATAATCCCTCATCGTCCAACATTGACGTATTATTAGAATTAATTCTTCTCGTCCAACTAGTGGCTCATATGAGAGTTAGAATTTCGCAAAGGATCACTCAGAGGCTCAGTGTAAACATGTTGACCTCGATGTCACTCAGAGGCTGGGTATGTTGACACAAATGGTCACTTAGAGGCCAAGTTTAAGCATGTTGACACCAATGGTCACTCAGAGGCTTGGTTTATGCATGTTGACATTAGAAGGTTACTCAGAGGTTCAGTTTGAGCATGTTGACACCTTTAGTCCTTATTAGTCCATAACGGACATAAAAAAAATAATGACACGTGTCACTATACTTTTTGATACGATTTTACGAGGTGTTACAATTGGGGGGCTTAAATCCATACCACAGGTGCTATTGAAAAGATACAATAGAGCTCCCTAGTCTTACGTGATGCCCACGTGTCAATGCTGTGTCACAATAGAGCCCCTATGGAGCTCTAACCATAACTCGCAGGATTAGCAAGATCTAAATAATGCATAAGATTTAGAGAATAATATTTTTTTTCTTTTTGAATCGCAATGGACATGGCAAGATCTAAATGGTGCAGAAGATTTTGAGAAGAATATTTTTCCCTAGATCACAATGGGGGGGGGGGGGGGGTATATTGAGGGGCTTAAATCCATACCATAGGTGCTATTGAAAAAATGCTTTATCCCTTGTTTTGCGTGATGCCCATGTGTCAATGAGGTGTCACAATATAGTTCCCATGGAGCTCTTACTATAACTCACAGGATTTGCAAGATCTAAATAACGCATAAAATTTTGAGAATAATATTTTTTTCATTTTGAATCGCAATGGACATGTCAAGATCTAAATAGTGGAGAAGATTTTGAGAAGAATGTTTTACAATGGTGTGGTAAGATGTCTTTCTTTATCCAATAAGTTAAAAGAGTAGTTATACATAGATATGCATACAAAAATATAAATTTAAAGTTATATTATTTTGTCGTTAAAAGGATTTCGTTTTTACGTGATTGTCACTCACGTCCAACTGAGCGTGGTATATTAAATTACCGTTGTGCACCCGTCAAAACCTCGTCTTCTAGTCTCGCCATAATGTACTTGTCCACAACTACGGTCCCCATTCACCATTATTTATATCAAATTCATTTCAAATTCACGCCAAATTCACATGCACTCTTATGTGACTTTTGTTTTCTCATTCACTCATAAATACTACTCTATATGATCATCATACGCTTTCATACTTCCATTACAATTCAGTTGCCAGAATATCAGGACTCCGATCACCGGAGCGGTTAACGTGTTATGATCGATGGCAAAAGGTCGGACACTTACAATCAGCCGAAGCGAGCGGTTTTTCGGGAGCTATGGGTACAACGGTAACGACCATGACTTGGTGGACAATGATGTAGAATTAAGAGAAGATGACGTATGGTCTATGGTTGATGATGTGGTCAACGGCATGGATACCAACGGAGGTGATCAACCTATCATCACTAGCGATTGGACCTCACGCGCCCCTATGGGAGGTGCTACAAGGGCCCGCGGGCGGGCGGGTGGATTATCCGTGGTCTTTGATGATCAGCCTGTAAAGATAGCAGCGACGTCGAAGAGGATCGTTCACCAGTTCCGCAACGGAAGTGACAACATGGCGTCTCAGTCTCCACGTGGACGCCATGTTGCCACTTCTGCACCGGTGAACGTGCCAGATTGGTCAAAAATATATCGAGTTGACTCGGTTGAGTCGATGCATGACTCGGATGATGGGACTGATGAGCATGACTCGGATATGATCCCACCACATGAGTACTTAGCGCGTAGCCATAGATCAGCCGCCAAGTCGGTTTTTGAAGGTGTCGGTCGGACCCTTAAGGGCCGAGACATGAGCCGGGTTCGTGACGCAGTTTGGAGCCAAACCGGATTTGATGGCTAGCACAAATATTAAACATGAATTTTTTTTTTGTTATTTATTCGTCATTATTTAGATCCGGTGATATAAAAAAGAAAATATTTTGATTTTAACCGAAATTAACCTTCCAAGATAACCAATCTCCAATCCTCAGATAGATTTTTGTGATTTATTTTTAATTGTTTTTTTATGAAATTATAAATAATATCTTTAGACAATTTCAAGTAAAATAAAATTGATGATAGAGACAAATCAAAAGGTCCACCATCAATGGTTAGCTCTCTCTCTCTCTCTCTTGTATAATTGATATTTTTTGTAATAATAAGAAACGTTGAATGTAATCCGTTCATTTTTAGAAAGAAAAAGGTTTTAAAACCCAAGAAGGAGTAGATTTAGGTCACACAATTGTGTCACGAGAAAGAAAAAAAAATAAAAGTTTTCATTTTACTTATTTACGTTGTTTTGTAGGTGTTATTTAGTTTTGATCGTAAGTAACATTACACACGAAAGAATAAAAGAAAAGGTAAAAACTAAGGTTTACATGATACTGAAGTAACACTCACTTTATGATTCTGTAAAAACGAGTAAATCATTAAACATTAGATAAAAAAAAATTAAATAACAACTAATGTTTACATGATAGATGTAATACTCACTTTGTGATGTGGTAAAAACGAGTAAATCCATTTTACATTTGGTATCATATATAAAACAACGCAAATTGCAATAAAGACAAGAACGTCAATGGAAACCACTTTTCAATGAATATGATTGATTTGATAAATAGAAACACAACTTGATAGAGCAGACGACAAAAAAAATGATAAAAAGGATAAATCATTTGTAAATTTTTTATTTTATGTTTGTATAAATTTATAGAAAAGGTTTTCAAAACTAAGTTGTTAACAGTGGTTTAACACGTGCCTTGGCACACAAAACCTCAATCTTTTTGTTTTCACCATTACTTTTAAAACTCAAAGCCTCGACTTTCCATTTTGAAAACTCAAAAGATCGGTCGAACTGTTTTTACTTTTAGCTTCTTCAATTCAAAAATAACATGACAGAAAAGAAAAAGCGCATGACAGTAGAGAGAGAACACATAAAAAGGTTCAAATGATAAATATCGTAAGTGACCGTGGAAACTGTGTCGCTTTGTAAAGAAGTAGAGAGCGTAAGACGGGGTTGTGAGTCTTTTAGCGAGTTGGGTAGTCACCTCTCCAGCCCATCCGGACGTTGCCCCAACTCGCCCCTAGCAGCGCTCTCGAACCTCAACAATGCACAGACAAATTAAGTATTATGGTATATCATTTTGTGTTTGTTATGACACGTTTGGAAGGCAAGAAATGAAAATGAGTATGATACCAATTTCATACTGATATACAAGACGGTGGAGGAAATTAAATTGTTTGCTTATGTATGCATTAAAAGTCGTTCGGAGTTTAAAAACCTTAACCGGGTGAGATAGAATGGTTTCAATAGAAAAGATGTAGTTATGTAATTTTGTTTGTGTGGTTTTTACAGCTCCTTGCTGGCTCGGTTTCAATAAAAATCCTTCGCCGATCAAAAGAAAAAAAGTTAACCCGTGTGAATGTAAATTCGATATGTATTTATTTGTTATATTATTTTCAGTTAAAAATTTTAATTGACTCAAAGACGTGTATCATACGGGTTCCTTGCTAAACCCGTGTATCACAAATGTAATTAACCTAAGTAAAATCTAAAATAGTGATAAAGACATGAATGAAAATCGAAAGCACTATTCAGTGAATATGGTTGAGCTAATAAATAGAAACACAATTAGTTGATGGGTAAACGGAAAAAAACTAAGATAAATGGACAAATTATATATACATGATTATTTTCTTTGTATAAATAGTTAGAATGCAACTTTAGATTTAGTTTTAAAGTTTTAACCATTACTCAATAGAATGACTTGCTCACATTAGGTATCACATATTCGTTAGGGTTTTGGTTTGAACCGAAAGTTTAATGAACAGTTTGTGAACTATATGACGGGAAGTTTGTATATGTTCATTTGTTTAATAAATGAACAAACACGAACAAAAAGTTCCGTTCGATAAGTTAAACAAACAAACTTGAACGGAGGTTTAATGAACAGTTTGTGAACTATATGGCGGGAAGTTTGTATATGTTCGTTTGTTTAATAAATGAACAAACACGAACAAAAAATTATGTTCGATAAGTTAAACAACCAAACATGAACGGAGTTTGCGTCCGTTCGTTGATGATCGTGAACCTTTGGTAATATGTTCATATATGTTCGGTCGTTTTATGTTCATTTGTGTTCATTCATTCAAAGGTTTCTTATATTATATTTTTATTTTATTGGTTTTAGTTTATAAAAATTTGAACCATTGTTATAATCTATGCCTCTGCCAACATCTTTTATTTGACCAAATCAATTTTAGTTTGTGTTAAAGTTTGACAAACTTTTTAACTTTTGTGTTAAATATGTTTATGATAATTATGTCAACTACGTTCGGAGAGTTATGTTAACTACTTACATATTTTAGGTGGATTTTGTAACTTTTATGATGAGAAATGCAGATTTTATTTTAAAATGAATATATAACAGTCATTTGTATTCATTTATGTTCATGAACATTTGTTTGCATTCGTTTACGTTCGTAAGTAGGGCTGCAAACAAACCAAACGAACACAAACAAAGCCTTGTTCGTGTCCGTTTATTATTGTGTTCACGAACTGTTTATGAACCCTTAGCGAACAATATTTATGTTTGTGTTTGTTTGTTAAGGAATGCACTTGTTCGTATTCGTTTGTGTTTGTTTGTTAATTTTAGGAAATGAACGAAAACGAAGGTTTATTAACACAAATAAGCACAAACTAATGTTCATGAACACAAATGGAAACAAACGAATACACACAAACGTTCATGAACATAATATATAATCCGTTGACATTTATTAAATCTTTTATTTATCAGAATTTTTAAGCGTTTAAATAAAATATAAAACTAAAAACACTAATGAATTATTGAATACAAACGAACATGTTACCCGAACGTTCAAGAACATAAATGAACGAACATGGCCTTTGTTGATGTCCGTTCATTTAACTGAACGAACGAAGTTTTTGCTCATGTCCGTTTGTTTAATAAGTGAACGAACACAAACGAACTTTCCGCCGAACGATTCACGAACCGTTCGCCGAACGTTTGGTTCGTTTGCAGCGCTATTCGTAAGTGTTCATGAATATGTTTATTTCCTTAATGAACGAACACAATAAAGGGAATAGGAATACAAGAATAGGAAACAACTAATTACAAGGAAATCTCAACTAATTACAGTACCTAAATATACATTCTAATAGTTCCCCACAGTTCGAGCAGGACAGGCTCAAATTGGATCCGAAATCTTCAAATAATGTGCGCGATAAGGCTTTCGTGAAAATGTTTGTATACTGAGATGAAGACCGACGTGAAGGTGATGCGTGGTCGAATATTGGTATTCTATTATGTTTAAGTTTATGTTTTTACATAACTTTTAGTTTTCGAATAGCCTACTTTTGATTGAAATTGTGTTTTGCAGGTCTAATGGAGTTTAAGGAGCTATTTAGAAGCTTTACGGAGCATCGGAGTGAGCAGGATCAACCGGAGATGCGAGAAATACAAAACGGGCAGAAGGAACTTAACATGACCAATCTGAACTTTCTTGGGAACAAAAGGAATATATAATTAAACAAGCTTCATACATTGACGTTGAACTAGATTTTGTGAGAGGTAGACTGCAGAAACATTGTCGCAATATACAATGGTGGCTTTGATGATGGGAACATGAAGCTCAAGAAGTAAATTGCGTAACCAGCTTATCTCATGACATCATTGGTGACCCGCGGTATTTAGCTTCTACACTGCATCTGGAAAATGTAGGTTGATGCTTTGACGACCATGAAACCAACTTATCTCTCCAAAACACACAATATCCAAAAGTCGATCTACGAGAATCAAGACATCCGCCCAATCTGCATCTGAGTAGGCGTTAAACGTTGTTGATGATGATGCCGCTAGATGTAGACCATAATCTATAGTGCCTTGGAGATACCGAAAAAGGCAAAATGAGGCTCCCGCGAGACATACATGAACATGCAAACCTTTTGAACAACGTATGTAATATCTGGTCTGGTGAAAGTAAGGTATTGAAGGGCACCGACAAGACTAGTTGCTATGATTAACAAAGTTTGTCCATTACCAACAAAAATAGTACTAGAGGAATTAGACACAGGAGAAGTGATTTTACCTGCATCAAAGGTGATGTGTGAGGAAGCCCCTGCGTTGAGTTCCAGTTAGGATCGGGATAGTGTACTTGCATAGCAGAGAGAGCAGTACCTAAAACTTTAGGGTTGAGAGCGTTGTGACTATTTGGGTCATTAAATTGGGCTTGTGATGGTGGCTACATCGGAAAAAGGTGCTTGTTGGCCTAGCTCATATGCGAATGAGGCCTGGTTGTATTAAGTCGGCTGATATAGGTCAGCGGTGGTGGGTCATTTAGGCAAGAGACGAGTATGGGCTTGGGGGCACGTTCCACAGGCTAAATTGGGCCTGGGAAGCTGTTGATTGTTCCACAACTGTTGAGTTTGTTGTTATCTGTTCCGTCCGCGACAACGATCATGGTAGCCACGATCACGACCCCTACTTCGATGTGACTTAGAGGTCTGTGGGGGATAGTTTTGGTAGCGACCATGGTTGAATGGTTGTATTCGAGGGTGGTGGGTTTGGAGCACTATCTGTATGTAACACCATGTTTTATAGATAAAAACAAAAATACATGAAACTAATAATTCATATATTGTTGAACGAGGGTTTGGTACCATTGACGTGATTGAGTACTTTATATTTATATACCTCGGCATGAAACTTGAACAATTTCACCCATGACAAGTATGTAACTTTGGTACCATCAAGGGTTTAAACTTTAAACCTTGTTGTAACTGTTGGCAACGATATAGGATGGGTGTAGGGAGGGTGTTTTTGAGTCAACCGTCGTGGTGGTGGTTTTGTTAACCATGATTGTCGAAATAGATGGAAGGAGAAAAAAAGGAGGGGCTTGCAGTCGCAAGGGTTTCTAAGGAGCTAAGAATTATAACTCTGATATCATGAAAGTATTTATAGTTCTCAGAATGTTTCGTATCTCTATTAATCTGTTAATGGAATTGGAATACAAGAATAGGAAGCTATTAATTACAAGGAAATCTCAACAATCCATATGGAGATTATAGGAATCCATATATCACCTAAATATACATTCTAATATAGGTTTCACATGTTTTTTAGGGTATTTGTTTGTATAGTCTCTAATATAAAATGCTAGAATAAAATATAAATAACATAAACTACGATAAAGAGATGAATGTAAATTGAAGCACTTTTTAATGATTATGATTGAGCTTAATAGAAAACCAATTGGTTAGTGGTATAGGCAAAAAAAAAAAAGGGATAAAAAGGGCACATTCTTTGTACATAACCATTTTCTTTACGCAAACCAATAGAGAATACAACTTTAGAAATTTTAAAATCAATAGAGAATACAACTTTAGAATTTTTAATATTAAATTGTTAAAGAATGACTTACACACAATAGGTAACACATGTTTTTATTAGGGTTCTTGTTCGTATAATCTCTAAAAAGAAAAGATTAAAATAAATATTAAACAACGTAAATTGTAAGAAAGATATAAATTAAATCAAAGCCACTTTTATAATTGGGCCAATAGATAGAAACACACTTAGTTGATAGGTAGGCGGAAAAAACAAGATAAAAAGGGAAATTCTCTGTAAATAACTATTTCTTTATACAAATAAATATAAAATACAACTTTCGATATTTTAAAACTATGTTCTAGAGATGACTTGCAAACATTAGGCATCACATATTTTGTTAGGGTTTGTGTTCATATAATCTCTAAAAATAAGAGACTAGAATAAAATATAAAATGACGTAATTTGCAACAAAGACAAGAACAAAATCAAAACCACTTTCTATGAATACGATTGATATAACAAACAGAAACACCTGTTAATAAGTTAAAACCACTTTCGAATGAATACGATTGATCTAATAAACACCAACACAGATTAATAAGATATGAAAAATGATAAATTCTCTAAGCATTATCGTAAAAAATATGACTTTGGAGAATTTAAAATCATGTTAATTCACGAAGGACATTTATAATTTTCTATTTAGATACGAACATGACACAGCTATATAAAAAATAACACCAAGGTTGAAATATATATATATATATATTTAAAAAGAATAACTTTTAAATCAACAGAAATTTTCCATTTACTTCATTTAATGTGTGCATTTAATATTATGAAAAAGAACATATAGGTAAATGTATAATTGTCATTAATTAGCTAATTAATTAAACTTGTAACTCATTTTTTTTTCATATACTCTTTCAAGATAAAATAATTTATAGTGTAGGACAATTTTCGATACGTGTAGGATAAATTTTAGTATGTGTAGGATAAATTTTGAAATGTGTAGGGTAAATTTACATGTGTATAAGGTAAATTCAGGTAAATGTAAAACATATGTAGGAAAAATTTTGAATTGTGTAGGATAAAATGTTTTTGCTTTATTAATTAGAGATAACATAATTAATGAGAGGATTTATAAACTATATATATGAACATACTGTTGATCAGTTCTGTATAAACATAATGGAAAACATGTAAATAATACCTCATACAGTAGACAGGCCAGCAGAGAATTCAGATACAGATATAGTCATGGAGTTCGACATGATAATCAGCTTGATCTGGTTACCCTTTAGGATGTATTTTCTTGATGGTAGTACCAAGTTCTTTAGGGTTGAAGAACTCATGATGTGGAGAGGGAGGGAGGTCAAAATTATGATTGATGTTATGAATGTCTAACCCTAATCCCTCTCTAGTAATCTCCTTATATACACCCAAGAGGAAACCCAATTAGTTAATAAGGATAAATCGGCCCATCAATAATTACCAACTAATTATTATATATTTTAATATTTTGATCTATATTATATAAATGATAATGATGGCTACTAGATTAAATATATAGAAACGTATTTAATCTTACATTCTCTCACTTAGCCGAATAATCATTTATTATGAATATTAGATTAGTCTGATCAGAAGTTAATACTCATTTTGGCTTTAAACCAAGAACTGTAGCAGAGAAATACAGTCGTTGAGTCATTATGCAACTCAGGATCCCCATTAGTCATACTACAACCTCAATTTAAAACCTAACAGTTATGATCAAAATACGCAAGTAAGCCCTTTAACGTTTGATTTGTATTTATTATGTCTATATGTCATTATACCGGTAGAACATATGTTAGAGACATACAAAATCAAACTGATGAGGAAAATCATAGTTAATCATTCATAGTACGATATGCAGTTAGACATAGTCATCAATAAATCCGTCATTATTATAAGCACTTACATAATAGTTATGGGTGATAGACTTTCAGTTATAGAATCCTCAAGCATATCATGAATGCATTCGATACAAAGATTTACTTTCCTCAATTCGTTCATAAACGAATGATTAATTTCGTATCGAAATCTAATGCAACACCTTCAAACTGTTACTGTCCAAGGAGACATGGTAGCTGACTTTATCACAATAAGTCTTCAATATATAATTTATATGGAGGTAATAAATTATGAGTCCACTGATAAGTTTTCAACAACATTTAGTGACTATTGCTTTGTGATCAACAACATATTATGTCATTATAACTTAGGTTGTTGTTATCAGTTTATTATGACTCCTCCACGAGATAGGTTTATTCTGCTGACATAAGGATATACCCAAAATTATACTTTGTCATCGTTGAATGTCACAAAGTTAAAGTAATCAACCAGTTTGAGTTCTCACTTCTTCTTTAAATTATACTCTCTCGTTTCCTTTATAGATATTTAATACTCTATAAGATGCTTTGTATTAATCTAGACATATCTAGTGTGTTGCAATGTGAGTAATATCTAAACAAATATAGACTTAAACTACATAAGGCTTCTAATTAATGAAGTATAAGAAATAATCTCATTTACCCTATTATCCTCTAAAGGAGAGTAATATTGTTTGTTATATATGTCAGGACCTATTTAAAAATAAAATTTATGGAACGAAACTAATATCCTTTTGGGTCTATCTCGGTATGTTATGATATTTATCACGTAAGAGATATCTCTGATATATTGTATTAAAGTTTGTGTTAACAATGCTTTGACTTATGTAATATATACTTGTCAAAAGAATGTTATCTATAGAGACAAGTTTATTTTAGTTGCTCCCACTCATCTTGAGTTAGGTACATTAATCCATTTGGTTCTTGATGAAAATAATTGCGTTAAGATTTCATCGCATTATGATGTTTGCATTAACCCATACATGGATTTTATCGGCTTATAGACAACTGTTCTTTAACCTTAAGTTTAGAACTTTCAGGTTGTTTTATGAACCTGTAAATATGTAAGTCAGTTGTTAGGGAAAGTTGTTTTAATGTTCATCTAATGTAGCTTTAAATTGTTATAAGCTACTAGAACAATGAAGATCCTAAAAGAAATCTTTTGTAATATAGGTAAGAAAATTCTTTGATAATTTATCTCTTCCTGAGTATAACCTTTGATAATCAAATGTGCTTCTTGGTGTCTTAACATTTATAGTAGGATTTGGTTTGACTATGAACACTCTTAGGTAATTCAATAAAATCCCAAACATTATTCGAACACCTAAAATCAGTTTTACTAGAAAACAATTTTATTCCATTAGAAGATTGATTGACGCTAATGGTTTAATTAGAAGTGATAGTATCAGTAAACTTTTCCAAAATCCATTTCAACTTTACTTAGGGAGGTTATGTAATCATCAAAGTTAGTAGGTTTTTAAACGTAGATGACCTCCTGAGTTGATTATTGGGTTTATTAGAAGTTTTCGTTTATGGATTAGCTATTGGTTAGGTTGCTATCATTTTCAGGATTCTAAGTTTGTAAGAGTTGGTGCAGTATGGTGTACAAGAGGTGTAATCGGAGTTAAATTTAATGACACTCTTCCCCCACCTCTTGTATTCGTTACAAGTCATGATAAAGACTTTTACCGCTCCCACTGACCTTAGAAATCTTTAGGAACTCAGCATGCTTAAGATCAATATTTAACGACCAACAAAATCTAAGTGAGAAACAAAATAATGACGTTAGTCGTTGTAGTTTCTTTTGTTGAGGATTATGTCGAGATGGAGCAGTGTCTTGTACAAGACGTGTAAATTGAAGTAATATGAAGTTTTCACTCCCCACATCTTGCAACTATTGCAAGTTATTATTAAGACACTTAATGCTCCCATTGATATTTGATATCTATAAAATTGCTACAAGAGAAATTTCAATGAGCCATGTGACGTGGGAACCTATCATACATTTGTTAGATTTTATTTGCTTTCCTTAATGTCCAGATGTCATAAGAAGCTTAGGGACACATTTAATAGAAATCATATTAAGTATATATATGGATAGATTTCTTTAAGACCATGGGCCATATGAGACAAATTTAGATACAAGTAGATACTCTTTAATTGATAAATGAATTATGTCTGAATATTCCATTTTGAATAAGTTTCACGAATGTCAATGAAATATAACTTATAGTGGACCCATACTTATTTCTTAAGCCAAGTAATGATTTAGAGCTTTCAACATCATGATTTAAAATCACTTAGCATAAGATTTGATTAAAAAAATAACCCTTATTAACCATGTCATTATTTCTCATGAATTTTGGTTACAATGAATGAAATTTATATGTCTCCTTTTTCCTTTTGTCAAATTCTCATTTGCATGATACCAAAAGTTGTGAAAGTGTAAGGTATAATCTAGTTTCATCTTATTAATGTTTCTATCCAGATATTATTGAGAACAAATAATATGAGAGTTTAAGGTAAGTGTGACTATATGTTGGTGTTGCAAACCTCACGACCTTCATAATATAGCTTAAGTATTGATACTATGTTCTGATAAAACTCCAGAACATGTAAGGTATCAAAAATCGTTGTTAGAAGCCTGCTTATTATGGTTCTTATAGCCTTAATTTTGCCACTAACTCTCATGTTAGTTATTTGTTGAATCTATTAAGGAAACGTATAGAACTAGAGTCAACTTATCATGTGTTAATTGGAATATTAAGATTAGCAGACTTAAATATCATTAGTAGGTGACTACCTAATTTAGCCAACTATTCTTTTGAATTATGGATAGTCTCGCTGCTTATGCCTAGTCTAATGGCATAATTATGTAATGAAATCCCCCCTTCAAAAACCTTAAAGTTGGAATTAGTACTTGTATTTTGTCTATGAATCGTAGAAGTATCATCTTTTAGGTTTTAGTGGTAATGAGGTGAATTACATCTTATTTTCCAGTTTAGGCATTTCTTTTCTTGTACGTATGTTGCTGATTAACACAGTCATTTTCCTTTGATACTTTTGAGTGTTATAGTTGATTTAAGGCATTAAATTGTACTAATGGAAAAGTTAGTAGTAATGCACTGGAAAAATGTACTTATTTCAATGTGTAAGCCCTTTAATTTATGGGTCATGGTTTTGTACATTTGATGTATTCACGGATGTCATTTAACCTCATAGTTTAGAATTTGAAATGAAGACATGCATCTTAGGAGTTCCTTTGCTTATTCCATAAAGATTAGATTAGTCTTAGTAAAAACTTAATCTAGAATAACTTTAGTGATAGTATTTATGTGAAATGAGTTCTTGATTATCATAAGAGACATCATGTTCGACTTATCCTATTCATCATGCTCTACTTTTCTTCTGCAGTATTTTTATCAGAAGAGAGCAGTAGGATTATCATGTTGTAAGAGATAATCAAAGATTTTTTTAAAAGCTAATCATATAGAAACTTTAAGTAAGGAAAAACATATTAGGTTAAGAAATTAAAGTGGACGAGATACTAATGTATAGAAGAAAGTTAGAGTGAGTAATGTTATAGGGTGTTAAAGTAAGGCAGACAGAATATGATCATAAGATTAATGAAGGATCATTAATATGAGGATCATTAATGTTATGGGTGTTAAAGTAAGGCAGACACAAACGCAGACGAGTTCAAAGACATCGATGTCTACTTAGAGCTAGTGGGCTAAGTGCATTTCATGAGCCAAGGTTTAAAGGGTGACACCTACCTATCGTATGCAAAACTCAACTGTCGACGTTCCATTGAAAATTTTATGTGTTTTGAACGATCTCCATTCATGTGGGGATTGTTGGAAATTTGGTGAATGGATATTTAATATATTTATAATTTTATAAAATTATAAATATTAATTAGAATCTTCATGTGTTGAATAAAAGAGAAACTCTTAAGTAGAGCTTCTTGATGACATTTAATTAGTTTTATTAGAGTTTTTAAGTCCTAATTAAGTGACTAATTAAGTGAAACCTTTCACTAATCCTTAACTCTTATACAATTAGTAAGATATGTGCTTCTTTTTATGACTATAAGAATATTGTATTGCTTAGTACATAAACATACTAGAAGGAGGATGAACACTTGAAAACCAACTAGAGAGAGTTGTACTCTCTACTTGTTTTCCACCACCATCACATCCTTATTTGTTCCATAAGTTCAAACACTACAATTACCCGGTGTAACCTCAGGCGCGTGAGCCATCTTCGGCAGTACATACCACTTCGGCTGTTGTACCATGCGAAACAATCGCGTTGTCTTTAGTAGAGACGTGAAATCTGTTTTAAGGGAAGCGTGTTGAACACGTGCCTCAACCAAAATCGTCAACGTTTTAGTGTGCTCTTTGTTGCAGTCAAAGAGTATTTTCAAAATTCAAGATGATGAATACTAAAGTCTAGGATGCTATCAAGTGCGCGTGAAAGACTCATTAGAGATGTGACTTGAATCAAGATTGGTATATATAATTATATTTTATATTCTTTTTATCTAGTTATTGCAACCGGTATTGTAGTATGATATTTTCTACGAACAAATAAGTCTTGTTTTATATATTTTGTAATTATATTTTATAGAAAGTGAACCAATTCCTATAATTAGTTGAGATATTTTAGTACATATCTATAATAACACAATGGATATACATCATAACCTAGTCAAAGACAAACAAGAGAAACTACCAAACCAGATTGGATAAACATAAATAATAAAATGAATAATATAAATAACAATTTTACCCTTTTCAAGTGTATCTTTAATACCCTAGTTAAGAGAATAGTCGGCAGAACGATACAGGCTTAGCGTGAAGGTCTTCAAACCAAAGTCGTGAAAGGCTAAAGATGCCAGCTATTTTGAAACTTGATAGAAGCAAAATTAGTATATAATCGATATGATAAAACTTGATTATGAACAAGGTACGAGTCTGTACTGATATACTTAGCTCATTTGTGAGTAGGGTTGTTATCGAGTCGAGTCAGCTGAGCTCGAGCTCAAACTTCAACGAGCCAGCTCTATTCAAATTGAGCTTGAGCTTGAGCTCGGCTACTAAAATGTTCGAGCCAACTCTATTCAAATCGAGCTGGCCGGTTATTTTTATTAGTTTCTTTTTTACAAGTATTGATAACATCAAAAACGAAAAAAAATTTCATATATATATATATAATATATATATATATATATGGGAAGGTTCATTTGAGAAGAAATTTAATGTGAGAAAAAAAAGAAGAAAGGGCATAATGGTTAAACATTAAATAGTTTATAACTCCTCTCATTAATTATGTTATTTCTTATTAATAAAGCAAAAAACATTTTATCCTACACATTTCAAAATTTATCCTACATATGTCTTACATTTATCAGAATTTACCCTACACATATGTAAATTTACCCTACACATATAAATTTTATCCTACACATACTAAAATTTATTCTCACATGTCAAAAATTGTTCTACACCATAAATTATTTTATCTTGAAAGAGTATATGAAAAAAAAATGAGTTATAAGTTTAATTAATTAGCTAATTAATGACAATTATAGATTTACGTATATACCATTTTCATAACATTAAATGCACACATTAAATGAAGTAAATGAAGAATTTCTATTGGTTTAAAAGTTATTCTTTTTATTCTTACAAAAATTTTCTTCTCATTTGAACTCTTCACTATATATATATATATATATATATATATGTGTGTAGAGGTTCATGTGAGAAAATTTAAAAGTGTGAGAATGATAAGAAAGATTATGAAGGTGACATGTGTCCCTTTTTGTTTTGGTAGGTTAAGGGTATAAGTGTAATTTAACTAATAAAATCTAATTATGGAATGAATATATGCAACCGATTTTTGGCAGTTATTGTAGGAATTTTCGAATTTGAAATAACACCCTAACTCATAAAAATACCACAGCATGTATATTGAAGGCATACATCTTATAAAGAACAGAAATATAATTCATAAAAACACCCTAACTCATAAAAACACAACACAGCATGTATATTGAAGGCATACATCTTATAAAGAACAAAAATATAACAAAAATAATACCATAACTCATAAAAACACCACATCAGTTATATTGAAGACACACATCTTATAAAGAACACCCTAACATTGAATATAACAGAAATAACACCCTAATATAACAACAGTCAACATTTTAATCAGAATCAAAACAGAAATAACACACTAAATATATAAAAACAGAAATAACTCTACATAAGTATATCAATATGGTACTCATATTAAAGATAAAAAAAACACGCGTTATTATGGTGTAATTTAAAAAAAAGAGTTACGTATAAAAGTTATTGATGTTTAAAAAAGGAGGAGGGAACTTTGTATGTGTATTAATGTTAGTTTCTTAATTTAAAAATATTAAATTTACCATTATACCATTAATCTAGACAAATTGTTAGTTTAACAGTCAACATTATTTATAGAATTGTTACTATGATCTCAACCATTAGATTAAATATCTAATGGTTTAGATTCTTTCTTATCTTTCTCACACTTTTAAATTTTCTTACAATAACCTCACCTTATATATATATATATATATACTATTTTTTTCTAGTATTTTAAAAACTTAAAGGCATACTAAAAGTATTATATGTATAACTAGTGTTTATTTGCCTATATTATTATATGTTAATGTTAAATAAAACTTAAAATGTTAAAAGTTCAACTCCTTTTCACACACACATATATTAATACATTTAAAAGTAAAATTAAAATTAATCTATATAAATAAAATAAATCGAGCTAGCTTACGAGCTCACAAGCTGAGCCATGCCTAACTCGGGCTCGGCTCGTTTTAATTGAACGTTTCTCAAGCCGAGCTTTTTTCTAGCTTTTATAAATCGAGTTTCGTGCGAGCCCCGACCTTTTTGAACATCCGGTTTCGAAAATGGCAACAAGATTGTCACAAAGCAAAGGAGTGTAGGTCAATCAGGTGGCAAAGCATTAAAATGTGCGGGGAAGGTGTGTTATCCACTCAATCTCAACATAAGTGTTAAGTCATGACCTCATATTTGGATTTACAACTTACATAAATTACTTTTTAGTACTCAATGAGAGAATATTTCCACTAAGGAAATAAAGTAGTCACAAGTGGAATGTCTTGTTATGGTGTAACATGCCCAATCCGCATCCCGATATGCAATTAGTGAACATTCATAAGGCACTTTAATATAAGACCGTAACAGATGATGTCCTTATTGTACCGAAAAACGTGCTTGACTAACAGACCGGGTACCATAACTCCCATCAATTTCTTCGCGTCATGTCATTAGACCATCCACTATCATAAATCACCTCTCTTTAGTGGCACCACTTAGACATTCCTACCCTCTTTCTTATTTTTTTATAAAAACAATAAATAAAATAAAAATATACATAACTAAAAATATCATAATGCACACATCATAAGTCAATTAAAATTAGAAACATCACACAAGGTACATAATCAAACCTACATAAACTAGATAAATAAATGTAAACAAACTATATAATTAAACGGACACTAAGTAGATAAATAAATATAAACAAACAAATAATTAAAAAACTAAACTCACAATTGAGGATGTACTATAAGTATTTATAACAATACAATAGATACACAACACAACCTAGTGCAAACTCGATTTTCTAACTCTGTTAACAAATTAGAAACATAAATAACACAACTTTATCATTTTTCAAGTGTGCCTCTAATTAGGTGTTACAAACTTTTTATTTTTCACTTTTCAATTTGATTAATTTTCTATCTTTAATATGGCTCAATATTTTAATATAATAAAACTGTTTTTGTTATTACATATTGTTATGTTATTATTTAGTTACATCCATATGAAGTTAAAATACTAGTTTACATTTTTTTAATAGTAATTCTCAAATTTCGTAGTCATCATATGCCATTTGTTGTTTCTTAATATTCAAATATTACATATATTAAATGCTAATAATATTGTTTAAGTAAGAATTTAAATACTGGGTTTTACTCAATATCTTGTTTGGGTAGCATATTTACATTGGTTGGCTTGATGTCTACATGTATAAGTATATGCTCTTCAGACACAAGTATGAGAGTTGTGACAAGTTTTAATTGCATGTCATTTTAAAATAAAAAAAAATTTACATTACATTTTGGTTGTGAGTCAACGAAATTTTAGTGGGCTTGCTATACAAATTGAAATTGATCCATCTGCTAGACGGTATGGTAGGTTCTAATGGGCTTGTTTTAAAGAATAAAGAGTTACACCAAGGCGAGTAAAAAGCACGGTTAAAACCAGGCTTTGGCCCAACCCTAAATTATGTGGTACGGCCCATAGTTGGTGAAACCCAACCCGATTGGTAATGGACCTGTTCTTTTCTTTAACTACTTAGTAAAAGATATTTACATCACAAAAGGTGCTTTTATTTTAAGTTAACTTTCAATAATTTATATGTATACAAAACACAATCATAAGACTACTTATATGGAGGAGGGTAGTCATTAAAAGATGTCCCGCAATGTAGGCGTACACGTAAGCGGGTGCAAGGATGAACCTAACGGGGGGTGCGGAGGATGGACCTATATATATATATATATATGTGTGTGTGTGTGTGTGTATAAAGATGAAGAGAAAGGACCGGCTTCAACGTCTTCTGGCCGACGGTGAAGACGACGACGGGGCTCCGGAAATGGTGTGCAGGGTCGGCACCGAGACTGGACGGGGTGGGATGTCCCCCATACCGAATGGCCTAAAAAGCAACCAAACCATTATATTTTTGACACGTTTCTCAACATTATAATGAATTAAGGTGATATGTACCCAATGGTCCTCTAAATCCCCCGTTAGCTGTCTTACCTTGGTCCGATCATATTCGGCTAAATAACTCTTGATAAGAATTAAACTAAAATTACTTTCTTTATTATTTTTTATTTTACGTTCATGTTTAGTTAAATAAAGTCTTTTTTTTTTGTGTATCGTAACAGTTTTTGGTTGCGTGTTTAGATCGGTAACTTCGTAGGAATATTTTACACATTTCGACTAATCGACAACAATGAAGAGTAGACATTTAACTTTTTCTATTTTACGTTTATGCTTAGTATATATAGCATTTTATGATTTTTTTTCATTTGTATATGTTTATATGTAAATATGTAACATATATACATACATACACATATAGCCATTGAGTCGAGCCACGATCTGAGCCACTAAACCACCACATCTTCCAAATTGAACAATTAAAACAATTTGTTTCACTTGATGATTCTAAAAGATGTATTCAGAAAACTGTGCTAGCAGGGTATTTAGTGCTGAGAAACATTTGGTGGTAATTGTTTTGTATATTGCTTTATGTTGTTTTTTGGTGTACAGTGTAGTGGTGGTTGCTAGCTTCCCGCTAGCAGATTTTTAATGGAGTATTTTGTCTGCCCATCTAAAAACATGCGCTTCATAGTCACCAAATAATGTGACACCGATTATACTACCCCTATAAATGAAAATACAAACAATTAAATTCATATAATATGTGTATAAAAATGCAAACTCTAAATCTTCAATCTCCATTGTCCTTTTCTTTAACATCTATGTCATTCCTTCCTGATTTTATTTGAATGTCAAAATACCTCGTAATGGAACCAACATCTACAAAACATACAAAAAACATTAGTATAAAAAAACTTATATTTTGTAAAATCATATACATAAATAAATTAATAACCTATAGCCTCATTCTCTGTAGCAGATTTATCCAAAATGGTTTGGAAGACCGTAAAATAAACCAAACATAGCATCATCTTTTAGATATTTGAAATTGAAACACAAAACACAAACAGTTCAATTGAATTTTAGGGCAAAATTCCTTTAACAGGGGGCTGATGTGATAACCCGGAAAATTTCACTCAAACTTAGCGACACGATTCCATCTTACTCAATTTTCAGGACGAAAATTCTTTTAACATGGGATAATGTGACATCACACATTTTCAGGTTAACACCGTTAACTTTGCTCAGTTAAATCTTTAATTATAGAACACCTGTACATGCATTTATGTTAGACGTGTAAGTTATAACCCAAATGTAGTCTTGTACATACACATAAAGTTAAATTGTTTAACTTTCTGCACAAGTTACAAACAATTGAAACATGAGGGACCTATAGGGGAAACTAACAAACTAAAAAAATTAAAAACCTTTTATAATTTTCCCCAACCCTATACGCCCGACCCCACCGTCGATCTCTCTCACTCTCTTGGCTCCCTCTCCCGATCGCCCTTTCCTCCCTCTCGGCTCTCCTCTCTCTCGCAATCTTTCTTTCTTGGTAAACCCTAACCCTTGATTTAAGCGTTATTGTCACATCCTGACCCGCAGCGGATGCGGTAGTTGGGGCATGATTGAGTTTTCATCAAAGCTTATGACATTTACTATTACAAAAGTTTCATATTTATTATTTCAAATTAAAATGAAATATGCCAATCAACACGTAATCCATGCAAACACAAAATGTTCTAAATAAAGCATTCAAATAACGTTTTATTTTCTTCTAAGGCCCATGTCTATGTGTTCCTTGCTTCAACCTGTTCACCGGTATCATATGTAAAAATAGAGATTTGGGTCAACATAAGTTGGCGAGTGAATCCCATTTAATCATTAAGAAAAATGATATGTTTATTATCTTTAATAAAAATGTGCATTAACAAAATATGAGAAACGTATATGCAATATAATTCACAAACCATACAATCAACTAGCAATGTATATGTGGGCACGATAAGCAATGTGCTATGAGATCAAGGCTCAATCAAACAGAGCTGATCTAGTATATTAGGCAACACGACGCTCCACCCGTTAGTAACGGGAAACAAATGGGCCTAATGTGAGAGCTTGGCTGTAATGAGAAATATCAACACAAATAACAATAAGCAACAATAACACATAGTACGTTAGATCACATAATGGTAATAGCACGAGATTTGAATTAGTGAGATAAACAAAAGCGACACATGATACACCTCAAAAACATAATAAAAAGGGGAGTTGTAGGAATTCACTCACAGTGGGTGCGTTTATGATTTGATGAAGATTTTGCACGATTAAGCGTTTGAGATACCAAACGACGAGAAAAGCTAACCTAAATATTCACGTAATAAATTCGATAAGTATATATTTCTTGTGGTTAAAGTTCTATTGCTTACACATTTTTATTAGATATTTTGGATAATTTTATTATATTTATTAGTATTTTATTTACTCAAAATGATATTATTTGATGATATAATTTTATACTTTTTGTAAAAATTATTAAAAGTTTAACTAAATAATATGTTTCTTTTTGGATCGAACCGGCCGGTTTTACGATGCGTGTGGGGATCAAACTTAAGACCTCTCGTTTAGTGCACGCAACTCTACCAACCGAGCTACGTGTCTAACCCGAAAAGTATTGAAATTTAATTACTTTTATATACTTACTACAACGTAATATATTCTTATTTAATTAAAAAGGTTTGAATAATTTCAAAACTGTATAACTAACCGGATTCGAACTCGCGACGTGTGCTTCGTGTTGCACACAACCCGATCAATTGGGTGTGTGACTAACCTGAAGGATATAAGATTTTAATTAATCTTATATGCTAACTGAGTCGTTTTATATATAGGTTATAAAAAGGTTTGCAATATATAGGGAAATTGGAAACGTATACGAGACTCGAACCGACGACCATATGATTTATATGCACACCGTCCACCACTGGACTGTGTGTCTAACCTGGTTTAAATACCGATTTTAATTCCTCTTAAACATGGCCAGCACTTCATCTTTTTTGTTTGAAGAAACTATTAAACTGACAAAATCCAATTGAATCTGTTTTGCTTATACACACTTATATTGTTTACACAAAATATCATTAGAATAAAAGAAACGAAGAGAGAGTGAAGGTTATACCAATTGAAGTTTCGGTGATGTTCCGGCGATTATTCCGGCGAACCTTTGATTTCCGGCAAAGTGAAATTTGAAAACAGAAGTTGTAGAATGTTAAAATGTGTGTATGTGTGATCTAATTGAGTCCCAGAGTTTCACTATTTATAGATGAGACAGTTTATTGGTTTAAGATTTCGGTTTCAAGAGTTTCGGTAAAGAATTTATTGCCGGAATGATTGCATAACCGAATTGAACGTTGCTGACTCAATGATTGAGTCTAATACATGATTGGAAATCAGTTTCTCGGTTTTATTCGCAAAAAAAAATGGAATTTTGATGATTGTTTTAAAGATTTCAGCCGTTACTGGACGGGTGTTGGGTTTAGATTTCAAAAGGTTGTTTTGATATAAAACTTATTTAGTCTGGGGTTGTAACAGATGTGGGTGAGTGGTGTAGTGGTGTGTCGTGTGTATGGTTTGGGTGAAGACCCGGGTTCGATCCTGCGGTCCACCCTTTTTATGGTAATATATTTTTAATAAACTTTATATTTTATATTTTATGTTTTATTTATTATTATTATTACTTTATTATCTTTATTATTTTGTATTATTAATATTACAAAATTATTAGCAACTAATAAAAATTCGAAACAGGAGATCCATAACTTGTACTTGATTACAAAAGTGGAGCGGGTTTTTGAACCCGTTTTTCGTCAGATGTTACAGTTATCATACGGATGTGTATTGCTCTACATGATGTGTTTGATGATTTGTATGAATTCATGCATGTATGTGTGTAATCGGTTAGGTAGGACTTCAAATTTGTACAGTAGATAACCATAGGAGTTTATGTGATACTCTAACTTGAATTTTATTAATTGGACCAACGTAGGTTTTTCTATAAATTAAATGGTAAAGTGTCATCATAAAATGAAGTTTTGACCTTTGTGTGAAAAAGTATTTTTCACGAACTTTCTATAAATGTTCAGGACCCAATAAAATTACACAAACGTATATGGGCCATTTGACATGTCACATAAAATAATCATAATTTTTCTGCATTGTTTAGTATGGTAAATAAAATTCACAAACCGGCTCAAAAACTGACGTTGAGCTGAAACTGCAGAAACTTGGTGTTAACATTTAAGAGTGTATCTATTTGGTTATGCAGGGTGTCTGGAATGTGAAACTTAGATAAATGTTATAGAACATGTTATGTGATATGTTTGCAGGAAATGAACACGTGCACATAACCACTTGGATGTATGAATGTGTATAAGTGAGATTGTCTTTGATTGTTGATTAGGATAATGTGCATGGTGAACGCGTGTGAAACATGAGAATTTATAGTACGTTTTACATGTATGTGATATGATTTTCTAATAACTTAACTAACCATAAAACGGTTAACATATTAGGAAATGATTGACCCATAACTACCCGTAGTTACTTAACTGTTAGCTGAGCACTTTAAGGTGAGTTCACGACCCCTATACTTTCTTAAATTACTTTCATACAGGGGGAGAAAAAATGCAAACCTCATTACAGTAAAGTGATGTGTTAAACCTATAGTTTTGTTATATCACTTATGGTCATGATATTGCATATTATCACTAGTTAAGTCCTTACATTCTCAGATTGTTTGTACTGGATACCGAGGAAATTTTCAGTAGTACTACTGGGTATGACAAGCCCGACCTGAGTTAATCGCGCTAACCTGACCGGTCAAGGTCGAACAGGTGTAAAATTTGCCTGACACTCCACCATTGTCAGTAATAGACATGGTAACAAGGCAACAACGCATAACGCAGTCAACTTCGCTTACGAACACTTAATGACATAACGTTTAAGCAACAACTACTATATATATAATATATATAATATATATATATATATATATATATATATATAACATTACTGCTTTTGTTGACAACTCTGAAACTATTTGTTATGTGAAAAAACCTGTGAACTCACTCACCACCTTTGTGTTGACACTTTTTCTTTCATGTATTTCTCAGGTCGCTAAGGTATTACTCACTGCTAGGATGCACCACATGGAGTGCCAAAACTATTTTCATAATTTGCATGGTTTCATTTTATGAACTTTTGTTAGTTTATTTTGGGTGTATGTTTATAGTTTACTTTACACTTACGCATCGTACTCAGTGGTTTGAAAACGTATTTTTAATTCATATAAAGGTTAATCTATGTGACTGGTGTTTTAGATCCCGATCTATCACGCGTCTTGCGTAAAACTTTGCTAGTGGAATTTGAGCGTGTGACAGAAGCGGGAAAGGAATGATGCTATGTTTTTATTAAAAACAAATATGTTCGTTGCTAGTGTTTGTGTGTTGCCATTATTAGGCAGACAATAGTAATATATTATATATGCTTTTCATTGTTTAGTGTCAATGTGCTACCATTAATACTATTTTTTTGTTTTAATAAATCACAAGAGATGTATACTCAACTAAACCGTAAAAATATGTTAATACTAATCCCAATGCGATACCTGATGATCGTAAATCGAGAACCACTAATGATCCTATTATACAATGGCCAGTGATCACGACACTTCTAGCACTGTGAGATCTCACACTCATGATCCTTCTCCGGAGTTAAGCAATTATTTTATATAATGTAATATTTTTTTTGTCATTAACAAACTACTAATCTTTTATTTAGTGTTTGTAGATTTCCATTTTACTAGAAAACCTATAGAGGCGCAGGATAAGGCACATCACCCCTGTGGCATTGAAGACTGAGCTGCATGCTAAGCGAAAGACGATGTATGGATTCTTTTGAACGTCAATGGAAGAAGTGTTACATCGGAAGGAGTCAAGACCGCCGCAAACAGTGAGGGTTCAAACTCCATTGTTAGTAATAAATAGTTAAATAGCGGTAGAATTAGAGAGTATGTGTCGTCGTTATAAAAAAATAATATAATCAAACCTTTTGTTTTGATAATCATTAGTCATTAAGAAAATATAAACTTTCAATATCATACTTGATATGAAATTATTTATCTACCTACCTTTACAAACATTCAGTGATTATATTATGTCGAACTAAAAAAAAAGTAATTAAACTATAACCAATAAAAATAAATGGAAAGAGTTTGGATATTTTAATTTAATAATAACTATATATTATGACATCATCATACATCTAACCATGAAACATATATCCACAATCTCCTGAAACTTTTACACACTTCTTATTTAAGTAATGATTTAATAATAAATATATATTATGTGGGTATCATCATACTAATGTATAGTTATGATATTAAATTTTCAGACATCTAACCATGAAAACATATATCCAAAATCTCCTGAAACTTTTACATACTAGTTATTTAAGTAAAAAAATAAAAGAAACACCAAGACAAAACATACAAATCTTTATTTTCCTATATATATAAAGATACAAGTGAGACAACCATCTATTTTTTTTTTCAAAAATGGACTCCCAAACAAATGAAGTTCATCATCCTCTTTTAGAACCTGTTCAAGACTGCTCAACTTCTGATCAATCTGCTGCCAGCCATGGCGGTAGTGTGGAGCTGGAGAGGGTGCTTTCTGACACCAACACACCATTGATCAGGCGGCTTGCATTGGCTTCCTGGATCGAGCTTAATCTATTGTATAAGCTGGCTGCACCCGCGGTGATGGTTTACTTGATCAACAATGTCATGTCACTCTCCACCAGAATCTTTTCCGGCCAACTTGGAAACCTGGAACTTGCAGCCGCCTCCCTCGGCAACCAAGGGATCCAACTCTTTGCTTATGGCCTCATGGTGAGTTTCTGAATTCTAGCAATCACCAATCTAGTAAACTGTCTATGCAGGACGGAAACATGGGTCAAGAGGGTCTGCTGACCTGTCACCAGATTATTTAGGATTTTTAAACGTAAATCTGATTTTTTATAGTAAAAACATGAATTGAACCCTTTAGTACTAAAAAAAGTTATGGTTCTACCACTATGTCAATGCATGACTATTGATTTGACGAGTGCTTATACATATGTGATTCTAGCTTGGAATGGGTAGCGCGGTGGAGACGCTATGCGAGTCAAGCATTTGGGGCACGAAAATACGACATGTTAGGAGTATATCTTCAAAGATCCGCAATTGTTCTCTTAGTAACAGCCATCCCAATCACTATAATCTACGTATATTCTAAACCAATTTTAATTTCACTCGGTCAATCGACACCAATGGCATCTGCCGCAGCACTATATGTCTACGGTCTCATTCCTCAAGTATTCGCGTATGCTATGAACTTTCCTATACAAAAGTTCCTTCAAGCTCAAATTATTGTGGCTCCAAGTGCTTATATATCTGCTGGAACACTAGTTGTGCACTTGGTACTCTCTTGGATCATGGTCTACAAGTTAGGGCTGGGCTTGCTAGGGGCTTCTCTGACCCTAAGTTTGTCATGGTGGATTATAGTTGTTGGTCAGTTTGTTTACATCTTGATGAGCAATAGATGCAAGGCCACATGGACCGGGTTTATCTCAATGGCGTTCGGTGGGCTCTGGGAATTCGTAAAGTTGTCGAGTGGCTCGGCCGTGATGTTATGTTTGGAGACATGGTATTTTCAGATATTGGTGTTGATTGCAGGGTTGCTTGAGAACCCTGAGCTAGCATTGGATGTACTTTCGGTTTGGTAAGCGTCATCTTTAATCTTTATCACATGTTTTGTTTTATTAGATAAGAGTTTTGGGCCATTTATATGAAGGCCAAACCGTGATATTTGCATAAGTACCAATCAAGTAGACCAATGGGCCTGAATGCATTGCCACGCGAAACATGTCACAGTCACTAAAAAAAATATCAATCATCTTTATTTTGTCAAGAGGCTCACAGTCACAGGTTTATATATTCTTCTCCAAGACGGAACATATTCTTTCACATTAATTATTGGAATGAAGATTATGAAGGTTTAACAGTTTATTTTGACTAGGTCATCCGATTTGACGTAGATACTTATATTAGTCCTAAAATTTAAATTTGTTTCTTTTAGTCCATTAGTTTCATTTTCGTGATTTCATCTCATTTAATGCCGAACCACTAACACCATCCACTTTTTTTTCTTGTTAGATCGGTGTAAAAAGACCATAATACCCATGTTAGCTCAAAGTTTAATTTAATTTAATATATACCGACTTATTATATTATGCAACAAATTTTTGCAGTTTGGGTGTCAATAGTTTGCTGTTCATGGTCTCGGTTGGATTCAATGCAGCTGCTAGGTGAGCTTTCTCATGCAAAGATACAGTTAGTTACTGATGGAACACCCCCCCCCCCCCCCCACAAAAAAAAAAACTAATTTATACTTTTGAAAATGTATTATCCACACCCAGTTTACCAACATAGTATCACTGATTTCACTAATGGTGCTGTCCATCAGTGAAAGTCGCTTGTTTTGTAGTGAAAGTTGACATAACTTTTCTTTTAAAAAACCAGTGTTAGGGTTGGAAACGAGCTTGGATCAGGAAACCCGAAAGCCGCAGCCTTTTCGGTGTTAATGGTTACTACGGTCTCATTTCTCATTGCGCTAGTCTAAGCAATGATTGTTTTGTCAGTGCGACATGTTATTAGCTACGCGTTCACTGGTGGTGAAACCGTTGCAAATGCAGTCTCCGATCTTTGCCCGCTATTGGCCATTGCCATCATTCTTAATGGCATACAACCCGTTTTATCAGGTATATACACGTACATGTGATCATTTACATGGTCATATGCAAATGTGTCAACCTATGTATATTGACATGATGGATGAATCAAAGGTGTGGCTGTCGGGTGTGATGGCAAGCTTATGTGGCACACGTGAACGTCGGGTGCTATTACATTGTAGGGATCCCCCTTGGGCTCCTTCTCGGCTTCCATTTCAAACTCGGAGTTAAGGTACCATTCATAACCAAGCATACGATTAATAATTCCCGTATTTTCGAAAACTGGCATACGATTCGTTGTATCTTAATAGGGAATATGGTCGGGAATGATCGGAGGAACCGGGATGCAAACGGTCATCTTACTATGGTCAACATTTCGTACAGATTGGCACAAAGAGGTACTATAACTGATTAATTATTAATAAGTCGTCTTACTAATTTTTGGCGGGAAATTGTAACAACCAGGTGGAAAAAACTGCCAAACGTTTGGATAAATGGGAAGCAAACAAAGAAACCCTTTTGAAGGAATGAAAAGAAGTCAAAGTCTGTATCCCGATTATTAGTCAATGGACCGGAACATTTGGATTTGGATACAATCAGTCATGCACATCAATGATTGATTCATATTTTGTATTTTGTGTGATAATGTTTCCAATAATCATGAGAAATTACTGAATATGGCACTTGAGTTGGTAAAAATAATGAAAGAAATGCTAAAGTTCTCATAGCATGTTTTACACAAGGCCAAACAAAAAAAAAAAGAAAAAAAAGAAGGTTTAAAATTATCAAAAAGCACATATGACTACAGAATACAGAATACTTGCGGATACATGTATATTGTTAAGTTTTCAAAGCATATTTAAAGATCATGAAAGCATTATGTTGCATGGATCATCCTCATAGCTTAAATATTGTGTGCTTGACTCCAACCTAATTAAAAAGATTTATTTCTGGATTTGACTGTCATTATGTGTGTCCCTTTGGTCTGAGTCAGCAGGTTGATCAGTTGATAGAGAGTGACCATTAAGCTACTTCTCAGCTTTAATACATAAATTTATAATCTGCAAGAAAGAGTGGATTACTTTGAAAGGATGCCTGATATCTTAGTTAATATTCAAACGTCCCCCTTTGATTGCATTATATTTTTCCTTTGAATGAAGGTTTTTGTAACAAGCCCACGACCAGAGCGGTAAAAAAAGATTGAACAAAAACAAAACTTAATACAACTTGAATTAAACATCAATCAAGAAAACACTTGTTGGGCTCGTGAAGACTTTATTGGGCTGGTTGTTATATTAAATAAAACCCTAGCTTTATATTATAAATACCTATTATTATTATTATTATTATTGGAATTGTCATTTTGTGTATTGAGTTTGATAAAATAACCTAGTTGTAGCGCATAAATGTAGGTCCTCACTGGGACCGAACCACGTAAAATTCTTGTGTCGTATTTTTTTTTCTATTCTACATGTTTATATCGTTTGTACGTATGTGTTTGGTACCGCTGCGCCATTTGAGACCTAACAAGTGGTATTAGAGTTTTGGCTCGTTTGTTCGTTAAACACACGAGATTAATGCATAGAAACGATTGAAAGTTTGGTTAATTCCCCCCCCCCCCCCCCCTTGCCAGTTGGATTAGCCATTCTAATCCAGTGTCCAAATAGCGATTGATTATAAAGAAGTAACAAAGGAGTTGTTGTAGATCTATGGACTGTCGCCTTTTATAGGGTGTTGCTATTTACACCCTGCTCTACTATACCTTACTAGGGGTTTTCATGAGCCGATTCGATCCAAGCGAGGGTCTGATCGTGCTCGGATTGAATTACAACCGAGGGCCAATCGGTTCCGATCGATTTTGCAAAAGCGAACACAAAAGTGATGCTCGTGCTCGGTTCGAATTTTAATCGAGCGGATCGTTTTCGCTCGATTTTTTATCAACACAAAAAAACATGTGCAACAACAAAAAAACTAAAATTAAGACCATTAAAAGGCACAAAATAACTGAAATCATGATCCTAAAATGTTCATAACTGAAATTAGACCTTTCAGTCGTTGGAGCTATGGTAAGTCACGGAGCAAGGATCGGTCGCCGGAGTAAGGGGCAGTCGCCGGAGCTAGGAGCAGTCGCCGGTGTCTCTGAAGTTCAATCTACACAGTTCAATCAATGTCGCATAGTCACAGAGTGAAGACACAAGTCGGCAAGTCGCTGGGGAGTGGGGTTTAGGAATTAGGATAAGGAGTTGGTATTGAATTGGGCCAACTCTGATTTCGGGCTTTGTATTTTTATAGGTTACTTATACTTATAAGTTATAAATCTTTAAAAGCTATAATATATATATATATATACACACATATATATATATACATATATTAATTATTCAATAAAAAATAATTCGAGCGATCGACGAGCAAGCAGACCTTTGCTTATGCTTGGCTCGTTTTCAAAATCGAACCGAGCCGAACGACACATTTACAAACTGAGCCAGAATCAAACGAACATTTTTCAGACATTTTTCGAGCGATCGTCGAGCAATTTGGATCGCCCTATACCATACTCTACCACCACTTCTCAATAAATGCAACTATTATTACCTAGGTATCAATTATTTAAACTTTTATTTATTCTTCATTATTACTCAATAGGTTTTTGAATTTTTTTTATTTTTTAATGCAGGTAAGTTCATATATTTTTATATTTTTTATTATTGTTATGGTTTTATAATTTTTTACATATATATACACAAACACATTGAGTTAAAAGATAAAAAAGGGCATATATATATATATATATATCATATTAACACAAAGTAAAAACCTTTTTTAATATATAACGTTGACAACATAAACAAAATTATGACAAAAATTAACAACTAAAGTTCAATGTGCATAAAAGATTTATAGTGATTATAAGGGTTGAATTGTTTATAAAATTCTAAACATTGGATATTCACACGTTTTGTCAAACAACTACAAATGGGGCTATGTGACGGATCTAATATGCGGAAATGCAAGGCATAAGTATATAATAAGATTGTACTAAATCATATACTTATTTTAGTTTATTAATGCAATGCACAACATCAATGTTCTTGAAACATCAAATTCTATATTTTTTTAATTGGGCCATCTTCAATCTGTTGTTGTTGATGCTCTTGATTAAATTTGGTACAAATATTTGAATCACACAAAAGTATATTTCATAGAGATTAGGTTGATTCATGAAAAAAAATATATAATTAATGTCTTTATAAATATAAATAAACAAATGATGGTAGCTTAAGGAGTCTTCATCGTCTACAGAGAGAATCAACAAAATTTGGTTGTAATTAAAAAGGGAGAGAGAATAAATCTTATCGGTTATTAATGGTAAAAAAATTAAAATGCAAATAATGTCATAGAATAAGGTGTAACTGGCACTTCAAGTATAATGTATTTAAAATAATTTTTTATATCACGTGGGTGCATGCAATTCAAGAAGAGTAGAGTTTGTTTTCTATGGAGTAAGTATTGGGTGTTGTGTGCAAAAGGAAAATAAGGAGTTTTGTTTTTTCCATTGGGTGCGACGCACACATCCGAAGGCATTATTTTTGCTTTGAGGTAATTATTATTTGGTTTGTTGCTTTGTGGAGATCACATGATTAGTTGGTGGAATATTTATTTTCTTTGATTAGCGGGACGAGGTGATAGAATTAGTACCAAGTTAAACTATTTTAAGTCGGAAGTAGATTGAGTGGCGATTTAACGGTTGTGGTCGTCGACTGTTGTAGTTGGTTGGAGCCGGGTAAACTCTTGAGAATTGCCGGGTTTGATCGAAGGTCCGTAGGTTTGAATCGCCGTGATCGACAAGGTCTATCCTATTATTGCGATTAAGTTTTCATCGGGGTTGGATTTTTTTAGATTGTGGCCGAGAAACTTCATTGGAGTTGCTGAATATTCGAACTTGTGGCTGGGTAAGGTGGGCGATTCTGACCAGGGAGCGTAGTTGGTTTGCGAGTTAGGGTTTTTTTTGAAGTTCTGGTTTTGACTATTATTGACAGTCATGATTATTTTTTTACGGGTTTGTGAAGAAAAGCATTTGGGTTCAGACTTGTCTACAAAAGATAGTCTGAGGTAACTGTTTACAGTTTATTTAAAGTTACTTGATTTATTAGTTATATTGCAGGAGCAATCAGTTTGATTGAGAGTGTTCAGTAGAACAATCGTCAAGTTTAGGCACGTGCCATTGTTGTGTATGTTCACTTTTCTGGATTTGTACTCATTTGCTATTATTATAATTGAAGATGGGATAGCTATGATTAGAATGTCCGAAGGTTTGGATTTTGGTTGATTATTTTTCTTTGAGGTAATTATTATTTGGTATGTTGCTTTTGTGGAAATCTAGGATTAGTTGGTGGAATATTTATTTGATTTGATTTGCGGGACGAGGTGATCGAGTTAGTACCAAGTTAAACTATTTGAAGTCGGAAGTAGATTGAGTGATGATTTAAGGGTTGTGGTTGTCGAGTGTTTTAGTCGGTTGGAGCAGTGTAAACTCTTGAAGATCGCTGGGTTTGATCGAAGGTCCGTAGGTCTGAATTGCCGTGATCGACGAGGTCTATCGTTTTATTGCGATTAAGTTTTCATCGCGTGTTGGATTTTTTTCGCTTGTGGCCGAGAAACTTCCTTGGAGTCGCTGAATATTAGAACTTGTGGCCGGGTAAGGTGGGCGATTCTGACCAGGGAGCGTAGTTGGTTTGTGAGTTAGGTTTTCATTTGAAGTTCTGGTTTTGACTATTATTGACAGTCATGATTATTTTTTTTACCGGGGTTGTGAAGAAAAGCAGTCGGGTTCAGACTTGTCTACAAAAGATAGTCTGAGGTAACTGTTTATAGTTTATTTAACTTGATTTATTAGTTATATTACAGGAGCAAATCGGTTTGATTGAGAGTGTTCAGTAGAACAATCGTCAAGTTTAGGCACATGCCATTGTTGTGTATGTTCACTATTTTGGATTTGTACTCCTTTGTTATTATTATAATTGAAGATGGGATAGCTATGATCGGAATGTCCGACGGTTTGGATTTTGGTTGATTGGTATGTGAAGGAACTTGGATGGTTCTAGTGTTGAGTAAACTTGTAGAAAATGAAACCAACGGGTGTGCTGGGACGACATAAGTGAAAAAGTGGTTAGTGGCAAGTCATATGAACTATTACTCATATGGATGATCTTCGACTAGGGTTTGCGTGAACTGATCGTGTGTGTTGCCATAGAACCTTTGGTACTGCATGCTTTCCATGGAAGCTCCATTGCTCTTATAAACCGTTTGCCTATTAATTGGTCTGAACTGTAAACTTATTCTTGTTTGTTGGTGATCAGTGGTTTGACATTTAAGCGGATCTTTGTATTAATACGGATGAAGATTTTCACTGAGGAAGTATGAGTGAAGACTCGACTCATGGATGTCGGTTTGGCATGGGTTAGGATAACATGGACAATGGGAGCCGAGCATAAATGACTTGGTGAGGTTGTATGGAGATGTGGATATTGATCATTTGTGAAAATCTACTTTTGAGAATGTGTATGGGTTTGATGCATTGGGACTCAGTGGAATGCAGTGAAGGCTCGTGGGTTCGAGATTCAGTTTTTCTTCATTTCTTGTCACCCACTTCGATGAAGTATCAATGAATCTATTGTTGAAGACTTCTGGATTGTACAGGTTACTGTGCCACCAAAATAAGGGAGCCAACTTCTAGTAATGAAGTCTTGGCTCATGATTCGAGAGTTAAACGAGTCAAGTTTATAGTAAAGGACTTTGGGACTCCAGGTAATCCATTTGAGCATATCCGCAGGTCTGAGCGCGAACTGGATTTTCGTAACGTTGGGAGCACAAGGGGTGTTAGGACAAAGTTTGGAAATCAACATTGGGTTTCGGAAGACCAGGGATCCGAATGAGATCATGGGAAGTTGCTGCTGTTAGTGGAGGGTGTTCTTTCCTCTAGAGTCTCTGGTGGTTCGAGTAAGTGGGAGTCGATTAAGATTAAGGATGCGTCTATGGTGAGTTTTTCCATGACTGAGTCTGTGATGACCGTATTGAAGTTGGCAGGAGCTTCAATAGGCCTTTCTTGGTAATCGATGAGAAGGGCCGCTGCAACTAGGTGGATTATTGAAATCTTAGCATGGAGAACTTTTGTTGTTGAAGTTTTAGCTTGTTCTTGGAACCGGAAAGGCAGAGGATTTCTACTGTTTGAGATTACTAGAGTTACTAGATAAGCGGTTTGGCTTGGATGACACTTTGTGGATTGCAGTTTGTTGGGCTAGTGAAGACTTTATTAGGCCTGTTAAGGCATACTATGGTTTCTTACTAACCTTAGTTTTATATTATAGGTCCCACTTATTGTAGTTTAATCTTGTGTCTTAAGCTTGATGAAATAATCTAGTTACAGCTTGTGGACGTAGGTCTCCCACTGGGACCGAATCATGTAAAATTATTGTGTCGTGCTTTTTCTATTCTACGTGTTTATATCGTTTGTGCATGTGTGGTTGATTTCGCTCTACCACTTGAGACCTAACAACACCACCAATTTGGTTGTATGGGATTTGAGGGGTAATCATTTCCATGCATTAAGCAGTAACATATGAACAAAAGCGCTAGATCATACCTTTTCTTTTTTGTCTGATGGTAGTGATTCGGCTAGCAAATAATAGTGTGCAATATAAGCTTGCAGATGTTTGTTGTTTCCACCATAACTTTTTCTGAGTGCACTGATTGGTTCGATTCCGCTGTACGCTTATAACTTTTTTATATATTAATAAATTTTAAAAAATTTACATAATAAAAATGTGCATTATATAATGTTTAATTTAAAAATGGTATTGTTGCATTTCTTTAAATTAGCATGTTACGTGTTTAAGAGTGTCTATGCTTTCCGTCGCATCACGCTGATACCACTCTAGTGTGTATTTATAATTATATTCATATAGATAAGTACAATAAAAAGATTATAAATTAAACATACTCATATATATCTTACAGATAATAAAAATCGTAATTAATCTATATTTATACTATATAATAAAAGAATTCAGTGTGTGACACGTATCATTTATTAGAGATATCTGTTTTTTGATTTTTCCGCCTCTTTTTCCTACTTATCTTATATTAATTAAATAAATAATAAATTAATATTAAATCTTTTTTTAGATCCTTCAATTTTTCTAATAAATTTTATCTTTATATTAAAAATTTTAATTTATGATATTTTTAAATAAAAAAATTATTTATCACGAAAACCAAACTTTGAATTAATAGCTGCTGACTTGCTTATTAAATGACATATCTTGTTTTTAAGAACCATCTCCGCAATCACCCTATTCACCGCATATGGAGTATATCCGTGTAATAAAAAAATAGATTAATTTAACCCGTGTAATAGATGAGTTTTTTTAAATATATAAAAGTTTTCTTTTTACTATACAAAATTTCATTTATTCAACCCGTTTAATACACATGGTTTTTTAAAATATAATTTTTTTATTATTTGGTATATAAAATTATATTTATTTAACCCGGACAATACAAGAGGTTTTTTAAACACATAACTTCATTAATGTTTTATACACTAAACTACAATTATTCAACCCGTGTAATACATAGGATTTTTAAATATATAACTTTTTTTATTTGGTATATAAAATCGCATTTATTCAACTTATATAATACACGAGATTATCATTCAATCCGTATAATACATATATTCTGAAATGATCAAACGTAATATACTTATATATAAAACACATCCCATCCACACCATATCAAACCATTATTCATTGATCAAAATCAACCTAAGACCCACAAAAATTATTTATCAAAAGCAAATCTAAAAGCCAAAAGTCTTCTTCTCCGTCCTAATATTTATAAAATTTGAAACGCTATTTACTTTAAAAGGTCAAAGTGATATATCTATGTTCGTAATAAATGAATTGTAGAAACAAATTTTTGATTTCGTAGCAAACCGGATGTACGATTTATCTAAGTGATCCAAATTTATATATATATATATATATATATATATATATATATATATATATATATATATATATAATATATATATAAAGATAGCGTATAATTTTATGAAAAAGTTCCTATCAGAAATGATGATAAATCGTTTTCTTGGTTAGAAGACCATGATAAGAACAAATCTATTCCGACATAAGCCAAGACATATTCGGTCCACTCAATTTTCATGCATGCATCTTACTCGGAACAAACTTTGTTGGTTTATTAACAACTATACATTCTTCTAATTCTTTTAAAGTCGGCAACAGATCAACATCAAGCAGTGGTGAAGTTTGAGATTTCCGACCGGGTGTCGAAAACGTATATACTAAAAAATTTCTATAAAACTGAAGAGTCGAAAACGTATATACTAAAAAATTTCTATAAACTGAAGAGTCGAAAACGTATATAACAAAAAAAATTTATACGAAAACTACATATTCTCCACTATTGAGCGAAAAGTTCGGGGGGTCAGCCGCCCCCTCCCGTCCCAACTATCCTACGCCCTTGACACCAAGTAAAATGTTCAATGTAGATAAGTCAAGTTGCCAAAGAGATAGTTCAATTCGGTTCATTGAAAGTTTGAAATGAACCAAGCTTAATTAAAGTAGCTTGAGTGTAACTTGAAGTCCGTTTAATAAACGAGTCTAGATCTTATGCGCTTCATTTATCGAGTTTGACTAGGCTCACCGCTCACGAGGTTATTGAGTCTAGTATTTGTATAATTGTATTTTTTTATTTAATATAGTAAGCAAATATAAAACATATGATTATGATAATTAACAAAATAATATAAATACAGTTTTATACATTCGAATAAATAAATAGTTATTGAATAATAGATAAAGTTAAACCTCAGTCGAGGTTGGAATTTTTTGCTGGTCAAAATCGGTCGTTGAACATAGAATTTAAAATGAGCTTAGCTTGAGCTGTCTTAAATCATAACGAGCATTGAAATGTACTTTGGTTGTTTTTTCATATTTTGATGATATTGTGATATAATTAGTTTGGCAGTTATAGTTTGTGTCACCGGATACAAGTCAATATTTTTTCTTTAAAAGTTAAAAAAAAACTAATAACGAATCATTGTAAATGAAATAATTTACAATGGCCAAACATCAACAAATCAAGAATGATTGATGAATGCTTTTATTTGATAAACATATTTTGTCGAGAGGTTGGAAAAGAAGCCTAACCAACTAATCAACTATCGTCTAAATGGGCGACTAAATGGATTATTAAACGCAACTGGAAGGTCTAGGGGGTTGTGTTTATGTGGGATCCTGAGGTTTTTTGTCCATAATGAAGCGTGATATTGTTAAGTACGTTATGAAATGTTTGACATGTTCTCAAGTAAAGGCAGAACATCAGAAACCGTACGGGAAGTTGCAACCTTTGGAGAACGTGACCATGGACCTCGTAACTAAGCTTCCGAGAACGAGGAAGGGGCATAATGCTATATGGGTCATTGTTGACCGTCTCACTAAAAGTGCTCATTTTCTATCTATTTGAGAAACTCATCCCTCAGAAAAGATGGCGGAAATATTTGTGAATGAAATTATATCTCGTCATGGGGTGCCCGTATCCATTGTGTCAGACCGGGATACGCGGTTTACCTCTCGTTATTGGCAAAAGTTCTATTAAAAGATGGGTACTAAATTGCACTTAAGTACCGCTTATCATCCCCAAACGGATGGTCAGTCAGAGAGGACCATCAAAACTCTTGTACATATGTTAAGAGCATGCGTTATGGATTTTGAGGAAAATTGGGATGAACATCTACCATTATTGGAATTCTCGTACAACAATAGCTATCACCATAGCATTCAAATGGCACCGTACGAGATGTTGGACAGACGAAAATGTAGAACTCATGTGTGTTCGGGAGAGGTTGGGCAACGAGAGCTTCACCGAGGGATGTGATAGCTAAAACAAATGAAAAGATTGACCTTGTACGAGCACGTTTGAAGGCGGCACAAGACCGGCAAAAATCATGCTCGGACAACAGGAAGGGTCCTTTTGAATTTCAAGTGGGAGATTGTGTTTTTCTGAAAGTCTTCCCTTGGAAGAGTATAATTCGTTTTCGCAAACGGGGAAAGTTGGGACCACGGTTATATAGGACCTTTCAAAGTCCTAGCAGGGTAGGAAGAGTAGCTTACCGGATCGAATTACCTCCATCCTTAAATGTAATAAACAACATATTTCACATGTCATAATTGAGAAAGTGTCTTGCGGACGAAACGGCTCATGTACTTTTAGATGACGTTGAGGTAGACGAGCGAATGAATTATATTGAAAAACCAATAGCCATTAAAGACTCCAAGGTGAAGTACCTACGAAACAAAGCTATTAAGGAAGTATTAGTACAATGGCAACATAGAAAGGGATCCGACCTTACATGGGAGTTAGAGGAAGAAATGCAAGAGCATTACCCGTCATTATTTGGTACGTATTCAGGTTTCGGGGACTAAACCTTCTTTAAGGGGGATGGACTTGTAACACCCCAAATTTTATATGTTCTATTATGATATTATATGTATGATGTCGTAATTGGGTAGATAGCGACTTACGACTAATTCAATAATAATAGTCGGATAATTATGCTAGTAAGTTTAATTAATTAAATGAATAAAACTAAACAAGGGAAAAAGTAATCTACATAATAGTTAGTCATTTAAGTGACATGTTCTAAAACATAAAGGGCTGAATATGACACATTGGAAAATGAGAGTTTAAGAAAGAAAAATGTAGAAATTGTGGGATGTGGGTGTGTCGACCAGAGGAGAAAGAGAGGAGAGAAGAACAAGATTAAAATATGAGCTTCTAGCAAATTGAAGGGTGAAATTGATGTCAATCTTTTGCATGTGCCCTAATAAGTGATCCTCTATGCTTGTCTAATAGTGGTAAGTCGAAATTCTTGATTTGATGATTTGTAGAAAGTGGTCTCAACCTATCCATGAGTTCATATAAAAATTTATGTAATTGTGAGTGAGGATCATACCATAGAACATGAATTATCATGAAATTGGGTAACTAGATGATTAAATTGGAAACCCAATTGAAATGGGGATTTTGTGAATTATAGTGATGAACTATGTACAAATTAATGTAATGATTATGTAGGAAGTTACTTACATTGAGTATTAGAAGATGAGATTAATTATGAATGAATGATATATGAAATTAGATAAATTTGATGCTCTTGATATGTATAAGTGAGGAAATGCATAAGATACTTGTACTCTATGCTTTGTTAGTGGTATGCACTCCAGGTGTTTGATGAAATGCTTGGGTATTGGTTTTAAGTAATAAAGATGATTTCATATGCATATGATGGTAATTGATTAGAATTGGTAAAATGTTGAGTTGTTAGCTCACAATGATAATGTAAATGTGAGATGAAAACATGAGATTGAAAGAATGTTGAATGTGAAATTGTAGGTGCGAAGGAAGAAGGTACAAGTCAATCCGGTTCACAAGCAACGCAAAGTAAAGGTAAGTTCATTCGAACTTCGTTTTATATTATTACTAGTTGTTAATTATAGTTAAGTATGGTAATGCCAAATGATGATCATAGAGAAATCTGTTAAATAATGGTATTGTAAAGTAAATGCATTATCCCATTGCAAATGGGTCAGAATGGATGGTTAGTAAGGTGATAAAATCACGAACATAATGACCCGTTGTAAACGTGTCAACAAGAATGAAATGTTTGTTGCATGAACTCGTACGATCGGGTCGGATGAATTGTGTATTGGTGTAATAAGAATGAAAACTACGATTTTGTTGTAGGCGAAATTATTATAAGTAAGGAATGTAAGTAGGAAGAATGCTTCAACATTATGACTTTGTTTACGCGTCAATTAAGGGAGTAAAGGAAGGATACAAATTTTTATGTTAACAAGTCATACTAACGAATGCATTTGTGTTGTGTATGATAGGAAAATCACAATCTTGATAATGACGTACTTGGAACGAACACACACTGCATCGCCCTATTTTCACGCTTCTGTCTCAAGTTTTGATGCTAACGGGTCAAGGAAATACTTTTGGGATGTAATGTCATTCTAAATTTACTTATGTATTCGTGTGTAAACTAAACGTCTGAATTTGATACAGTCATTTTAGGCTAATGCTCCTTAAGTATTTAAAAGTTGTGTTTGTTTCATATAACTAGGAGGGGCATTTTGGTCGAAGTTTTACAGTACGTTATGAAAGCCTAAAATATATTACGTTTTGACCTTACGACGAAATGGGCGTTACATCGTCTTTTATTACACTCATTCCAAAAAATAAACAGCCGGTGGGATTGAAAGACTACAGACCGATAAATCTTATTGGGGTGACTAGCAAGATAATCTAAAATATCCTTGCTAACAGGATAAAAAAGTGACCAGGTTGGTTAATTCGGAGACACAGTCGACTTTCTTAAAGGATAGATATATTCTTGATAGCCCCTTGGGTCTTAATGAGCTTATCGCGTGGCAAAAGAGGAACAAAAGTGTAACATTCGTCGAAAAACGGGTTTCCAAACCGCTTCGTTTATTAATCAATAATCAGTTATAATTTTTCGTTGCGTATCTATTGCCCAGATAAATTTTAAACAATACATAATTAATAAATATATTAGAATTTAAAAACCATAATTTATAAATAATAATAAACAGTGAGAAAAAAAATGGAGACGCCGGGTTTCGAACCCGGGTCACCCTCAAACACAAACACACAACACACCGCTCCGCCACACACTTCACTTGTGATAAACAATGAAACAAATAACACTTAAGGTAAAACCGGAAAATCAAAACCGGACATCAGCGCGCTCAGAACGCGGAATCGCCGGAGTAAAACCAAAACTCCGCTAATGTGGCCTTTCCCTTTTGACTAAAACGCGATAACCGACTACGACATCAATTATAACCGATGCCTAACCGTCAATCTCGGTCATAACCGCCGGAAATCCTTTGACCGCGAATCAAGACTCAATTCAAACCCAATTCAGCCTGTTTCCACTATAAATACCCACTTGAACACTCTGAAAATCCTTTCGCTCAGAACCACGATCGTTTCCGAAGCTTTATTCATCCCAAAACACGTCCCCGGAGATTTTTGCATTCGCCGGACTTTCACCGGAAAACCGAGGCTTTACTTCTAATCGGTAAAATTCTCGACTCTTTTGTTTGTAATCCATTATTCGGCATGTATTAACCTTAATCATTCAACCAGAATCTGTCTCAGACAACGTCGCCGGAAATCCCCGCACTCACCGGAATATCACTGAAAAACCGAAGCCTCACTGTCGATCGGTATAATCATCTAAACCCTCTTGATATCTCTTGCTCAGTAACTTAATTGCATAACACAATGATCTAACAATTCACTCAGCCGAGAGTCACAAATCAGAGCCGACGACTCTTGCCGGAAATCTGAAATAAACGCTCTGTTTTGGTACATTTTATTCCTTAATTTCTTTATCTATTTCATCTAACCAATTATAAGTTTTGATGATCGATTTAAACAGAACAGTCGGATTTCACTGTTCTGTGTTCTTGTAAACGAAGAAGATGAAGTCGAGTATATGTATTAATATAATTAAAACTGGATATTCAAACGGGTTAGACACACAGTCCAGCGGTGGACTGTGTGCACAAACAATACACACGTCCCGGGTTCGAATCGCACACGTTACCGACTTTCAGAAATAAAACCAACATTTTTAGAACTTAATCAGATCAAGTCACAGAATGTTTATAAGAGTAATATAATCCATTAGTTAAACAGATTAGACACACAGCCCAACTGGTTGGGCTGTGCGCACTCGAACCAAAGGACCCGAGTTCGACTCCGGGTCTCTGAAGCCGGTTCGCCCATATAAATCCTTTTTAATAAAAACCAAATAAGTTTAAAGTTAATTAGTATATATATATAATTAAAACAGAGAATATTTCAGGTTAGACACGTAGCTCAGTTGGTAGAGCTGCGTGCACGTATACGAGAGGTCCCGAGTTCGAACCTCACTCAGCGCATAGAAAACACAGTCTCACCGGTCAAGACCCGGTCAACGGTCAACGGTCAAAAAGTCAACTTTTTATTTTCTTTTTAATTATTTATTTAATTGAAAAATCATTTAAAAATACTTAAAAATAAGATTTTTAAAGTTAGAAAATTTCCTTAAACTCACAAAAATAAATCTAAAAATTCCATTAAGAGCACTAACTAAAAATATTAATCTCAAATAAAATTTATTTATTTATCGAATCATTTTGTTATTATCTAGGCTAGTTTTTCCCTCGTCGATTGAATCCTAAATTCGTGCGCATCCAACGTCATCAAAGAACGCACCCAATGTGAGTGAATCTCTACCAATTCCCCGTTTTAATCATGTTTTGGGGTGTATCATGTGTCGTATAATTCTTTTATTATATATATATAAACACTTGTGCATATATCATATCCGTGATCAAATGTGTATCAAATGTGTATCAATTGTTGTGTGGATTATATGTAGATTGGATTTATCATTTTCAGTGCACGCATTTCATTAGGCCCATCAGTTCCCCGTGGGAGACGGGTTGAGCATCAGGTGCCTCATTAGATCGGCTCCGTTTGATTGAGCCTTGATCTCACATACATCATCATTCATATCATATACTCATCCAAAGTGGTTTGTGTTTGTTTATTTATATATGTTTGCTCACATGTGATTGTTGCACAAATTTTCCTTATTAAATAAAACAAGAAATTAATAAAAATGTTTTATCAAGGTTCACTCGCCAACTTTTGTTGACCCAAAATATCCCCTGTTTTACACATGATACAGGTGATCCAGCTGAGACAAGAAACACATAGGAAGGCCTAGAAGAATAAACAAGTTTAAGTTTGGAATAATTATATAGTTTCATTTTCTTGTAATTGTATGGATTTTGTTTTGGATATTTAAGTTGTAATTTGAATTTAATAAATATGAAACATTTTAGTAAACATCATGAGCTTTGGTGATAACCCAATTATGCCCCAACTCTTATTCCGCTGCGGGTCGGGGTGTGACAGATTGGTATCAGAGCCATGACTATAGGGATATAGGATAGGTTATTAGACCCTTAGAGCCTATATTATAGTTGATTAAAATTTTAAATTGTTTATGTGTTACATGCAAAATTCATGATGTTTATATGCTTTATGTTTATTTTTACACTCAATGTTATGCCAGCATGCTCACAAATACATGTTATTATACAATGCTCATCATGAATCATATCCTCATAACATATCATATCCATGAGAGCACACACCTCACGATTACCATGATTTTTGCAATGATTTTTTTGTATTTTCAAATCACCTCAAAGTGAGTTCTCATGACGGGCATGTAGTAACTGGAAGGGTACGAGTACCGGTAGTCGGAACGTCCTGTCTAGGCTTGGCATTCGTATAAATCCAAAATAAAGGACCAGTTTGCCTACCTGGGGACTAACGATGAGAGTACGAAGGACCTATTAGGCCAAAGCATGCTATACCAAACATCGTGTGAGCTAACCCCACTTTGAGTTGTCATTGTGTCTACACCTGGACACCCTCCTACCATACATCTCGCAATCATATTTTACGGTTTTCATTCGGGTGGTGCGAGTGTTAATCCGCCAACACCAATGTGAATCCTACCAAGCCCAATAGTCATGGGGGCCCACATGACTACACAGGCGATGGTATGGGGGACATTGGAGGCCCAAACATGAGCAAACCCAAGACATCCTATGGATGTAGTTGCATTATTGTCAGTTATGTTATTTTTTTTCATTCTTTTAACGACACATGACACCTAGAAACTTCTTAAACTCACAATCTTCCTATGTATGTTCCTGTAGATGTCGGCTAGGCAACTACATGGAGGTAGAAAGTCAGGAAGATCAAATGAACGCTTGGCCACACAAATTGCTAAACAAATGGCCGCAGTGCTTCCTGACATCGTGATTCAAGTTCAACAAGCTCTCACCGCAAATCCCATCAACCCTCCCAATCAAGAAGACCAGAGCGTCGCCAACCCTCCCTCCAAAAAGTGCTCCTACAAACACTTCAAATCTTGCGATCCCCCAAAATATGAAGGGACCGAAGGTGTTACCGCCCTCCTTCACTGGTTTGAAGAAATGGAGAACACTTTCCTCAATTGCGATTGTCCCGAGGATCGCAAGGTACGTTATACAACTGGAAGACTGTTTGGGGTAGCCCTTACCTGGTGGAACACGGAAAAGGGTAAACGAGGAGTTGAAGATGCCATGGACTTAACATGGGAAGAGTTAAGGGAACTCATGACCAGACGCTTCTGTCCAAGAAGCGAAATCAAAAAGTTGGAAGATGAATTCCACGCGCTAAAACAAAAGGAAGGAGATCACACTTCCTATAACAAGAGATTTCTCGAACTGAACCAGATGATCCCTAATTTGTTCACCCCCGTGTACCGCTTGGTTGAACAATACATTCGAGGTCTTCCCTCGAAAATTCAAGACTCGGTTTTAAGCACTTCGCCTGCAACACTTGAAGCCGCAATGGAATTAGCTACAGAACTCACTGAAAATCGCATTCGAAACGGCAAGTTCAAAGATGAAAAGAAGAAAGCACCCATAGAGACCTCAACTACAAACCACTAAGTCTCATCCTCAAGGTTTGCTGGTAAGAGGAAACGTAATGGCAAGAATTTTGCTGTCACTCAAACCAACCCTCCTATCACTGCTGCACCAATCACCCAAATTGCTCCCTCAGCTGCACCATTTAAAAAGCCATACACCGGCCCACACCCAAAATGCAACCGTTGTCAATACCATCACCCTCCCGAAACTCTTTGCCAACATTGCACAAGCTGTGGCCGCGCAGGTCACACCATCCAAACCTGTCGTACTCTTCAACGAATGAACCGCAATCAACCCCCAACCCAAACCCACCATCAGATAGTGGGTCAAGCCCAACAACCCTTAGTTCTACCACCTGCACCACACGCAGCCCAAACTTACTACCAACCTAACTACCCCATGATGCAACCCATGTGAGCTTGTTACAACTGTGGGGACCCAAACCACTTCAGGAACACTTGTCCACGCTTGGTGAACATCATCCATGCTCAAGCCCAAGCGAATCCAGTAAACCAAGCTAACCAAGCTCCTCCACCTGCCAGAGGAAGAGCTTTCAACATCAATGCCAACCAAGCTAGGGCTGACAACAACGTGGTTAACGGTACGTTTCTCATCAATGGTAGTTATGCATCCATGTTATTCGATACTGGCGCGGATAAGAGCTTTGTGTCCTTAGAATTTGAACCAATCTTCAACCAAACTCGTGTTAATCTCATGGAATCTCTAACGGTGGAAGTTGCTGATGGAAAACCCGTTTCATTAAATTCTATTATACTCGATTGTACCCTCAATCTAAACGAGCACGATTTTCCAGTTGACCTCATTCCTATGAAGTTGGGAAGTTTCGATGTTATAATCGGTATGGACTAGCTCAGCCAGCATCACGCTGAAGTAGTGTGCCGCGAAAAGTTCATTCGCATTCCGCTTGCAGACGGTCGGACCCTACGTATTTTTGGAGAAACCCCTTCGAAAGGACTCAAATTAATGTCCTGCCTTCAAGCCCGAAAATATCTCCGCAAGAACTATGTCGCATTCCAAACTCACGTCGTCAAAAAGGGAAACAAGGAGAAGAAACTCGAAGATATCCCAGTTGTGAAAGAATTCCCACAAGTCTTTCCCGACGACATTTCAAGACTCCCTCCTGTGAGAGAAGTCGAATTCCGCATCGATCTTGTACCTGGCGCTACACCAGTCGCAAAATCCCCTTATAGGTTAGCCCCATCCGAAATGCAAGAGCTGGCCAGTCAACTGCAAGAGCTGACTGACAAAGGATTCATACGTCCTAGCTCATCGCCTTGGGGTGCACCTGTTCTCTTTGTGAAGAAGAAAGATGGAACGTTTCGCATGTGCATTGATTATAGAGAACTCAACAAGTTAACGGTTAAAAATCGCTATCCACTACCTCGCATCGATGACCTCCTAGATCAACTTCAAGGCGCCACCTGCTTTTCAAAAATCGACCTTCGTTCTGGTTATCATCAGCTCAGAGTGCACGAAGAAGATATCCCAAAGACCGCCTTCCGGACTCGTTATGGTCATTACGAATTCATGGTCATGCCATTCGGTTTAACCAACGCCCCCGCTGTATTCATGAATCTAATGAATAGGGTGTGCAAACCCTACCTCGACCGTTTTGTCATAGTCTTCTTTGACGACATCCTTATCTACTCCAAGTCTAAATCCGATCACGAACGACACCTTCGACTCATCCTTACACTCTTAAGGACTGAAAAGCTCTACGCTAAGTTCTCAAAATGCGAATTCTGGTTCGGAGAAGTACAATTCCTTGGACATGTCGTCAATGACAAGGGAATTCATGTTGATCCTTCAAAAATCAAGGCAGTGCAAGAATGGCAAGCGCCACGTACCCCTACCGAAGTAAGGTCATTTCTTGGTTTGGCTGGTTACTATCGACGCTTCATTGCAAATTTTTCTCGTATTGCTGTCCCACTCACGGCTTTGACTCATAAAGGAAAACCCTTCATATGGGGACCTAAACAAGAAGAAGCCTTCCAAACTCTAAAGCAAAAACTTTGTGACGCACCTATCCTCACACTCCCTGAAGGTTGCGATGACTTTGTAGTATATTGCGACGCATCAGGGCAAGGGCTAGGCTGTGTATTAATGCAAAGAGGAAAAGTGATAGCCTATGCTTCTAGGCAACTCAAAGTTCATGAGAAGAATTACACCACCCACGACCTGGAACTTGGAGCCGTTGTGTTCGCTCTCAAGATATGGAGACATTACCTCTACGGTACCAAGTGTGAAGTATACACTGACCACAAAAGTCTCCAACATATCTTCAACCAAAAGGAGTTGAATATGAGGCAACGAAGATGGGTCGAACTTCTCAACGACTACGACTGTGAAATTCGGTATCATCCTGGCAAGGCAAACGTGGTGGCCGATGCGCTTAGTCGAAAGGGTTATGCGAACTCCATTCGTCTTCTATGTTCGCAAATCGTAACCGACATCAAAGATCGAATCCGAGCAGCTCAACATGTTTCTGTAACAGAAAATGACGTACGCGATGAGTTGTCGTGTGGAGCTGAACTAAAAATCGAAACCAAATCCGACGGTATTCTATACTATTTAAATCGCATATGGATTCCTGATCGCGATAACCTTCGTGATTTCCTCATGAATGAGACGCACAAAACACGATACTCTGTACACCCAGGAGCTGACAAGATGTATCAAGACCTACGATACACCTACTGGTGGCCGGGCATGAAAAAGGATATCGCTGTTTTTGTTTCCAAGTGCCTTACCTGTTCCAAAGTAAAAGCCGAACATCAAAGACCTTCAGGACTTCTAGTCCAACCTGAAATACCTGTGTGGAAGTGGGAAAACATAACCATGGATTTCATTACCGGGTTACCTCGCACCTCCAGTGGGTATGACACCATATGGGTAATAATCGATCGTCTTACAAAGTCATCTCATTTCATCCCGATTCGCGAGGACTTCAAGAACGAGAAGTTAGCTCGTATCTACATCAGCGAGATCGTAAGCCGTCATGGTGTACCATTAAGCATCATTTCAGACCGTGATGGTCGTTTCACTTCACGAACATGGCAAGCCGTACAAACCGCCTTGGGTACACGTTAGACCTCAGTACCACTTTTCATCCTCAAACTGATGGTCAATCTGAACGCACCATCCAAACCCTTGAAGACATGCTGCGAGCATGCGTCATAGATTTCAAAGGGAACTGGGACGCGCATCTACCATTAGTTGAATTTTCGTACAACAATAGCTATCATTCAAGTATCGGCATGGCTCCTTTCGAAGCTTTATATGGTGGTAAGTGCCGATCTCCAGTATGTTGGCACGAAATTGGGGAATCACAAATCACCGGTCCAGAATTAATTCAAGAAACAACTGACAAGGTCATTCAAATTCGAAACAATCTTCTAGCGGCTCAAAGTCCTCAAAAGAGTTATGCAGACAAACGACGAAAGCCCTTGGAGTTTGACATTGGTGATCAAGTACTTTTAAAAGTGTCACCGTGGAAGGGAGTGGTTCGTTTTGGCAAGAAGGGCAAGCTAGCACCACGCTACGTAGGACCTTTCAAGATACTCGAAAGAGTAGGTCCTGTAGCATACAAGCTTGACCTACCAGAAGAGCTCAACAGAATTCATCCCACATTCCACGTATCAAACTTGAAGAAGTGCCTCGCCGATGAAAACCTCCATATTCCTCTAGAAGACATTCAGATCGATGAATCCATGCACTTCATTGAAAGACCAGTAGAAATCATGGACTTCGGAGAGAAGCGTTTAAGACGAAGTCGTATTCCAATTGTCAGGGTACGTTGGGAGTCAAAACGAGGACCTGAGTTTACTTGGGAACGTGAAGACTCAATGCGCGAGAAATACCCGCATCTTTTTCCTATTACCATTACTCTAAAAGTAGGGGATACTGTAACATTCGTCGAAAAACGGGTTTCCAAACCCGCTTCGTTTATTAATCAATAATCAGTTATAATTTTTCGTTGCGTATCTATCGCCCAGATAAATTTTAAACAATACATAATTAATAAATATATTAGAATTTAAAAACCATAATTTATAAATAATAATAAATAGTGAGAAAAAAAATGGAGACACCGGGTTTCGAACCCGGGTCACCCTCAAACACAAACACACAACACACCGCTCCGCCACACACTTCACTTGTGATAAACAATGAAACAAATAACACTTAAGGTAAAACCGGAAAATCAAAACCGGACATCAGCGCGCTCAGAACGCGGAATCGCCGGAGTAAAACCAAAAATCCGCTAATGTGGCCTTTCCCTTTTGACTAAAACGCGATAACCGACTACCACATCAATTATAACCGATGCCTAACCGTCAATCTCGGTCATAACCGCCGGATTCAACATGTTTCCACTATAAATACCCACTTGAACACTCTGAAAATCCTTTCGCTCAGAACCACGATCGTTTCCGAAGCTTTATTCATCCCAAAACACGTCGCCGGAGATTTTTGCATTCGCCGGACTTTCACCGGAAAACCGAGGCTTTACTTCTAATCGGTAAAATTCTCGACTCTTTTGTTTGTAATCCATTATTCGGCATGTATTAACCTTAATCATTCAACAAGAATCTGTCTCAGACAATGTCGCCGGAAATCCCCGCACTCACCGGAATATCACTGAAAAACCGAAGCCTCACTGTCGATCGGTATAATCATCTAAACCCTCTTGATATCTCTTGCTCAGTAACTTAATTGCATAACACAATGATCTAACAATTCACTCAGCCGAGAGTCACAAATCAGAGCCGACGACTCTTGCCGGAAATCTGAAATAAACGCTCTGTTTTGGTACATTTTATTCCTTAATTTCTTTATCTATTTCATTCCAACCAATTATAAGTTTTGATGATCGATTTAAACAGAACAGTCGGATTTCACTGTTCTGTGTTCTTGTAAACGAAGAAGATGAAGTCGAGTATATGTATTAATATAATTAAAACTGGATATTCGAACGGGTTAGACACACAGTCCAGCGGTGGACTGTGTGCACAAACAATACACACGTCCCGGGTTCGAATCGTACACGTTATCGACTTTCAGAAATAAAACCAACATTTTTAGAACTTAATCAGATCAAGTCACAGAATGTTTATAAGAGTAATATAATCCATTAGTTAAACAGATTAGACACACAGCCCAACTGGTTGGGCTGTGCGCACTCGAACCAAAGGACCCGAGTTCGGCCATATAAATCCTTTTTAATAAAAACCAAATAAGTTTAAAGTTAATTAGTATATATATATATAATTAAAACAGAGAATATTTCGGGTTAGACACGTAGCTCAGTTGGTAGAGCTGCGTGCACGTATACGAGAGGTCCCGAGTTCGAACCTCACTCAACGCATAGAAAACACAGTCTGACCGGTCAAGACCCGGTCAACGGTCAACGGTCAAAAAGTCAACTTTTATTTTCTTTTTAATTATTTATTTAATTGAAAAATCATTTAAAAATACTTAAAAATAAGTTTTTTAAAGTTAGAAAATTTCCTTAAACTCACAAAAATAAATCTAAAAATTCCATTAAGAGCACTGATTAAAAATATTAATCTCAAATAAAATTTATTTATTTATCGAATCATTTTGTTATTATCTAGGCTAGTTTTTCCCTCGTCGATTGAATCCTATATTCGTGCGCATCCAACGTCATCAAAGAACACACCCAATGTGAGTGGATCTCTACCAATTCCCCGTTTTAATCATGTTTTGGGGTGTATCATGTGTCGTATAATTCTTTTATTATATATATATAAACACTTGTGCATATATCATATCCGTGATCAAATGTGTATCAAATGTGTATCAATTGTTGTGTGGATTATATGTAGATTGGATTTATCATTTTCAGTGCACGCATTTCATTAGGCCCATCAGTTCCCCGTGGGAGACGGGTTGAGCATCAGGTGCCTCATTAGATCGGCTCCGTTTGATTGAGCCTTGATCTCACATACATCATCATTCATATCATATACTCATCCAAAGTGGTTTGTGTTTGTTTATTTATATACGTTTGCTCACATGTGATTGTTGCACAAATTTTCCTTATTAAATAAAACAAGAAATTAATAACAATGTTTTATCAAGGTTCACTCGCCAACTTTTGTTGACCCAAAATATCCCCCGTTTTACACATGATACAGGTGATCCAGCTGAGACAAGAAACATATAGTAAGGCCTAGAAGAATAAACAAGTTTAAGTTTGGAATAATCATATAGTTTCATTTTCTTGTAATGTATGGATTTTGTTTTGGATATTTAAGTTGTAATTTGAATTTAATAAATATGAAACATTTTAGTAAACATCATGAGCTTTGGTGATAACCCAATTATGCCCCGACTCTTATTCCGCTGCGGGTCGGGGTGTGACAAAAAGAAAGGCTTTCTTATTGAAAATTGATTTCAAGATGGCACATGACAACATGAATTGGGGTTTTCTTCTTTCTATTATGGCTCAAATGGATTTCTGCTCAGCTTGGTGTAAATGGGTTAAAGGTATCCTTGAATCGGCTTGATCCTCCATTCTAGTTAATGAAAGACGTACTTTTGAATTCAATGTCATAAAGGGATTAGACATGGTGATCCGCTCTCACCCTTTCCTGTCCTTAATGTTATGGAAGCATTTTCGTGTATGTTCACTAGAGCGTGCGAGGTTAGGGTGATTGGAGGTATTAAAACCCCAAATAGTGGACCGGTGCTGTCCTATCTTTTAAACCCGGATGATACCCTCCTTATTGGAGATTGGTCGACTTCTAACATTAAAAATGTTGCTAGACTTCTTAGATGTTTCCACAAGTGCTCAGGTCTTAGAATCAACCTTCATAAATCCCTTTTGTACGATATTGATGTGGAGGATGTGTAGGTGGTTGACATGGCGTTGATTTCGGGTGTAATGTCACACCCTGACCCGCAACGGAAATGGTAGTCGGGGCATGATTGGGTTTTCATCAAAGCTCATAACATTTACTATTATAAAGTTTCATATTTATTATTTCCAAATTAAAAGAGATATTACAACAAACATGTAAACATACAAGCAAAAAGAATATTCTAACACAACATTCATGAACTCTTTATTTTTCTTCTATGGCAAATTCCTATGTGTTCCTTGTTTCAACCTGTCCACCTGTATCATGTGTAATAATAGGGTTTTTGGGTCAACAAAAGTTGGCGAGTGAATCTTATTTAAACATTTGAACGAATTAGTTATATTGATTAATTTAACAAAAGTGTGCATGAACCAAATATGAGCATACGTTTATGTAAATCAAACCACAAACCACATATTATCAAACAATGTACACACAAGCATGACAAATGATGAACTATGAGATCAAGGCTCAATCAAACGAGCCGATCCAATGAGGCACGCGATGCTCAACTTGTATCTAACGAGGAACTGATGGGCCTAATGTGAATGATTGCACGCAAATGACAAAAATGTAACCACACAATAAAACAATTAACATTACATAACATGTTAGATCATATAAAGGTAGTAGTACAAGTGTTTAAATAAACAAAATACGTAACGACACATAATATACCCCAAAAACATGAATAAAAGGGGAATTCGTAAGGATTCACTCACAGTGGGTGCGTTTCTTGGAATTGATGACGATTGCGCACGATTTAAGATATAACCGACGAGGAAAACTAACCTAAATAATCACGTAACGATTGGATAAATATTTAATTCTTATTTGAAATTACTATTTTTAGTTAATGCTTTTTATTAGATTTTTAGATTTATTTTTGTGGCATTTAATATAATTTTTAAACTTAAAAAGTCTCATTTTTAAGCATTTTTAAATGATTTTTAAGTAGTAATAATAAAGAAAAATAGTAAGTAAAAAAATATGGACCTCGTCAGGTCTGACCGGTCTAACCAGTTAATTTGCATGAGTTTTGAAATCGTGTGAGGTTCGAACTCGTGACCTCCCGTATACGTGCACGCAGCTCTACCAACTGAGCTAGGTGTCTAACCCGAAATAATCTCTATTTTAATTATATATATATATATATATATATATATATATATATATATATATATATACATACTAGTTAGGTTTAACCATATTTTGTTTTTATTAAAAAGGTTTATTAATTGCCAAAACCGGTTACAGAAGCCAGAATCGAACTCGCGTCTCGCTGTTCGTGTGTACACAGCCCAATCAATTGGGCTGTGTGTCTAACCCGTTGAATATTGGTTTTTAATTAAACTTATACACTTGCTGAATACTGTTATATATAAGTAATAAAAAAGGTTGGTATATTGTAGGAAATCGGAACCGTGTGTGAGACTCGAACATGGGTCTGCTTGTTTAAAATGCACACAGTCCACCACTGGACTGTGTGTCTAACCCGATATATTTATCATTTTTAGTTTTTCTTATCAACTGTTTCCGACTTCATCTTCTTCCTTTTTAAAACTTAGAACAATAACTCGACTGTTTAAATCATATAACTCTTATTGGATTGACTGGCACTAAAATAAATAATAAATAAGAAGGATTAAAGTGCTTATACCAAGCGGGGTTATCTCTGATTTCTCCGCGATGTTTCCGGCGACAAAACAATATTTCCGGCAATGAGTATTTCGAAAACAATGGGTTTGCAGTGAATGTGAGCGAGGAGTCTAAGGTTCACTATTTATAGTTGAAGGTTGGGTTCAAGTTGATTTTCAGTTTCGGTCAGGAAATTTATGGCCGGATGATCTTGTAATGCCCATGATTGAGTATAATCTCATGATTGAAAAAAAGTTGTCTTCGGTTAATTTCGTAATTGAAACGGATATTGTTTATGGATTGGAAGGTTACAGTCGTTACAGGCGGGTTCTTTTGAAATTGAATTTCAAGAACTCTTTTGACATAAATGATATTTAATTTGGGTATATAACCGATATGTGTGTGTAGTGTGGTGGTGTATTGAGTGTTTTGTTTGGGTGAAGACCCGGGTTCGATACCCGTGGTCTTCACTTTTTGTTATTTTATTATTATTTTTTTTCTAGTTATATTTTATTTATAAACATTTATTATTTTATTTTATTATTTTATTTATAATTAAATACTAATAGCAATATCACAAATTTTACTTTTTTTTTTAACATAAATGCGTAACGAACATCATACGTATAATTGAATCACAGAACGTAGCGGGTTTTAGAACCCATTTTTCGTCAGATGTTACATGTAACATAGAGAATCCTCCTTTTTCATATTTGGGTATTACGGTGAGCGCAAATATGAATATGGTTAATAGTTGGAGATCAATATTTGACGTTTTCGAGTCTAGATTATCGGCTTGGAAGGTACTTTCCCTTTCTATAGGGGATCATGTGACTTTAATCAAATTCGTCCTTGAAAACTTGCTGATTTACTATATATCCTTATACAAAGCTCCGGTGGCTCTTTTGGAAGGACTAGTGACTATAAGGGAAAGGTTTCTTTGGTCCGGGTCCAATGAGATAAAAAATCATAGGGTTGCGTGGGAGCGGGTTACATGTCTTATAAAGATTTGGGGGGGGGGGGGATAAGCAGGCTCAAAGATGTTAATATGTCATTTCTTTCCAAGTGGATTTGGAGGTTTCGAATGGATAAAATAGTCTTTGGAGAAGGGTGGTGGAGGCATGTCACAGATGTCACACTCTGATCCGCAGCGGATATGGTAGTCGGGGCATGATTGGGTTTTCATCAAAGCTCATGACATTTACTATAAGAAAGTTTCATATTTATTATTCCAAATTAAAAGTGAAAATTCCAAGAAACACATAAACCATACAAGCACCAAATGTTCTAAACAAGACATTCAAATAATGCTTTATTTATCTTCTATGGTCAAATCCTATGTGTTCCATGCTTCAACCTGTTTACCTGTATCATGCGTAAAAATAGAGGTTTGGGTCAACAAAAGTTGGCGAGTGAATTCCGTTTAAATATTTGAAAGAAAAATATATGTTGATCAATTTAATAAAAATGTGCATAAACCAAATATGAGCAAAAGTATATGTAAACTATTCACAAATCACATAATTATCTAGCAATGTACACACGAGCATGATAAATGAGAACTGAGATCAAGGCTCAATCAAACGGAGCCGATCTGATGAGGCACGCGATGCTTTACCCGTCTATACAGGGAACTGATTGGCCTATTGTGAATGCTTGACTGAAATGAGAAAATAAATGATGAGCTGTGAGATCAAGGCTCAACCAAACGGAGCCGATCTGTTTAGGCAACGCGATGCTCTACTCGTATCCAATGAGGAACTGATAGGCCTAATGTGACAGCTTGACTGAAATGAAAAAATAGTATAACCACAAATAACCATAAACAAAATATCACATAACACATTAGTTCACATAATGGTAATATCTCAAGTGTTTGAATAAATGATTTAAATAAACAACACATGATACACCTCAAAACATGAATAAAAAGGGAAAGTTTGTAAGAATTCACTCACAGTGGGTGCGTTTCTTGAGTTGATAACGAACGCGCACGATTATAGATTCCAACCGACGAGAAAACTAACCTAAATATTCACGTAATAATTCGGTAAATATATCTCTTTTATTTGCAATTAGTATTTTATTTAAAGACTTTTATTTGGCTTTTTGGAAAAATTTTAATAATATTTATTACTAATTTTTATGTTTAAAAAGTCTTATTTTTAAATATATTTTTATGGTTTTTTGGATAAAAATAAAGAAAAGTTTAATTAAAAAATATACCCTTTCAGCGAGTCAAACCGGTATAATTCGTATGGATTTGGCATCGTGTGAGACTCGAACGCGTGACCTCCCGTATACGTGCACACAGCTCTACCAACTGAGCTACGTGTCTAACTCGAAATAATCTTGATTTTAATTAATTATATACACTTACTGAGTCAATTATATTTTGGTTTTATTTTAAAAAGGTTTGATTTATTTCAGAAAGCGTATCCCTATGCGTTGAACCGGACTCGAACCCGTGACATAAGCTTCGTGTTGCACACAACCCAACCAACTGGGCTGTGTGACTAATCCGGGATATTTATGATTTAAATTAAATTTATATACTAACTGAGAGTTAATATATATAAGTATTAAAAAACTTTGGTTTAAATTCGGAAATTGGCATCGTGATAAGACTCGAACCCGGGACCTCTGCTTTAACTTTGCACACAGTCACTGGACTGTGTGTCTAACCCGGTATAAACCTTGATTTTAATTATATTAATATTCTAACTCGACTTCTTCTTCTTCATGTTTAATACCAGAACAGTATACCCGACTGATTAATCCAATTATACCTATTGGATTTACTGACTTATTATAACTAATCATGAAACAATTGAAAATAAAAGGATTCAAGTAATTGTACCGAAACAGAAGGGTGTTATGATTTCTCCGGTTGAATTCCGGCGAAGACACAGTTTCCGGCGAAGAGCAATTTGAAGCAGAGAACTTCTTTCGAGAGTTTTAGAGAAATGTGTGAGACTGAGCGAGTTCAAAAGAAGCTTTGGATCGCTATTTATAGAAGAATGTTGAATTTCGGTTTTTATAAGTTTCGGTCAAAAATTGATGACCAATTATTGTGTAACCGAATTAGTTTTAATTAACCCCATGATTGAGTCTAACTCATAATTGGGAACGGTTCTTCAGTTTTAATTCGAAACAGAATCGAAGATTGATGATGGATTTGAAGGTTACAACCGTTACAGAAGGTTGTTCTTGAACTCAGATTCAGATGTTGTTTTAGTATAAAACTTATTTAATTTAAGATTATAGCAGATATGTGTGTGTAATGTAATGGTGTGTTGTGTGTGTTGGTTGGGTAGAGACCCGGGTTCGATACACCTTGTCTTCACTTTTTGATATTTTATTTTTATTAGTTATTTTTTTATTATTTTTTGTTATTATTTTTTATTATTAACATTTATTATTTTACTTTATTACTTTAATGAAAATAATATATAAACTTTTAAACATTTAACATAAACACATAACGAACATCATAATGTATACTTTTCTTACAAAACGGAGCGGGTTTTAGAACCCGTTTTTCGTCAGATGTTATAGTATCCCATACTTTTAGAAATTTCGTCCTGAAATTTAAGTAGTGGTAGGTTAAATTTGAAAGAGATGAGGGTATTTTTTGGTGCGTTGAGTCTTCACATTCCCAAGTAAACTCAGGTTTTTGTTTTGACTCCCAACGCACTCTGACTATCGGAATTCGACTTCATCTTAAACGTTTTCTCACTAAAGTCCATGATTTCTACAGGTTGTTCTACGAAATGCCTCGATTCGTTAATCTGAATATCTTCCAATGGTATATGGAGGTTTTCGTCAGCAAGGCACTTTTTCAAGTTGGATACGTAACCGGGTGGGTGTGAAATTTATTGGATTTTGATTAAGGCGGTAACGTTCCTAGTAAGGGTTGAATACCTTGTTACAGGAATCGTTTTTTGATGCCTGAGGTGTAGAAAAGAGTTGTATCTTGGAGATGGTCTCATGATTAAGGGTTTTAAGGAAATCAAAGCGTCGAAAGGATAAAGTTATATCACAAAACGAAATCTTCAACCATGTCGTTATCCAAATTAAAATTTACACTACCTACACGGAACTTTTCATAACCGCCTAACAATGCTTGTGATAATTTGACAAGAATACTTATATATAGGAAGTACCAGCGGCGTATCCACCATATCCTTGTCAAATTTTCATTGGCTTTGTAAGTAAGTCACGATTAGTTCTAGGTGACTCGTCCTAAAATCTACAAAACATAAACAAACACAACAGCCAATGCTTGAGTCTCAAATATGAGGGATACAAGACCGAATGACGACGGTCCCTCTCTCCTGTGTTATGAGGAAACGGCCAGTCTATGAAAAAGTGAGACACGACCCAACTTCTTTAAGTGATGAGACGAGGTGCGTCGTGAGGTACGATGACATGAAATTTAAACGGTGAATAGAAATATGTAATGAAACAACTTGTCATAACGTGATATAAATTGCGTTATTGGGATTAAAATTTTGATACATAAATTCCCAAATTGAAAACAAAGATATCTTGAATAATAAACAAGGAATGAAATTGATAGAAAACATTAAGAATAAATGATTGGAGCGGAGCCTTGTTCTTGGTGATGGAAAGCTTGTTGGGTTGCTCGTTTGCACCGTTGTTGACCTCAATTGGGTTCGCGTTGATGTTGTAGGCTCTTCCTCTTGCTGGTGGAGGTGCTGGGTTTGCCTGGTTTTCTTGATTAACTGGGTTCGCTTGGGCTTGAGCGTTAATGATATTAACCAACCTAGGGCACGTGTTTCTAAAGTGGGTAGGGTCACCATAGTTAAAGCAAGCTCGAACATATGGAACTATGGGATATTGAAGTTGTTGATAGGGTTGAATTATGTTTTGGGCAGGGGGTGGAGCTTGGTTTTTAGGAGTACAACAAGTGTTACTCAGATGACCATAACACCCATAATTGGCACACAGTCGACAAGGTAAGGTGGGTTGGTGTTGATAATGACAGGTGTTGCATTGAGGGTGGGGACCAGTGTAGGGTTTCTTGTTTGGGTATGTTGGGTTGGGTGCCACTTGGGTGACTGGGATAGCTTGGAGGGGTTCGACTTGTAAAGTTGACTGACTAGTTTGAGTGACAGCAAAATTTTTCTCGTTCCGCTTTCTCTTGGTAGTGATTTGGGAAGAGGATTTGACTTGAGTTGGGTTGGGGGTTTCGGTTGATGTTTTGCTACTTACATCCTTCTTTGTCTCGTCCTTGAAATCCCCATTCCTGATATGATTTTCGGCGAGTTCAGTCGCTAGCTCCATTGCTGCTTTCAAGGTTGCAGGCACGGTACTCATCACAGAATCCTGAATCGTCGAAGGAAGGCCCCGAATATAATGCTCGATCAAATGGTAGAGAAGAGTGCACAAATTTGGAACCATTTGGTTCAACTCGAGAAACCTCTTGTTGTAAGTTATATGATCTCCCTCTTTTTGTTTTAGGAAGTAGAACTCATCTTCTGGCTTCTTAATTTTGCTTCTTGGGCAGAAGCGTCTTGTTATGAGTTCTCGAAGTTCTTCCCAAGTTATGGCTACTGCGGGTTCGGCGCCTCTTCTGCCTTTTCAGCATTCCACCAAGTAAACAAGTAAATGCTACTCCAAATAGACGACCGGTAGCATAACGAACCTTACGGTCATTGGGACAGTCGCAATTGAGAAAAGTACTCCATCTCCTCGAACCACCGAAGGAGAGCGGTGACCCCTTCAGTCCCTTCATACTTTGGAGGGTCACATGAGTTGAAGTGCTTGTAGGTGCACTTGGTGGTGTTTGTAGGAGGGTTGGCAGTATTTTGCTCCTCTTGATTGATTGGGTTGATAGGGTTAGCAGCTAGAGCTTCTTGAACTTGAATCACGATATCGGGAATCACGACGGCCATTTGTTGAGCTATTTAGGCAGCCATGCGCTCGCCGGATCTCCCTGATCTCCTACCTCTACGAGAGTGCCTAGAAGACATCTACAGGGAATACGTAATGAGATAATGAGTTTGGCATTTTAGGTGTCATGTGTCGTATTTAGAATTCAACATCCACAAAACAAATGAGAAAAATAAATTCACTACATCCATAGGATGTCTTGGGCTTTGCTCATGTTTGGGCCCCCATATGTCCCCTATACTTGGCCTAGGTAGTCATGTGGGCCCCCATGACTACTGGGCTCTGTAGGGTCCACATTGGTTTTGGCATGTTTAACATTTGCACCACCCGAATGAAAACCGTTAAAACATGATTGCAAAATATAAAGTCAGAAGGTGTCCTAGTGTAGACATAGTGACGACTCAAAGTGGGGTTAGTTCACACGACGTTTGGTGTGGCATGCTTTGGCCTAATAGGTTCTTCATACTCTCATCGTTAGCCCCCAGGTAGGCAAACTGATCCGTTACTTCGGATTTATACGAATGCCAAACCTAGACAGGACGTTCCGACTACCGGTATTTTACCCTCCAGTTACTACATGTCCGTCGTAGAACTCACTTTGATGAGATTGAAAAATGAAAACATCACAAAATCTTGAGAAAGAAAGTGTAACATTCGTCGAAAAACGGGTTTTCAAAACCCGCTTCGTTTAATAATCGAATAATTCGGTTAAAAATTCGTGCGTATTTATTGTGTTAGTTATTAATATTCATATTTAATAAATAAACTCATAATTAAAAAGTTAACCAATAAATAAACATAATTCAAATCAATAAAAGATAAATAAAATAATATATATAAATAAATAAATAAATAAATCATCACAAAAAGGGGGTAACCGGGAGTCGAACCCGGGTCCCCACCGAATCCACAAACTCCACACACACCATATTCACCGCTGAGCTACACGCACTACTTGGTTTAAAAACCCATAACGATTAACTTTTATATATTCATTGAATGTAAACCTGCAAATCAGTTAACCAAATCAGTAACTGGCAAAAATCAACAACCATTAAACTCGCGATTATTCTCGTTGAAAACGCTTAACCGTAAATGCAACCGAAAATTCAGGTTCAAAATGCGAAATCAACTAAGGTCAACCGGAAATATAAAAATTCCTAAATTTGGGTCTTGTAACCGAAATCTCATGATTGAATATCCACACTATATATATCGATGCTTCCTACCTCAATATCTCGCTCATTTCTTTCGAATTTCCACTCAAAACTCTCTGCTTTTCTTTTCTTCACTTCGCCGGAGTTGACCTCAGCCGTCGGAGTCTCGCCGAAAAACCGAACCCATTCCAGTATTGCCTTACTCTAAAAATAGGACTTCTAGAGCTCAGACAGAAGTCACCCATACTCACCTCAAACTTCTTGTAGATCCTCTGTCGCAAGTTACACTTCGCCGGAATTTCTTTCAGTCACCGGAACTTCATCGGAGATCACACCTGTTCGGTACAACATCCTTAAATCCTTTTCTGTTTAAATTATTTTCGTTATCAGTAATAATCAATCAACTAATTCAATAAGATTTGATTAAACAGTCAGGTTAATGCTCTGGTTTCATGAATTGAAGAAGATGAAGTTTGAAATGTGTTTAAAGGAATTTAAAATCGGTAAATATGCCGGGTTAGACACACAGTCCAGTGGTGGACTGTGTGCAAATTACAAAGCATGCGTCTCGGGTTCGATTCTGTTCTTGTTTTCGATTCGTCACAATATTCAAACCTTTTTATAAAACTCAAATATGAAACTCGACAGTAAGTATATAAAAGAAATAAAAATCTTATATCCAACGGGTTAACACACAGCCCAATTGGTCGGGCTGTGTGCACACGCGAAGCAAAGGTCGTGAGTTCGAGCCGGTTCCATGACCCTGTCTCTATAATATGCAAATCATTTTGTTAAATCAGAATATAGTTTAATCTAAATAGTATATAAATATAATTAAAAACGAGATTATTTCGGGTTAGACACGTAGCTCAGTTGGAAGAGCTGCGTGCACGTAAACGAGAGGTCCCGAGTTCGAACCTCACTCAGCGCATAGAATAAACACAGTTCGACCGGTCAACGGTCAACATGGTCAAAAGTCAACATTTTTTTTTAATTTATTTAATCAGAAAATTATTTAAAAATACTTAAAAATAATATTTTTAAAGTTAGAAAATGTCCTTAAACTCACAAAAATAAATCTAAAAATCCTATTAAGGTTATGAATTAAAATTATTAATCTCAAATAAAATCCATTTATTTACCGAACCATTCCGTTATTATTCTAGGTTAGTTTTCCTCGTCGATCAAATCCTAAAATTCGTGCGCATTCATCGTCATCCAGGAAACGCACCCACTGTGAGTGAATCCTTACAAATTCCCCTTTTATTCATGTTTTAGGGTGTATCATGTGTCGCTTTAATTATTTCGTTTATTCAAACTTGTGCTATTACCATTATATGACCTAAACTTATGATGTAAATATTGATTGTTGTGATACGTGTTTACATTCTTGTCAAGTTGTGTGCAAATCATGCATTAGGCCCATCAGTTCCTCGTGGGAGACGAGTTGAGCATCAGGTGCCTCATTTGATCGGCTCCGTTTGATTGAGCCTTGATCTCATTGTTCATGATTTGGTGTGTGTGCTTGTGCATTAATTGATATTATGTGTTTTGTGATTAAATTTACATTTACGTTTATTCATATTTGGTTATGCACAATTTTATTCAAATAACCAACATAACTAATCCTTTCAAATATTTAAATAAGATTCACTCGCCAACTTTTGTTGAACCAAAACCCTATTTTACACATGATACAGGTGATCCGGTTGAGAAAAGAAACACATAGGATGGCCTAGAAGAATAAACAAGTTAATGCCTTGGAATGAACGTTCAGTTTTGTTTTTCCTTTGTAATTGTACTTTGGTTTGTAATGTGAATGAAAATGTATTTGAACATGTTGTGTTTGTATGTTTATTGTAACTTCTTCTTTAAAGAGAAATAATAAATATGAAACTTTATAGTAAATGTCATGAGCTTTGATGAAAACCCAATCATGCCCCGACTACCATTTCCGCTGCGGGTCAGGGTGTGACAGAAAGCATGTAAATGTTTAAATATATGCGAATTGAAACGTGCGTAATGCGTTTATATGTAAGCATGTTATATTTGACAGTAGATATAACACATTAAATATCACACAAAAATCATATGATAGTGGGAGTGCTTGCATGCATTTGTGTGTGAAATAATTGTAAAACAAGTAAATATCATGAGTTTGCATGTGACCAAATAACATGAAAGCAATTAAAATCTACTCGACTATAGTATAAGCACTAAGGGTCTAATATCCTATCCTATATCCATGTAGCCAAAAGCTCTGATACCAATCTGTCACACCCTGACCCGCAACGGAAATGGTAGTCGGGGCATGATTGGGTTTTCATCAAAGCTCATGACATTTACTATAATAAAGTTGCATATTTATTGTTCCAAATTAAAAGGGAAAATTCCAAGAAACACATAAACCATACAAGTACTAAATGTTCTAAACAAGACATTCAAATAATGCTTTATTTATTTTCAAAGGCCCAATCCTATGTGTTCCATGCTTCAACCTGTTTACCTGTATCATGTGTAAAAATAGAGGTTTGGGTCAACAAAAGTTGGCGAGTGAATTCCGTTTAAATATTCGAAAGAAAAAGATATGTTGATTAATTTAATAAAAATGTGCATAAACCAAATATGAGCAAACGTATATGTAAACTATTCACAAACCACATATGCATCTAGCAATGTACACATGAGCATGATAAATGATGAACTGTGAGATCAAGGCTCAATCAAACGGAGCCGATCTGATGAAACACACGATGCTCTACCCGTCTATACAGGGAACTGATAGGCCTATTGTGAATGCTTGACTGAAATAAGAAAATAAATGATGAGCTGTGAGATAAGCTTCGTGTTGCACACAGCCCGACCAACTGGGCTGTGTGACTAACCCGGGATATTTATAATTTATATTATATTTATATACTAACTGAGAATTAATATATATAAGTATTAAAAAACTTTGGTTTAAATTCGGAAATTGGCATCGTGATAAGACTCGAACCGGGGACCTCTGCTTTAACTTTGCACACAGTCCACCACTGGACTGTGTGGCTAACCCGGTATAAACCTTGATTTTAATTATATTAATATTCTAACTCGACTTCTTCTTCTTCATGTTTAATACCAGAACAGTATACCCGACTGATTATTCCAATTATACCTATTGGATTTTACTGACTTATTATAACTAATCATGAAACAACTGAAAATAAAAGGATTCAAGTAATTGTACCGAAACAGAAGGGTGTTATGATTTCTCCGGTTGAATTCCGGCGAAGACACAGTTTCCGGCGAAGAGCAATTTGAAGCAGAGAACTTCTTTCGAGAGTTTTAGAGAAATGTGTGAGACTGAGCGAGTTCAAAAGAAGCTTTGGATCGCTATTTATAGAAGAATGTTGAATTTCGGTTTTTATAAGTTTCGGTCAAAAATTGATGACCAATTATTGTGTACCGAATTGGTTTAATTAACCCCATGATTGAGTCTAACTCATAATTGGGAACGGTTCTTCAGTTTTAATTCGAAACAGAATCGGAGATTGATGATAGATTGGAAGGTTACAACCGTTTCAAACGGTTGTTCTTGAACTCAGATTCAGATGTTGTTTTAGTATAAACTTATTTAATTTAAGATTATATCAGATATGTGTGTGTAGTGTAGTGGTGTGTTGTGTGTGTTGGTTGGGTGGAGACCGGGTTCGATTCCCGTGGTCTTCACTTTTTGATATTTTATTTTTATTAGTTATTTTTTTATTATTAACATTTTTTATCTTTACTTTATTACTTTAATGTAAATAATATATAAACTTTTAAACATTTAAGATAAACACATAACGAACATCATATGTATACTTTTCTTGCAAAACGGAGCGAGTTTTAGAACCCGTTTTTCGTCAGATGTTATAACAGAAGTAAGAAAAGATGGTTTTTCTTACCGTCAAATTGTAATGCCCCAAAAACACAAATGTTAAATTTCAAGCACGATTTATTTTACACAATGTGATATGGAGGTAACTAAGTTAGTTAACTTGGTTATAAATACAAGCTAGATATTAGTAATAAAGTTTTGTGACTAACAAATAATAATCAAAACTACAAGGGTTAAAAGGGGATAATTGGAAAGTGTTTTAATAAAAAGGATGGAGAACGGGGAAGAAGCCCATTTGGGCAGATGTGTGTGTCAACACACACACATAGTGTGTGTGTGAGTGTGTGTGTTCTTGAGAATTGATCTGAGAAGAGGAAGAGATGAATTCGAAAGCTTGCATGCGTAATCTATGGGTTTCGAAAGTGTTTATCATCTTCAAATTATCATGTAAGTATCAAAATTATCTCTTAAAACCTTCCTGATTGAAATTCTAGTGGGTTTTAATGAAATCACTCTTAATTGGATGAATTCGAAGAATGGAATGGTTAAATTTGGGTTTAGGTGCACTTAATATAGTGGTAATAATGAGTTAATAATCTCAATTAGGAGTTTTAATGAAAGAACCCATGTTCAAGAACTTGGGTTTTTGATGGTTTATGATCTAATATGAATGGGTTGGATGAACTAAAGAGTTTTACTATGTTGATGTTTATGTGGGAATGATACTTGTCGATTAATAAGAAACTTGATGAATTATGTGTGAATAAGGAAGATTATGCATGAAATACTTGTACATTATGTTTAGAAAGTGGTACGCACACCAAGTGTATGATGAAATGTCTAAATGAAGTTAGGACGTGAAATTGTATGAAATGGCTTGACATATATGAATGGATATGTTAATGATGTAGTAGTAGTAAACTAACTTGTAGAATGCGATAATGCCATGTTTGAAGATCATTAGAAGGGATGAAGTTGAAATGGTGTTTGGTTAGCTTAGTATGGGTTAAGGTGTTAGTTGTGAAGATATGAAAAATGCTAGTGTGGAATGAATGGAGTATATATGTATGTGTACATAATTAAGAGATCATGTAGATGTATATGTCATACAATACGAATGTCGTAAATAATGATAAGTGAGTTAGCGGTGAATGTGGAACAAGGTGGCTTTTAGTCTATGTCTTATGTATGTGTTATTTGGTTAATAAAAGGTCAAGTAATGTATGAATGGAAAGATATGAATATTAGTATGAATGAGCATGTGTGCTAACAAGAATGTGATTTGTAATGACAGGAAAATATAGGGATCATGTCAAGATGGATGGAAGCATGGAAGGCTAACGGGTCAAAAAGGAGGCAAGGTAACGGATGCAGATTCGGACGTAAGGTAAGTGATTTCCGGAATCACTTCTTCTTTTGTAAACGAATATTGCCATATTGAATGCAGGAGGTTGTGTAAGAAATTACCGATAAGGGTAAGATTCAAGGTATGTATCATTGTGATAAGTTATAGGATGTCAATTACGTTCGGAAGAATAATAACGGAAGTAAACGGGTCAAAATGTAGAAGTAAGAGTCGGATGTGGGATTTGGATGTTATGGTATGAGAACCGTATAAGAAAGTTAAGAAATAACAGAACTAAAGAATGTATTGCTAAAACAGTTTGTAAATAGTAGTTATGTTGGAAATAACTTAAAATAGTCGAACGGGTCAAAAGAATCAACTAAGTGATTTATGTTTCACTTCTTAGTAAGAATAGAGAATTTTGATATTATGGTTGTGGAGAATTAGGTAAGATTAGGTGGTAGGTGCAAGTATTAAGGTAAGTAAATTTCTAAAGTCATTTCGTAATTAGTATGTGAAGATGCTTATATGTTCAGATAATCGAAATTAAAAGTGAACGTGTAATTCATAAGAATTAAGAATCCGAGTTAAGGATTTCAAGCTAAATACGAAGGTAAATAATTTACGAACATATAGAAACAAGTTCATGGGAAACGGATGAAAATTTAATGAGTTACGGAAGTGTTCGTAACTAAAACGACAAAGCTTGAAAAAGGCTGCAGTAGCCCACTGTAAGCTACGGTGGCCTACCGTAGCTTACGATAGGTAACTGCTGATAAGAACAAGTAAATTTCGACCGTAAGACAGAAGTCCTAGACCGTAAGCTACGGTCTGAAGCTGTAGCCTACGGCGGGGGACCGTAGCTTACGCGGGTGCTCGTGGCAAAGATGTGAAATCTTGATTGTTGTATATATATATTTATATGTTTGAGATTGAAACTTGTGGGTATGTAGTTCAATGTTATGTACTTATATGAAGATGTGAGTCTTCAATATGTTAGAGGATATGTGTTGCAAATTGTTTGTTGATGAGAATGAATTCATTTCTAATTATTATCCAAAGAATGGAATGAAAATGCAGGTTTACTATTGATGACCTTGAAGTTTGACATTGGAATGCAAGACCACATATGGAAAGCTAATCGAGGGGAATTTCATTAAATGAAAGAATACGAGTGATTATTGAACAATGAATGTTTAATACTACGAATGAAGTCACTGAATATTAATACTGCAAATGTATGTGGTGATTGCAGGTTGCGTGGAGCTATCGTTACTATAAAATTTTAAATGGGTCGAAGATTGAGTCAAGGAGCAAGGATTGTACGGGAAGAGCGGTCTCATAATTTGAATCTATGTATTACTTTTAAGAAGATAATTAAGAATGAAGGTTGTAAAATCATTTTAAGAAAGTGTCCAACATTTTATAAATGAACCTTCACGTAAGTCAAATGGTCAAATAAGAAAGAATTCTTGAGTCGGTACTTCCGCTGCGTCTCGTATGGTTAAAACGTAATTAGGGTGTTACACAAATAAAGCGGTAAATGGTTGCTAGAACTCTATAATTAGATTGGAGGAAAAGACTATAATAGCGGGTCAAAAGATTCATAAAAGGAAGGGTAGGTAATGAAGAGGATATAAGGTTTTAAGGTAGATCAATGGGCTTTTAATGAGCCGCTTAAATATCTTTTTAGGTTAGAGGAGGAAAAAGATTGCAGAGTTAGCGGATGCTCGGATAGGTGTGAGCAAGTTTATCTTGGAGGTGGTGTTGGAAGAGAGAGTTTGAAAGAAAGCGGAGAGACGGGAATGGATGGACAGGAGAGGAGTTGGGCAGGTTTTCGGTGAAAAAGTTAATAATAGATAATGGAAAAGACAACAACAATAAGGTCTTTGAATGGTGTAGGCGGCTGCCCCTAAAATGCAATATTTTTGCGTGGCGAGCTAGTCTAACTAGGTTGCCTGCAAAAACGGTGCTTGGGAGGACGAACATCTTGCTGGAGGAAGAGAACTATGATTTTTGTGGCGAAACAGCTGATCATTTATTCACAAATGCTTAACGGTTCTCGGTGATGTGGAAACATGTGAGTAGCTGGTGCAAATTGCCACCTATTTTTGTATTCTCTTTCAAGGATCTTATGGAGGCTCATAAGGAGGAGTAGTAGTTGGGTAAAGATAAGGCCGAGATTGTTCATGGGATAATCATCCTACATATGGTTAATGTGTATGCTCCACAAACCCTGCCCAGAAAGCGGGAACTATGGAACACACTATCGGAAAAATTCAGATCGCTCGAGGATCTTTGGGTGGTAATGGGGGATTTTAACGCAGTTCGATGTCCGGAAAAATGTCTAAATACAGTGTTCAATCCAGGATGTGGAGATGCTTTTAATGATTTTATGACGACAATGGATTATTAGAATATCCAATGGGGGGCATGAAATTTACAAGAGTCTTAGGAGATGGCCAAAAATTAAGCAAGCTGGACAGAATTTTTCGTGTCACCCCCTTTTTGGAATTGATGGCCGGTGGCCTTAGTATTAGCACTCCCCAGATGTGAGTTGGATCACAACCTTATCACGTTGTCCACCTCGGTAAGTAACTTCGGATCTATTCCTTTTCGCTTTTATAATTCTTGGCTTGGGAGGGAAGGTTTGGATGGGGTTGTTAGCCGGGCAATACAAGAGACTAACCTTGTAGGTGCTTCGGATGTGATGTTTGCTTATAAATTAAAAATGATAAAAAAGGGATCATGGGGTGGTTGAATGTGGAACAGAATAAAACAATTAACTAAAAAATCGAGTGGAGTCAAGGATTAGTACTCGGGAGGGGTAATGGAACAAAGAGTACTTAGTGAATCTGAGAAACAGGAATGGGTTGATTGCAAAAAACAAGTGCATGAATTACTTTTAACAAAAGTGAGTGATTTAAAACCAAAATCTAGGGTGATGACTATCATGAAGGCATGAAACTAGCATGTGATAAGGTTCTTTTGTGGATGAAGGCATGAAACTAGCATGTGGATTGCGCACCTGGCCAGTACGCAAGAAGCATACGACATTCGTGAAAGCATGATAATCTACGCATGAATGTCCGAAGGAATTGGGAATAAGTTTGACGTGTGGGTGAAAAGAGTTGTTAGACTCTCGAGAAATAGAGAGCAATCTATGATGAGAATGAAAATGTTTGAATCCGTAAGTAAGTGCGATTCGAACATGTAAGAATGTATGATGAGAATGAAAATGTTCGAATCCGTAAGTAAGTACGATTCGAACATGTAAGAATGTATGATGAGAATGAAAATGTTCGAATCCGTAAGTAAGTACGATCAAACAAGTAAGAATGTATAATGAGAATGAAAATGTTCGAATACGTAAGTAAATTCGGATCAAACCGGTAAGGACGTATGATAAGAAATGAAATGTTTGGAACCGTAAGTTCGAAACAAAAAGTAAACATTCCTAAAAGCAGATAAAATCCAAGTTATGTTTTAAATCTGTATATATATACATATATGCAAATATGTTTGTATACAAGAATGGTTAAAAGGGACAAACGAGCCGTGCAGGTCAAATGGTGCTCGCCATTTGAACCCGGTACTAAATGTTTTGGTTGTCAAGTTTTATGCTTATAGGTAAGCTTAATGAATGGGCATGCTTTGCCACAAATTGGAAGGAAATGACCCTTGCAAGGTGTGGATAACAGGTTAATGGTTTTGGACTTGCGTCACGTATGTATAAAAGGTTATGCTTTTGGTAGGAGCTTATAGCTAGACTAGAGAAGGATGTGTCAAATTTGGGTAATAGTTTAGCCCAAGTGGAATGCACTGATGAATTCAAACATAAAAGAACAAAAAGAATAAATGGAAGGTTTGAATCCATAAATGGATTCAAATACAAAAGAAAGCAAAGCATGAGCGAAAGATTTATATCCGTAGGCAAATAAGGGTCTAACACACAAGAGTAATATGTAAGAATGAGAAGATTGGAATTCTTAAGTAAGTAAGCAAGAAAAAAACATGTGTGGGATAGATTATGGGTTATTAATAAAACATAAATAAGAATGTGTATATATATATATAGTTTAGCTTCCTGAAAGGTCAACAAAGTTGAGATGATGTTTTTGTAAGCATGATTGATTTGGAGGTAAGTACAACACACACACCCAAAATATGTAAACAATAAATAATAAATGGCAGTTTGATCTAGAAGATTCAAACTGTAGAAGTCGGTAAATAATTATTTACAAATTTTGAAATTATTATGTAAAGAATGAAATGCGTAATATAAATACCCCCTAAAAGGGGATTTACAAAGGAAAATAGGTGAATTAACACCGAATACAATGAAGAACCAAATGGAATTGGTATGTTAAGGAATGGTTATGTATTGACCCATTATAAACGAGTCGAATAAAGGAAAATAATATGTTAAAGAATGGTCATGTATTGACTCGTTGAGAATGGGTCAAACAGACTAATTATTTAAAGGAAGCTAGAAAATGACTAGTATGCAAACAAGATAATTGGATAAACGCCATACCTGAAAGAATGTCAATGAAAGGTGCTAATCCTTCATTTTATAGATAAAAATGGTAGAATCTTGGTGAGTAAAGCTGGTAAAGTTGGAAAAGGATGTGCATGAGCGGAAACTCATCACATGGATGGACGAAGTCAATTCAGTTCTAGCTTGGACTCATAAAGAAATGGGCCAATCCGGATGACGGATCGATGATTAATGCAACAAAAGCAAGGTTAGTAAAATGTTTAACTCATGAATGTTAAGTATGAATTGGTAGATTGAAAACGACATACGAACTAAGGAAATGAATGATAAGATAAATATGGTATGGAATGGAATGTTTGACTTTTAACAGTCAACATAAGAAGAAATTTATGTCGTGTTAAGGAAATATTAAAATGCCTTGAATAAAAATTTCGGGTATTGGATAAACGCTCGTACGATGAAATTGCTTTAACATAATTACTTATGTAGAATATTTATTGCGTGAAGAAGGTAGAAAACAAAGTGACATTAATGAAATGATTCGATGCTAAACCTAAGAGCGTGCATAGTACAAGTAATGTAAAAAAATGTAGAATGATGCTAAATCCTCGTATTGAGTACAGATAAGTAAGTATGAAAATGGTAGTTATGTTGTAGTATTAACGAATAACTGAAGGTTTACGGTAATGCGTATTATCATACGTTTACCTCCCATGTGGATATGAAAGAAATTTGGAGCAACGTTAGTGATGCGATGTAATGGTTTGCTCAAGATAAACAAGAATGAAATGCTAGTTGCCTAGTGATAATGCTCAACTTAAATGAATATTTGCAAAATGAGTATGTAGATGGTTCAAATCATTATATGCCAACGAAAGTACCAAAAAGAATGGTAGTAATAGAACACAGAAATAAACTCACAATGGGTACTCATGCGACTAATCTAGGATGGATTATCATGTGTGACACACGTGTGAGATGGAAATATGCTTGATAAATGTATCAAGGTCTTATTTTAATGAAGAAGGCAAGTACAAGCCATATACTTATAGACGTGCGTGAAGGCTACTTCTTAATTGATCACACATGTTTTGTGTTGAACTGAGCATCTTGAATAAATAGAATGAAAAGGTAAGAGCAGAATTGGTCTATTAGAAATGATAATGATTTCGGGGACGAAACCTCCTTTAAGGGGGGTAGATTTGTAACGCCCCAAAGACACAAATGTTAAATTTCAAGCACGATTTATTTTTCACAATGTGATATGGAGGTAACTAAGTTAGTTAACTTGGTTATAAATACAAGCTAGATATTAGTAATAAAGTTTTGAGACTAAACAAATAATAATCATAACTACAAGGGTAAAAGGGGATAAGTTGGAAAGTGTTTTAATAAAAAGGATGGAGAAAGGGGAAGAGCCCATTTGGGCAGATGTGTGTGTCGACACACACACATAGTGTGTGTGTGTGTACTTGAGAATCGATCTGAGAAGAGGAAGAGGATGAATTCGAAAGCCTGCATGCGTAATCTATGGGTTTCAAAGTGTTTATCATCTTCAAATCATCATGTAAGTATCAAAATTATCTCTGAAAACCTTCCTAGTTGAAATTCAAGTGGGTTTTGATGAAATCACCCTTAATTGGATGAATTCAAAGAATGGAATGGTTTGGGTTTAGGTGCACTTAATATAGTGGTAGTAATGAGTTAATCATCTCAATTCGAAGTTTTAATGAAAGAACCCATGTTCAAGAACTTGGGTTTTTGATGGTTTATGATCTAATATGAATGGGTTGGATGAACTAAAGATTTTACTATGTTGATGTTTATGTGGGAATGATACTTGTCGATTAATAAGAAAACTTGATGAATTATGTGTGAATAAGGAAGATAATGCACGAAATACTTGTACATTATGTTTAGAAAGTGGTACGCACACCAAGTGTATGATGAAATGTCTAAATGAAGTTAGGACGTAAAATTGTATGAAATGGCTTGACATACATGAATGAGATATGTTAATGATGTAGGTAGTAGTAAACTAACTTGTAGAATGCGATAATGCCATGTTTGAAGATCATTAGAAGGGATGAAGTTGAAATGGTGTTTGGTTAGCTTAGTATGGGTTAAGGTGTTAGTTGTGAAGATATGAAAAATGCTAGTGTGGAATGAATGGAGTATATATGTATGTGTACATAATTAAGAGATCATGTAGATGTATATGTCATACAATACGAATGTCGTAAATAATGATAAGTGAGTTACGTGAATGTGGAACAAGGTGGCTTTTAGTCTATGTCTTATGTATGTGTTATTTGGTTAATAAAAGGTCAAGTAATGTATGAACGGAAAGATATGAATATTAATATGAATGAGCATGTATGCTAACAAGAATGTGATTTGTGATGACATGAAAATATAAGGATCATGTCAAGATGGATGGAAGCATGGAAGGCTAACGGGTCAAAAAGGAGGCAAGGTAACGGATGCAGATTCGGACGCTAAGGTAAGTGATTTCCGGAATCACTTCTTCTTTTGTAAACGAATATTGCCATATTGAATGCAGGAGGTTGTGTAAGAAATTACCGATAAGGGTAAGATTCAAGGTATGTATCGTTGTGATAAGTTATAGGACGTCAATTACGTTCGGAAGAATAATAACGGAAGTAAACGGGTCAAAATGTAGAAGTAAGAGTCGGATGTGGGATTTGGATGTTATGGTATGAGAACCGCATAAGAAAGTTAAAAAATAACAGAACTAAAGAATGTATTGCTATAACAGTTTGTAAATAGTAGTTATGTTAGAAATAACTTAAAATAGTCGAACGGGTCAAAAGAATCAACTAAGTGATTTATGTTTCACTTCTTAGTAAGAATAGAGAATTTTGATATTATGGTTGTGGAGAATTAGGTAAGATTAGGTGGTAGGTGCAAGTATTAAGGTAAGTAAATTTCTGAACTCATTTCGTAATTATGTATGTGAAGATGCTTATATGTTCGGATAATCGAAATTAAAAGTGAACGTGTAATTCATAAGAATTAAAAATCCGAGTTAAGGATTTCAAGCTAAATACGAAGGTAAATAATTTACGAACATATAGAAACAAGTTCATGGGAAATGGATGAAAATTTAATGAGTTACGGAAGTGTTCGTAACTAAAACGACAAAGCTTGAAAAAGGCTACAGTAGCCCACCGTAAGCTACGGTGGCCTACCGTAGCTTACGGTAGGTAACTGCTGATAAGAACAAGTAAATTTCGACCGTAAGACAGAAGTCCTAGACCGTAAGCTACGGTCTGAAGCTGTAGCCTACGGCGGGGGACCGTAGCTTACAGCGGGTGCTGGTGGCAAAGATGTGAAATCTTGATTGTTGTATATATATATTTATATGTTTGAGATTGAAACTTGTGGGTATGTAGTTCAATTTTATGTACTTATATGAAGATGTGAGTCTTCAATATGTTATAGGATATGTGTTGCAAATTGTTTGTTGATGAGAATGAATTCATTTCTAATTATTATCCAAAGAATGGAATGAAAATGTAGGTTTACTATTGATGACCTTGAAGTTTGACATTGGAATGCAAGACCACATATGGAAAGAAAATCGAGGGGAATTTCATGAAAAGTAAGAATACGAGTGATTATTGAACAATGAATGTTTAATACTACGAATGAAGTCACCGAATATTAATACTGCAAATGTATGTGGTGATTGCAGGTTGTGTGGAGCTATCGTTTCTATGAAATTTAAATGGGTCGAAGATTGAGTCAAGGAGCAAGGATTGTACGGGAAGAGCAGTCTCATAATTTGAATCTATGTATTACTTTTAAGAAGATAATTAAGAATGAAGGTTGTAAAATCATTTTAAGAAAGTGTCCAACATTTTATAAATGAACCTTCACGTAAGTCAAATGGTCAAATAAGAAAGAATTCTTGAGTCGGTACTTCCGCTGCGTCTCGTATGGTTAAAACGTAATTAGGGTGTTACACAAATAAAGCGGTAAATGGTTGCTAGAACTCTATAATTAGATTGGAGGAAAAGACTGTAATAGCGGGTCAAAAGATTCATAAAAGGAAGGGTAGGTAATGAAGAGGATATAAGGTTTTAGGGTAGATCAATGGGCTTTTAATGAGCCGCTTAAATATATTTTTAGGTTAGAGGAGGAAAAAGATTGCAGAGTTAGCGGATGCTCGGATAGGTGTGAGCAAGTTTATCTTGGAAGTGGTGTTGGAAGAGAGAGTTTGAAATGAAAGCGGAGAGACGGGAATGGATGGACAGGAGAGGATTTGGGCAGGTTCTCGGTGAAAAAGTTAATAATAGATAATGGAGAAGGCAACAACAATAAGGTCTTTGAATGGTGTAGGCGGCTGCCCTAAAAATGCAATATTTTTGCGTGGCAAGCTAGTCTAACTAGGTTGCCTGCAAAAACGGTGCTTGGGAGGACGAACATCTTACTGGAGGAAGAGAACTATGATTTTTTGTGGCGAAACAGCTGATCATTTATTCACAAATGCTTAAAGGCTCTCGGTGATGTGGCAACATGTGAGTAGCTGGTGCAAATTGCCACCTATTTTTGTATTCTCTTTCAAGGATCTTATGGAGGCTCATAAGGAGGAGTAGTAGCTGGGTAAAGATAAGGCCGAGATTGTTCATGGGATAATCATCCTACATATGGTTAATGTGTATGCTCCACAAACCCTGCCTAGAAAGCGGGAACTATGGAACACACTATCGGAAAAATTCAGATCGCTCGAGGATCTTTGGGTGGTAATGGGGGATTTTAACGTAGTTCGATGTCCGGAAAAACGTCTAAATACAGTGTTCAATCCAGGATGTGGAGATGCTTTTAATGATTTTATTGACGACAATGGATTATTAGAATATCCAATGGGGGGCATGAAATTTACAAGAGTCTTAGGAGATGGCCAGAAATTAAGCAAGCTGGACAGATTTTTAGTGTCGCCCCCTTTTTGGAATCGATGGCCGGTGGCCTTAGTATTAGCACTCCCCAGATGTGAGTCGGATCACAACCTTATCACGTTGTCCACCTCGGTAAGTAACTTCGGATCTATTCCTTTTCGCTTTTGTAATTCTTGGCTTGGGAGGGAAGGTTTGGATGGGGTTGTTAGCCGGGCAATACAAGAGACTAACCTTGTAGGTGCTTCGGATGTGATGTTTGCTTATAAATTAAAAATGATAAAAAAGGGATCATGGGGTGGTTGAATGTGGAACAGAATAAAACAATTAACTAAAAAATCGAGTGGAGTCAAGGATTAGTACTCTGGAGGGGTAATGGAACAAAGAGTACTTAGTGAATCTGAGAAACAGGAATGGGTTGATTGCAAAAAACAAGTGCATGAATTACTTTTAACAAAAGTGAGTGATTTAAAACCAAAATCTAGGGTTAAGTGGGCGGTGGAGGGTGATGAAAACTCAGCTTTTTTTATGGACTAGTCAATAAAAGTAATATTGACAATAGGATAAATGGGGTGAGTTTAAATGGGGAATGGATTACGGATCCGAAAAAAATCAAAATGGAAGCTAGAAAGTTTTATGCCTTTAAATTCCGTGAACCAATGCAACAAAGACCATATTTTGTGGTTCCTAATTTAAAACAACTCTTGAGTGAGGAGGCAAATGGTTTTGTGGTTCCGTTTAGCATCTTAGAGATAAATAAGTAATCCGGGATTGTGATAGTGATAAAGCCCCGGGTCTAGATGGGTTCAACTTTGGGTTTATAAAACATTACTGGGAGATACTTAAAGATGACATGGGGGGGGGGGATCATGAACGCTTTTTATAATGATGGCACCATTAGTTGAGGGTGCAACTCCTCTTTTTTGGCTTTAATTCCAAAAGGGACGAACCTACTACTTTTAACGATTATAGACCTATTAGCCTAATTGGATCTATCTCTAAGATAATATCCAAGATCCTGGCCAATAGAATTAAAGGGGTGGTGGGTTCTGTGGTAACGAAATACAAAACCGGTTTCTTTATCCGATAGAAATATTTTAGATAGTCCGTTAATTTTGAATAAAATAATATCATGGGTCAAAAAAGCAAAAAAGAAAGCGATTGTTTTAAAAATTGATATCGAGAAGACGTTCGATTCGATAAATTGGAATTTCATTGATATAGTGATTGAACAGATGGGTTTTCTAGCAATATGGAGAAAATGGGTAAGGGGTATTTTGGTGTCTTCAAGGGCATCGGTTTTAATTAATGGATCACCCTCTTCAGAATTTCAATGCTACGGGGGTCCGACAAGGTGATCCAGTATCGCCTTTTATTTTCATAATTGCAATGGAAGCTTTAACTGTTTTTTTTTTTTTTGCAAAAAGCAGCTTCTGTTGGGAAAATAAAGGGCATTTCGCTACCAAAATTGGCCGGTAATAACACACATGATGTATACGGACAATGTTGTATTTTTGGGAGATTGGAAAGAAAACTCTATTCGCAATATAATCCGGTTAATGAGGTGCTTTAACCTCATCTCTGGGCTAAAAATTAATCATGATAAATCAAACCTTTTTTGTATAGGGTTGGGTGAAAACTTAGTTGAGCAAATGGCGTCGATACTCAACTGTAAGGTCGGGAAATTCCCATGTAAATATTTGGGGATCCTGGTGGGAGCAAACATGAACCAAATTAGACATTGGAAAGGAATTATTGACTGTTTTAAATCTTGGCTTTCATTATGGAAATCTAGAGTGCTCTCGTTGGGGTAGATTAACTTTATTGAAAGCAACACTCGATAGCCTTCCTTTGTATTTCTTTTCATTATTTAAAGCACCGCAAGGTGTCTTGGATAATTTGGAAAGTCTTCAAAGTAGATTTTTTTTTTGTTTGGGGGGGGGGGGGGGGGGGGGGGGGTTACGGATGATAAATCAAAAACTGCTTGGGTAAACTAGGTAAAAGTCATTGGTCCACTTGAAAAAGGTGGGCTGGGGTTGGGTTCTCTTAAAGACATGAACGTAAGTTTATTACTTAAATGGTGGTGGCGATATAAACATGAATCGGAAACACTTTGGGGAAAACCACTACATCAATTCATCTACGGTCACGTTCAACATCGTATCTACCGGTGAAAGAAGGTATCTCAGGAACATGGAACAACATTGTTAGAATTGGAAAGGAGCTAGAGAAATATGATTTAGTGATAGAGAACATAATAAAAGGAGACGTCGGGAGTGAAAGAAAGATCAGATTTTGGCTGGATTGGTGGAATGGGGAAGGACCGCTAAAAAACAGGTATCCGGAGCTTTTTGAGCTGGAAAAAAATAAAAGTGTACTGGTAGAAGAACGAATGACAGGCTGTGATTGGAGGAGCAATCCGAGCGCTATCGGTCAAAGAGAACAACTGCAGCAGCTCTGGATCATCATCCAGAACATCAGTTTGTATGATCGGGAAGATAAATGGAGTTGGGCAGCAGATAAAGGTGGTACATTCTCGGTGGCATCATCTCAAGCGTTGTTAAATAGACACGCTATTCCGTTTTATCCACTCGAATGGGTCAAATTGGTGCCAAAAAAGGTAAATATATTTGTGTGGCGCGCAGTTCAGGATCGGTTAGCAACTATGAAAGACTTAAAGAAAAGGGGAATTTTGGCGGGCACTTCGATATGCAAATTGTGTAATGATCGTGAAAAGATGCTGACCATCTTTTTACAAGATGTTATGTAGCTGTGCAAATTTGGCAAAGAATATGTACATGGTGTAGACTACAGCAAATTCATGCGACTAGCACGAAAGACCTGTTGAACATTCACAAGAATGAAACAATTGACAAGCATAGGAAAAAATTTATACAAGTTATTCTTTTGGCAACTTGTTGGGAGATTTGGAGAGCAAGAAACAACACATCTTCGGTGGGAAACGAATAAACCTGGAAGCAATCTTCGGGGAGATACAAGCAATATCATTCATGTGGCTAAAATTCCCGGCGAAACGAATAAATATAGAATGGGGAAAATGGGTGAAGTTCGAATTGAAGAGATAACTAAACGTTTATTTCTTTAGATTGTATGAAATCTTACTTTCTTCTAGGCGATGATGTAAATGAGGTTGACTTAATAGCTTATTAACCATTGTATTATTTGAAATTTTGGTGATGAATAAAGTGTTTTCGTTTGCCTTTTAAAAATAAAAGTGAGGGAGCTAAAGTTTGTTTACCAAGGGTGAAAGAAATAATGGTATGTTAATTTGATTAAAAGCATTAATGCTCAATGCTAGTGTTAGTGTGTTGTCACTATTCGTCAGGCATCAATAATATTCTTTATATGCTTCTCATTGTTTAGGTTTTCTCTTGTATATATTTTGCATTTGTTTTTGTGTTCTAATTAGAATTATGTTCTATTTCTCATTGTTTAGGTTTTCTCTTGTATATATTTTGTATTTTTTTTTCTAATTATACTTATGTTCTATGAATATATTTTAGTTACATTTTACACTTTTTACATTTCTTTACCAAAAATCGATAACGTACTATTTTCAATAACGGAATACCAATGAATATTTTCTGTTGATGAACCTTGTATTTGTATTTTTAAATTCAAGCTAGCATAACTCTTATTTCAAAACTTAATATTTTATTTAGTTATATCAGTTTGATTATTGTTTTATTATTTACCTAACTAACCAATCATCAAGGGACATTCTTACGATAATGTGTTTCCTATCTATGCGAAACATGAAAGGTTTAAATTCTGTAAAAACACATATATAGATGTTAATAAAAGTAACTAGAAGAAATTAACCTAACTCATCAATTTTCTCGTGTTTATGCGAATATAATATTTCCATCACTTTTAATGTAGTTAGTATTACCTTGATTCTATTAATATAAATATATTATTCTATATAATATATATATATATATATATATATATTATATTGTTTTGTACGTACTGCTTTTAAAAATTTTAAAAAAGTTGATTTTTTTTATATTTCACCAAAAACATTTGCTAAATTACTTTTAACCTAAAACTATTTGTTTTTTTTTACTTTTAATCCAAAACTTTTTATCTTTTGCTATCTATCCTCACAAATTTTTATACTTTCAATTTTGGTTTTTTATAGTTTTCATTTTTCGCTTTAAGCTTCGTTCTAAATTTTGTGAGTTAACACATCGCAACGTGCGTGCATGATGTAATGTTTTTGCATTTCGTTCTAAATTTTGCGAGCTAACACGACGCAACGTGTGTGAGTTGTATCTTTCCCCGTTTGACAGGTTCGACATAACGTGTGGGTCCTATATCGACTTAGTTCATAATTTCTATGTTTAGCGTTTCGGTCTAATTTCTTCACATAAAAACAGCCACTATTTGTGTTGTTGGCTGCTGCGTAATTTGGCAATGATGTTTTGCATACACCCCCGTCGCAACGCGGGGGTGCTAAACTGTTTGTTATAAATATATATATATATAGTATATATATATATTATATATATATATATATATAATATATATAGGGTGAGGTTATTGTAAAAAAATGTTTTTTTGTGAGAAGTATAAGAAAGAATCTAAACCATTAGATTTTTAATCTAATGGTTGAGATATTGATGACAATCTTGTAAATAGTGTTATTAAACTAATTAATTTTCTAGATTAAGAGTATAAAGGTAAATTTAATATTTTTAAATTAAGAAACTAACACTAATGCACATGCAAGTCCCCCCTTTTTTTTAAATGTTAATAACTTTTTATACGTAACTCTTTTTTCTTAAAAAATTACACCATAATAACAAATCTTTTTTTATCTTTAATATGAATACCATATTGATATACTTATGTAGAGAAAAAATTACGTCTCGCTTGAATGTTTTAGTCCATGGTGTTTTTTGTATGTTCATACAATGGTGTTTTATTGTAGGGTGTTATTTTTGTTATATTTCTGTTTTTCATAAGATGTATGCCTTCAATATACATGTTATGGTGTTTTTATGAGTTATGATGTTATTCCTGTTATATTTAATGTGAGAACAAAGGTCCTTGCATTGCTGTGGTTTCTGTGTCTTCAGTAGGTTTCTGTTGCCTTCAAAGAGTTAGGGTGTTATTTCTGTTTTTATATATTTAGGGTGTTATTTCTGTTTTGATTCTGATTAAAGTGTTGACTGGTGTTATATTTAGGGTGTTATTCATGTTTTGATTCTGATTAAAGTATTGTGTTTTGAAATTGATTTATTAGGGTGTTATTTCTGTTATATTCAATGTTAGTGTCACACCCGGACCCGCAGCGGAATAAAAGTCGGAGCATGATTGGGTTATCACCAAAGCCCATGATATTTACTAATAAGTTTCATATTTATTAAATTCAAATTAACTTCAAGTATCCAACACAAATTTCATACAAACGATAAACCAAACAATTGTTCCAAAACGAAATAACTTGTTTATTCTTCTAAAGCCATCCTATGTGTTTCTTTCCTCAACTTGTTCACCAATCACAAACCATATTGTATAAACTTATGACATGATGTATGATGTATTTGAGATCAAGGCTCAATCAAACGGAGCCGATCTATTGAGGCACCTGATGCTCAACCCGTATCCCACGAGGAACTGATGGGCCTAATGAAATGATTGTACTGAAATGATAAAACGTAACCACAAATAAACCAAGTAAACAACTATACACATTTGATCACGAATGATATTTGCACAAGTGTTAAATAAAATAAAAGAAATTGTACGACACATGATACACCCCAAAACATGAATAAAACAGGGAATTTGTAGAGATTCACTCACAGTGGGTGCGTATTCTTGATTGAAGATGAGAGCGCACGAGTTGCGGATTTAACCGATGAAGGAGTACTAACCTAAAACAATTAACGGATAACTCGATAATTAAATAAATTTATTTTTTAGATTATAATCCTTTGTTTAGGTTTTTAGATTATTTTAGTGAGTTTTATTGATATATTAAACCCTTAAAATATGTGTTTCTAAACAATTAAATTGATTTTTCAATTAATAAGCCATAAAATTAAAAAAATTAAAAATAAAATAATTTATAAAAAAATATTGTCAGACTGACAAGGCTGTCAGTCGGCCGGTCAGATTGTGTTTTAAGCATGCGTATGGTGAGGCTCGAACTCGTGACCTTTCGGTTGCGTGCACGCAGCTCTTCCAATTGAGCTACGTGTCTAATCCGAAAGAATCATGATTTTAATTATTCTTACATACTTCTTAGATTTATTTAAATTCATTTAAATTTAAAAAGCTTATACTGTATTGAACCGACCGCGTGCCATGAGTCTCGAACCCGAGACCTTGGCTGTAACCTGCACCCAGCCCAACCAACTGGGTTGGGTGTCTAACCCATCAATACTTGAAATTTATTTATATTTATGTACTGAATATGTTGATGCAGATAAGGTTAATTTAAAAAGAATTTCACATTGGTTCGACCGGTAGATGCTTGGACTCGAACCGGGTGTCCCGGGTTTTGGTTGCACCTAGCCTAACCAGTTGGGCTGGGTGCTTAACCCGTTTGTAAACCGTATTATATTAAACATAACCACAGTATGACATCGTCTTCTTCGTTTAACATTTGAACCAGTTACATACCCGCCCAATTTAAATCCTTTTACTACTGATAAACTAATGTATATTAAGTTAATTAAATAAAATTCAAAAGAAAGGAATGAGAGTCTACCGAATACTGAAATGGAGGATCACGGTTTTCCGACGGTGGAACTCCGGCGGTTGTCAGCGTTTTTTCCGGCGAACAGGGGGGTTTGAGCAGAGAAACAATGAGAGTAGAAAAGGGGTGAGTTTTGATTGAGAAAACGATTAGTATTTATAGGCAGAGGCAGGGTGCTTGGTTTTCGGCTTTTGGAATCTTGTTCGGGTAATTGAAGGTGACAGCCAACTCAATTGGGTTTTGCCAAAAATAAACCCTGAGCCAGTTGTTTGGAGATTTCAACAAGAAAGGAAAGGCGCGTCTTTGATTGCGGCCATGGTTGCAGGTTTCAACTTAGATTCAACATAAGTGTAAAAATAATCCAAAATTGACACAAATGATGTGTGTATCGCAGTGGTGTTTGTTGCGTGTGTGTATCCGGGGGAACCCGGGTTCGATTCCCGGTTCACCCATTTATTTTTAAAATCGTTTTTCCTTAATTGCTTTTATTAAACCTTTTGGATTATAGTAAGTATTTATTAATTAGTTGATTTATTTTATTTAATCAATGTATTATATTATATTATATTATTTCTTTAAACTTTATTTATTAATTTATTTTTAAACATTGAATTTCATTATTATATAAGTAATATTGTAAACAATAACTAGATAACTAAACGACGTAAACAAATATACTTTGATTGATAAAATGAGGCGGGTTTTCGAAACCCGATTTACACAAATGTTATAGTATCCCTTACTTTTAGAAATTTCGTCCCGAAATTTAAGTATTAGTTGTAACCGGAAAAAGATGTCGGTACTTTTGCGCATTGAGTGTTCACGTTCCCAAGTAAACTGCGGTCCTCGTTTTGACTCCCAACACACCCTAACGATTGGAATATGACTCCGCCTTAAATGTTTCTCACCGAAATTAATGATTTCCATTGGTCTTTCCACGAAGTGCATTGATTCATCAACTTGAATACTTCTAGAGGGATTTGGAGGTTTTCGTCGGCGAGGCACTTTTTCAAGTTTGATACGTGGAACGTGGGATGTATTCTGTTGAGTTCTTCTGGTAGGTCAAGCTTGTATGCTACAGGACCTACTCTTTCGAGTATCTTGAAAGGTCCTACGTAGCGTGGTGCTAGCTTGCCCTTTTGGCCAAAACGAACCACTCCCTTCCACGGTGACACTTTCAGAAGTACCTGATCACCAACACAAAACTCCAAAGGCTTTCGTCGTTTATCAGCATAACTCTTTTGACGACTTTGAGCCCTAAAAGGTTGTTTCGAATTTGAAAGACTCGGTTGTTTCTTGAATCAACTCAGGTCCGGTGATTTGCGCTTCACCAATCTCGTGCCAACATACTGGAGATCGGCATTTACGACCATATAAAGCTTCAAAAAGAGCCATACCGATGCTTGAATGATAGCTATTGTTGTACGAAAACTCGGCTAACGGTAGGTGAGTGTCCCAATTACCCTTGAAGTCTATGACACACGCTCGCAGCATGTCTTCAAGGGTTTGGATGGTGCGCTCAAATTGACCGTCAGTTTGAGGGTGGAAGCGGTACTGAGGTCTAAACGTGTACCCAAAGCGGATTGCACGGCCCGCCATGTTCGTGAAGTGAAACGACCATCGCGGTCTCAAATGATTCTTAACGGTACACCATGACGACTTACGATCTCGCTGATGTAGATACGAGCTAACTTCTCGTTCTTGAAGTCCTCGCGAATCGGAATGAAGTGAGCGGATTTTGTAAGACGATCAATGATTACCCATATGGTGTCATACCCACTAGAGGTGCGAGGTAATCCGGTAATGAAATCCATGGTTATATTTTCCCACTTCCATACAGGTATCTCGGGTTAGACAAGAAGTCCCGATGGTGTTTGATGTTCAGCTTTCACTTTGGAACAAGTAAGGCACTTGGAAACAAAAACAGCGATGTCCTTCTTCATACCAGGCCACCAGTAGGTGTATCGTAGGTCTTGATACATCTTATCGGCTCCTGGATGTACAGAGTATCGTGTTTGTGTGCCTCATTCATGAGGAAATCACTAAGGTTGTCGCGATCGGGAATCCAAATACGGTTTAAATAGTACATAATACCATCGGATTTGGTTTCGATTTAGAGTTCAGCTCACACGACAGTTCATCGCGTACGTCGTTTTCCGTTACAGAAGTATGTTGAGCTGCCCGAATTCGATCTTTGATGTCGGTTACAATTTGAGAACATAGAAGATGAATGGAATTTGCATAACCCTTTTGACTGAGTGCATCAGCCACAACGTTTGCCTTGCCAGGGTGATATCGAATCTCACAGTCATAATGATTGAGGAGTTCGACCCATCGTCGTTGCCTCATGTTCAACTCTTTTTGATTGAAGATGTGTTGGAGACTCTTGTGGTTGGTGTATATTTCACACTTGGTACCATAGAGATAATGTCTCCATATCTTTAAAACAAACACGACCGCTCCCAGTTCCAGGTCATGAGTGGTATAGTTCTTCTCATGTACTTTGAGTTGCCTGGATGCATAGGCTATCACCTTTCCTCTTTGCATCAGAACCCAACCTAACCCTTGCCCTGACGCTCACAATAAACCATAAAGTCTTCGCAACCCTCAGGGAGTGTAAGGATAGGTGCGTCACAAAGCTTTTGCTTCAAAGTTTGGAAGGCCTCCTCTTGCTTGGGTCCCCAATTGAGGGTTTTCCCTTGTGAGTCAAGGCCGTGAGTGGAACGGCGATACGAGAAAAATAGGCAATGAAGCGTCGAAAAATATCCAGCCAAGCCAAGGAATGACCTAACTTCGGTAGGAGTGTGTGGCGCTTGCCATTCTTGTACTGCCTTGATTTTTGAAGGGTCGACATGAATCCCTTTGTCATTAACTACATGACCAAGAAACTGTACCTCTTTCAACCAGAATTCACATTTTGAAAACTTAGCGTAAAGCTTTTCAGTCCTCAAAAGTGTAAGAATAAGCCGAATATGTCCCTCGTGATCGGATTTTGACTTGGAGTAGATAAGGATGTCATCGATGAAGACTATGACAAAACGGTCGAGATAGGGTTTGCATACCCTATTCATCAAATCCATGAAGATGAGCGGGGGCGTTGGTTAATCCGAAAGGCATAACATGAACTCGTATGACCGTAACGAGTTCGAAAGGCAGTTTTTGGAATATCTCTTCGCGTACTCTAAGTTGATGGTAACCAGAACGAAGGTCGATTTTCGAAAAACAGGTGGCACCTTGAAGCTGATCTAGGAGGTCATCAATACGAGGCAAAGGATAGCGATTCTTAACGGTCAACTTGTTGAGTTCCCTATAATCAATGCACATGCGAAACCTTCCATCTTTCTTCTTCACAAAAAGAACAGGCGCACCCCAAGGCGACGAGCTAGGACGTTAAATTTTAATCCTTGCAGCTGACTGGCCAACTCTTGCATTTCTGATGGGCTAACCTATAGGGAGATTTACGACCGGTGTAGCACCAGGCACAAGATCGATTCGAAATTCGACTTCTCGTACAGGAGGAAGTCCTGAAAGTCGTCGGGAAATACTTCAGGAAATTCTTTCACGATTGGAATATCTTCGAGTTTCCTTTCCTTGCCTTCCTTCTTGACGATGTGAGCTAGAAATGCGACGTAATCCTTGCGAAGATATCTTCGAGCATGAAGGCATGACATCAATTTGAGCCCTTTCGAAGGAGTTTCTCCAAAGATACGTAGTGTCTGACCGTCGGCGAGAGGAATACGAATGAACTTTTCATGGCATACCACTTCGGCGTGATGTGGCTGAGCCAGTCCATACGGATGATAACATCGAAACTTCCCAATTTCATAGGATGAGGTCAATCGAGAAATCTTGATCATTTAGATTAAGAGTACAATCACGAATAATAGAGTTTAACGAAATGGGTTCTCCGTCAGCAACTTCCATCGTGATTGATTCGGCGAGACTAACAGGCGGTAGGTCGAGAATAGATTCGAATTCCAAGGATACAAAGCTCTTATCCGCAACAGTATCAAATAATATGGATGCATAACTACCATTTACGAGAAACGTACCGTTGACCACATTGTTGTCAGCCCTTGCTTGGTTAGCGTTGATATTGAAAGCCCTTTCTCTAGCAGGTGGGTGAGCTTGATTAGCTTGGTTCACCGGGTTTGCTTGGGCTTGGGCATTGATGATGTCACCAGGCATGGGCAAGTATTTCGGAAATGGTTTGGGTCCCCACAGTTAAAACAGGCTCTTATGGGTTGCATCATGGGGTGGTTGGGTTGGTAGTAAGGTTGGGTTGTGGGTTGGGCAGGTGGTAGAAGTAAGGGTTGTTGGGCTTGGCCCACCATTTGGTTTTGGGTTTGGGCTGGAGGCTGATGGCGATTTATCGTTGAAGTGTACGGCAAGTTTGGATAGTGTGACCTGCATGGCCACAACTTGTGCAGTATTGGCAAGGGTTCTCAGGAGGGTGATGGTATTGGCATCGGTTACATTTTGGGTGTGGGCCAGTGTATGGCTTTTTGAATGGTGCGACTGGATGGGCGACTTGTGTGATTGGAGCAGCAGTGAGGGGAGGGTTGGTTTGGGTGACAGCGAAGTTCTTGCCATTTCGCTTCCTCTTACCAGCAAACATTGAGGAGGAGCCTAATTGGATTGGAGTTGGGGCTTCAACAGGTTTTTTCTTCTTCTCATCTTTAAAATCGCCATTTCGAATGCGATTTTCAGTAAGCTCCGTAGCTAATTCCATGGCAGCTTCGAGTGTTGCGGGAGAAGTGCTTAAAACCGAATCTTGAATTTTCGAGGGGAGGCCTCGAATATAATGCTCGATCAAGCGGTATAACGGAGTGAACAGTTTGGGGACCATCTGGTTCAACTCGAGGAATCTCTTGGTGTATGAGGTGTGGTCCCCTTCTTTTGCTTAAGAGAGTAGAATTCGTCTTCTAGCTTTTTGATCTCGCTTCTAGGGCAGAAGCGTCTTGTCATGATTTTCCTTAATTCCTCCCATGTTAAGGCCATGGCATCTTCCACACCGCGCTTACCTTTTTCCGTGTTCCACCAGGTAAGGGCTACCCCAAACAGACGTCCAGTAGCGTAACATACCTTGCGATCCTAGGAAAGTCGCAATTGAGAAAGGTGTTTTCCATCTCCTCAAACCAATGGAGGAGAGCGGTGACACCTTCAGTTCCTTCGTATTTTGGGGGATCGCAGGACTTGAAGTGTTTGTAGGTGCATTTAGTGGTTTTGGGATGAGGGTTGGCGACATTTTGGCCTTCTTGGTTCGAAGGGTTGATGGGATTTGCGGCGAGAGCTTCTTGAACTTGTAGTACAATGTCAGGAAGTACCGCGACCATTTGTTGAGCAATTTGCGTGGCCATGCGTTCGCTTGATCTTCCTGACCTTCTACCTCATCGTAAGTGTCTAGCAGACATCTACAGGAATATATGTAGGGTGATTGTGAGTTTGATAAGTTTCTAGGTGTCATGTGTCGTAAAAAGAATGAAAACAACATTTATAAATGACTGAAAACAACTTAACTACATCCATAGGATGTCTTGGGTGCTCATGTTTAGGCCTCCAAATATCTCCCAAACCATAACCTGTATAGTCATGTGGGCCCCCATGACTATTGGCTTGGTAGGGTTCACATTGGTGTCGGCTGGTTAACACTCGCATCACCCGAATGAAAATCGTAAAACATGATTGCGAGGTATAAGGTCAGGGGGTGTCCAGGTGTAGACACAATGACAACTCAAAGTGGGGTTAGTTCGCACGACGTTTGGTATAGCATGCTTTGGCCTAATAGGTCCTTCGTACTCTCATCGTTAGTCCCCAGGTAGGCAAACTGGTCCTTTATTTTGGATTTATACGAATGCCAAGCCTAGACAGGATGTTTCGACTACCGGTACTTGTACCCTTCCAGTTACTACATGCCCGTCCTGAAAACTCACTTTGATGTGATTTGAAAAAAATACGAAAACATTGCAAAAATCTTTGAAATGCAATCATGGAAATTGTGAAATCTGAGGTGTGTGCTTTCATAGGTATGATATGTTATTGCGATATGAACTACGATGAGCATTGCATATTAACACGTACTTGCATAAAAATTGTGTATGAAATTAAACGTGAAACATATAAACATCATGAATTTTGCATGTAACACATAAACAATTAAAATCTAATCAACTATAGTATAGGCTCTAAGGGTCTAATAACCTATCCTATATCCCTATAGTCACAAGCTCTGATACCAATCTGTCACACCCGGACCCGTAGCGGAATAAAAGTCAGAGCATGATTGGGTTATCGCCAAAGCTCATGATATTTACTAATAAGTTTCATATTTATTAAATTCAAATTAACTTCAAGTATCCAACATAAATTCATACAAACGATTAACCAAACAATTGTTTCAAAACGAAATAACTTGTTTATTCTTCTAAATCCATCCTATGTGTTTCTTTCCTCAACTTGTTCACTTGTATCTGCGTAAAACAGAACATTTGGGTCAACAAAAGTTGGCGAGTGAACCTTGATAAAACATTTCAATAATTGTATTTTATCGTTGTTTAAATAAAATTGTGCATGAATCATGTATGAACAGGTGTACATAACTATAACCAATCACAAACCACATTGTATAAACTTATGACATGATGTATGATGTATTTGAGATCAAGGCTCAATCAAACGGAGCCGATCTATTGAGGCACCTGATACTCAACCCGTATCCCACGAGGAACTGATGGGCCTAATGAAATGATTGTACTGAAATGATAAAACGTAACCACAAATAAACCACGTAAACAACTATACACATTTGATCACGAATGATATTTGCACAAGTGTTAAATAAAATAAAAGAAATTGTACGACACATGATACACCCCAAAACATGAATAAAACAGGGAATTTGTAGAGATTCACTCAAGTGGGTGCGTATTCTTGATTGAAGATGAGAGCGCACGAGTTGCGGATTTAACCGATGAAGGAGTACTAACCTAAAACAATTAACGTGATAACTCGATAATTAAATAAATTTATTTTTTAGATTATAATCCTTTGTTTAGGTTTTTAGATTATTTTAGTGAGTTTTATTGATATATTAAACCCTTAAAATATGTGTTTTTAAACAATTTAATTGATTTTTCAATTAATAAGCCATAAAATTAAAAAAATAAAAAATAAAATAATTTATAAAAAAATATTGTCAGACTGACAAGGCTGTCAGTCGGCCGGTCAGATTGTGTTTTAAGCATGCGTATGGTGAGGCTCGAACTCGTGACCTTTCGGTTGCGTGCACGCAGCTCTTCCAATTGAGCTACGTGTCTAATCGAAAGAATCATGATTTTAATTATTCTTACATACTTCTTAGATTTATTTAAATTCATTTAAATTTAAAAAGATTATACTGTATTGAACCGACCGCGTGCCATGAGTCTCGAACCCGAGACCTTGGCTGTAACCTGCACCCAGCCCAACCAACTGGGCTGGGTGTCTAACCCATCAATACTTGAAATTTATTTATATTTATGTACTGAATATGTTGATGCAGATAAGGTTAATTTAAAAAGAATTTCACATTGGTTCGACCGGTAGATGCTTGGACTCGAACCGGGTGTCCCGGGTTTTGGTTGCACCTGGCCTAACCAGTTGGGCTGGGTGCTTAACCCGTTTGTAAACCGTATTATATTAAACATAACCACAGTCTGACATCGTCTTCTTCGTTTAACATTTGAACCAGTTACATACCCGCCCAATTTAAATCCTTTTACTACTGATAAACTAATGTATATTAAGTTAATTAAATAAAATTCAAAAGAAAGGAATGAGAGTCTACCGAATACTGAAATGGAGGATCACGGTTTTCCGACGGTGGAACTCCGGCGGTTGTCAGCGTTTTTCCGGCGAACAGGGGGGTTTGAGCAGAGAAACAATGAGAGTAGAAAAGGGTTGAGTTTTGATTGAGAAAACGATTAGTATTTATAGGCAGAGGCAGGGTGTTTGGTTTTCGGCTTTTGGAATCTTGTTCGGGTAATTGAAGGTGACAGCAATTCAATTGGGTTTTGCCAAAAATAAACCCGGAGCCAGTTGTCGGAGATTTCAACAAGAAAGGAAAGGCGCGTCTTTGATTGCGGCCATGGTTGCAGGTTTCAACTTAGATTCTAACATAAGTGTAAAAATAATCCAAAATCGACAAAAATGATGTGTGTATCGCAGTGGTGTTTGTTGCGTGTGTGTATCCGGGGGAACCCGGGTTTGATTCCCGGTTCACCCATTTATTTTTAAAACCGTTTTTCCTTAATTGCTTTTATTAAACCTTTTGGATTATAGTAAGTATTTATTAATTAGTTGATTTATTTATTTAATTAATATATTATATTATATTATTTCTTTAAACTTTATTTATTAATTTATTTTTAAACATTGAATTTCATTATTATATAAGTAATATTGTAAACAATAATAGATAAATAAACGACGTAAAAAAATATACTTTGATTGATAAAATGAGGCGGGTTTTGAAACCCGAGTTACACAAATGGTACAGTTAGGGTGTTCTTTATAAGATATGTGCCTTCAATATAAATATTGTGGTGTTTTTATGAGTTATGGTGTTATTTCTGTTCTTTATAAGATGTATGCCTTCAATAAACATGTTGTGGTGCTTTTATGAGTTAGGGTGTTGTTTTTGTTATATTTCTGTTCTTTATAAGATGTATGCCTTCAATATACATGTTGTGGTGATTTTATGAGTTAGGGTGTTGTTTCTGTTATATTTCCTTCTTTATAAGATGTATGCATTCAATAATAATGATGTGGTGTTTTTATGAGTTAGGGTGTTATTTCTGTTTTTATAAGATAACACCATAAATCTATTGAAGACACAAAAAAACACCCTAACTCTTTGAAAAGCACCAGAAACCTACTTAATACAATGCGAGGTCACAAAAAACACCCTAACTCTTTGAAGACACTACAAACCTACTGAAATCACCATTCAGCATAAATAAGTTTTGGTTCTGATATGGCGTCGAATTGATCACAGAATTCAAAAACAAATTAAAATTCGAAAATCCCTACAATAACTGCCAAAAAACGATTGTATATATTCATTCCATAATTATATTTTATTATTAAATTACAATTATACCCTTAAACTACAAGATAAAAAAGGACACGTGTCACCACCAAAATCTTTCTTATCATTCTCACACTTTTATATTTTTTACAGGGAACCTCTATATTATATATATATATATATATATATAATTATATATATATAAATTGGACAACCACTATGAATAGTTTTTTTTATTTCTTTCTTTTTATTTCTTTTCTTTTTTATCTTTTAGGGTTCAAACTTTTAATGATATTTTTTGTTTCTTTGTTCATTGGTAGTATTAGAACCTGTATTGATATTCGCTTTGAATGAGTAGAGCCAATAACGACCAAAGTCAAGGCGGGTAGTACAGGACATAACGATCAAACTTTGACCACATATCGCGGTGGGAAAAACCTTTTTTTATTTTTTCTAACCGGTAAGGAACCGATATCGGTATTTGCTTTTATCGATCTTCGCTTTTTGGTTTTCCAATGAGTCGAGCTGATAACAACCAAAGTTAACCACGTAACACGAGGGAAACCAATCATATTGCCGCCATATGGATATTGCTTTGTATATATGTATGTGTCAGTTATAAATTCAAATTGGTTTACGTTTCCACATAAATTTTTTCAGGTCAAATATAATACATTTTCACGCATATTTTTATGTACATTTTTAGTTGGTCTATGGTTTGACGTAAATGCTCTTTGAAAACGAGTAAGTTAAATATGATAAGTTTTTCATTAGACTGTATAAATTTGAGTTACTTACGTTTCGACGCTGCCGCAACGCGCGAGAGAAATTTACTAGTATTATATATTTAATATATTATAATTATATTATATTATAAATATATATATATATATATATAGGTGAGGTTATTGTAAGAAAATATAAAAGTGTGAGAATGATAAGAAAGAATCTAAACCATTAGATATTTAATCTAATGGTTGAGATTATAGTGGCAATTCTGTAAATAATGTTGACTATTAAACTAACTAATTTTTTAGATTAAGGGTATAAAAGGTAAATTAATATTTTAAATTAAGATACTAATATTAATACACATGCAAAGTTCCCCCTTCTTTTTTAAACATCAACAACTTTTTATACGTAACTCTTTTTAAAAAAAAATTACACCATAATAAGAGTGTTTTTTATCTTTAAATGCATACCATATTGATATACTTATGTAGAGAAAAAGTTACGTCTCACTTGGATGTTTTAGTCCATCGTGTTTTTTCTATGTTCATACAATGGTGTTTTAATTGTAGGGTGTTATTTCTGTTATTTTCTGTTCTTCGTAAGATATATGCCTTCAATATACATGCTATGGTGTTTTTTATGATTATGGTGTTATTCCTGTTATATTTAATGTGAGGACAAACGTCCCTTTCATGTTCTTCAGTAGGTTTCTGTTGCCTTCAAAGAGTTAGGGTGTTATTTCTGTTTTTGTATATTTAGGGTCTTATTTCTATTTTGATTCAGATTAAAGTGTTGACTGATGTTATATTAGGGTGTTATTTCTATTGTATTCAATGTTAGGGTGTTCTTTATAAGATGTGTGCCTTCAATATAACCGTTGTGGTGTTTTTATGAGTTATGGTGTTATTTTTGTTATATTTTTGTTCTTTATAAGATGTATGCCTTCAATATACATGTTGTGGTGTTTTTATGAGTTAAATTTCTGTTCTTTGTAAAATGTATGCCTTCAATATACATGTTGTGGTGTTTTTATGAGTTATGGTGTTATTTCAAATTCGAAAATCCCTACAATAACGGCCAAAACTTGGTTGCATATATTCATTCCATAATTAGATTTTATTAGTTAAATTACACTTATACCCTTAAACTACCAAAATAAAAAGGGACACATGTCACCTCCATAATCTTTCTTATCCTTCTCACATTCTAAATTTTCTCACATGGACATCTACCTATATATATATATATATATATATATTTTGTTAATGAAGAAATATGAAAAGTAATTTTATTTTTGTAATAATATATAGCTTTTTATTATTTTTATCTAATATATGTATATTATAATAATTTATTATTATATATACTTTTAATAACAAAGTTTTATTGTTTTATTCTTTCTTAAAACCATATACTTCCTTTATCATTTTTTTAATTATTTTTTTCTTTTTTTAGAACATATATTAATTTATCAATTGATTTGATACTTTTTTAATAATATGCGTTTATAACTTTTTTTTAAAACTTAAGTATGTAGTTGTGCTTGATTTTTTCCCTCAGCATTCCGTTATAAGTTTTGTTAAAATCGAAGTTGTACTCAAAATAAAGTATTTGTTTTGTATCTTAAAACGGTAAAATGATAAATCAAACCGTTTTAATGGTTTGGCTTTCTAAACAACATGTTTCATTTTCAAAGCACATTTGTTTTACATTATCATTTGCTCAGTTTCGCCACAACGCACGACGGAAAAAAAGCTAGTCTAATTTTAAGATGTAGTTATTATTATGACCATATATATATTTATATGTTAGGCATAGAGGAAAACCCCCTTTGAGTTCAAAAGAGTCAAGATACTCAATGAATGGACCACAAGTTGCCACGTATTACACCCTTTTTCAGTTTTTCTAACATGTAACATATATACGATATTGAGGTAAGAAAACTTTGAAAACTCAATCTTCACCATTCATCATAAAAATCTATGGCTAAAATTGAATGTTACATAAAGCAATTTTTCTAACAATGTAACAAACTGATAAAAAATACACGTAGATTCATTTGTGAACAACCTTCTTGATTGTGAATACTAGTGAACTAATCTTAGCCCTTGATTATCAATACACAAGTGTAAATTAATGGGTAAGATTTAATGATGAAAATACACTAGTGTATTTTACGATTTGATAATGTAAATCAATGGTCAAGATTTGTTCACTCAATTCACAAATACACAAGTGTTCACTATAGAACCCCACCCTTATATATATAGTTAAGATAAAATGAGAACCAACTTGAATTGTGAGAACCATAAGAACTAGGCCTTCTGAAAGGTTTTTCCAATTTTTTTTCAAAAATATTTAAAAAAATCACGTGTTTCAGCAAAAAAAAATTAAAAAAATGTCGAATTCACAAATTTACATGAGGTGTAAAAACAATTCATCATCGTAACAAAATTTATATCAGCGCGTAAACAAAACTTACATCAGGCAAAATTAACGACTCGACAATTTGAGTTGTGAGAACCATAAGAACTAGGCCTTTCAATTTTTTTTTCAAAAATCTTAAAAAAATCACTTGTTTCAGCAAAAAAAAAATTAAAAAAATGTCGCATTCACAAATTTACATGAGGTGTAAAAAAATTCATTATCGTAACAAAATTTATATCAACGCGTAAACAAAACTTACATCAGGCAAAACTACCGACTCGACAATTTTATTTTTTGCTTTTTTTACCAATGTGTTTATAATATTTTTATCTACGTTTGTGCAAAAAAATGTGGCCCAACTCTCGTAGTAAGTAGGAGTTCTCATGGTTCTAACAACTCGTAGTGGTTCTTAATTGAACCAAAGCCTATATATATATATATATATGTGTGTGTGTGTTTGTGTGTGTGTGTGTGTGGGGGAGAGTTATCTTGAGAACGCTAAATATTGCGAGAACCGTGAGAAGAAATGAGAAAACCAATCAAATACAATCATCATTTTAATTAATACAACATTAGAAAAAGAAATTACAACATCAAATAATTCATTTCTTCTCTCAAAATCACTCTTCTTTGATTTTCTACACATGTGTAAATATAACAAATTTACACATGTGTAAATTTTCTTTATTTTCGAATTCACGTAAATTTAAATGTGTAAATTAAATTTCTAGAATTGTATTCGAATAATAATGACAAGTGTAAAAATAAATTTTGAATTTCACTTGTTTTTGACCAAGTTCTAGTGGTTTTATCATTCGTTCTCACGGTTCTCGCGATATTTAGCGTTCACATTTAACCTTCCCCTATATGTGTGTGTGTATATATATATATGTAGGGTGGGTTTTAGAGTGAACACTAGTGTATTTGTGAACTGAGTGAACAAATACTGACCATTGATTTACATCATCAGATCGTTAAATACACTATTGTATTTTCATAATCAAATCCTTGCCATTGATTTACACTTGTGTGTATTGATAATCAAGGGTTAGGATTAGTGCATTAGTGTTCACAATCAAGAGGGTTGTTCACTAATGAACCTAACCCTATATATATATATATATATATATAATGGGAGAGTTATCTTGAAAACGCTAAATATTACGAGAATCGTGAGAAAGAATGAAAAAACCAATCAAAATCGAATTTTTTTAATACAAGCCATATTGTAATTAAAATAAAACATCAAAAAAGAATTTACAACATCAAGTAATTCATTTCTCCTCTCAAAATCACATTTACTAGATTTTTTATGCACATGTAAATATAAGAAATTTACACATGTGTAAATGACAAACTTACACATAAGTAAATTTTATATTTACGAATTCACATAAATTTAAATGTGTAAATTTAAATTCTAACATTGTATTCGAATAATAATGATAAGTGTAAAAAGAAATTTTAAATTCGAATTGTTTTTGATACGGTTCTCATGGTTTTTTATTTGTTCTCACGGTTCGCGATATATATATATAATTTAAACCTGAGACATCCCTCTAAAGGACATGTATCTCTTCCAGATGAGTTACCCCGCATTGACACTTTTACCCTATTTGATTAGTATTGCTTAGCTCATGTAAAATGTGTAAAGGGAGAACTTCCACTATACCGCAATATGTTATTCTTTACATCTGGATTTTATCTAATCGTTTTTTGGTACACATCCACTTTTAAGTTTCCGTCATGCATTACTTGTGATACGTGACGAAAACAAAAGCTTTTTGCACTAGTAATTGAAATTAAAACAAAGGCAATATTTGCCTAACGACGTTGTTAAATTCTTTTCAATTGAACACTAAACACTGAGGGTTCAAATCACATTGGCGGTAATAGGTACTTAGGTGATGTAGAATTAAAGGGTTTGTGCAGTGTGGTGCAGTTTTTTAAAAATAAGAAAAATAAAGTTTATTTGTTATTTATGTTTGTTTTTTATTAAGGAAGTTATACAACTTTGTTAATCATTAAGATATGTTAAACTAATCATCAAGAAATATAAACTTTAAATACCATACTTGATAGTTGATATTAAATTATTATCTGCCTACCTTTTTTTAACATTAATACCATATTTATTCTCTTAAAAAGTAGATACAGTGATTAAATTATTTATCTACTTTTTTCATCTTATGAAGTAGATTCCTCAAGAAATCATGGAAAGAGTTTAATAATTTTCATTTATTAATATAATATTTCTTATGATATCATCATAGTAATGCATAATTATGGTGTTTAATTTTCAAACATCATCTAACCATGTATACATATACCGACAAGTCACAATCTCCTGAAGTTTAAACATACTTGTTTCGTAAGTTAAAAAAAATAAAAGAAATACCAACACAAAACATATATATATATATATATATGAAGCTTTAACATACTTGTTTCATAAGTTAAAAAAATAGAAGAAATATCAACACAAAACATACAAATGTTTGTTTATATATATATATATATATATATTATATATATAAGGATGGGGTTCTAGGTGAACATTTGTGTATTTGTGAACTGAGTGAATAAATCCTGGCTATTAATTTACATCATCAAATCGTAAAATACACTAATGTATTTTCATCATCATATACAGGCCGTCGATTTACACTTGTGTATTTATAATCAAGGGTTATGATTAATTCACACAGTTCACTATCAAGGGTTGTTCACAAATGAACCTAACCATATATATATATATATAGGGTATGGTTCTAGATTGAACTCTAGGTTGAGAGTGAACTGTTTGAACTAATCTGAGCCATTGAATTATATCATCTATAGATTTTTAAATAATGGCAAGATTGTAATTATAGGGTTGTAACTTCCCTTTAAATTAATTGACAGAAGGGTATTTGCGTCTTTTATAAATTGCATTTATTAAACAATATAATCAAAATTCCTAAAATCTTGCTAGTTTACGTATATACAAGATACACAGTTGTTAGTGTATACACATGTGTACAGTTTCGATAGTATTAGTTTATACAAGATACACAGATGTTAGTTTATACGCATGTGTACAGTCTCGCTAACTATCAATTTATACAAGATACACAGTTGTTAGTTTATACACACATGTCCTTGAATAATACACATGTGTATAAATCTGGTTTACACCGACCTGTGGGAACAAAATGTAATTATACACAAATGTATAAGTCTTGTATATACTGACCTGTATACACATATGTAAAAAACATAATTTAATTAGGTTTAATATTTAATTTTAAAAAGAACATAAGAGTTTGTTTAAAAATAAACATTAGCTCTTTAATCTCTTATAATTAAAATAATAGATAAATAATTAAAAATGAGAGAGGGAGAGAAGTTAACAGATGAGAAAATTAAGCGATTTTAATTAAAAGTACTTGACAATAGCAATCTTACCATTTTCATTTAAAAAAAATGATCAGAGGTCAAGATTATTCACCCGGTTCACTCTCAAGAAGTTGTTCACAAATGATTCTAATCACTATATATATATATATATATATATAGGGGAAGGTTAATTTGAGAAGAAATTTAATGTGAGAAGAAAAAGAAGAAAGGGTATATTTGTAAAACATTAAATAGTTTATAACTCTTCTCATTAATTATCTTATCTCTTATCAATAAAACAAAAACATTTTATCCTACACATTTCAAAATTTATCATACATATATCTTATACTTATCGGAATTTACCCTACATACATGTAAATTTAACCTACACATTTCATAATTTATCCTACACATACTAAAATTTATCCTACACATGTCGAAAATTGTCTTTCACCATAAATTATTTTATCTTGAAAAAGTACATTAAAATGAGTTACAAGTTTAATTAATTAGCTAATTAATGACAATTATAGATTGACCTATATGCCATTTTTCATAATATTAAATACACACGTTAAATAAAGTAAATGGATAATTCCTATTGGTTTAAAAGTTATTCTTTTTATTCTTACAAAATTTTTCTTCTCATTTGAACTCTCATATATATATATATATATATATATATATATAAAGATAACATGTGAAAGCCAGCCATCTATTTTTATGAAAATGGACTCTCAAACAAATGAAGTTCATCATCCTCTCTTAGAACCTGTTCAAGATTGTTCAACTTCTGATCAATCTGCCGCCAGCCATGGCGGTAGTGTGGAGTTGGAGAGGGTGCTTAACGATACCGAGACACCGTTGATCAGGCGGCTTGTAGCGGCATCCAGGATTGAGCTTAATCTACTGTATAAGCTGGCTGCACCCGCGGTGATGGTTTACTTGATCAACAACGCCATGTCTATCTCCACCAGAATCTTTTGCGGCCATCTTGGAAACCTCGAACTTGCGGCTGCCTCCCTTGGCAACCAAGGGATCCAACTCTTTGCTTATGGCCTTATGGTGAGTTTCTGAATTCAGGTAATCTAGTCAGGGGCGTAACCGCGCAGGGGGGGGGGGGGGGGGTGGTCAAGAGCGCTCATCAGGATTTGTTGGATTCTTGTATATAAAATCTGAATTTTCTTTTAAGAGAAAAATGAGTGGGACAATCTAGATGTAACCGGAAAAAGAAAAAAAAACTATATTATGAACCCTAACTAAAAAGTTCTAGTTCCGAATCTAGTAAAACATTCAACTGCGGATATATGATTATCGATGTGATGATTTTTTGACATCTAGGTGGGGTATAGGAATTGTAAAGATGTTTTTGATTTCATATTGGTTTCTAGGTAGTCCGCTACTTCAATAAGCGGACTTTAAAAAAGATTAAATAACCTTACACTGAGTCTGCTTGTTAAAGAAGAGACTCAAGTTCACAAGCATTTTATCGATGAGACTAATGAGACGAGACACATATTCAATGAGCTTGATTGCCACAAAAGCGGTTTTAACTTTTAACTAGAGTCCGCTTATTGGAGTAGTTGATTGCCTAGAAACCAACATGACTTACAAACACTTTTACAATTTGTACAACATGTCAGTGGCGGATCTAGAAAATATTAGTAGGGGTAAAGTTTGATAGAAAAGGGGTAACGAAATTGAAAAAACGTCAAAAAAATGTCAAACAATGTCAAATTTTTCCAAAATGTAAACCACCGCCGTTGCGCCAAGGGGTAGTGTAGGCTACCCATGCGCCTAAGGTGTGTCCGCCCCTACAACATGTAGACATAAATTAAAAAGATTATTTGACACAGTGCTTATACAATTTTATGCGTGTGATTCTAGCTGGGAATGGGGAGTGCAGTGGAGACGCTATGTGGTCAAGCATTTGGGGCACGAAAATACGACATGCTTGGAGTATACCTCCAAAGATCCGCAATTGTTCTCTTAGTAACAGCCATCCCAATCACTATAATTTACGTATTTTGTACACCAATTTTAATTTCACTAGGCCAATCGCCATCTATGGCATCGGCCGCATCACTATTCGTCTACGGTCTCATTCCACAAGTATTCGCTTATGCCATCAACTTTCCTATACAAAAGTTCCTTCAAGCTCAAAGTATTGTGGCTCCAAGTGCTTATATTTCAGCCGGAACACTAGTTGTGCACTTGATACTTTCTTGGATCATGGTGTACAAGTTAGGATTGGGCTTGCTAGGTGCTTCTTTGACCCTAAGTTTGTCATGGTGGATTATAGTTGTTGGTCAGTTTGTTTACATCTTGATGAGCCATATATGCAAGGCTACATGGACCGGGTTCAACTCAATGGCGTTCGGTGGGCTATGGGAGTTTGTAAAGTTGTCGAGTGGGTCCGCGGTGATGTTATGTTTGGAGACATGGTATTTTCAGATCTTGGTGTTGATTGCAGGGTTGCTTGAGAACCCTGAGCTAGCATTGGATGCACTTTCGGTTTGGTAAGTGTCATCTTTAACTTTTATCATGTTTTGTTTTATAGATAAGAGTTTTGGGCCTTTTTAATTAGGCCAACCCGTAATATTTGCATAAGTACCAATCAAGTGGGCCAATGGGCCTGAATGCATTGCCACGCATATCATGCCACTAATCAATTATCAATCATCTTTATTTTGTCATCAATCATCGTTATTTTGTCAAGAGGCCCACTGGTGTATAGAATCCTGTTCCAAGACGTTTTCTTTTATATTTATTATTGTTGCATTAAAGGTTTGATTTAATATATACTGACTTCATGTTTTGTCAAAAAATATGTAGCATACTGACTTGTTGTTTTGTAAAAAAAATATGTAGCATGAGTGTCAATGGGTTGTTGTTCATGATCTCAGTTGGGTTCAATGCAGCTGCTAGGTGAGTTCTGTTATGCACCGATACACTACGCGAAGAATAAGTATAGCCAACGGCTGGCATTCGTCATTACATACTGACGGACCCTACCAAAAATAATAAAAAAAGAAAAACTAAATTATATATCGGAAACATATTTGGGGTCCTAATAAAGATATATCCCAAAATCTTAATTTCACACCCTGTATACGGGTCGTATAACGTTATACGAACTGTATAGAATAATCTAACATGACAAATATTGGGTCGTATAATGTTATATGGCTCGTATAATGTTATATGGCTTATATAGAGAAAACATTAGGTCGTATAACATTATACGGGTCGTATACATTATATGAGGTTTGGGTCGTATAACATTATATGGGTCGTATAATGTTATATGGCCCTTATACATGGAGACAAAAAAAACATTCTCTAACATTTTTTTGTGTGCAACAATCAGTTATACGGTCCGTATAACTCTATAGGGTCGAGTACATGTAGGGGTGTGGAAAATAAGATTCTAGAAGTGTGGGAATAGTGGGACCCTATATTTTCCACACCCATTTACCGACAGAGTATTACAGACAGACACTACTTTCATCGATGGATGGTTCTGTCTGCCAGTGAAAGTCGCTTGTTTTGTAGTGAAAGTTGACATATCATTTCTTTTAAAAAACCAGTGTTAGGGTTGGAAATGAGCTTGGAGCAGGAAACCCTAGAGCCGCAGCCTTTTCGGTGTTAACAGTTACTACAGTCTCATTTCTTATTGCCTTAGTCGAGGCGATGATTGTTTTGTCGGTACGGCATGTTATTAGCTATGCGTTCACTGGTGGTGAAACCGTTGCAAATGCAGTCTCTGATCTTTGCCCGCTATTGGCCATCACCATCATTCTTAATGGCATACAACCCGTTTTATCAGGTATATACACGTACATGTGAGCATTTACATGGTCATATGCATATGTGTCAACCTATGTATATTGACATGATGGATGAATCAAAGGTGTGGCTGTCGGGTGTGGATGGCAAGCTTATGTGGCATATGTGAACGTCGGATGCTATTACATAGTAGGTATCCCCTCGGGTTTCTTCTCGGCTTCCATTTCAAACTCGGAGTTAAGGTACCATTCATAAACCATACTACTAATGTAACTTCAAAAACTGGCATACGATTCGGTGTATTTTAATAGGGAATATGGTCGGGAATGATCGGAGGAACGGGGATGCAAACCTTCATTTTACTATGGTCAACATTTCGTACAGATTGGAATAAAGAGGTATTATAAATGATCTTTTTTTGAGGGGGGGAGATGATTTAGATGTTTTAACGCTTTGTATTTGCAACTAATCGTCGGCAGGTGGAAAAAACTAACAAACGTTTGGACAAATGGGAAGCAAACAAAGAAACCCTTTGAAGGAATGAAAAGAAGTCAAAGTCAATATCCCAATTAGTCAACTGTTCAGATCATTTGGGTTTGGACACAATCATTCATGGTCATCAATGAGTGATTCATATTTTGTATTTTGTGTCTATGTTTCCAATAATCATGAGAAATTACTGAATATGGCACTAGAGTTGGTAAAAGATAATGAAAGAAATGCTAAAGTTCTGATTACATGTTTTACCCAAAGCCAAAAAACATAAAAAGGTTGAAAATTATCAAATAGCATATATGACTACAGAATACTTGCGGAGAAATAGTATACCGTTAAGATTTAAAAACATATATTAAAGATCATGAAACCGTTACGTGGAACATAGCTTATAGCCAAGTTAGCAGCTGGGAAAGGAACCTGAAAATCGTGTGTTTGCCTCCAACCTAAGAAGATTTATTTCTGAACTAAACTGTCATTATGCGTGTTCCTTTGGTCCGTGTCCATTGGTTCGTCGCTTTGGTCTGAGTCAGCAGGTTGATCAGTTTGGTCCATGTCCATGGGTTGGTCCCTTTGGTCTGAGTTCTTGGGTTCCTCATGCTTTGGGGGTAAATGTTTGGAACTGATTATTATTTCGCAGTTACTGAAGAAAATGACAACATAAGTAGAACGTAATGTGAAAAGCTGATGATTTTAGTTTACAAAGACTTAAGTTATCAGCTAAAGCTATACGAAGAGTCGACTAAAACTAACCTCGTCTCAACCGAACTCTATCGCGTGATTAATGTCAGTTGGCAAGGTCTTTCGAGAACGACCATTGAGCCACTTCTCAGCTTTAATACATATATTTATAATCTGCAAGAAAGTGTGGATTACTTTGACAAGATGACTGATATCTTAATCTGCAAGAACGACCATTGAGCCACTTCTCAGCTTATATATATTATATGGCAACTAAAGTTTATGAGTAGAATCACACTATTCAACTTTTACACTTTCATGTTTTCTTAATCAAACGTAAACCTTTTTTTTGGCAAGTGCCAAAAGTATTAGTATATAAAGTTCGGAACTTTTATCTGATTCACAAACTTTTCATAAATTTTAGATTTAGTTATATCCTATGTATTTTTACCATTATACTATAAAATAATATACATATATAACCCATTTAGTTTTCAACTAATTTGATTTTTCTCTGGTCCTTGAGATCCTTTGTTTTAAAAAAAATGAGTACGCAAATGTGTTTAAATTTTTTTTTCTTGAAAATTCATTATTTTTGTTGAATGAAGTTGTGTTCAAAATAGAATATATTTTGGTATTGTAGGCTATACGAGAGCCTGTAACGTACAAGTAATGTGATGAATTGAAATGATTACTACCAAACGTCGGTAGTGGTATCGGCATTATCAGTATAAGTAACTGTATGACGTATTCTTTTTTTAGGGTTTTCGATCAATGTAAAACGTGTCCATATCCTTTTTGGCATATCATGACTTTATTTTTCGGATTTCTCTCTTTGGGTAGTTGTTATGGCGAGTACTGGTACTGTAATGAACTGAGCAATACCGACCTAAATCCCGCCGCATCGCGTGCGGTATGCCACTAGTTTAAGTTAAACATCAAGAAAACACTATAAAATCATACCTTCTCTTTCTTTTCAGCTTGCAGTGACTCGGCAAGCGAACAATAGTGTTCAATACAAGCTCGCAGAGGTTCTGCGGCTTTCACCATAGCATTTTCAGAGTCCACATGTTGGTCCCTTTGGTCTGAGTCCTTGGGTTCCTCATGCTTTGGGGATGAAGGTTTAAAACTCATTATTTTTTTCACACTTGCTGAAGAAAATAAAAGCATAAGTAGAGCACATAATGAGAAAAGCTGATCAGCTATAGCACAAACAAAAACGTCGATTAAAACTAACCTCTCAACAATTTCTATAGCGCGATTAATGTCAGTGGATAAGGTCTTTGGAGACGCATGATTTCAGGCGCGACAGTTAAGCCACTTCTCAGCTCTAATACATACATCTATAATCTGCAAGAAAGAGCGAGTTCCTTTGACATAGGATAACTAATATCTTATAAATGCATGTATTTTATCCCTCAAATGAAGTTTTTAGTAACAATATAAATTAAACATCAAGAAAACAATACCAATTTGGTTTTATGAATGTAGGGAGTAATCGTGCATTAAGTAGCAACGAATGAACAAAAGAGCTAAACCATACCTTTGCTTTCTTGTCATCTGGCAGTGACTCGGCAAGCGAATAACAGTTTTGCAATACAATCTTCCAGAGGTTTTGCTGCTTTCCCATAGCGTTTTCGGAGTCGACAGGTTTCTCATACCTTGAGGATGAGGTTTTGGACCTGATTATGCTTTGGCATTCCCTGTAAAAAAGATGACAACATAAGTAGACAGTAATGCGTAAGTCACATGATTTGCAGACACCATAAAGGCCACCTCCAAGTGATAGTCAATCCTAAATGAGAGAAGCTTCTGTTAAAACTATCTTCTCAACAATTTCTGTACCGCGATTAAGCTGAGCTAACAAGGACTTTGGAGATAAATGATTTTGAGAGAGACCACTAAGCCACTGCTCAGCTTCAGTACATACATCTTTAACCTGCGTGGAAGACTGTGAGTAACTTTGACAACGAAAGACCGATAACACAATATATACTTGAGCATTCCCCTTTGATGTCGTTGTATTATATCGCTTGCATAAAAATTTCTGTAACAACAATTCCACAATTCGTTATGATAAAAGGACAAAACTATACATTATTTTTCTTGTCAGCTTCCAGCAGCGAATCAGCGCGTGAAACGATATTTTGCAATGCAAGTTTGTAGAGTTATGTTGCTTTCGCTATAGCAGTTTCTTCCATGTATCTATTTTCAATCGGTTTTAATAACTGAAAAAACAAACGATATTAGACATGTGCATGCATGATGTTACACAAGGAGATTAATAGCTTAAAGGTAACATTTCCATAGACACCTTTTTGAGATCTTTGCGTTTTCCATATAGTCTTGTTCAGATTCGTCATCACTGTCTTCATACAGCCAGTCTTCGGTTTCTTGCGGATTCTTAGTGAGTACCTCCTTCTCTGAATCTGTGGCAAAGCTCCGGTAGGCACCAGAAAGCTAAATTACATAAATTCTGTTAATATATATACAACTCGAGAAATCAAATGGTAACGTATGTGGTTGTTCTAATGAAAGAAGTACCTTGCTACTGTTAGGTTTCAAGAGGCGCAACGGAACCAACACACATGCACAAACGATATAAACACGTAGACACTAAATAATAAACACGACAGTAGAATTTTACGTGGTTTGGTCCCATTGGAGGACTACGTCCACGGGCTACCACTAGGTTATTTCATTAAGCTCAAGGCACAAAGATTAGAATTACATGACTGAATATATAAAGAAATCTAATTAAGTTAAACAACTTAGGGACCAAGAAAAGTAAACCAGGCTTGGCCCATGTCTTCTAGTGTTAACCTCAAAAGCCCAATATACCAAGGACTTCACCAACCAAACAACTCCCTTTTGAAGGCCTTGCGAATACTCCCACCGTCATTCAAGTAAACAATCAACTTAGTCATCTAGTAACTCCAGTAATCTTTAAACAACAGAAATCCTCTAAGCCTCATGTTCCAAGAATAAGCTAAAACTTCACCAACAGAAGTTCTCCAAACCTCCATTTCCTAAGAACAAGCTAAGACTTCAACCAATCTACCTAGTTGCAGCGGCCCTTCTCATCAGTAACTTGAAAGGCCATTGAAGCTCTCGATAGCTCCAATACGGTCATCATAGACCCAGTCATGACAAAACTAGTCAATAACTCATCCTCAATCTCAACCAGCTCCCACTGATTCGCACTATCGGCTACGAGAATTCCAAGATAGAACACTCTCCTAAAAAACAAGCACCCATGAGAGAATTTTCATTCGAAATTCCGGTCTCAAAACCCAACATCAAAATGTAATTGTGCCCTATCACGCTCCCATTGTTATCATTTTCCGTCCAGGTTGAAACCTCCGAATATGCTCGAGCTGACATCCCGGTGTCTCCAGGATGCATGCTTGTAAAATAAATCCAGTTAGCTCTACCGATTCAGAGAGCTAAGACTTTACTACTTGGAAGTTGGTTTACTTCTTCCAGCGATACATAAACATGTACCATCTCAAAGTCTTCGATCAGATTCACCAATACTTCACTACAATGGGTAACATAAAATGAAGCATACAAGAATCTCGAACCCCATGAGTCTTTACTGCCTTCCACTGAGTCCCATTGCATCAAACTTGACATCGACTAAAAGACGTCCACGCCTCAATGCAAACCCACTAAGTCAAGTACACCCAGCTCCCACTGTCCCTATTATCTCAACCCATGCTAAAACAACATTCCATGAGGCGCATCTCCACTCGTATTTCCACAGCAAAAAAGCTTCACCCAGTACCCGTACAAAGATCGTCTCAAATGTCAAACCACTGATCACCACCGAACAAGAATAACTTCACAGCTCCAGACCAGCTAACTGGCAAACGGTTATAACAGTAGTCGAGCTTTCAAAGGAAAGTAAGCGGTACAAAGGGTTCTATGGTCGTACACACGATCAGTTAACACAAAGCCTAACCGAAAGATCATCCAAATGAGCAATAGTTCATATGACTTACCCTAACCTCGTTTTTTCACTTATGTCGTAACCAACACACCCGTTGGTTCCATTTTTTCAGGTTTTCCCCTCATCGGTACCACATCCAAGTTCACTTGACAAACCCACCAACCGAAACCCAAAACCATCAAACAATCTGATTACAACATTCTTGTCTTCAGTTATAAGAATAACAAGTGAGAACAAATCAGAAATAGTGAACATACACAACAATGGCACGGGCCTGAACTTGACGACTGTTCTACTGAACACTATCAAACAAACCGATTTGCTCCTACAAAACTGATAAATCAAGTAACAATAATCGCCAACTTACCCGACCGCAAAGTTGATTATACAGCAACTCCAAGGAATTTCTCGGCCATAGTCGAAATCCGATACCCGATGAAAACCTAATTGCAATCAAACAAAAGACCTCGTCCATCTGGCGATTCAACGGACCTAGCGACATTTGATCAAAATATCCAGCAATCTTCAAGAGAACCACATACCCTAAATCACCACTTGATCTATTCACGACCTCAAAGAGTTTAATCTTGATCAAGCAACACAAAAAATAAACCTTTTTTTTTTCTTTCTTTTGTCTTGTTGCGACAGAAAACAAATCACCACACAAAAAGAATTAGTGTTTCTTTTTCTTTTATGTTCGTCAACAACAGCAACGACATAGAACCCAAAAAAATAAATAACTCATGCCTTGTTCTTTCATGACTTCGCAAAATTCTAGAAAACAATATATTTGTTTTTTTCTTAATAATCACAAACAACAACCTCAAAACAAAAGGGCACCTATATATATTTTTCTATATCTGCTGACACCTCTGTGATCTGATCTCACCGCCTCGCGGCTTCAAACGTTATGCTGATTATTTGTAATTGTACCAATACTCCGGCCCAAACCTTCCTTGATCTTCAAATGGATAAACATCTATACAAATCGTTCGTGTTCGATGACACTTGTTAGGTCTCAAGTGGCTCAGCGGACCAACACACATGTACAAACGATATAAACACACAGACAAAAACTAATAAGCACGACACAAAAATTTTACTTGGTTCGGTCTTAGCAGGGACCTACGTCCACGTGAAGCAACTAGGTTTTTCATTAAGCTCAAGGATCAAAGATTACAATTACATGACTGAATATATAGAGTCACCAACCCAACTACGAGTGTCTTAGACAAAAAAAAACTCGAGGCTGTTTCTTTGGTCCTTAGTTTTCTCCACCTTTCTCTTTCGCTTTATGTAGCTCATCATTTGTTGTTGACATCTACATCCTAGAAGTTGGAAGATTCAATGTATTAGTGTCGGCCACCAATCATCTTCCTTGCATTATGGCGTTTATCTTCTAAGATCTGAAGCCATAAACACAAATAAGGATAGAAGAGTTCAGAATTTGATTCGGATTCGAAAAATTCGATTCGATTATCCAGAATTAGAATTCGATTAAATTTGAATTCGAGTCCAGTAAATTGAATACGAATTTATAATTTTAAATTCGTTTCGAAATTTGAATTCAAATTATAATTATTTATATATTATATTATATTTATATATAATACACATATATAACTTTAATGTTGGCTATAGTATAAAGTAATCTATAAATTTAATCTATATCCTAAAATAGCCATTACCAAGCCCAAATAGCTCATAATGAATTTAGTGAATTTGAATCAAAACGAATTAGAAAAGGATGCTCATGATGATCAAGCTCTAAACCTTGAACTTGGAATCAAAGGCATGATCAGGGAAAGGCTGAACAACTTCATCAAATAAAAGAATGAAAGACAGACGTCAATAAGTGTGAATTTGACATTAGCAGACCTAGGGGGATTGTTGAGTTATGTAAGATTTGATGATGATGAAAGCGAAAACATAAGGGAATATCTACCCTGCCTGATGCAATATGTTGAAGTATATGTTGAAGTATAATCTTTGGTCCAGTAGTTTTCCCCTTGAAGGCTTCCCAAAACAACTGTGCAATCTCTGTTACACAAATGTTGCCTTCAAAGAATAGAGAAAGAAGAACAAGTGCTGGATTGTAAAAGAGCTGGTTAATATGTCAACAATCAAGTCAACGTCAAGACTGAAGACTAGATGATCACGTTAACAAGTCATAGACTAGAAGTTCTGGATTTATAGAAGAGCTGGTTCAAACCAGTTATTCTAAGGAATCCAACTGTTTTCTCAATCTCACACCTGAAATAGTAATTTAATGTGATAGTTTAACTATCCAGTAGTTTTATCAACTCCTGGCAGTTACATCATTTACTGAGTTGTTAGGGGTCGCTTACATGGTGGCGTCACAGCAGTTCTCTCCTCATATATATAGTTCTTCGTTTTCATTGTAACAGTTAACACTAAGAGCCATAGACATAAGAACTTATTGAGAGAGAGTGCCCCTGGTGAGCAGGAGTATAGTTACTATACTTTGATTGTATTGTAAACATCTTTAATTGAAATCATTATGCAATCATTCCCATATCCAACTGTGTTGATGATGATGTGTTGATATTAACTGTTTTGGCTTTATTCTGATATATATTCAATCCATTTCACTCAAAACACACACACATCACACTCTCTCAGATCCAACATTCTTCTGATAAACCATTAACTCTGTACAAGCCGACCTTACCGTTATACGATTGAAGACCGCCTAAGATTCATTTAACCCTTTTCAATGCATAGTCATTGTGCCATTTGTACTATCTTTGAGTATTTCTCCTGACCCAACGTTTTCGAAGTTCGGGTGTGCATAGCATCTTACATTTAGGTTTGGTTGTGCCGTTTGTACTACCTTTAAGTGTTTACATGCTTACACATAGTACTACTTTAGACATGTGAATTGTTCTTTTCAAATTGACAATATATACATACATATGCAAACCCTAAGAATGCTCACCAACAATTCTTTGGTGGCGTTATTTTCGTACATGTTTCAGGTGCTAATGTATGAATCTTTATTCAAGATTTGATTCACATAGGCTTTGGACTTAGTTCAATCAACATAATCTTATTTGTTATGCCATGTACTTGAACAATATTTCCTTTATTCAATGTATGACATTTTAATTTAAATTTAATAATATTTCAACTTTAGTACCATGAGCTATTGAACAATCTACTCGACGTGCCCTAATTTTCCACCATCAGTTAGGGTGTGATAATAATAACTATTAATCTCAGTTCATAATTATTATGATGATTAATCTTATTGATTGCAGTGAAATAAAACCTTTTTCTAGAACAACTCACTCACAATAAATTAACCTTTTTATTGTAGGTCGCGGAGACAATCCATTCTTTCTGAGCTCTTGGAAGGACACACACAAATAAGCAGGCAGGTGAGGGAGCTAAAGATTGTTTACCCAAGGGCGAAAGAAATGATAGTATGTTTTTGGATTAAAATCTTTAATAATTAATGCTAGTGTTATTCTGTTGCCACTATTCGACAGACGTCAATATTATTTTTTATAAGCTTCTCACTCTTTATTGTCAATGGGCTACCATCAATATCTTTTTTTATAAACTGTAAGAGATTTATACTCAACTAAACCGTAAAAATATGTTAATACCGATCCCGACACGATACCTGATGATGACCCATAACTCAGGGACCACTAAGGATCCTTATTATACTATGACCAATGATCCCGATATTTCTAGCACCGTGAGATCTCACACTCCTAATCCTTCTCCGGGTCAAGCAATTATCTTATATAGTGTAATCATTTTTGTCGTTAACAAACTACTAATCATTTATTTAGTGTTTGTAGTTTTCCGCTTTACTAAAAACCTATAGGTGATACAAAGGGATATTGAGGGGCATGAAAAGGCACATGATGTGGCCAACAATGCAAACTAAGTTGCATACTAAGCGATAGACGATCTAAGAATTGTTTTGAATGTCAATGGATGAAGTGATACGTTGGAAGGAGTTAAAACCGCCACTAACGCCAGCACACGGGCGGCATTCTCACTATTTAGTCATGTATTCTCTTGTATATAGTTTGTATATATTTTGTATTTAATTTTTTGCTCTAATTAGAATTAGGTCAATGAAAATTTTCTTATTATACTTTGGACCTTTTATTTTTCTTTACAAAAAAACCGACATATTATTTTCATTGATGGAATACCAATGGATATTTTCTGTTGGTGAACTCTTGTATTTTGTATTATTTAAATTCGAGCTAGCATAACTCTAATTTTAAAATTAGATATTTTATTTAATTATATCAATTTAATTATTTCTTTGTTATTTACCTAACTCATTAGTTATCAACAGTCACTCTCTTGATTAGGTGTCTTTTTTTTTTTCTATCGAAACGTGTGAGGTTTAAATATGCAAAATACATATTTAGATGATTAATAAAAGTAACTAAAGAATTTACCTAAGTCATCAATTTTGTCTAGTTTATGAAAACCAACATATTATTTACCTAAGTCATCAATTTTGTCTAGTTTATGGAATATAATATTTCCATCACTTTTAATGTACCTTGACCCCATTTAATGTTAAGATTATATTAAATGACTACTTTGATCCTATTTTTTTAGCAGCTAAATGTTACACTCTTTGATTATTAAACTTATGACCTTCTCTTATAAAACATCTAGAGGGTTTTCGTTTTACTACTAAGCCAAAGTTTCAATGACATTACGTTGACCCAACTTGATTTGTATTACTTAGGCTGGTGGGTATGGGGTAGCACCCTTCCACCTCAGTCTTAAAAGTGTCAATAAAGCCTCTATCTCCATTTCCTCGGCGCCATTGAAGATTCCATTAGCGATGAATAACGGAAGGAAAGAAAAGGAGGCCCACTGATTAAGGTGTGTTTTGTGGTGTGTTTAGAGAGAGAGAGAGAGAAGAAAGAATTTAGGTTCAAATGTAGAAGAAGAGATGTGTTTGATGGTGTGTACGGATTTTAGGTTTGGAAGTGGGTTTATAGATTGGAATTGGGCTAGTAAAGATGAGCTAGTAAATGGTTAAAAATTTTAATGGGCTGGTAAAGAATCGGGTTTATAAATCAGAAATAAGGTTAAATTAGTTTTGCTTATGTAATTTATTTTTAAATATTTGATGTTTCTAAATTTTATTTGTGATAAATATAAATTCTTAATAAAAAGAAAAGACTAATTGAAATCAAACTAAAACTAAATAAATTATTGGGTATGGAGGGGGGGGGGGGGGTGTTTATTCCATTGCTTTCGTGTTATTGGAAGAAAAAGATAAAAACAGAAGATAGGGATAAAAACCCTTGTTGATGTGTCGCTAAGATAACTCGATTTCATACCCATCAGTCTTAGCGCATGTAAAATATGTATCTTATAAAGGAAAATTTCCACTGTCACATAATATATTATTCTTTACATCTGGATTTTAGCTAGCTGTTTTTTGTACACATCTACTTTTATGTTTCCGCCATGCATTACTTGTGATACGTGACCATAACAAAAGCGTTTTGAGCTAGTAACTAAAATTAAAACAAAGGCAATGTTTGCCTAACGGCATTGTTGAATTTTTCTCAATCAAAGAGTAAGGGTTCAAACCACATTGTTGGTAATAGGTACTTAGGCAGTGCAGAATTAGAGAATATGTGCGGTGTGATCCAGTTTTAATGAAATAAGAAAAATAATTTTTTTTCATTTATCCATGTTTCTAATTAAGGAAATTATTAGATAGGAACTTTGTAAGTCATTAAGATTTGTTAAACTAATGATTAAGAAATATAAACTTTAAATATCATACTTGATATGAACTTATTTATCTGCCTACATGTTTTGACATTAATGCGATTTTTTTTTTCTCGTAAAAAGTAGATCTAGTGAATTGGTTATTTGCTTTTTTTCCTCTTAATTTTTCCTCTTAAAGTAGATTCCTCCTAAAGAAAACATGGAAAGCGTTTAAAGGTTTTCATTTATTAATAAAATATTTTCTTATGATATCATCAAAGTAATGCATGATTATTTAAGTAAAAATAAAAATGCTTGTTATTTAAGTAAAAAAGAAATACCAACTTAAGTAAAAATAAATAAATAAAAGAAATACCAACACAAAACATACAAATGTTTGTTTTTCTATATATAATGTGAAAGCCAGCCATCTATTTTCATAAAAATGGACTCCCAAACAAATGAAGTTCATCATCCTCTCTTAGAACCTGTTCAATTTTGCTCAACTTCTGATCAATCTGCCGCCAGCCATGGCGGTAGTGTGGAGCTGGAGAGGGTGCTTAACGATACAGACACACCATTGATCAGTCGGCTTGCATCGGCGTCCAGGATTGAGCTTAATCTACTGTATAAGCTGGCTGCACCTGCGGTGATGGTTTACTTGATCAACAACACCATGTCTATCTCCACCAGAATCTTTTCCGGCCAGCTCGGAAACCTCGAACTTGCGGCCGCCTCCCTCGGAAACCAAGGGATCCAACTCTTTGCCTATGGCCTCATGGTGAGTTTCCAAATTCTGGATATCACCAATCTAGTCGGGGGCGTAACATGGGGGGTCACTAGTGTTAATCAGAATTTGTTGGATTCTTATATATAAAATTAGAATTTTCTTTGAAGAGAAACATGAGTTGGACAATCTAATTGTAACCGATAAAGAAGAAAACTATATGATGAATCCGACTAAAAAGTTTTAGTTCTGTCATTGAATCTAGTAAATCATTCAATTGTGGTCTGCGGATGCATAACTAGTGACTTGGATAAATTATTTTTTTAATGTCTAGGTGGTTTAGGGATTGTGGAAGTGTTATAGATTTCATGTTGGTTTCTAGGTTGTCCGCTATTTCAATAAGCGAATTTAAATAGATTCAATAACCCTACTTTGAGTTTGCTTGTTCAAAGAACAAACTCAAGTTTACAAACATTCATTGATGAGACTAAGGAGACATACCACATATTCATTTACTCTGCTTTGCCACGTAAGCGGTTCTAATTTTTATAGAGTCCGCTTATTGAAGTAGATGATTGCCATGTAGACAAATAAAAATATTTATTTGGCACAACGCTTATATAATTATATATTTGTGATTCCAGCTCGGAATGGGGAGCGCAGTGGAGACGCTATGCAGTCAAGCATTTGGGGCACGAAAATACGACATGCTTGGAGTATACCTCCAAAGATCCGCAATTGTTCTCTTAGTAACAGCCATACCGATCACTATAATTTACGTATTTTCTAAACCAATTTTAATTTCACTAGGCCAATCGCCATCTATGGCATCGGCCGCATCACTATTCGTCTACGGTCTCATTCCACAAGTATTCGCTTATGCCATCAACTTTCCTATACAAAAGTTCCTTCAAGCTCAAAGTATTGTGGCTCCAAGTGCTTATATTTCAGCGGGAACACTAGTTGTGCACTTGATACTTTCTTGGATCATGGTGTACAAGTTAGGATTGGGCTTGCTAGGTGCTTCTTTGACCCTAAGTTTGTCATGGTGGATTATAGTTGTTGGTCAGTTTGTTTACATCTTGATGAGCCATAGATGCAAGGCTACATGGACCGGGTTCAACTCAATGGCGTTCGGTGGGCTATGGGAGTTTGTAAAGTTGTCGAGTGGGTCCGCGATGATGTTATGTTTGGAGACATGGTATTTTCAGATCTTGGTGTTGATTGCAGGGTTGCTTGAGAACCCTGAGCTAGCGTTGGATGCACTTTCGGTCTGGTATGTGTCAGTATCATCTTTAATCTTTATCATGTTTTGTCTTGTTACTTTAGTTAGCGCCCTTTTAAACAGGCAGACCTGTAAAATTTAAAATTTTTATTTATTATTATTGCATTAAACGTTTTATTTAACATATTATTTTGTAATAAATTTATGTAGCATGGGTGTCAATGGGCTGTTGTTCATGGTCTCAGTTGGGTTCAACGCAGCTGCTAGGTGAGTTTTCTCATGCAAACACACACTACTAGAAGACTAAAAATTGGAAAACTAAAGTATCACTGACTACCGACATTCATCTGTAGAAAATGTGTTATCCACACCTAGTTTACCGACTTTCACTGACAGATGAATTACTGTTAAGAACCACTTTCACGACGGATTCGTCTGTATGTGAAAGTCGTCTGTTTGGTAGTGAGATTTGACATTACTTTTTTTTTAACAGTATTAGGGTTGGAAACGAGCTTGGAGCAGGAAACCCTAAAGCCGCAGCCTTTTCGGTGTTAATGGTTACTACGGTCTCATTTCTCATTGCGCTAGTCGAAGCAATGATTGTTTTGTCAGCACGACATGTTATTAGCTATGCGTTCACTGGTGGTGAAACCGTTGCAAATGCAGTCTCCGATCTTTGCCCGCTATTGGCCATCACCATCATTCTTAATGGCATACAACCCGTTTTATCAGGTATATATGTACCATGTGATTATTTGCATGGTTATGCATATGTGTCAACCTATGCATATTGACATGATGGATGAATCAAAGGTGTGGCTGTCGGGTGTGGATGGCAAGCTTATGTGGCATACGTGAATGTCGGATGCTATTACATAGTAGGTATCCCCCTCGGGTTTCTTCTCGGCTTCCATTTCAAACTCGGAGTTAAGGTACCATTCATAAACCTTACGATTAATGTATCTTCAAAAACTGGCATACGATTCGTTGTATCTTAATAGGGAATATGGTCGGGAATGATCGGAGGAACGGGGATCAAACCTTTATTTTACTATGGTCAACATTTCGTACAAATTGGAATAAAGAGGTATTATAAATGATTTTTCTTTTTAAGTTTTAGAGTTTTGTGGTTTCAGAAGACAACTAATTTTTGGGCGGAAATTGTAAAAACCAGGTGGAAAAAACTAACAAACGTTTGGATAAATGGGAAGCAAACAAAGAAACCCTTTTGAAGGAATGAAAAGAAGTCAAAGTCAGTATCTCGATTAGTCAACGGACCGGATCATATGGATTTTGATACAATCATTCATGCACATCAATGGCTGAATCATATTTTGTAATTTATGTGATAATGTTGCCAATAAATCATGAGAAATTTACCGAATATGCAACTTGAGTTGGTAAAAGATAAGGAATTGATAAACATGAAAAAGGTTCAAACTTATCAAGAAGCATATAGAGAATGGTATACTGTAAAGTTTTCAAAACATATATTAAAGATCATAAAAGCATTAGGTAGCATGGATCATAGCTTAGTAGGCAAACTTAACAGCTGAAAAATAACCTGAATATTGTATGCTTGACTCCAACCTAAAATGATTTATTTCTGGATTTGGCTGTCATTATATGTGTCCCTTTGGTCCGCGTCTTTGGTTCGTCCCGTTGGTCAGCAGATTGATCAGCTTGGTCCATGTCCCTTGGTTGACCCCTTTGGTCTAAGTCCACGGGCTGGTCCCTTTGGTCCAAGTCCACGGGCTGATCCCTTTGGTCTGAGTCCTCATGCTTTGTAAAAATCAGACGATTTGTAGACTCTAAAGACGCGAGTTATCAGCTACAAATCCAGCTTCCAGTGTAAACTGCTTTTTATCTACTCTTACGTAGGGTATTGGTGGGCCCTGTGAGTCTCGAGTAAAAAAAAGGTTCTCACAGTTATCCAAAAAATAATTATCAACTAAAAGTGGTTTTGCACAATTCTTATTATATAGGATGATGAAAATGACGAAAGATAAGTTTTTATGAAATTTTCTTTACTATATTTCATAGACCCTGATATACGAACTAAACTATACATTATCTTTCGTGACAGTTGGCAGTGAATCAGAATGCGAACAATATCTTGCAATGCAAATAGCGTTTGTTTTTTCATAGTGTTTTTTTCTTATAATTTCTAAATATTTTTGTTTGTTAGTAAACAAAAATGGTTATTAGCGTATTTATGATCGTTCCTTTAGAAAATAAGCGTGTTAATGTTAGTTCGTTAACACTCTAAATGTAAAATTCATGAACATAAATTAACAAACATGAATTAGTATTCACGAACGTAAAGAACATTCACAAACACAAATGTACAAAGAAAACATAAGTTTACATTCATCCATTTAACTAAATAAAGAAAAAGAATTGTTCATGTTTGTTCATTTGTTAAATAAAACAACTTTCGTATGAAGGATTTATGAACTACGTTCAGCTCGTTTACAATTCTCGATGGTACGACAAAATAATAAACGACTTTTGTTGATTGTTTTAAAAAAGTTGCATGATTATTATTTAAATACGTTTATAAATAATTAAAATACTTGTTAGAGAAGAAATCTTAAAACATTTTTAGCAGAGGTCTTTTTTATTGTTTAACCAAGTTTCTTTCTTATTTAAAAAATGTATTTTTAATTATTTTTAAAGACGAAAAACATTTTATTCACGTAAAGTCTTCTTGAAACTTTTTCTATGAAAAAGAAAACTTTTTTACAAATGATATTTCATAGAGGTGAATATAAGGGTGAATTGGGTGCACCCCTCATGAGTTGAGGGGAATATTTTATCCACCCAATCATAATATGTCATGTTATTTCCTCTATCATTCTTCTCTCTTGTCTAAAAACACAAGTGGTGGTTTTCCTCAAACCATTCCTTTTTTAAAAAAATGATTGGTTGAATCTAGTGGGCCCCACCCCCGCATTCGGCAAATCTTCACCGCTCAAGCTCCACCCAACCCCTTTCCCGCGCGGCAAAACTTCACGGCGGCACCCTCCACTCGCGGCAAAACTCCTTCCGCTTCCTTTGTCGCATATGCCCCGTTCCCCTAACAAGTTTTAAATGGATTTACTAGTTGATGGGTACGAAAAGTAAGAAAGTAGATTTTGCTTACCCCTATTTAATATAGTGAACTAAATAATCTCATATGTATTACATGATATGTTAATTAGAAAAACTTTACTAAATAGAGGCAAATTAGAAACTATTGTATGAAGCACTTGTTCTCCATACAATAAAGTTTGTCCTATAAATTTTGAAGTAAATGTATTATATAGTATTGTTGATATAAATATAGATTAATTTGATATTTTTATTTTCTTATTTTGATTAAACTTTTTGTAGTGCTTAACTTTATCATTCAAAGCTATAGAATATTTAATTAAACTTTTTGTAGTGCTTTGCTTTATCATTCAAAGTTATAGAATCAATAAAGTTAATTAAAAGCACAATTAATTGTTCTGATTGTCATTTGAGGAAAAAAAAAGAGAAAAAAAATCATAGAAAACATGCATAATCAGTTTTTGGAAGGTCAGTAAAAAGAATTTGATGACTTTAGTTTAAAAAATCTCATATTTGATAGCTTTAATATGAAATTTAGAAACTAATTAGTTTAAAAACTCTCATATTTGATAACTTTAATATGAAATTTTAAAAATTATTAATATGTTTCTTTTGCCATCTCTATATATTAGAAACAAGCATAAACACTCTCTTACAACACATGATTCATCGTGTATTATTTGCCCTGGTTTAATTGACTCACTTAGAAGTTATACTTTTATTACATGCAAAAGGAACACTACTTACAAAAACACTAAGTGTCCAATGCAGCAAGAAACTACAAGGACCTGAAAACTTTCAATTGCAAACACTAAGGCTACATTGATTAAACGACTTACAATTTAAAATTATAACTTCTCCACTCACTCCATATGATGCCTGTGAATTTTGATCTATTCACTACCCAATCGAACGCAACTTCTTTTATCTTCTCGACGACCTTGAAAGGGCTGCAAATTTCCCATTGAACACTTTCTCGTTGCGTGCAACCCAAATACTCCATATAGTTCGTGAGTACACCGCATATTTCAACATTTTCTGATTATCCAAGACCCCCGAACTTTCTATGCTTTGGACCGCATCCTGGATTGAATGCCACGGCTGATTTATTGACTCTTTTACCTACCACAAAATCTGGCTCCAGTTCAGTTTTGCTGCTGCACAACGGAAAAAAAACATGTGCGGCATCTTCCTCTGTGACTCCACGAACCGCGCACTTGACCGATTGAATGGCACGCCTCTGTATGCCAAAGCTTTTGCTGATGGAATTTTTCCTTCAACAATTATAAGACAATTTTAAATTCTAAAGCTACTTTTAACAATTAACTACAAGACAAATTATAAAAGCTTATAAAATCCTTTGCTAAAAATAAAATCATTAAAGTAGATAGCTATAAGACAACTACATAGTCTCTTTTGTAAAAATAAAATCACGAAAGTAGAGTAGATATACCATTAAGAGAACATGATAAAAAAATACACAACTTTTATTATCTAGTCTTTCATCAGCAACAATTTAAACACACACAACTTTTATAACTTTTATAAGGGGTAAAAACCATACCATAAGTTATAACCATTTTGCCCTTAAACATGCAAACCTTTAAATTATAAATTATAATCACTTTAATCTTGATAAATAAAAGAGAATTCAAATAATCACTTTAATCTTGATAAATAAAAGAGAATTCAAATAAAATAAGTGAAGTCACCACGTGCACCTTTATTTGAATAGATTAGACATGTATTATAACTATGTGAGAACCAGGGGCGGATGTACCATATAATTAGGGGTAGTGTAAATTTTGGAAAAATTTAACGTTTTTTTTTATTTCATTACCCATTTCTTTTAAAACGTTACCCCTATGAAAGTTTTATAGATCCGCCACTGGTGAGAACAATAAATTGTTTTATGTTTATATCAATAATTTATTTGATCTTTGTTTTATGTTTATATCAATAATTTATTTGATCTAATGTGTTAAAAATTATAATTTAACCCTATTAATGTTAATACTACTAAACACCACATGGTCAATTCAACGATCATATCAATTTACATATCCCATGCTGAATATCACAAAATTTTCAATAATATAGGACTCTCTCTCTCTCTCTTCACACATAGAGGTAAGATTTGCTTGTATCTTATCTTACCAATAGATCTGCGACAGATGAGATTTACCGGATACTCTTATTGTTGTACAGATAAAAAGGACCCATTTGGTTTTCATAGTATAATAAAATGGAACTAGAATATGACAATATTACACTAGAAAATGTGTTTAGTTGGTGGTATTTGGTGAAATTTATACAAGAATCTAATATTCTAACATATCTGACAAAATCTAAAGAGTTCTTGGAAGCCTTCTTTAATCTTCTATGACTAGACTTTGACTATAATGTGTGCAATGTGTCCCAAAGGTACAAATTGCTTATGTTACTGGTGTATTAGAGGTGGATTTTCTTCTTTTCTTGTTTGAGTTTCCTTAAATACGTATATCTTTATAGGTACATGTAGATTAATCTATCACTAGCAAGCTTTCCAGATCTAACAGGTTTGATAGAGGTTCAACAATTCTAAAGAATAATACCCTCTTTTTTCCTTGATTGTAGATGATGAAAACCGAAATTTGGTCCAAAACACAGGGATCACCCATTCACTAACGGCCAGCGGTAATTACTGACGGATCCCACTAAACAATATGAAAAACTAAATTATTCGTCAGGGAAATGTATTATCCACTCCTTGTTTACCGATGAATTACCATCGAGAACCACCTTCACCGACTGTTCTATCTGTTAGTAAAAGTCGCCTGTTTTGTAGGGAGAGTTGACATCTTTTCTTTTATAAATAGTACTACGGTCTCATTTCTTACTGCGCTACTCGAGGCGATGATTCTTTTGTCTGTGCGACATTATATCATTAGCTAATTTTTGGTTGGAAATTGTAAAAATCAGGTAGAAAGAATAACAAACGTTTGGACAAATAAGAAGCAAACAAAGAAACCCTTTTGAAGGAATAAATTGAAGAAGTCAAAGTCAGTATCCCAATTAGTCAACGGATCATTTGGATTCGGATACAATCATTCACGCCCAACAATGACTGAATCATAATTTGTGATTTTTTTGTGATAATATGTACAATAAATATGAAACATTAATAATTACTCAAAAAACCATAAAAAAGTTCAAAATTATAACTAAAAAGCACATATGAATACAGTATACGTGCAGAGAAATGAAGCGCTGTTAAGTTTTCAAAACAGAAAATGAAGACATGAAAGCAATATTTAGCTTGGAACATAGTTTAATACCATAAATCTAAAAAGATTCATTTATGTACTTGACTGTCATGGTTTGGGTCCCTTTGGTCCGAGTCCACGGATTGGTCAATTTGATCAGTTTCCATTGGTTGGTCCGAGGAGTCGACTGGTTGATCAACTTGGTCCATCTCCATAGGTTGGTCCCTTGGGTCTGAGTCCACGGGCTGGTCCCTTTGGTCTGAGTCCTCGGTTTCTTCATTTCTTGGAGATGAAGGTTTGGGTATGATAATCATTTCGCAATTTCTAAAGAAAATGACAGCATTATGATTAGCACGTAACGTGACAAGCTGATGATTGCAGTTGCTAAAGACACAAGTTATCAGCTAGAGCCCGACAAATATTATATTTAGTATTAACAATAAATAATTTATATTTCTGTATCTTTGTATTTATTCCATATATTGTATTTTAGGTAGATGTATACAAATTGAATAGGTCAAATTTCTATTGTAACTTTAGCTTAATTATCTCCTAGATTTGAGCTTGTAGTCTTGTTAAATACCCTTTGAGTTAATGTAAAAAATCACTTCTTCCAATCAATTGATTTCCATTCACACACGGTATCAGAGCCTAAAGCAACTCCCACGAGTTCCTTTTTCTTTCATATCCTTTTTTTTTTCCTTTTCTCTGCACTTCATCTTTCTCAACCAAAACCCTACCATGGTTTCCAAACCCATTGTTCCTCTCACAGCCTCTACCCACTTTCCCCTCAAACTCACTTCAACCAACTTTCCCTCTTGGCGAAAACAAGTCCTCTCCACACTCATTGGTCTCGAACTCGACCAACATATCACCGGCTCGGCTGAAACTCCGGTCAAAACCATCGGTACCGGCGATGCTTCCAAACCAAATCCCGAGTACTTGCTATGGTTCAGACAAGATCAGATGATTATTAGCGCCCTTCTCGGCAGTTGTTCGGATGCAATACAACCTCTGGTCTCCTCCGTCGACACGGCCCGTCAAGCATGGGACACCCTCAACTCAGCTATGCCAGCAGATCCCGTTCCCGAATCATCTCCCTCAAGTCCAAGCTCTCCAAAAACCCCAAAGGATCTCGTTCTGTTAGCGACTTTCTACACGACATGAAATCCATTGCGGATGAATTAGCCATTGCCCAAAGCCCATTGATGAAGAGGACCTTGTGATTCACACCATGAACCAACTCGGGGAGGAGTTTACCGGACTCGTTCAATCCCTGAAATCCCAAGACACAACGATCTCTTTTGCTCAGTTATTTGATAAACTGCTGGACCATGAACGACAACTCAAGGAAACCGTTACCGAACCCATCATTGCCACTGTCAACCACACCATTCGCCAACCTTCCCGACCCTACTCCAGACAATCACCACAAAGCTGATACCACCAAAACACCCAACAACCCTCCACTCGTCCATCCTGGACAACCCGAGACAAATCTCAGGTCCCAACCAAACCCGATCGAACCGCAACAGCATGTACTGTCACTTTTGCAATATCTCAGGACACGAAACAAAGGACTGCCGTAAACTTGGACGGTTTCTACGCGACTACAATTATCCGGTTCAAGGTCCTTCTCTTACGACTGGGTCCGCACCATCAGTCAACTACACCACTGCATCTCCTACTACAGGCTCTGCACCGAACCAACTACCGCCTTGGATGTGGGACACCGGAGGATCAGGTCACACCGCCCCGAATCAACACTCGCTGCCCGTTCTTTCTGAATACGGAGGCCCCGATGAAATTATCTTAAGTGATGGTAAATCTCTTCCTATTACACACATTGGTCACACTCAAATCCGCACAAACTCACGACCAGTCATTTTAGATAATGTTCTTGTTGTTCCTCACTTACGTAATCATCTTATTTCCGTTGCTAAAATATGTCGTACTAACGGTGTTTCTGTTGAATTTTTCCCATTCCATTTCATGGTCAAGGATCTACGCACAGGGGCGCATCCTCATGCGGGGAGTGAACATCAATGATGTTTACTATGGACCATTTCCTTCGTCTCCTCAAGTCAATGCAACTGGAACAAGATCACTACTCGCGTGGCACCACACTCTTGGACATCCTTCGTACCAAGTGTTTAAGTCTTTACTTAATAAGTTAGGATTACACTATAATAAGGTGTCACCTGAGTCGTTTCATTGTAAATCTTGCTCCTTGAATAAAAGCCACAAGCTTCCTTTTGGTCAAAATTCATTTAATGTTCACAAACCCTTGGAACTCATTTACTCGGATGTTTGGGGACCGGTACAAACCTCCTTTGACGGGTTCAAATACTATGTCATATTTGTTGATTTTTACTCTAAATATATATGGCTATATCCTATGCAGAAAAAATCCGATGTCTCCTCTCTATTTCAACAATTTAAAACTCTTACAGAGCGTTTCTTCAAGACACCTCTTGTGTCATTATTCACTGACAATGGCGGTGAGTACATCGGCCTCAAACCTTACCTCACCTTACATGGCATATCTCACTACACAACCCCACCCCATACACCGGAACAGAACGGTGTTGCCGAAAGGCGTCATCGTCATGTGGTAGAAACAGGCCTTGATCTCCTTCACTATGCAAACCTACCTCAAAAGTTCTGGTCACACGCATTCCAAACCGCCACCTACCTCATCAATCGTCTCCCGACTCCCATCCTTAACAACAAATCTCATTGCGACATGTTGTTTGGGAAGCCACCCAATTACACAAAACTTAAACCGTTCGGATGTCTTTGCTACCCATGGCTACGCCCGTACACTACCTCAAAACTACAAGCCCGTTCTAAATCATGTATCTTTCTTGGGTACTCGACATCTCGGTCGGCTTTCAAATGTTTTGACCCTGCCACTTCGAAGTTGTACCATTCTCGACATGTGGAATTCATTCCACATGTTTTTCCTGCTCAACCCACTGAACACCCAAAGTCCTATCCACCTCAAACATATTCCCTTCCAATTCCATATTCCACTCCTTCAACTTCCCCTTCCTCTACAACCACATCACCTACCTCACCACCTTTTACCTCACCTCCTTACTTAACCCCATATCACCCTATCCTGTTCCTCCCATACCCGAACCCACCCCAACCACTTCTCACAACCCATCCCACTCTACAAACCAACCCACTCCCTCCTCTCCCACGTCCGCGGACACACCTCTTTCCTCGACTCACACCCCAGATCCCTCTCCCTCCACAACATCTTCCACTTCTGTGTCAAACTCTGTCAACAATCCAACAGCCTCGCCTACTCCGGTTAAACGACAACCAAAACCAAACAGCAAATGCTTCAACCCAAACTTTGTCAACACAACCACCCTTCACCCTTTACCATCCCTCTCTTGAACCCAACACTCATTTCCAAGCCATGAAAGACCCGCAATGGAGGCACGCCATGGATCTTGAATACAATGCCCTCCTCCAAAACCACACATGGGAACTTGTTCCCCGAACCACCGAAAATGTCATCGGTTGCAAATGGATCTTCTAGCGTAAAGCGGATGGCACAATTGACAAATACAAAGCCCGCCTTGTCGCAAAGGGTTTTCATCAACAATTTGGCAAGGACTACTTTGATACCTTCAGTCTGGTGACAAAACCCGTCACCATCCGAACTGTAATCTCCATTACCCTCTCAAAACGTTGGCCCTTACGCCAACTCGACGTCGACAATGCCTTTCTCCATGGTACTTTGCATGAAGACGTCTTTATGATTCAACCACCTGGATTCACCAACACGAAGTTTCCCAACCATATCTGCAAACTTCGGAAATCCTTATACGGTCTGAAACAAGCCCCGCGCACATGGTACAATGAACTCACGTCATTCTTTGTCCATTCCGGCTTTCGCCAAATCCCTTTCGGACCCCTCTATCTTTATCTATAAAAATCAGGGAGTCACATGTTACCTCCTTGTCTATGTTGATGATATCATCATCACTGGTAGTGACACTGGGTTCCTGGATACATTCATTCGTTCTCTTGGCCAAAAGTTCTCTATCAAGGATCTTGGTTCCCTACACCACTTCTTAGGCATTGAGGTTATCCCCACACCCCGAGGTCTCTTTCTCTCACAACATCGTCACATACAGGATGTTCTCACCACCTTCAAAATGGATGGCGCTAAGGACGTTCTTACTCCTCTAAGCGTCTCCGATCCTCTCTCACCGGTTGACTCCACCCCTACAGTTGATCCACTCCTTATCGCAAACTCGTTGACTCCCTCCAATACTTGGCCTTTACCCGACCAGATATTTCCTTCGCTGTTAACAAACTATCCCAATTCATGCACACACCTAGACAATCTCCTTGGTAAGCTCTCAAACGGGTTCTACGTTATTTGAAAAGGAACGGTGCACTAAGGCTTATACTTACATCGTGACTCTCCCCTTTCACTCCGTGCCTTTTCAGACTCTGATTGGGGAGGTGTCAATGATGGGGGACGGTCTACTACGCCATACATTTTGTATCTCGGCTCCAACATTATTTCGTGGCGCTCCTCTCGTCAAAAGACAGTCTCTCGCTCCTCCACAGAAGCTGAATACAAAGCACTTGCAAATGCGGCAGCCGAAATTTCTTGGGTACAAAACTTACTTTCTGAACTTGGAATCCAATCTCCTCACACCCCACGACTGTTTTGTGACAACACCGGTGCAACATATCTATGTGCCAATCCAGTATACCACTCCAGAATGAAACATGTTGCATTAGATTATCACTTTGTCAGGGAACAAGTTAATAATGGCACGCTACACGTTCAACATATTAGCTCCAGAGATCAGCTAGCGGATGTTCTCACCAAACCACTACCAAGGACGCCCTTCACTTCATTTCGCTCCAAGATTGGCGTATCCAACCGATCCTCCATCTTGCGGGGGCGTATTAACAATAAATAATTTATATTTCTGTATCTTTGTATTTATTCCGTATATTGTATTTTCGGTAGATGTATACAAATTGAATAGGTCAAATTTCTATTGTAACTGTAGCTTAATTATCTCCTAGATTTGAGCTTGTAGTCTTGTTAAATACCCTTTGAGTTAATGTAAAAATCACTTCTTCCAATCAATTGATTTCCATTCACACATTTAGATTTAAAAAAAAAATAGATCATTATGCTCAGGTTCCACCAAAATTTTACTTGAGCTGTAGCTGATTTAGATCACATTATTCAAGATCTCTTACAATCAATCCTAAATTTATTCTGAGTAAATTAAGACTGACCTGTCAAGACCTTCTAAAGCGTGATCAACGTATGTTTTCAAGGCATGTGGAGAGATATGCATTTGCGAGAGATCATTAAGCCACTGTTCAGCTTTAATACATACATTTTTAACCTGCCAGAAACAGTGTCAGTTACTTTGACAGAGAGGAACTAATTTCATAATTAATACTAACATTCACATTTGATTGCATTGTATGGCGTCCAAACACGAGCCGTATATTTATTCGTGTCATGTCATGTAAGATGCTTAAAATCTTGTTGTGTTTCTGGTCAAAACGTTCAATTTTCATTTGAGAATATGAGTAATCAGTAACAATTTAAAACAACCAACTTGACTCCACCACATCAAAAGAGTCTTTTTGTAATTGGTGTGTTTTAGTTACCTTTGTTTCCTTATCTCCGATTCCCAGTTCACAGACTTGGTTTTATATATTTAGCTTGAGATTAGAACTAGGATCAGAGTATGCTAGTTAGAGCTAATGAATAAAATTGTTGGAAGTAATAAAGAGTTCAAGAGGAAAAAGTAATTTCATTTCCAATGTATGATGAGAAGAAAAACTAAAACTCAAAATTTTGAACTTTAATTTTTTAAATAATCCCCTCTGAAATCTACATAGAAACTTTTTAGTGACCCTTGAACTTTAACAGCTTTATCAAAGGGGTCATGTTTTGTTTAACCCATTTATTAAACGGATTGTGTTTGGGTTAACCATTTATTCAACGGGTCATATTCAAGCTGACTTGTTAATGACTGGGTATTCTTAGCTGACCCGTTTATAGTTTTCCTGTCGTGTTCATTTAATTTTTCGGGTCGTATGTAAATCTAAAGGTTTTAATCAGTTTTACCCCCTCTTTCTTGTCAGCTGGAAGTGACTCAGCATACGAACGATATTGTTCAATACGAGCTTGCAAAAGTTTTGTTGCTTTTGTCCTAACATTTTCTGAGTCCACAGGTTGGTCCTTTTTGTCCAATTCTACGATTGGGTCCCGGTTTTTTGAGTCCACGGGCTCCTTGTGTCTTGAAAATGAAGGTTTGGACTTGATTATGCTTATGCAATCCCTGAAATGAAGATGATTTGCAGTTTCTAAAGACACACGTTATCAGCTAAAAGCAATTTCACAAAATTCTTATTATATAAGATGATAACAATGACAAAAAAAAAACATGTTTTCTATGAAGCAAAGAAACTAGATTTCATAAAACCTGACATGTGTTTCTATCACCCTTACTAAGATAGAAACATGTTTTGGTTAGGTTAAAATTTAAATCCATTTTTGGTAAAGATAGTCAATGGTTAAAGTCAATAGCCAAGTCAACCCTTTGTCAAGTGGTTTTGTTAGTTGTTAGTTGCAACTCCTTTTTGTTAGTTGTTAAAAGCAGTTACATTTAAAATCGAAACTAGATTCTTAACCCCTAGCATGGCTTCCATGAACCTGACCGAGGTTAAGTTGAATTCCTATAATAAGTCAGTCATCATGCTCGGGCTCAACTGAAATATTACTTGAGCTGTAGCTGATTAGTTCACATTATTCGAGATCTCTAATGATCAATCCAAATCAGAAAGGAGTCGATTAAAACAAACCTCTTGAAGCCTTTTACAGCATCATTAATGTAACTTTCCAAGGCATGTGCAGATAAATTCTTTTGAGAGATATCATTAAGCCACTGCTCAGCTCTAATACATTCATTTTTAACCTGCCAGAAAGAGTGTGAGTTACTTTGACATAGAGGTACTAATTTCATAATTAATACTCGAACATTTTTACCTTCTCTTTCTGGTCATCTGGAAGTAACTCAGCTTGCAAATGATATTTTGCAATACAATCTTGCAGAGGTTTTATTATTGCTTTTGTCCTGGCATTTTCTGAATCAACAGGTTGGTCCTTTTGGTCTGATTCTACGGGTTGGTCCCCTTTTTTTGAGTCCACCGGTTCCTCATGCCTTGAAAATGAAGGTTTTGACCTGATTATGCTTTCGCAATCCCTGAAAAAATGACGGTGTAAACAGCAGGTAATGTCAAGTGCAGATGATTTGCAGTAAGCTTTATTAATATAACAGAATGGCATAGAAAATGCATCACAAAATTCTAACACCATATTTTCGTCGGGAAGACGTTGAAAATTGTGTAGTAAATAGTTTCCATCAGGGCTTTTTCCAACATCAAGGTTTTGTCGCAAATCTGAATTTGCGACGCATTTGTGACGGAAAAGGGAGTTGAAAATAGTCATTTTTCTAGTAGTGAAGAGACGAGTTATCAGCTAAAAGCAATTTCACACAATTTTATTATATAAAATGATGACATTGATGAAAAACATGTTTCTTTGAAAAAACAGAAACTAGATTTCATAAAATCTGACATGTTTCTATCAACCTTACTAAGATTAAGCTGAATCCGTTTTTGTTAAAGATGGTCAACAGCCAAGTCAAGCCTTTGTCAAGTGGTTTAGTTAGTTGATTAGTTACAACTGTTTGTGTTAAATTCATAAATGGACGTATTGCATCACATTTGGATGTTGAGAAAATACAAAGATACTACACATAATTTTCTCTTTTCTGTTTTTTAATCATGCTCGAGCTCAACCAAAATTTACTTGAGCTGTAGCAGATTCTGTTAACAAAATCCTATATCAGAAAAGATTCGATTAAAAACTAACCTCTCAACAATTTCTATAACGCGATTAATGTTGGCTGACAAGGTGTTTGGAGGTGAATACTTTTGAATGTCGGCATTAATACGCCACTGCTCAGCTTTAGTACATAAATGTTCAATCTTCTCTTTCTTGTCAGCTTGCAGTGAATCAGCACACGAGCGATATTTTGCAATACAACCTTGCAGAGATTTTGTTGCTTTTGCTATAGCATTTTCCTCGTTGTATCTATATTCAATTGGTTCTAATAACTACAAAACAGAAACAATGTTACAAACAATGATTATTGATTAACAGCTTAAGAGTAGCATTTTCAGACAACCTTTTTGAGATCTTTGAGTCTTCCAGTATAGTCTTGTTCAGATTCATCGTCACTGTCTTCATACAGCCAGTCTTCGGTTTCTTGCAGATTGTTAGTGAGTACCTCCTTCTCTGAATCTGAGGCAAAGCTCCGGTACGCACCAGAAAGCTAAAGTACACAAGTTATGTCAATCAAACGTCAACTTTATGTGATTATTCCAACAAAACTAGTACCTTGTTACGAGTGTCGTAGACAAAAGACTCGAGGTTGTTTCTTTGGTCCTTAGTTTCCTCCACCCTTATATCTTGTTCTGTCAACATCTTTTCTTTCTCTATAGCTTCATGTAGCTCATCATTTGTTGTTGAGATATCTAAATTCTCAGAAGCTGGAAGATTCGACGTATGACTGTTGGCGATCATCATCTTCCATGAGTTATGACGTTTATATTCTAAGATCTAAAGTGACAAACACAATTAAGGATACTAATATACTATCATGGTGGTGTAATAGCTAAGAAACAATGCTTACTGTCGCAGAATCTATTTCAACAATTCCATGCTCGTTAAGCTTCACTCTAATTTCAACCTTCGCAGTTTCTTCATCAGGGGGTTCAGATGGCCCGATCTGAAAGAACAATTAACAATCATCTCAAGGTATGAATGAGCAATCTACAGCAAGTGTAAGTACAAAATTATAACATGAACGAACACACACGTATGAGATTCTTACCTCAAAACGACCGACCATATGTGATATTCCTGCAGGGAAATCCCTCTCTTTGATGTATGCGACCTGAATATCAAATGAAGTGTGTCCGTGACGCTTCATCGTCTGCTCGTTTGGAAATGGACTGCCTTTTGGAAAGACCATAACTTCTCTTTTTGGTGTAGCAATTACTATTGAGTAAGGAAATGAATCCTCTATCTGCAAACAATAAGAAAACATTGCATAAATCTTTTAACAATATAATATATAAATTAAAGTTTTATAGTTGAGCATAAGAAAAAGACCTTATAGTCACGAACTATGAGTGTGGGGCTAAGCATTGCACAACAAAGAGCACATCCTCTAGCAACACATTCACTAGCATTAAGTGTTCTCGTTGGTTCTTTCTTAAAAAACGAAGTTAACTTTCTCGTTATAGCTGGTATGCGGGACCCAGACCCAACAAGCTCAATAGTATATAACTCATCAACACTTAAGCCAGAGTCCTTTAAAGCCATCTTGCAAGGAACAATAACCCTTTCTAACAACTTCGATGACAGATTCTCAAACTCTTCCCTTGTTATGATTCCTCTCACATCGGTATCTCCAATCAGACACTCGATACTAAACGGTGCTTCGGAATTGGCACTCAGAACTTTCTTCACCTTCTCACATGACGCCCTAAGCCTTACGGAAGCACGCGCGTTGGAATAAACATCGATTTTGTATTTTTCGTTGAATTGTGCTGCAAAATGCTTGAATAAAACTTCATCAAAATCTCTACCTCCCAAGTGTTGATCAAACGAATGGGACCGTATATTCATTTTCCCTTGTTCAAAAGCTGCAACCGTCACTTGCGTGTCGCAGTGCCCGATGTCGACAAACATAACATACGTTGGTCCGGAGTTAGATAAATCAGTCTTGTACATACCGTAACCTAACGCAATGGCAGTACCATCATGCATCAAACTCAAAGGTGTTAAACCAGCAATCTGTGCAGCATTGAGGTACAAACGCCTCTGCAAGTCTGTAAAATACGATGGTATCCCGATCACACAGTCAACGACACTGGTTTCAAGATTCTTCTCAGCTATTTGTTTCAAATGTCTGAACAACATCCCCAAAATCTCTACCGGTGTAAAACTCCATTTGTTTTTCAAGTACTCTAACTCGATCAAAATACCACCACGAGGACCCTCACTAGTCACGAACGGTAGCAGCTTAAGCTCTTCTTCAACCTCCTTATACACCTTTCCAATCAATCTCTTAATCTGAGAAATCGTTGATTTCGGATTGGCGGTAGCAAATGCAGCCCCTGCAGCACCCAAAAACCTTTGCTTCTGACCAAAGGACACCACAGCAGGCGTCTCACGCTTCGATTCATCATTCAACAACACATCAACACCACCACGCTTTGCAGCAGCAATAACACAACTCTCATTCCCAATATCAAACCCTATCACACTCATCTTTAAAATCTGTCAAAAATCACAAGCTTACTCTTTCCAATTCAGTACTGATTACAATCCCTACCAGCACCTATTTTATTCAAACAGATAATCAGTTCATACAGAATTCGACATTCTAGTTAACTATCAAGACAAATATCAAACACTATCACACTCATCCCTAACTTATCACAAAACTCACAAGTTTACTTTAAAAACTTAAGTACCGATTACGATCCCTACCAGCACCTAATCTATTCAAACAGATAATCAGTTCATAGGCATTCCAGATAACTATTACTCTAAACATTCAAGAGAAGAAATGAAAAAAATGCGTTTACCAACTCAAATGATTTAGAAGGTGTTACGGACTCAAACCATTGCAAGGTATGGGAGTTGTCCCACATTTGTTGTATGGGCAACAAATGTGGGGTTTACACCAGCCACGACCAACGAGAAGTTCTTAAGAATTGTCGAATGTTTACGGAGGGATGAGTTCTCTTGTTTGGGCTATAACAGGGTCTCCTTAATTATAGAACACTTGCTGTTTGTTTAACTCTTAATTGTTCAGATCTCTTACTGGTTCAGACTGTTTGTTTCGCGAGCAGATGTCTAAATGATTCAGACATTTGGCTCTGAATAGTTAAGCATTATACTGAGTCTAAATGGTTAAGACCTCTTATCTGAATTGGTCAGACATTTACTTCTGAACGGTTAAGCATTATATTGGTTCTTAATGGTTCAGACCTCTTACTGGTTCAGCACTTAATGGTTCAGACCTTTTACTAGTTCAGCGTTTACCCGTTCAGAAGTTGCCAACAGACAAAACTACTAATAAACTCTTACAAAGATTTAACAAACCGAACTCACAATAACTTTTTAACAACTGTCCACACAATTATCAGATCCTATCACACTCAACTCTAAATTCTCGCAAGAATTACAAGTTAAACATAACAATTTCAGTACCGATTACGATCCTGCCAGCACCTAACTTACTCACACACACAATCAGTTCATATACATTCCAAATAACTATCAACACACATACAAGCAGAAATATAGCCGATTAAGTAGCAAATAAGGCGCGAAAACATACAGAACGATCACGATCACGATCACGATCAAGATGTTAACACTTAACATAACATGTGATACTGTTATAAGATTGTGAACGATGTACAGTACCTGATTGAAATGAACTTTGTGTTAAGAGATTGATGAGCGAGTTAAACAATGGAAGTCAAAGTCATCGTAAAAGATGATGCTGTAAGCTGTTGACTGGGTCTATTTATATTGATTATTAGGTCATTTAAAATTCTAAACCAATCATTTTTTTTCTTTTCATGAAAGTTTACTTACATATTTAATTTAATCCTACTCTTGTAAATTATATATATATATACACACATAATTGGAAAGTTTGTATCAATAGTAGGTTTGGGGAAAGTTTATTTGAGAAGAAATTTAATGTGAGAAGAAAAAGAAGAAATGACATAATGGTAAAACATTAAATAGTTTATAACTCCTATCATTAATTATCTTATCTCTCATTAGTAAAGAAAAAACATTTTATCCTACACATTTCAAAATTTATCCTACATATGTCTTACATTTACCGGAATTTACCCTACACACATGTAAATTTACCCTACACATACTAAAATTTATCCTACACATATCGAAAATTGTCCTACACAATAAATTATTTTATCTTGAAAGAGTATATCAAAAAAATAAGTTACAAATTTAATTAATTAGCTAATTAATGACAATTATAGATTTACCTATATTCCTTTTTTATACATTAAATACAACACTAAATAAAGTAAATGGATAATTTCTATTGGTTTAAAAGTTATTATTTTTATTCTTATAAAATTTTTCTTCTCATTTGCTACTAGATTTAGTTTTTTAATATTTATATATCTTTTCCAGTATCTTTATTATTTTATTTTAATATGATAATAGTTTATTATTTAATTTATTTTTAACATTAAACATATTAAAGATATTATTTTGGTATCGTAATACTGGTTCCGTAATGAACCGAACCGATATCGATCGAACAACAACGGTATCGTTATGGGTATTTGTTTTTATGGATTTCAATCGATGTAAACACATGTTAGTTGTTATATTGTTGGTATCGTTATGCTACTGTAATCAACAATATCGATATTGACTGTTTGAAAGCCTGCTGTGAAGCGCAGAGAAGTCCAACTATATAACAATTAATTAAAGATTTTATGAATATTGGCCATTTTTGTCTTTTATGGTATTTTATTTTTAATGTTTTTTTTTGTTTTTTCCTTGCTATCATCGAAACCGGTATTATTATTTGCTTTTATCTATTATCACTTTTATGGTTTTCGATGAGTATATCATAACGACCAAAGTCACGCCGCGTAGCTCAGGGAAAAATGATTAAACCTCCGCCACGTAGTGCGATGGAAAAAACCTATTTTTATTTTTTTAGTTGTATTATCGGAACCAAAATCTAAATTCGCTTTTATGGTTTTTCAATGAGCCGAGCTAATAACGACCAAAGTCAAGCCGTGTAACATAAGGGAAAACCAATCATACTTGCACCGTGTAGCGTGGAGGAAAACCCGGTATTGATATTCGCTTTTTGTCGATCTTCGCTTTTATGGTTTTCGAAGAGTCGGGCCGATAATGACCAAATCACATTGCGTAGCATGGGGGAAAAACGCCAAACTCCCGCATGTTGCGCGAGGGAAAACCTAATTTTTTTAATTGGTATTATCGGAACCGATATCAATATTTGCTTTTATGGTCTCCGATGAGTTAAGCCGATAATGGCCAAAGTAACGTCACGTAGCACAGGGGAAAAACGATCATACTCCCACCACACAGCATAGGGGAAAGCTGAGTATACTCCGGTCGCGTACCGCAGGGGAAAACCTGTTATTGATATTCGCTTTTATGGTTTTCGGTGAGTCGAGTCGATAACTACCAAAGTCACGCCGGGTAGCATGGGGAAAAAGATCAAACTCCTGCCACATAGCGTATGTAGAAAAGTCTCTTTTTTAAATGGTATTATTGGAACCTTATCGATCTTCACTTTTATGGTTTCCAATAAGCCGAGCCGAAAACGACTAAAGTCACACCATGTACCACGGGGAAAAATGATCAAACTTTCGCCGCGTAACGGGAATAAAAACCAGTATATATTAACACAAATTTGTGATGAATAGTAAAAACTAGATTTTTTTAATATTTGTTTTCTAGTAATATTTTATCTATTTTATTTATTTGATCTTATAGTAGTAAATAGTAATTGGTAATTGTTAGGCATTTGCTTTTTTTATTTTAGTAATCTTTTATTTAGCAATTGTGATGATCGTAATTGATTTTTTTAAATTTATTTTATTTTTTGTAATAATTTATCTATTATTAATTTGATTTTTTAGTAATAAATAGTAACTGATAATTTTTAGGCATTTGTTTTTTAATTTTTATTAGTATATTTTATTTAAATAATTTATTTATAATAACTTACGGTCATTAACCTTTATAAAAAGTTTTAAATCTGCATCTATGTTTATTAATTTTTTTAACATTCCAAATTATTTGTATGTGTATCGTGATGGTACCTTACGCGGGTATTGGATCAGTATCGATTTTGTTCAGTTAAAGTATCAGTATGATTCATGCACTCAGTATAGAAATCAGCAGGTGTTTTAATCGACTGAAAACAATAAAAATGGACACCAGTGTCGATACCGATGTTGTTTAAACGGTATAGCTCGATTCGAATTGTCACTATACTGGTACATATATTCAATTAACGCCACAGACAAAGTATAAATGAAAAACTATTATAACTGGAAACCATAAAACTGAGTATATGTATCGATACCGATGTTGTTTGGTACAACACGCCAGGATTACAATGTTAGTTTATCGAAAGAAAAAAACAATAAAAATAAATACCAATAATGAATATTTGGTTTCAATTTGGTTCACTAAGGTGGTGACATGATACCTATTATCAACCAAGAAACCATAAAATTAGTACATACCGGTACCGATGTTGTCCAGTTCGGTATGATATGGTAGCGACACAATCTTAGTTTATCGAAAGTAAAAACAATTAAAATAAATACTGGTACCGATACAAATGTTGTTCAATCAATTTTAGTTTGGTACGACAGCGGCACAATAGCCTTTTTCAAGAAAGTTTACATGGCAATCTTGAAAGAAACATAGAACGCAAACCAACTGAACCAATATCAACTGAACAACATCCGTACCGGTATCGATACTCGTTTTTGTTGTTTTCAGTCGATGTAAGGTTTTCTCTTTCGATTACCACAGTGAGTGTCGGTACCGTAACGAATCGAACAGATACCAACCGAATTCCCGTCACGAAGTGCGGAAGAAAATTACTAGTTATAATTAGGTGTTTGTATACACCTCTAGGTCCTCTAGGACGATTATTTTAACTTTTAAGATTAGGGATGAATTTTGATTTGGAAATTGTGTTTCATTAGAATTTTAAACCGCTAAGAAGTCAATGGGTCCTTGTTCTGTTATGTTCGGTTTGGGTTTATTCGGGTTGTTCATTGTCAGGTCAGTTAGGACCGACATATATATTATAAAACTCAGATGAAATGTGAAAATTTCCTGAACAAGACAAATGATTTTCCATATAAGTTCAACGGTTTAAAATTCTAATGAAACTGTGGTAATAATTGAAATAAACATTAAATAAAAGTCATTTTAGTTTTGTATAGTATTTGTTTTTATTGGTTTAAATCTGATATGATATACGGGGAAGACCCACTACATTAGAACACCACATTAGGTTAACCTTCTTACCTTTCGTATTTGCTAACACTGTCACCACTACAAGAATACCTACAAATACGCATAGTCAGCAGTTACATCAAATTTTGATAAATACACCAAAGGTACTTAATTTATCTTTAACCCTACAAATATGGTTACTAATATTGACATTTCCACATCATCCCCACCTTTTATATTTATATTTAATTAACAAGTTCTTTTTATAATTAATCAATTTTTAGTTTTATTTTATTTAAACTAATAGAATATATTTAAAGAAATAAAATTAATTTTAAAAAAGTAACTTTTATATAAAATATACAAATGAGTAATGCATCTAAAATCATATTTAAAAAAAATAAACAGAAAAAAGATCTTTTTTTCTTTTTCTTGTAGTTAACAGCATGAAGATTTAGGACCACCTCCTTGGCATAAATGTCTCACGTATGAACATACACGTCTCCAAATGCAAGCCATGCATTGCAAAACTTGTAAAATGCAAATTCCACCTAAGAACATTCGTCCATGTCACCAAAAGTGTTTCACTAGGTAAAGTGCACCGTTTCACCCCCTTTATTGATTATTATGCCAACCAATACTCACTTTCCATACATACTCACTCTCTCTTTCTCATCAAAACCAACCACTCCCTCTCTCTCTCTCTCTCACACACACACGTGACCAGAACCACGAGGCCCGTCCAAAATTCCCCATTCATGAGATGGGGGATGGTGTATAACTCGTGAAAGCTCGTGGTCAGGTGGACCACGAGTCCACTACGGAAGGTCTAGGTCAAATGCACTCTTCAAGGGTTGTGTTGGTCTAAACATGTCTTCAAACTCGTTTAATCTTGTAGGTGAAGCCAATTGTCCAACATAAAAACACGAGCAAATAAACGACCACCTTGAAACATACAATATAAATTTCTTATAGCATCATCAATAACCACCTTCAAAAAAGATATGACATGGCATGAGTTCTTTTTTTAATTTGAGAAACGAACCAGCTCAACGAGCCACGAGATGACTCGAGCTTTTCCAAGCTCAACATGTCAACTCATGAAGATATTTGAGCTGACTCGCTCAAGCTGCTCAACTTAGGTTGGCTTGTTTACCGCCCTTATTCTCACAAACGACTATAACACATGCTTGCCCAAGCTGGCTCGACTTAGGTTGGTTCCGACAAACTTTGGGTACTAGTCAAACACTCAAACCCAGGACAAGCTCCTCTAATGAGTGATCAACTAACCCCTAATGGGCCTAAAAATAGGGTTTCTGATAGCTCGGCCCATAAATTTACTCTTATGCCCTAAACTTTTCATGTATTTTTAAAAAGCCCCACTATTTCTAGTGGCTTGACTTAACCACATTATGTGACATGTGTAGTAGCATTGAATTAAACTTAAACGTACTATAGTGTTCCAAGTTTTCAACTTAACCCCTGCAACCAAATTCAAATTCATTGATCATAGTTTTTTCATCAGTAAAATATATTTCTTTTTTCATCAGTAATCTAGAAGGAAAAAAAAGCTAATACAACAGATTAACGGAACTATATTATAAGTAGCACATGTGAGAATACATTAGATACTATTTTGTTAATTTTACAAATATAACAAGCAATAACATGTTTTTGTGTCCCCACATGATCCACATCGGGTGGGTTACATGGAGGATGAGTGGCTTATAAAATGAACGGCCCAAGATGGAATAAACATACCTTTCTAGGCCTTTTGGCTAAGATCAATTGTAGTATGTGTTAGTGTTAGTTTTATATCTGGGCCGACGGCCCAAACCATATTAATCTAGTCTTTTGTGAGGAAAGGGCCCACTACATCTTAGGCCTTATGCATCCCTCCAGTTTATTGTTTAACTTTCGAAAAAAAAAACTATTTGTATTTTTAAACAATCAAATTAAAAAGAATTAGCAACTTTAAGTTTATTGTAAATTCATTTGTAGTAAAGAAAACCGATAAGAAACTTATTTTTGTTAGAAACGGGCTGATCTTTTGGTTTCCAAGCATAATCCGTTCAGGTTTTGGTCTAAGCTGGTTCGAATTATAATATTAAAAGGGTTTATAAATAGAAAACAATCAGTTTGGTTTGAAAGCATTTTGTAAAAAAGAGAAGTATATTTTCGGTTGGAAATACGTTTCAACAGAGTAATCCTACAATTCGGTTCGGTTTGGGTTTAAACTGGTTTAAGCTAAACCGGTTTTGGTTCCCAACCCTGTTTTATTGTGCATCTCTACTTCTGTCTAGCTGCCCAAATACTACAAAGTACAACCTCATATCACTACCATTGTCTACCCTGATTTCGCTGACATCCTTCCATCCCCCTTAACTGTTTATTACATACGACACCAAGAATCTTTTACTCAAGGTTAAATAAGCGATTCTTCACTACGTTGGGCCCAAAGAGGAACCAGATTGGATGCCAGCTTTCACATTGTTAAGTTATACAGTGAACACGTACAAATTGACAAATAGTGTTGGTGGGTCCAGGTTCCCGATTAATTTATATGATAGTATTCGATACTTCAAAATGGAAGACAAACAGTAATAAGCTACATTGCCAACCCTTTTCAATCAACAAAACTAGTTCCATTTTGGAGCTGTCAAGTTTATTAACTTTCTCTAGTTTTGGATAGAGATTTAATTGGATTACTGAGACATGTGATGCTAGGCTGTCTTGAAGGAGACTAATTAATAAAAAAAATCTAGTAAATACAACCAATAAAAGAAATGTAGACAACTTTATGCCCAATAAGTTATGCAACATGTTGAGGGTAAAACCGTCATTGACCCACAACAAATATCTGAATCAGAACCTCAAATTGTATAATCTTTATTGAGTGGATAGGGTTTTTGGGTATGATGTAAAATTTCAAAACTCCAATCATTTTGCAGGTGCTTCCAAACCCTTCATCATCCCCACCACCCCACCACCCAATTGGAAACTCTATAATTATTAATCAAACCAACCACCTCTTTCTTCATTCTTCCTTTGTAAATCTGGTTTTAATCTCCCAGAAATCTCATATATCTTGGTGTTTTGTACCAAGAGATTATCTGCAAAAAAGGAAGAAAAATGGAGTTCTCAACATTTAACCCTTCTTGGCACTCCTTTTTCACCTCCCCTCTCCTATTTCCTTACCCATTTGTGCCTGAAAATTATGTTCATTGGACTGAAACCCCTGAATCCCACATTTATTCTGCTGACATACCCGGTATATATATATATATATATTATGCATTTCTTGAATATTATTATCTTTGTTTCATATGTTAAACATTAAAAGTTGTCTGCTTTTTATTATCTATGTGTTTCTTGATGTTAACTTGGTTAATTGGCCAATGATGTATGTTTTCAATTACCATTGGTTTAATATCTTTGAAATTATTATCAAGAAAGTTAGTTTTGTATGATAACTAGATTTCTTGATTTTTTTTTTGTTTTTTATGATATCAAGATTTCTTGGTTTTTTATTTTGGGTCTTTAGGGTGGTTTCTTGATATTAACTTGGTTAATTGGCTAAAGATGTTTGCTTTACAGGGCCAACTCTTGAATCAATTGGTTTAATCTCATGACACCATAATAATCAAGAAATATATTTTTTTTGTGTAATATCAGGATTTGTTGAAATTTTGGGTCTTTAGGGTGGTTTCTTGATAATTAATTTGCTAATGATGTCTGTTTTCTAGGACCAACTCTTGAATTAATTGATCACACATGACACCATTATTATCAAGAAAGGGTTTTTTTTTTGTTGTATAATATCAAGATTTCTTGATATTTTGGCTCTTTAGGGTGTTTTTTGATATTAACTTGGTTAATTGGCTAAAAATGTCAGCTTTCCAGGACCAAATCTTGAATCTACTGGTTTAATTGAACACAGGAATTCTTTTCTGAGACACCCTTATTAGAAAGTTTATCTTTTTGTATAATTTTTTTTTATTTTTGTTTGGGGTCTAGGGTGGTTTCTTGATATTAACTTGGTTAATTATGCTAAAGTTTTCAGCTTTCTAGGACCAATACTTTGGATCAGATGGTGTAATATGTTAATTGCACACAATGTTTCCAAGACATCCTTCTTAAAAAGTTCCTTTTGTATAATAAATCAAGATTTCTTGATTCTTTTCTGTATGGTGGTTTCTTAAGATTTTGGTTAATTGACTAATGATGCCTGCTTGCTAAGAACAATGTTTGTGCCCTGTTCGGTGACCGTTTCGGTTTTCAAAAATTGTTTCCAATACACCACTCTTTGAAAAATGTTCCTTTTATATATAATACCAAGATTTCTTGTGTCTTTTCTACAGAATGATTTCTTGATATTTACTTTATTATTATATAGTCAAAGATGTTTGCTTTTCTAAGACACCCTTGTTAAAAAGTTTATCTTTTTGTATAAGACCATCAAGATTTCTTAATTTTTATATGCAGGTGTTAGGAAGGAGGAAATCTGTGTGGAAGTGGAGGATTCGAGGTATCTTATAATACGTACCGAATCAGCTGATGATACAGTGACAACAGCTGGTGGCCGGACGTTCATGAAAAAGTTCAGGCTGCCAGATACTATTGATGTAAAATGGAATTTCTGCTTGTTACGAGAACGGGGTGTTAACGGTTACTGTACCAAGATCTTTTGTTAGAAGGGGGTTTTATATCGAACCGGCTGATCTGCCACAGCAGACAGAAGTTCTTGCGAGGGCTGCTTGAATCCTTACAAGGTTTAGGACATCTTATGTATAAATCTGATGTTTTTAAGGCTGTTCGGATTCAGAAGAATTATAGGCATTAATTTGGGAAAATATTATTGGTGTACAAATATTCATTTAGATCATGTAGGCCTTGGTACTAAAATTGTTCATCTTATGCAATGAATAATGTGCATTGAAAAACCATCAGAATGTTCATATGGGATACATATATTTTCTAACCTATCTTTTTTTTTCGTCTTTGTAGTTAATAACCCCCTAGAGCTTCCACTTAATTCGATTGTTTATTTCTGTTTGAGATTTTGTTTGAATCGGTGGATTTTTTTCGTCACTGCATTGATACAAGTCTATTTTCTAGCAGTATTAAAGTTCGTATACTTGTAAAAGTTTGTCGCAGCCTTGGTGGAGCTGTAATCATATGAGCATAATCCGATTTTTATCTGAAAGACCACAAGAAGGCACTTAACCTCGTCAACTTTCGCGACCCGACCCCAGATTGAGATTTTTTTTTCTGGACGACGGCTTAAGAATTAGGAGTGTGTATTGGCCTGTTAAAAAAAGAAAATATGAACATTTAATGAATTTATAGGGTGAAACCAAAGACAGACGAGTGAATACACGACAATTGTTACAAGACAAAGCTTAAGCATCCGGCGGCATATATATATATATAATATATATATATAAAGACGGACGAGTGAATACACGACAATTACACAAGACAAAGCTTAAGCATCCGGCGGGATTATATATATATATATATATATATATATATATATATATGCTTGTTTGTTAGTTGTTGAACTTGTTTTGGGGATTAAACAAGATTTAATGTAATTATTAATCACTTAATAATATTAAATTCGTCATCAAGTTATGTCTACAGGGTTCCATATGATTTGAGTCTTTAGGGTGTGTTTGTGTGTACATTTTTTAAATTGTTTTGGATGTACATTAATAATTTACAATCCAGTAAATAGCAGCATAAAAATGATTAAGTTGTTGGATAATATAATACAATTACACTAAGGAATATTTATGTTTGATGTATGGATAAAAGCAATCATAACAAGATCTCTGAGAGATGAATACAACTTCAGATAATTATAGGTGTAGGCTTTATTTTCAGATTATGTGTTCTTCAACCGTCTATTTGATTTCATGAAGCAGATGTTATTCTTTTAGGTAGTGTTCGTTTCGTGCAATGTAATATAACTGGAATTGTATATTAAAGAATTCCTCTGAAACCCGTAATTTTGAGACTAGCAAGCTGGAGAACCAGAGTTCGGGATCCACGAATCGACAATGCTGACAAATCCAAAATTGAATAAAAATCAACAGAAAATTATAGATATTCTGTTAAATTAGCCACCTTAACTTAACAAAGTATTAGTATTTAAAAAAAATCATAAAATAAAACACCTAACATAAGTAAAGTGACTTTGGAGAATTAAAAAAAAATGAGTGATTTTATTAACACATCTTTAAAAGTTGGTTACTATTAGCTAAAGATTTCCCTTATATTTAAGTTGATGTACACGTAAATATGAAATTTGCACTATAGTGAAAACTACTCTAAAGATTACTATAGGGTTAAAGATTGTTTAAAATAAACTACTACTTTATACATGTTATAAATATATTTATAAATATATAATTATTATATATTTTTGAACAACAAAGCCCCGGAAACATCCGAGCAAATGGATCACCCTTCCACCCAAATAACAAAATGTGGTGACACAACCCACTAGGAAAGCCATAACTAAGAAAACCATATGGCTCAAACCGAAGCAAATTACTTTAGGCGAGACTTCAACCAACAACCTCCCATAAGGAAAGCCATGAGGCTATCGCTACACCAAATGGCATTTGGTTATTAGGATGCTTTACATTCTAAATATTGTTTTCTAGAAATTCATGACAGAAAAAATAGGATATTTTTCATTTGATGCCATTCACATAAAAAGACAGCCAACCAACATTAAAGTAACATGAGCTACATACATATATACAAGGATTCTCTTCGAGTGCCTTGTATTTCTAACTATGGGATTAATGATTTTTACTTCATTGTTAGTGTTGATTTTGGTTCCCCTTTTCATCTTTTTCCAACATAAGAAGTACAACGCTCAACTACCACCTGGTTCGTTAGGATTGCCACTCATAGGGCAAAGCCTCGGCCTTTTAAAGGCCTTGAAGACCGACAGGATCGAAAAATGGTTTCAAGAAAGAATAACAAACCACGGTCCTGTTTGGAAAGCAAGTCTTTTTGGATACCCGACGGTTGTTTTGCATGGTCCAACCGCAAATAAGTTCATATACACTTGTGATGGGAACATACTCACCAACACACAACCACCATCAGTCAGCAAGATCTTAGGTTCCAAAAATATTATGGAGTTGTCCGGAAATGATCACAAGCGAGTCAGAGTGGCCTTGGTTTCATTTCTTAAGCCTGAAGTGTTGAAACAATACGTTGCCAAAGTAGATGAAGAAATCCAACATCATCTTCACACGAATTGGCATGGAAAACATGAGGCCCTACAGGTAAATAATTGTTCATCCATCTTACAATAAATTTATAATGAACATATAGCGTGTGTTAGACTAGATTCATTAACATGTCTTATTTACTGCAACTGTGTAGGTGCAACCCTTGATCAAGACCTTAACCTTCAACATAATATGTTTGCTTCTTTTTGGGATTGAAAGAGGACCCAAACGAGAAATTTCTACCTCTTTTCAAGGATATGATGGCAGGTGTGTTATCAACTCCAATCATTTTGCCTTTCACTAGATACAAGCGTGCGATTACCGCAAGGAAGAAACTTGTGCCAATGCTTTTACATCTTATACACGAGAAAAGGGACGGGCTTATGGGAAAAACTCAACGAGGCAATCCTCAGAAAGATCTAATCACTTCGATGCTTAGCATTACTAATGATGATGGTTCAACAATGATGTCTGAAGAGGAGATCATAGACAACGTCATTGCTTTTGATGATTGCAGGATACGACACGACCTCCGTCCTTCTTACCTTCTTGGTTAGGCTTTTGGCTAACAACAAATCTATCTACTCTAATATAGTACGAGGTAACACACTGTTGCACCCATATTTGTTGTAATCATTTGCAAAAACATACATTAAGATGTATGCACTCATGCCATACATGGTTCGGTCCCCTATTTCTTACAAACATAATTGTTTTATGCATAACAAACACCAAATTATAATTAGCCAATTAAAGTACATTTATATATATGAGATCTCAGAACAACAAGAAATAGCCACTATTAAAGCATCCAATGAAGCTTTGAGATGGAAGATCTCACCAAGATGAGGTACACATGGAGAGTAGCTACTGAGATGATGCGGATAAACCCTCCTGTGCCTTTAAGCTTTCGACGAGCCAAACAAGATATTGAGTATGGAGGATTTATAATTCCTAAAGGATGGCAAGTATGACACATAATAATTTAATCAATTAGGAGTTAAGAGGCACAATATCTTATAGAACAATCTCTTAATTGATTATATGTATATAATGTGTTTCCAGGTATTGTTATCAGCCTCCATGACACATGGATCATAGCCTTTTCCAAAATCCAACCATGTTTGACCCTACTCGTTTTGAAAAACACGCACCAACACCACCACCTTTTAGTTACGTGGCTTTTGGAGGTGGGCCGAGGATGTGTCCTGGTATTGAACTTGCAAAAATGGAAACTTTAGCCATGATACACCGTTTGGTGACAACATTCACTTGGGAGCTACTTGAGAAAGACGAGTCCTTCAAGAGAGTTCCAATGCCAGAATTCGATCAAGGGTTGTTAGTTCGGGTCAAGCCCCTAAAACAAACCGTGGTGTCATATGAAGCATGATTATTGGTAGGAATATATGTATCCCCTTCTGTTTTACTATATGAAACAGTAGTGATGGGACTCACTTATTTTCTGTTTATTGACTTTATGTGAAGTTAATGTGGTTGGACTTCATGCTATATACCTCCATGAGTTTCTTAGGCAATTTGGCCCTAGAGAATTTCCAAGTTTTGACTCAAAAGATCAACCAAATTCTAGACAGGCTTGCTTTAACAGATGCAAAGATTAATTACTCGGTGGGTTGGCACCCCACTCCACCTCAGTAAGATGCCGCTACTTCATCGATACACACAAAAAACTATGGGTGTTAACCCCTTTGGCCGTTACCGGGTATCCCCATGCCCCACATTCACCTTGCATTTTATTTTTGAAACCGATAAAAAATTTACATCCTCACTCACTTTTGGCTTAATTATTTTTTATTTATTTAATTCAAACATTATCTTAATAAAGTGGTTAGTTAAATCATAACACAATTTTAGTTAGTTAAAGCCTCTTTGTATACATGACATTGACGTAAACTTTTTACTTTTAATTAATAGGTGTTACTAAATGTACTTTTTTTCTCTCACAAACATGGGGATGGGAGTCCATCTAAAATTATTTTCCGTTTTACATAGGGGTATATCAGTAAATAAGGGAGGTACAATTAGACACACCATTCATTAAAGCACTACATGTAGTCTAGAGAAAATAAGTTTCTATATCCACATGATCAATCATTACGTATGTTGAACGGATAATTACATTCCTTTAACAATTCTCGTATAATACATATTTATATTGTTACATACACTATCTAGTTTGTCATCTTGTGGGCCATGTTTACTTATGGGGTGATGCACGCTTTAGTGCCCTTGCTTTAGTAACCACACTGAGAGCAGAGTATGAACATCTTCTCATCCAAATGAACCGGTTCTAAGGTGCCGCCCCTTCGATCGTTGTTAAATGGATTGTGTTCGTGGGTCAAACTCGCTATGAAGCTGATAATTTGACATGAACTCAAACATGACACAAACTTGAACCGTTTGACGAGAAACTTGATCATTTAACAAGTTATTTTTTATATATTAATACTCTAAATTTAGAATTTATAAACAAAAAATATAAATAGTTACATCTAAACTATAAGGCCTAATACTAATGTTTGTTTTCATCCTTTAAGTTTTGAAATTTTGATCGATGTCGTAAGGTCGGTAAAAAATATATTGAAAAGTGATATAATCACCTGTACTAGTAAAGAGCAAATATGATATTGAATCCACCGGAAATTAGTGGAAAGTGTTAAAGTTTATTGCCTTTAGTAGTTATCTAATTATACTCTATTTTTGTTTTAAAAGCGAGTTGATTATTGTAGTTGTAAACAATTGTGAGAAAAGACTAATCTCTGGGTTTTCGGGTTGTAAAGAAAATCGGATAACCAAATTACTAACAATTAGGAATTACATAGACATGATTTGTTAACCTACTTGTTTGATAAATAACTATCAGAAAATATATTTGGATGTAATGATCCATGATCGGAACCGAAAGATTGATGCAACTTAATAGTAACCTAGTTAATTACCAATCCTAGATTTCCCAAACACAAACAAATTCAATTGATAAAGGTTAAAGAACAATGACAACTTATAATTTAATCCCAATTGTTGATGATAAACCAAATAACCGATGAGTATGTATGAGATAATCCAGAAATCGTTTCATCAAGACAAGTAAACATAAAAATAACTAACTGAATGATTGGACAAATCTAGATCCAAAAGTATGTAAACACAAGTCGACCTGCTTCCTAACGCAAACCCTAGCCCCGAAGATGATCAAGAATGATTTAGCCGCTTATGTTCTTGACTTGATCTTCAATCTTGACAGAGAATTACATGATTGATGAATGGAACTTGTTTGAAAGGTGTGGAATGGGGAAAGGCTACCCAAAATCGCCCCAATAGTCCTTTGGAATCGCCCTTAGTCGAATGGAGAAGATATCTTCCAAAACCTAAAATTTGCGACTTTAACCTTATATCCATATCACCAGCGCCATAGGCTACGTTGGAGCTATAGTATATTGCTTACATATTCTTTCCAAAACTATTTTCTTTAGAACTTTTTTTTATTTCAACTTCATTTTCTTCGTCGTTTGCGGTCATGTCTTCATATTTCAATTCTCTATCGTGTCATCTTCCAATATCTTCATTTACATTCCATATGTATTTCCAAAAACATATCTAATCTTTGATGTTCTCATTTTTAAACACATAACAACAAAAAAAACGTCAACATGATAGCTTGATCCAACAACTACCGTCTATTTAATTCGTAAATCTCCACACCATCTCTTAAGGGCTTATCCTTTCAAAATAAGTTTAAAATCAACCATCCAAATTATATGTATTAAAAGAAGAAAAAACACTACAAGAAATTGGACCTTTGTGACGAAGAAGGCTTTTCGTGACTAAATTTCGTCCCTATAGCCTATTGCGACCGCGTTTAGTCGCAATAGGGTCGTTCCTATTGCTCCGTTGTAACATACTGCTAGTTTCGTCGGTATAGGTTGCTCTATAGCGACAATATTTAGTCACGAAGCGGGATAGTTTCCCTCCAACCAGCCAAGTTTATATAAACTAGTTTTCCTTGCTATAGGGTCCAAAAATTGAAATTTCTTGAAAAAACCTATAGCAACAAATATCCGTCGTTATACATTGTCCTTTGGCGACAATATATTTGTCGCTAAAGGTCCAATTTCTTGTAGTAATAATAACATACTAATATACACCATAGTTGGTAAACAAATATAATCAAGGTTTTCTTATATTGTTTTACTAGTTAACATGCACATACTATCTAATCCAACGTCTAAAGTTACACTTTTGTTCACCATGAAGCCTCATGAGGTAAAACACCTTCCTATCACACCCGGATATATACCGCAAGGCTATAAGTACTTTATAAAATAAGAACATAAAAATATACATAGTAGTTGTTAAATAAACACAATCAAGTTTTTTTATATATTTTTTACTAGTTGACATGCACATACTCTCTAATCCTATATCTAAAGTTACACTTTTGTTCACCATGAGGCTAGAACCATAGCCTCATGAGGTAAAACACCTTCCTATCACACCCTGATGTATACGGCTAGGCTATAAGCACTTTCGAAAATGAACATAATCAAGTAGGTAGCCTCGACATCCGCCTAAATTAAATCCGAAGTTTCACATCTTATGTATTTATACGTTAAACAAAAGACGGATGAGGACACGATACTGATGGTATGACACAAGACGAAGTTTTGAGCACCAGAAAACGATACCATAACAAGATGCTTAGTTGTTACTTGTTAGTAGTTGAACTTGTTTTGGGCATTAAACAAAATTATGTTATGTAATTGTTAATCAATAAAATTCGTCATCAAATGATGCCCTTTGTTTCTTTAATTAGTTTGGTACATGTAGGATCTTTTAGATTGATGCCATTCCCATACGATGACAACCTACCAACATTGTATAAAGTGACAGGAGTGCATAAGGATTTTTCTCGTACTACCTTGAATTTTCTAGCCTTGGTTATAATGATTTTGTTGTTATTGTTGATTTTGGTTACAACTTATTTCCTTTTCCATCGTAAGAAGTATAACGGCCAACTACCACCTGGTTCGTTGGGACTGCCGGTGATAGGGCAAAGCCTCAGCCTTTTAAGGGCCTTGAAGGCCGACAGGGTCGATAAATGGTTTCAAGAAAAAATAACGAACCTTGGTCCCGTTTGGAAAGCAAGTCTTTTTGGATACCCGACAATTATTTTGCATGGTCCAAGTGCAAATAAGTTCATATACACTTGTGATGGGAACCTACTCTCCAACACACAACCACCATCACTCACCAAAATCTTTGGTTCCAAAAATATACTTGAGTTGTCCGGAAATGATCACAAACGAGTCAGAGCGGCCATAGTTTCATTTCTTAAGGTTGAAGTGTTGAAGCAATATGTTGCCAAAGCAGATGAAGAAATCCGACACCATCTTCAATCTCATTGGCATGGTAAACATGAGGTCCAGGTAATAACCTTTTATCATGTGTATATACATACATACAGATATACAAATATATGTATGTATGCATATGTGTGTTCTATGCTAAAATTATCAGTGTTAAAATACATTGGGGTTAGCCATCATCAGGGTTAGGTCCATTAGCTTAGCCCATTAGGAGAAATTACAATATAAGCGTCTCTTTTTACCTTCACATGGTATGGAACTCAAGTTCCTCCTAAACCCAACTTGCTGCTAAACTGTAGCCCCTCCACTGGCTGCGTCTCACCAACACTTTAGAGACGCGTCCATCACTTGTAAACTCTAGCCGCAATGTATCAGTTTCAAACGGTTTTCAAAGATTAGGAATTCGTATTTTACTTATTTATACTACTGGTAGGTTGTAACCGATTATCAATCACGATATAAACATCTCTTTCTACCTTCACAAACTGCATTCTAAAATTACAAGTGTGTAGGCGCAACCCTTGATGAAGACCTTAACGTTCAATATAATTTGCTCTCTTCTTTTTGGGATTGAAAGAGGACCCCAAAGAGGAAAAATGTTACCACTTTTCCAGGATATGGTGGGAGGTGTTTTATCAATTCCAATCAATTTACCTTTCACTAAATACAATCGCGCGATTATGGCAAGGAAGAAACTTGTGCCGATGATTTTGCATCTTATACACGAGAAGAGGGATGAACTTAAGGAACAAACTATACAAGGCGATTCTCATAAAGATCTAATCACTTCATTGCTTAGCATTCGTGATGACGGTGGATCAAACATGGTGTCTGAAGAGGAGATCATAGACAACACCATTGCTGTGATGATTGCAGGACATGACACGACGTCCGTCCTCCTTACCTTCTTCGTTAGGCTTTTAGCAAACCACAAATCTATCTACTCTACTATAGTTCGAGGTAACACAATTTTTCACCCATTTATATTGTAATCAATCGCAAAAACATATACTAAGACGTATGCTTAGAAGAACAATTTATAAGTCACCCGTAATGTTAATTTTATCTATTTGTGATCATAGAACATCATGAAATTTCTAGTAATAAAGCGTCTGGAGAAGCTTTAACATGGGAAGACCTCACTAAGATGAAGTATACATGGAGAGTAGCAACTGAGATACTACGGATATACCCTCCCGCGTCCTTAAGCTTTCGACGAGCTAAACAAGATATTGAGTATGGAGGATTCATAATTCCAAAAGGATGGCAAGTAAGGCACCAAAATGAGCAGTCAATAAATAGTTACATAATACCATATAACTTAATTACTTAATCGCATTTGTGTACAGGTGTTGATAGCAATGTCCATGACACACATGGATGATAGTCTTTTCCAAAATCCAACCATGTTCGACCCTACTCGTTTTGAGAAACATGTACCATCACCACCACCTTTTAGTTATGTGGCATTTGGTGGTGGGCCGCGAATGTGTCCTGGTACCGAGTTTGTAAAGATGGAAACTTTGGTCATGATTCATCGTTTGGTGACAACATTCACTTGGGAGCTACTTAAGAAAGACGAATCCTTCAATAGAGTTCCATTGCCGGAATTTGATCAAGGGTTGTTAGTTAAGGTCAAACCGTTAAGTCAAACCACAATGTCGTGTGAAGCGTGTATGCTGTGATAATTCTTTCATTTTATAATAAAGAAAATATATCTAGTGAATGTCGGACAACACACAACTTAATTAAAGTCCTAAAGTTGTGATAGGTAAGGTTGTTCATCTTATGATTAATGTCAGTAAAATATAAGACCAAAATGGGGTTGTTAGTTATGTTCACCTGTTTTGATATGAACTGTTACAACCTGAAAAGAAGGATAAATAAGATTCAAACACTTTCCATTAAAAAAATATAAAATTCCTATTACAAATATGTGATTAACCTGAGTAGTTTATAACATTCACCTTAAGCATAAATTATTGTGAAATACAAGAATAAATCGAAAACCACAACTAACACGTGGAATATGAAAATTATAGATCATATGAAAAAACTTAAGCATAATTATTCATTTTTAAAAAGTATTAGAACCGTAGATATTACAACTATAGATAACTACCGTTAAAAGAATGTTGAAGTATTTTTTAAATAAAAACTTTAAGTATTTTTTTAATCATCAATCTTAAAGTTTAATTAATATTAATAGCATATTATTATTATTATTATTATTATATTATTAATCATTAATTAGAATTAGATATTAATTATATAATATTATCAATAATTTGAAGAAGAAAATACCATATGTCTAGTTGAAATTTTGAATACGAAAATGCCATGTGGCTTAGTTGAAGTTTTTTTTATTAGAGTTTGATATGTTGGTTTTTTTTTAAATTTTAATTATGTAGTTTTTATTTTAGTTTAGTTTTTTTTATTTTCGTTATTTTAAAACTTTTTAAATATATTGATTTTAAATTAAAATAATTTAGTTTTGAAGAATTTTGGAAAATTTGAGATGACTCCATGCATTCTAGGAAAAACTAAGGAATGTAAAAGAAAAGCTGATGTAATACACGAGAAAATATGGAAAATTGAGATTACTCCTTCTACCCTAAGGTTTGGTTTGGTTTGTGAAACATTCTTATCGGAATTGAAATTTGTCACAAGGATTTAAAGTATAAATAGAGAACGATATCAAAGCTAATTAACTTTGAAATGCACTGTGACGAAACACTCATAGTGGAATTGGAATCTAGCCGCGACATCAACTACTAATTGCCGCGGCTACTTCACCGCCTACACAGTTGTGGAGGCATCGATGGTGAGTGGGTGGGAGTCGCAACATTGTGACCGAAGTAAACAATAATTGCGACGGGGTGGCAACAACCATTAGCCATTAGTGATGGCAGTGGCGACAATGATGGCGGGGCCATTGGTGGAAAACTAACAAATCAAAACATATACATAGTTCCAAACCAAATTTGCTCTTTATCAAATCGTAGTATTAGGAAAACCAATTATAGACACTACATACATAACGTAGTCTTCAAAAAGTAAAACCAACATGGGACATCATCAGTTCCACCCATCCGAACCTAGGCTGTTGTCTAGTTCTTGTAACCAAAGATATAAGTAAAATTTGGAACGTGTTTTCTAAAAAAAATCTTGAAAATGAAGCTCAGATCTGTAAGTCTATGAGAACAAAGAGGAATTAAACCGCTATGGCTGCTGCATTCCTCCGGCAGAAATCAAAATATCCGTTGATTTTCCACCTGAAAATGCCCGCCAAGATACAGCAAATTTCAACTTTGACCGGTGGACTCGACATTTTAAATTAAATCATCATCACTTACGTAGTGCCACGAAGAACAGCCGCCAACATCAACAAAGAAAGCCAATAAGTTAACGAATAGACTCGGATATAAAAGATTGTCATTGTCTTAACGGCTCAGTGCCGCCACGGCTGCAACCGGAGTTACCACGCCAAGAAGCAGGACACCATCATCGCCAGAAATAATAAACCTTCCAAAAATATAAACCAACAACAGCGGTGGTGCAAGAATAATATCGGCGGTGGTAACGACAAAACCACCGGCTAACCGACCACTAAAGCACACTTTCTAGCAAAGAAACAACACTTTCCGGCAACAAAACCACCAAAAAAGTACAACTGATCAAACAAAAGGTACAACAGTTGCTCGCACGAAACACAACAAAGCACAACTTACAACACCCATAAGCCTACAAATGTTGCAAAAAAAATTATAATAATAATATATAACTAGCCAAAAGACCCGCGCGCGTTCCGGCGCGGGTATATTGTAAACATCGAATGAATTGGTACAAATGTTATGTGATGGTTAACCATATGAAAACGTGTGTTTCGACGTATCGATCGAACTTAATGTAACCTATATAAGCATTGCGTTGGATCAAAACATAAAGTAGATCACCGTACAATCATAACGTATAATATGTGACCCTACTCATATATAGACAAATGTAACTGGTATAACAGAAAAACGAACACGTATAATCAAAAGAGATTAATTAGAGCTTTTGAAAAAAGCGAAAAAAAGAAACCACAATTTGACTATACCGGTTCGAAACAAATTTACGAAACATTCATAAAATAAGCACGAAAACATATTATATTATATTTGATCTGATTGTTTTCCAAAAAAATTACGTCGAAACACACACCACTCGAATTTATACTAAAACATACATAAAAATATGCACGTAAAAATGTTTTTTAAACGAAAACGTATTATGTTTAACCTGACTCGGTTCAAAAAAAAGTTTACGTCACGTAGAATAAATCGAATTCATACTGACACGTACATAAAAATATGCACGTAAAAACAGTTTTTTTGAAGTAAAGGAGGTATAGGGGTAAACTCGAAACAAATTATTAGTAAAAAACTTAAGAGGTTAAATACGTTCGTAAAATTGTGCCAAGTAGAACCACTGCCCGCGACCACCAACATTGGAAGAGTTCGTGTAAATTAAATAAATAAAAAAGGAAAAAATAACACCGAGCGAAAAACAAACGTAAAATTGTTGAACCACGCATGCTTGTTGCAGCTTGTTAATGCGAAGATATTAGACCAAAACGTAAAACGTAGAAAATAATAACTAAGTCGATCTAGGACCTGTGCATTGCGATGAACTTGTCAAACAGAGAAAATTAGAGGGGTTGTGACAGCCTGTCAAACTGGAAAAAACAGACAGAAAAACGTTGAACCCCACACGCACGTTGTACGTGTTGACTCGAAAAGTATGAGACACCCAAGTTGAAAATAAAAAAAGTGTTGAAATTAAATTTTAAAAGATAAAAACCACTGGGTTAAAAGTAAAAAAATTAACCAATGATCTCTTGGGCTAGTGGTCAAGAGGGAGGTGGGAAGCTTTGCTTCTCTTGGAGGTCTTGGGTTCAAATCCAGACAATAGGGGATTTTAATACCAACTTGGTGATATTAACATAATAACTACTAACCTGATTAAATAAAGTAAAAATTAAAGTGTTTAAATTTAAAAAATAAAAACCAAAAATAAAAAAGTCAATTATTTTTTTAAAGACCCCAATACATAATCTACAACAACATAAAGCAACTTTGTTTTATTAATTTATATTATGAAGACAATTATTTTTTGAAAAACTCCTAATACATATTGTAAAACAACGTAAAGCAACTTCGTATTGCTATTTGTATAGCTAATTAATTATAAATTAATTAATATTTTGGTAATATTAAAATCTTATAATTCAGTCGTGTGTGCACACATGGCATTAGATATATGGACCACGCTTTAAAGTAGTTGCTGCTTATGCTACACATCTTATAAATTTACATTGTTCCATAAACACTAAAGCCTCTCATAACTCAAGTTGACAAAATGTTAATATATTAACAGAATCATAAACAATGAAATACCAAAAGTATTTATGACTTATATACTTAGATATATACATGTAATGAAACCTCACCATCTTTCCCTCTGGCAAAGATGTCTGTCGAGTAGAATATGTGTCCAAAACACATTATGTAGTTAGTTGTCCCACTACGTAAATTTTAAACTAAAAACACATTGGCAAACATTAAACCTCGATCAAGATCTTAGACGGATACTGGTTTAACCCGGATAAACTAGTTCTTGTATATTAGCCGATTTGTTCTAAGATATCCATCCATTCCAAGTTGTATTGATTGATCCTTCGGTTGGTCTTAGGAGTTAGTTGTTGAAGTTGTTAATTTTGGCCATTATATAAGACTGTTTTATGTAATTATTGATATAACGATGTGTATATATTTCAAGCTTTAGAAAATGACAGCATGACATATATATATGCTTGGTTGTCAGTTTTTTATTTATTTTTTCTGAAAGGATATGCTTGGTTGTAAGTAGTTGAAGTTGTTTTTGGACAATTGGGCTCTAAACAAGATTATCTTATGTAACTTTTAGTATATAAATATTATTAAACTCGTCATCAACTGATGCTATTTATTTCGATAATTGCATACTACACTGTCAATGTTAGTCTGGCAGCATTGTACGTACGTATACATGATAATTATGGATACGGTAGGAACTTATAATCCATCCGATAATTAATAACAAAAAATGATTTTCATTTATGGATCATTGTTTTAAAGTTCCACTAAGAAATATTAATTTATTTTTGATGTAAGAATAAAAGCAGTCAATAAAATTAGATATGTTAGATGATCGTTCGAAGAAAGTGAAAACATCATAGACAAATCTCGAAGATATCATAGAAACAAGTAATCTTTACCGCAATTTATACCTTAATTACACTTTTTGTTTCACTTAAACTGATACTTAATATGTCGCTTACTTTAGTTATTTTGAGTAAGCTAGAGAAGCATTCATAATGTTTAGGACAACTTCAATATATACGTGATAATGATCTATTTGGGTTTTATTTCAACGTATGCTAAAATATCTAGCAATTGTTACTTTCGCCTTAGGTGATATATCATTAAAAAAATATATGTATATAGGGTATAGGTTTTACATTTTTAAATATTAAATATTGTTTTCTAGAGTTGTGATGAAAAAGGGATCTTTTCCATTAGCCATTTTCACATAAACGGACAAAATCAACACTAAAGCAACAAGAGTATGTATATATACATAATATCCCTTATTGCTACCTTGTGTTTTCTAGCCATGGAATTCATGGTATTTATGATTTTGTTGTTATTGTTGATTTTGGTTCCCATCTTTTTCCTTTTCCATTATAAGTCGTATAACGGTCAACTACCGCCTGGTTCGTTGGGACTGCCAATGATAGGGCAAACCATAGGCTTATTAAAGGCCATGAAAACCGACGAGGTAGAAAATTGGATTCAAGAAAGAATAACAAACCATGGTCATGTTTGGAAAGCAAGTCTTTTTGGATACCCGACAATTGTTTTACATGGCCCGGTTGCAAATAAGTTCATATACACTTGTGAGGGACTCACCAACACACAACCACCATCATTTAGCAGGATCTTTGGTCCCAAAAATACCATGGAGTTGTCCGGAAATGATCACAAACGAGTTAGAGAGGCCATAGTTTTCGTTTCTCAAGGTTAACGTGTTGAAGCAATATGTTGCTAAAGTTGATGAAGAAATCCGGCACCATCTTCACACGCATTGGCATGGGAAACATGAGGTCCAGGTAAAATGGTAAATATGCTATTTATATAAAGTTAAGTCACATTTTGAACCTTATTAAGCTTGTTACACCAATGTATTAACATTATCTTGTTTACTAAATGGTGTAGGTTCAATCCTTGATAAAGATCTTAACATTCAACATAATTTGTTCTCTTCTTTTTAGGATTGAAAGAGGACCCAAAAGAGAGAAATTTCTACCACTTTTCCATGATATGGTTAAGGGTCTGTTATCAATTCCAATCAATTTGCCTTTCACTAAATACAGTCGCGCGATCAAAGCAAGGAAGAAACTTGTGCCAATGCTTATACATCTTATACATGAGAAAAGAGAGGCACTTAAGGAACAAAACCAACAGGGTGATCCTCATAATGATCTGATCACTTCGCTACTTAGCATCTGTGATAACGATGGCTCAACAGTGATGTCTGAAGAGGAAATCATTGACAACATCATCCTTGTGATGTTTGCAGGATATGGCACAACCTCCGTCCTTCTTACCTTCTTCATTAGGATTTTGGCTAACAACAAATCTATCTACTCTACTGTAGTTCGGGGTAACACAATTTTCCCTTAGTTATTTGTAATCAATCGCAAAAAGCGTATATTAAGATGTATGCATTAAATTAGTCATATACCGCTTAGTCCCATAAACTGATTATTGTGCATGTGTAAGCCTAAGCGGCTCGTACGCCACTAGACACCAGACACCAATTTATATTAATTTGTCCATCAAATTGAGTTCATCTATTTGCGATCGCAGAACATCAAGAAATTTCCAGTAATAAAGTATTGGAAGAAGCATTAACATGGGAAGACCTCACCAAGATGAAGTACACATGGAAAGTAGCAACTGAGATAATGCGGATAAACCCTCCTGTGGCTTTGAGCTTCCGACGCGCTAAACAAGACATCGAGTATGGAGGATACATAATTCCAAAAGGATGGCAAGTATGGCACAGAACTGATCATTCAATAAAGAGTTGGGGGACAAAATTCCATATATATAATAACTGCCTAATCTCATTTGTATGACTTGTTTTCAGGTTTTAATATCTTTATCAATGACACACATGGATGATAGCATTTTCCAAAATCCGACAATGTTCGACCCTACTCGATTTGAGAAACACGCACCATCACCACCACCTTTTAGTTTTGTCGCCTTTGGAGTGTTAAAAATAAAAGATATCTAAGATTGCGGGATCAGTCAAGCATCATCTCCCAAGTTAAGAGGGTCAAAAGACAGCTCGTAAACAGCCCATATCCAGCCGTAAACAGAGCTCACATACTATACTTAGATTACGGTTTTTGGCTATAAATTGTATATCTTTCTTTGTAATGAAATACACAAAAAATACACATCAATTCAGTATTTTCAATAAACCTTTTTAACATGGTATCAGAGCAGCGTTCACAGTCCTAATACCGTCCTGCTCATCACTTACCCTGTCCATCCTTACCCAAATCAATCATCCTCTCAACCAAGCTGCCATGGCCGAAGCCGGTAACTTGGGAGAAGATCTATCAATCCAAATCGCCAATCTGCTCAAGAATGGCCTCAACCCACAAAATCGGAACCCAAAATTGTCCGATAACCTTCAAATAAACCTCAAGCTCAACAGCCAGAATTATTCTCTATGGAGGCCCTTTCCAACCGAAGAAACTGCATACGCCACTGTCCGCAAGGAGGCCGCTCACCAGAATACTCTGGGAACACCTCTCAATGACACACAGGGCATCACAGCGGGTCTAATGGCCTCTGAAATCGAAGGGTTAGGGCTTGCATCAAAAGGCTACCGACGGAACGATGAAAAAGGAACCGGATCAGGTAACAACAAAACTTACCTCAAATGTGATCATTGCGGCATGACAAAACATACCCAGGAACAATGCTTCAAACTCGTCGGGTATCCCGAATGGTGGTCTGACGGCCATAAGAAGAGCACAAAGGCTACCGTCAAAGAAAAAGGGAAATCATCCAGCACCGGCAACCGAGACGTCACCGGAGATGGAAGTCGGAGCAGAACTGGTTTCGGCGGAATGGCTGGTGCACATGAAGAAGAAGAAGACGACGCAACAGGTAACGGGTTTGGGGCGCAGTCCTCAAACCCTAGGTGCTTTAACCATAACAAAAAACCAAACATGTCATATTTAGTCCCTAGAAATAAGGGAAATGCTAATATGGCCCAAGTAAATCATAACAAACAAAAACTATGGATCTTTGATTGTGGCGCGACCGACACGATGACTTATGAGCTGTCGGATATTATTTCAACAACCAAACCAGAAAAAACACATATTCAAACGGCAAACGGAGGAATAATGGATGTAAAATCAGGAGGGACTATTGAGATTTCACCCACAATAAAAATCTCTAATTGTCTTTATGTTCCTCGTTATCACATAAGCTGCTTTCCATCAGCCACGTCACAAAAGAACTCAACTGTATTGTCCTAATGTACCCTACGTTTTGTATTTTACAGGATATCAGGACGGGAGTGATCATTGGGCGTGGCACTGAAAATCAAGGGTTGTATTATGTGGATGAGGTGACTCAAAGTGGTGCTGTGATGTTGACTCATGGGACATCAGAACGAGAAGCTTGGCTATGGCACCGAAGATTAGGTCATCCTTCTACAAGTTATTTGCATATCTTATTTCCCAAACTATTTCCAGTTAATTCTATGTCACATTGTGAAACATGCGTTTTGGCAAAGAGCCACCGAAAAACTTTTAAACCCAATAATACTAAGGCTGCTCTGCCATTTTCATTAATCCATTCTGACGTATGGGGTCCTGCCCCAGTTCTTGGGGGGCAGAACCTTCGTTACTTTGTGATGTTCGTTGATGATTGTACCCGAATGACCTGGGTTTATTTTTTGAAAAACAAATCCGAAGTCTTTGAAAAATTCACTATGTTTTACGCCATGATCCAAACCCAATTTCAAACAAACATCCAAATATTCCGATCCGATAATGGCGTGAATTTGTTAATACCTCGTTTAATTGTTTTTCCAAGACAAGGGAATAATCCACCAAACTACATGCCCAAACACCCCAGAACAAAACGGTGTCGCCGAAAGGAAAAATCGCATTTTGCTGGAAATGACACGAGCTCTCCTAATTGAATCCCAGGTCCCGAAATATTTTTGGCCTGAAGCCCTTGCTACCGCTACCTATCTTATCAACCGACTCCCAACAAAAAATCCTAAAACTCAACACTCCGTTACACACCCTTTCAAAATTCTTCAAACTACCCTCAGTTCTTACTCTTCAACCACGAATCTTTGGATGTACTGCCTTTGTTCACATACCTAAATCAGATCGAACCAAACTTGACCCTTGTGCTGAAAAATGTGTCTTTGTTGGGTATGGAATGAATCAAAAGGGATACAGATGTTATAATCCAAAAACACGTCATATGTTCACCACAATAAACTGTGACTTTCTTGAAACCGAGTATTACTACAATTCCCAACTCAGTGGTCAGGGGGAGAAGGAATGTTTAGACACACTAAGCTGGTTGAAATATGTTCCCTATGTACCAACTACAGAGTCACCACACAGAGTCCCAAGTCCAATTTCAGTGCCACTGACGTTCTAATGTTCCTCCTAACCTGGTGTCCGAGGTAAGTAATACTCATCCTATTCAGTCTGGTGGTACTTTTGAAGTTTCTAATGACTCCAGCATACCAATACTTCTAACCATGAAACTGCCACAGAACAAACTGAAAATTTGCAGGCAGATGAATCCAGACAAGAAGAACCACCATCAAGATATGTGTTACCCCCTAGAACAAACAGAGGGGTTCCTCCGAAACGTATTCTCCTGAAAAAGAACCAAGAAGATCTAGTTATCCTATAGCTAGTGTGGCCGATGGAAATTTCACTAAGGAAGCCAAAGCATTTATCTCATCTGTTTATTCCGAAGAAACTCCTACAAACGTGGATCAAGCCTTAAAGTCTAAACATTGGAAGGAAGCGATGAAAACGGAAATGGAAGCCCTAATCAAGAACAATACTTGGGAAAAGTGTACTCTCCCATTGGGAAAGAAATCCGTGGGGTGTCGTTGGGTCTATACGGTTAAGTATAAACCAGATGGTACAATTGAAAGATATAAAGCCCGACTGGTAGCAAAAGGGTATACCCAGACACATGGGATTGACTATGCTGAAACATTCTCCCCGGTTGCAAAAATGAACACAATTAGGGTTCTTTTTTCATAGCTGCAAATGAAGGGTGGCCACTTCAACAGTTTGATGTAAAAAATGCTTTTTTACACGAGGACCTAGATGAAGAGGTATTTATGGATGCTCCTCCAGATTCACAAAAGATTTCAAAACTGGAGAAGTTTGCCGTCTGAAGAAGTCTCTTTATGGTTTGAAGCAATCTCCCCGGGCTTGGTTTGGCAGATTTACGGTAGCTATGAAAAAGTTTGGATATAATCAGAGTAATGCCGATCATACTTTGTTTCTCAAAAAAAGAGGAAAATTCGTAACCTGCCTAATTATCTATGTAGATGATATGATCATTACAGGGAACGAATAAAGAAGAAATGGTAAAACTCAAAGAAAACTTGTTTGCTGAATTTGAAATGAAAGATTTGGGCAGATTTAAGTATTTCCTCGGAATTGAAGTACTAAGGTCAAAACAATGAATTTTCATTAGTCAGAAGAAGTATGTCTTAGACCTGTTGGCAGAAATTGGAATGATCGATTGCAAACCAGCAGATACTCCTATGAGTGTAAACCAAAAGCTTTATATGGAAGAAGGAGCAAAGTTAGCAAATAAAGAAAGATACCAACGGCTGGTGGGAAAACTAATATATCTCTCACATACTCGTCCAGAAATCGCCTATGTGGTAGGGGTAGTAAGTCAGTTCATGCACCAACCTCAACAGCCACATATGGAAGCAGTTTGGAGAATTATTAGATATCTCAAAGGAACAGTGGGTCATGGAGTCCTGTTTCAATCACATGGACACCTAAATGTTCAAATCTATACCAATGCAGACTGGGCAGGAGATAAGGGAACGTCGGAGGTCAACAACAGGCTACTTCACTTTAGTTGGGGGGAATCTTGTTACTTGGAGAAGTAAAAAACAAAAGGTGGTTGCTCTTTCAAGTGCAGAAGCTGAATTTAGAGGTATAGCTCGAGGTCTAACAGAAGCCATGTGGATGCGAAGACTCTTAGCTGAGATTGGTTTTCCATCAAAAGAAACAAGTAAGATTATGTGTGATAATAAAGCCGCAATTCAGATTTCAGAAAACCCAGTACAACATGATCGAACTAAACACGTGGAAGTTGATAGGAACTTCATCAAAGAAAAATTAGAAGATGGTACGATTGAACTACCGTTCGTTCGATCAAAGGATCAGCTCGCTGACATTCTAACAAAAGCGGTTAACGGGAAAATTTTCAGCGATTGTTTGGGCAAGTTGAATTTTGGAAATCCGACTATTCAACTTGAGGGGGAGTGTTAAAAATAAAAGATATCTAAGATTGCGGGATCAGTCAAGCATCATCTCCCAAGTTAAGAGGGTCAAAAGACAGCTCGTAAAAAACCCATATCCAGCCGTAAACAGAGCTCACATACTATACTTAGATTACGGTTTTTGGCTATAAATTGTATATCTTTCTTTGTAATGAAATACACAAAAAATACACATCAATTCAGTATTTTCAATAAACCTTTTTAACATGGAGGTGGTCCGAGAATGTGTCCTGGTGTTGAGCTTGCAAAAATCGAAACTTTAGCCATGATACATCGTTTGGTGTCAGTATTCGCTTGGGAACTACTTAAGGACGAACCCTTCAAGAGAGTTCCAATGCCAGAATTTGATCATGGTTTGTTAGTTAAGGTCAAGCCCCTAAAAGAAACCATGGTGTCATGTGAAGCATGAAAGCTGTGATAATTTCTTTCATTCCAATATACTAGCAACCATATATAATCCAGACATGGTGGCAGTCCAACAAGCTTCATAGACATAAAGTTTGATGCATGTTTTATAAGTTTGTTCATATTATGATTAGTTCTAGTGAAAGATAAGACCAGCAATTGCTTTATTAAAACTCACCAGAACCATACATACATCAGAAATGACAGCCTCTTTATTTTTTTAAATACTTATCAGTTATCACAATACCATTGTAATTTGTAAAATAAAAATCTCTATATAGAAATCTCTCGTGGTCTGCTTGTATGTACGCTATCAAAATAATTATGGATACATTTAAAAGTTGTAATCCAATAATTTGCTGCAAAAAGCGATATAAATCTTTAGATAATTATTTTACGGTTGCAGTAAGAAATGTTTATTTTCGTCGTGTTACCACAACTTCATACTAGCATTTGAAGCATATATAATAAGAATTACGTTAATGAGAAGACCACTAGCACTAAAAACTTACAATTATATGCTTAGTATTGTATAAACTAAAAAATATAAAGAAAAGGTGGTTCGCTAAGCTACACATATTTAGCTCGCAAAGTTGCATATATGTATCTCATACGAGGTGTGTGTATTTATATATATATGTATGTAGTTTACTAGCTACATGTATGTACCTTGTCAACTATGTACATAGAGGTGTACAAAACCCGGTTTTGGGCCCAATCCGGTTCGGATTAAACTGACCCGGTTTTTTAGTTTGGTCTTAAACCAGTTTGGTCCAAAGCGGTTCGGGTTAAGAAACTGGTTTTAGGGTTGAAAACCCCAACCCACCCAAAATGATCTGAATCGAATTCAAAACCGGTTTTAGCGTCTAAACCGGGTTTTTTTTTCAGCAGGCTTGAAACTGGTTCGGGTGAAACCGCTTTTCAACACCAAAATCTCAATCTTGTACTAAACCGCCAGGTTCTCTTGCTCGATGAGGTTTTGGAAAAAAATTATGCTACTGTCGGTTGAAGCTAACTCGTCGTCACTAATATCGAGTGGAATAAACAAAGGTATTTCATCCGCCATTATAAATAATAGGGGTAGAGATTAGTTTTGGAGAATTGAGAAAATGGGTTGGTGAGAATTTGTATGAATTATTTGAGATAAATTGTGATTTAGGTTAGGTTTAAATACTGTAAAATTGTAATTATTTTTTTAAAGGTCCAACGGACAAATTTCCAATGTTCAAAAATTTCCAGCAGTCATAATCTTGTCCGGTGATTAATAACCGATGTTAAAGTCCCCGTGCGGTGAAAAGGATGATGGCGGGGTGTTCCGATGCGGTAAAAGGGTTTACCGCACCCATCACGTGCACCCTAAAATGAAATCACTATCATTTGAGTAAGACATGAATGATGTTGATTATAACCCTTTTTTAACTCAATCGTGGCCTTACCAAATTGCCGACCATATTTTCTTGAGTCTTACACCAATTCCACTAATGGCCTTGCATGTTTATTCTAAGACCATGTTGTGTCAAACAACATCCCATGCCACATCAAATCCATAGTGCTCTACACCGCTATAGGGGGCAATAGCGCTATGGTTGTTGTTGTCTTCCTAGCGAGCGCTAAAGGCTGGAAAAGTGGGGACACATTAAATTTTTTGACCATTGTTGACGGTCTATTGTTAAAAAAATATTTTTTCAAAAAAAAAACTATATATAACTTATTTTTTAATCATTTACATACGATATTTCCCCTACACACTCTCTACCGTCTCTAAAAAAATTATCTTCACCGTTTTTCCCAACAACAACAAAAACGATTATGGTGATTAACCAATTCGTCCAAGCCTCTTGCTATTACAAATTCTCTCTCTAAACTCTCTCTAAAGTGATTATTGTGATTAACCTCAAACCCTAATGAAAGCCTTGTTTATATAACACATGATTGCAACATAGGCTAGGGTTCCATCATATGGGCTAGGCCCATTTCACCTACCATTCCCCATATGTAGGTTTGGTTTGGCCCAATCACTCCTAATTCACTAATACAAAGCTAAACCTGCTAGCCGTTTATCGTTCTACGAACTACAAAATATCCAAAGACCAAATCTAAAAGAGTTGTCACAAATATGCACCAACAAACTCCTCCTTGACAATAGCTTCATAAAACAACTTTGTCTTTAGTCATCTTGCAATCTTCATATAATCTTTCAACGTCTTTGGTCTTTGGATAGCTTCAGTTTCAATAGCTTCTGTCAGCAACAGACTCCCCCTAAGTTAATGCATCCAATCACCAAATCTTCAAAATCGTTAGCAATTTAGTAAACTCTAGTTCAGCTTTGCATAGCAATCGTCAAACTCTTCAACTTTGTCTGCAATGTAGAAAGGAGGTTCTACCATGCAACAACAAACTCCTCATCTCGTCGCATCAATTGCTCAGCAACACACTGCTTCAATCTGTATACTATAAAACAAACATCTCGATAAACCATAAGAATTTTTCAACACAAGTGAACAAGTATTATTATTCAAGAGATGGTAAAATTGTATCATAGATTAAGCAATTTTCAACTTAACACCAACACTCAAAAAATTTCCAACACCACTAGACCTACAATTTCGAAAATTTTGAACTCAGATTCTAACACCAGCTCCCCCTTTCGGTAATAATTCCTTCATGAACAACCACTTTCCGTACATTAAGAATTTTAAAGAAAAAGAAAATCTTTCAGGATTTTTATATTTTCTGGAAGCAAATAAATAAAATAGTGAACACTCTGTTTTTGTGAGAATCACTGGTTAAGAAGATCATATCAGCCAGCTCAAACTGTTTCATACTTTCAGTTCATTCTTTCTTTTAATGTTCGTAAAAGGCAGTTCAAGACGATTACTAGTATTGTTTACCCACTTAAACAAAACACACGAACATTTCAAATACCTTTACTTGATGATACGTTAAGGTAATATTATACTAACGTACTAGTGTGTCCCACTTCAGGACATATCCCCATGATCAAGGTATGCACAAAGATTTATCGTAGTAAGTGAGTTGTCACACCCTGACCCGCAGCAGAAATGTTAGTCTGGGCATGATTGGGTTTTCATCAAAGCTCATGACATTTACTATTATAAAATTTCATATTTATTAATCCAAATTAAAAGGGAAAATTCCAACAAACACATAAACCATACAAGCACCAAGTGTTCTAAACAAGATATTCAAATAATGCTTTATTTATCTTCTAAGGTGACAGCTTGGCTGAAATGAGAAAAATATAACCACAAATAACAATAAACAAAATATCACATAGCACGTTAGTTCATATAATGGTAGTTGCAAAAATGTTTGAATAAAAGATATAAATAAACGACACATGATACACCCCAAAACATGAATAAAAAGGGGAAATTTGTAAGAATTCACTCACAGTGGGTGCGTTTCTTGAGTTGATATCGAATGCGCACGATTATAGATTCCAATCGACGAGAAAACTAACCTAAATGTTCACGTAATAATTCGGTAAATATATTTCTTTTATTTGCAATTAATATTTATATTAAATGCCTTTTATTAGGCTCTTTAGACAATTATTATAGTATTTAATACAAATTTTATGTTTTAAGAAGATTTATTTTTATATGTATCTTTATGAATTTTAGAGAAAATTAAAGAAAAGAGGTATTAAAAAAACCCTTTTTAGGGTCGGACTGGTCGTATTCAAAATATACGCAGCGTGTGGGATTCGAATTCGAGATCTCTCATATACGTGCACACAGCTCTACCAACTGAGCTACGTGTCTAACCCGAAATATATCTGAATTTAATTATATATAAAACTAAGTCAAACCATATTTTGATTATATTTTAAAAAAGTTTGATTTATTTCAGAAAATGTATAACCATGCATCGAACCGGACTCGAACCCGCGACGTGTGATTCATGTGCACACAGCCCAACCAATTGGGCTATGTGACAAACCCGGTAGGTATTGGATTTATTAAATTTATACACTTACCGATAGTTAGTACATATAAGTATTAAAAAGGTTGGTTTTATTCAGGAAATCGGCAGCGTAGGTGTGACTCGAACCCGGGTAACTTCGATTGCAATGCACACCGTCCACCACTGGACTGTGTATCTAACCAGGTTTAATCTATGATTTTAATTATACTTATAAACTATCACATCTTCATCTTCTTCCTGTTAAAACCCCAAAAACCATACCCGACTGTTTAACTCAAAATTCCCATGAACTCGTTGATTAGATACCACAGTTAGATCAGAACGTCTAAACGAAAAGGATTGAGAGAATTTTTGTACCGATATGAAGAGGACTTGATTTCTCCGGCGAACTTTCGGCGACAAAGAATTTTTCCGGCGAATGTTGTTTTGAATCAGAAGGTGTGTAGAGAGTTTGCAAAGTGTTTGAGCGAGTTTCCAAAGGTTCAATAGATCGCTATTTATAGTTGAAAGTGTGGGTTCAAGTTTGATTTCGGTTTCGTCAGTTATGGTCAAAATAATTGATTATTGTAATGAATTGCATAACCGATAATCATTGCTGGCTCATTAATTGAGCCTAACACATGATTAGAAACCGTTTCTCGGTTTAATTTTGCAAAAGAAACGAAAATTGATGATTGATTTGGGTGTTTCATCCGTTACAGCGGGTGTTTGAAATTTTGATATCTGGAGGTCATTTTAATATAAAAATTATTTGTCTTTGGATCATTTCAGGTGTGTGTGTCTAGTGTAGTGGTGTGATGTGTGTTTGATTTGGGTGGAGGCCCGGGTTCGATACCCGCGGTCCCCACCATTTTCTTGTTTATTTAATATATATATATATATATATATTATTCATTTCAGTTATTATTATTATTATTATTATAAAACTTATTATTATTTATTATTTAATACTAACAACATAACGAATTCTTTAAATGTTTAACATAATTGCATAATGAACATCATAACATACACTTGTAATTACAAAACGGAGCAGGTTTTAGAACCCGTTTTATGACGAATGTTACATGAGTATACCGAATTCATCCTTTGTTTTACAACGTTAGATAATTGGTGATCTACTTTCATACAACAAAGAGACCAATATCCAATGAGGGTTAAGACAAATACTATAGATTTTGGTACGATTTATGCATTTTGCGCATTTGAATGACTTTCTAGGAGAGCATCTTCAATTCTGGGATTTGGCATTTTAGCTCTTTTTATATATCTTGGTTGTGCCTAGGTCAGCATATATCTGGATGGAGCAGAAGAACAACCCTGATATCCCCGGATGAAATAACAGCATAAAGACCTAAATCTCAGATTTTGGCAATCTATCAATGCAAGATTTAAGGTTATGAAACCATACGCCACTTATATGTTACCCACTTATACACAATTCTTTATGTTTTTATCACCATGGTAAGTTGATTATTTCATATGATGAATCTACTATCACACTTAAGCAAATTAATTTCAATTTCAGTGTGACAGTCTAACTTGTTGATTTACAATCATTTCTTCTTTTCCACACAGTAATAACTCTTTTTTTTAATTTCAAAAAAATATTATTATGATTTTCTAATTTTCTTATGTTTTTTATTTTTATGAAAAAATAAACTATTTAGAGAATTCGTATGAAAAACTGGTTATTCAGGATTCCTCATCCCGTTGAATTCGACTAGATGTTCAAATCAAGCTCTTTCAAACGCTTTTGTGTAAAGGTCTGCCATGTTATCTAGTGTGTCGACTCTATGAAGTTCAATCAATTACTTTTCAGCACAATCCCGTATGAAATGATGACGAATGTCAATATGTTTTGTGCGAATGTGTTTTACGAGATTGTTTGTGATTGAAATAGTGGCATTATTGTCTATCATAATAGGAGTACGAGTGAAATTCAAACCGTAATCGTGCATCTGCTGTTGTATCCAGAGAACATGAGAGCAACAGCTACCTGCAGCAATATATTTAGCTTCACACGTAGAGGTAGATACGCAAGACTGCTTCTTGCATTGCCATGACATGATACTCCCTCCTAAGAACTGACAACCACCTGTTGTAGATTTTCTGGTAGACTTACATCCTCCAAAGTTTAAATCAGTAAAAGCAACAAACTTCAAATCACTATCAGCTGGATACCACAACCCAATCTTAGGTTTCCCCTTCAAGTAACAAAGATTTCCAAGCTTAGGTTTCCCCTTCACCGCTTTCATACATGACTCTTTTGGATTCGCTTGATATCTGGCACAAAGACACACTGCAAACATGGAGTCTGGTCTTGAAGCAGTCAAGTACATTAGAGAACCAACCATTGCCCTGTATTGAGTTGGATCAACATCTTCCACACTCTCATGATCTAGACCAAGATTGTGATTCTTACAGATATGTGTGTTGAAAGTAGCGCAATCCTACATTTTGAAACGAGACAAAATGTCATACACATACTTTATTTGATGTATAAACATCCCATCCTTCTTCTGTTCAACTTGCAAACCCAGAAAGTAGGACAACTCACCCATCACACTCATTTCAAACTTGCTCTTCATCACCTGTTCAAATTTATGACACATGCTCTCATCAGATGACCCAAAAATGATGTCATCCATGTAACATCCGACGAAAAAAGGGTTTCCAAAACCCGCTTCGTTTATTAATCGAATAGTCAGTTACATTTTTCGTTGATCATTTAATGCTCATTTTAATTTTAAACAATACATAACTAATAAACATTTTAGAATATGGAAATTAAAATTGTTAAAAAATAAAAATAAAGTAACTAAAAATGAAAATGGGCTGCCGGGTTTCGAACCCGGGTCAGCCGGAAGACATAACCAACCAACACTTAACCACTCCGTCACTTGATGCTTTTGTGTAATCAAGGAAACAAATAAAACTTATGTTACCGTGAATTCACCTGTTTGCGCCAAAAACTGAAACCGATAATCGGCTTTCAACCATCCAGACGATTGAGTGATCGTGAGTTATTGATTATAACCGATAAATTCATTACAACCCACGTTTTAATCAATTCAGTCTTCAATTGAACTCGATTCATATGATTTTCGAGTTTGATAACCGAAATCATTCACTTCCAAATTTACACGGTAATATCTCTGTCTCGCAACTCAGAAACACTCACAGAACCTTCAATTTCACTTTTGCTCTAATTTCAGATCGTCGGAATCGCTATCTGATATCACCGGACTTTCGCCGGAAAACCGTGTCGTTCGTCAAAACGGTAAATTTCTCAATCCTTTCATCTTCTATCTATTGTTAGACTTTTACTAACTCAAACCCTTCAACCAGAATCGGTCCCAGACGACGATACCGGATAACCTGCAACCGCCGGAAATTCTCTGAAAATTCTGAAATCATGCTGTGATTCGGTATGAGCATCTAAACTCTCTGATAATTCTTGTTTAGTCACTAAATTTGACAATTAGTTAATCAAAACTGTTAATTGGTCCGCTCAGACGGAATACATAAACAGAGCCGACGACCTTTGCCGGAGTTCTGAGAAAAATCATCTTTCCGGTACATTCATTTCCAAAACCTTCCCTATCCGTTACATTTTAATCATTTATATGTCCGTTAATTGAATTGAACAAGATCAGTCGAATATCAATTGTCTGGGTTGTTTAACGAAGAAGATGAAGTTAGGTTGTGTATATATTTAATATAAATCGGGTTATATCTCGGGTTAGACACACAGTCCAGCGGTGGACTCTGTGCATTTGAAACATAGGGATACCGAGTTCGAGTCTGTCCTTGTTCCGATTCGTCACAATATTCGAACCTTTTCATAAAACCTATATACGGAACCTTTCAGTTAGTATATAAGAGAAATAAAAACAAGTGTTTTAACCAGGTTAGACACACAGTCCAGCGGTGGACTGTGTGCAACGCTAAAAAACGGGTCCCGGGTTCGAGACCTGTTATGTGCACCGGTTCGACACTATTAAAATCCTTTTTAAAATAAATGAATTTTGAATAAATTAAATAGTATATAAATATAATTAAAAACAAAAATATTTCGGGTTAGAAACGTAGCTCAGTTGGTAGAGCTACGTGCACGCGTACGGAGGTCACAAGTTCGAACCTCACTCAGTGCAAACAAACACAAGACCGAACCGGTCAACAGTCAAAGTCAATGGTCAACGGTCAACCCAAAAAGTCAACATTTTTTTTATATTTTTATTTATTTATTTGATTTAAAAATCAATTAAAAATACTTAAAAATATATTTTTAAAGTTAGAAAATGACCTTAAACTCACAAAAATATATCTAAAAATCCTATTAAAATTATTAATAAAAATCCACTTATTTACCGTACCTTTTCGTTATTATTTAGGTTAGTTAATCCTCGTCGATCAACCCTCTAAACTCGTGCGCATTCAACATCATCAAACGAACGCACCCAATGTGAGTGAATCTCTACAAATTCCCCGTTTTAATCACTTTTTAGGGTGTATATGTGTCTTATTATTTATTACATTTAAACACTTGTGCATCCATCATATCCATGATCAAATGTGTATTCAATATGTATCAGCTGTTTGTGTGGTTAATGTTTAGATTAAATTTATCATTTTCAGTACATAAATCATCATAGGTCGTCTGTTCCCCATTACCTATGAGCGGAACCGTTCCCCATTACCTATGAGCGTGAACGAGGCGTTGCCAACATACGATCGGCTCCGTTTGATTGAGCCTTGATCGCACATACATCATCATAGGCCGTTCGTTCCCCATTACCTATGAGCGGAACGTGACGTTGCCAACATTTACATTATCATTCATGTCATATACTCACGCAAGGTGGTTTGTTATTGTTTGTTATTGTATGTTATTGTATGTTTATTTACATTTGCTCACATATGATTATTGCACAATTTTTCCATATTAAATATAACAGGAAATCAATAATAAATGTTTTCTAACAAGGTTCACTCGCCAACTTTTGTTGACCCAAAAACCCCCATTTTTACACATGATACAGGTGATCCAGTTGCAGCAAGAAACATATAGGATGGCATAGAAGAATAAATCGGTTTAGGCTTTGGACTGTTTATTTAGTTACTTTTTCCTTGTAATTGTATGAACTTGTTTGGAATATTGAAGTTGTAATTTTGAATTTAATAAATATGAAACATATTAGTAAACATCATGAGCTTTGGTGATAACCCAATTATGCCCCGACTCTTATTCCGCTGCGGGTCGGGTGTGACAGATTGGTATCAGAGCCATGACTATAGGGATATAGGATAGGTTATTAGACCCTTAGAGCCTATACTATAGTTGATTAGAATTTTTAAATTGTTTGTGTGTTACATGCAAAATTCATGATGTTTATATGCTTTATGTTTATTGTTACATTCAATGTTATGCAAGCATGTTCATAAGTACATATTATTATACAATGCCTATCATGAATCATATTCTCATAACATATCATATCCATGAGAGCACACACCACACAATTTCCATGACTTTTGCAACGATATTTGTATTTTCAAATCACATCAAAGTGAGTTCTCATGACGGGCATGTAGTAACTGGAAGGGTACAAGTACCGGTAGTCGGAACGTCCTGTCTAGTCTTGGCATTCGTATAAATCCAAAATAAAGGACCAGTTTGCCTACCTGGGGACTAACGATGAGAGTACGAAGGACCTATTAGGCCAAAGCATGCTATACCAAACGTCATGTGAGCTAACCCCACTTTGAGTTGTCATTGTGTCTACACCTGGACACCCTCCGACCATACATCTCGCAAACATATTTCATGGTTTTCATTCGGGTGATGCGAGTGTTAAACCGCCAATACCAATGTGAATCCTACTAAGCCAATAGTCATGGGGGCCCACATGACTATACAGGCGATGGTATGGGGGACATTGGAGGCCCAAACATGAGCAAACCCAAGACATCCTATGGATGTAGTTGCATTATTGATGTTTATGTTATTTTTATTTTTTTTAAGACACATGACACCTAAAAAGACTCCTTAAACTCACAATCTTCTTATGTATGTTCCTGTAGATGTCGGCTAGGCAGCAACGTGGGGGTAGAAGGTCAGGAAGGTCAAACGAACGCTTGGCCACCCAAATCGCAAAACAAATGGCCGCGGTGCTTCCTAACATCGTAATTCAAGTCCAACAAGCTCTCGCCACAAATCCCCTCTATCCTCCCCATCAAGAAGACCAGAACGTTGGCAACCCTCCCTCCAAAAAGTGCTCTTACAAACACTTCAAGTCTTGCGATCCCCCGAAATTTGAAGGGACCGAAGGTGTCACTGCTCTCCTCCACTGGTTTGAGGAAATGGAAAACACCTTCCTCAATTGCGATTGTCCCGAGGATCGCAAGGTACGTTACGCAACCGGGAGACTATTTGGAGTAGCTCTTACTTGGTGGAATACAGAAAAAGGTAAGAGAGGAATCGAAGATGCAATGGCCTTAGCATGGAAGGAGTTAAGGGAAATCATGACGAGACGCTTCTGTCCAAGAAGCGAGATCAAAAAGTTAGAGGATGAATTTCACTCGTTGAAGCAAAAGGAGGGAGATCATACTTCCTACAACAAAAGGTTTCTAGAGTTGAATCAAATGATCCCCAACTTGTTCACCCTAGTATACCGCTTAGTCGAACACTATATTCGAGGCCTCCCCTCGAAAATTCAAGACTCAGTTCTAAGCACTTCGCCTGCAACACTCGAAGCTGCTATGGAACTAGCTACCGAGCTTACCGAGAATCGTATTCGTGATGGAAAATTTAAGGACGAGAAAAGAAAGCCCCCATTGAGGGCCAAACTCCAAACCATTCCACCTCCTCCTCAAAGTTTGCTAATAAGAGGAAACGAAACACCAGAAACTTTGCTGTCACACAAACAAATTTCCCTATCCCTGCTGCACCCATCACTCAAGTTGCCCCCTCACCTGCACCATATAAAAAGCCATACTCCGGCCCGTACCCAAAATGCAACCGTTGCCAATACCATCACTTTCCTGATCATCCCTGCCAGCATTGCACCGGCTGTGGCCGCGTAGGTCACACCATTCAAACCTGTCGCATACTTCAGCTAACGAACCGCCATCAGCCCTCAACCCAAACCCACCATCAGATAGTGGGTCAAGCCCAACAACCTTTACTCCTACCACCTGCCCAACATGTAGCCCAATCCTACTACCAACCCAACTATCCCATGGTACAACCTATGCGGGCTTGTTACAACTGTGGAGACCCGAACCATTTCAGGAACACCTGTCCACGCTTGGTGAAAATCATCCATGCCCAAGCTCAAGCTAATCTAGTAAACCAGGCTAACCAAGCTCCTCCACCTACAAGAGGAAGAGCTTTCAACATCAACGCCAATCAAGCTAGGGCTGACAACAATGTGGTTAACGGTACGTTTCTCATCAATGGTAGTTATGCATCCATGTTATTTGATACTGGCGCGGATAAAAGTTTTGTGTCCTTAGAATTTGAATCTATCCTCAACCAAACTCGTGATAAACTCATGGAATCCATAACGGTAGAAGTTGCTGATGGAAAACCGGTCTCATTAAACTCTATTATACGCAATTGTACTCTCACCCTAAACGATCACGATTTTCCAGTTGACCTCATTCCTATGAAGTTGGGAAGTTTCGACATTATAATTGGTATGGACTGGCTCAGCCAACATCATGCTGAAGTTGTATGCCGTGAAAAGTTCATTCGCATTCCTCTTGCAAACGGCCAGACTCTACGAATCTTTGGAGAAACCACTTCGAAGGGACTCAAATTAATGTCCTGTCTTCAAGCCCGAAAATATCTCCGCAAGAATTATGTCGCATTCCTAACTCATGTCGTCAAAAAGGGAACCAATGAGAAGAAACTTGAAGACATCCCAGTAGTAAAAGATTTTCCGCAAGTTTTTCCTGACGACAGTTCAGGACTTCCTCCCGTGAGAGAAGTCGAATTCCGCATTGATCTTATACCTGGAGCTACACCAGTTGCAAAATCTCCTTATAGGTTAGCCCCATCCGAAATGCAAGAGCTAGCAAGTCAACTGCAAGAGCTGACTGACAAAGGATTCATACGTCCTAGCTCATCGCCTTGGGGTGCACCTGTCCTTTTTGTGAAGAAGAAAGATGGAACGTTTCGCATGTGTATCGACTACAGAGAACTCAACAAGTTAACGGTCAAGAACCGCTATCCATTACCTCGCATCGATGATATTCTTAATCAACTTCAAGGCGCCAGCTGTTTTTCAAAAATCGACCTTCGTTCTGGTTATCATCAACTCAGAGTACATGAAGAAGACGTCCCAAAGACCGCCTTCCGAACTCGTTATGGTCATTACGAATTCATGGTCATGCCATTTGGTTTAACCAACGCCCCAGCTGTCTTCATGGATCTAATGAACAGAGTCTGCAAACCTTATCTCGACCGTTTTGTTGTAGTCTTCATCGACGACATCCTCATCTACTCAAAGTCTAAGTCTGATCATGAACGGCACCTTCGACTCATCCTTACACTCTTAAGGACGGAAAAGCTATACGCTAAGTTTTCGAAATGTGAATTCTGGTTAAGGGAAGTACAATTCCTTGGACACGTCGTCAATGACAAGGGAATTCATGTTGATCCCTCAAAAATCAAGGTAGTACAGGAATGGCAAGCGCCACGTACACCTACCGAAGTAAGATCATTTCTTGGTTTGGCTGGTTATTATCGCCGTTTCATTGCAAATTTCTCTCGTATTGCTGTACCACTCACGGCTTTAACACATAAAGGAAAACCCTTCATATGGGGACCCAAACAAGAAGAAGCCTTCCAAACCCTTAAACAAAAACTCTGTGACGCACCTATCCTCACACTTCCTGAAGGTTGTGATGACTTCGTGGTTTATTGCGACGCATCCGGACAAGGACTAGGCTGTGTACTAATGCAAAGAGGAAAAGTGATAGCTTATGCTTCTAGACAACTCAAAATTCATGAGAAGAACTACACCACCCACGACCTAGAACTTGGAGCCGTTGTGTTCGCTCTTAAGATATGGAGACATTACCTCTACGGTACCAAGTGTGAAATATACACTGACCACAAGAGCCTCCAACATATCTTCAACCAAAATGAGTTAAACATGAGGCAACGGAGATGGTCGAACTTCTTAATGACTACGACTGTGAAATTCGGTATCATCCTGGCAAGGCAAACGTGGTGGCCGATGCGCTCAGTCGAAAGGGTTATGCGAACTCCATTCGTCTTCTATGTTCGCAAATCATAACCGACATCAAAGATCAAATCCGAGAAACCCAACATGTATCAGTACCGGAAAACGACGTACGCAAGGAGCTGTCTTGTGGAGCTGAACTTAAAATTGAAACTAAATCCGACGGCATTCTGTACTATCTAGATCGCATATGGATTCCCGATCACAATAACCTTCGTGATATCCTTATGAATGAGGCGCACAAAACACGATACTCTGTACACCCAGGGGCCGACAAGATGTATCAAGACCTTCGATACACCTACTGGTTGCCTGGCATGAAGAAGGATATCGCTGTTTTTGTTTCCAAGTACCTTACATGTTCCAAAGTAAAAGCTGAACATCAAAGACCCCAGGACTTCTAGTTCAACCTGAAATACCTGTGTGGAAGTGGGAAAACATAACCATGGACTTCATTACCGGGTTACCTCGCACCTCCGGTGGGTATGACACTATATGGGTAATCATTGATCGTCTTACAAAATCAGCTCACTTCATTCCGATTCGCGAGGACTTCAAGAACGAGAAGTTAGCTCGTATCTACATCAGCGAGATCGTAAGCCGTCATGGTGTACTGTTAAGCATTATTTCAGATCATGATGGTCGTTTCACTTCACGAACATGGTAAGCCGTACAAGCCGCTTTGGGTACACGATTAGACCTCAGTACCGCTTATCATCCTCAAACTGATGGGCAATCTGAACGCACTATCCAAACTCTTGAAGATATGCTTCGAGCATGTGCCATAGACTTCAAGGGAAATTGGGACGCTCATCTACCATTAGTTGAATTTTCGTACAACAACAGCTATCATTCAAGTATCGGCATGGCACCTTTCGAAGCTTTATATGGTCGTAAGTGCCGATCTGCAGTATGTTGGCACGAAATTGGAGAAGCTCAAATCACCGGTCCAGAATTGGTTCAGGAAACAACAGACAAGATCCATCAGATTCGAAACAATCTTCTAGCGGCACAAAGTCGTCAAAAGAGTTATGCAGACAAACGACGAAAGCCCTTGGAGTTTAACATTGGTGATCATGTACTTTTAAAAGTATCACCGTGGAAGGGAGTAGTTCGTTTTGGTCAGAAGGGCAAGTTAGCACCACGCTACGTAGGACCTTTCAAGATACTCGAAAGAGTAGGACCTGTAGCATACAAGCTTGACCTACCAGAAGAACTCAACAGAATTCACCCCACATTCCACGTATCAAACTTGAAGAAGTGCCTCGCCGATGAAAACCTCCATATTCCTCTAGAAGATATTCAGATCGTTGAATCTATGCACTTCATTGAAAGACCAGTAGAGATCATGGACTTCGGAGAAAAACGTTTAAGACGGAGTCGTGTTCCAATTGTTAGGGTACGCTGGGAGTCGAAACGAGGACCTGAGTTTACTTGGGAACGTGAAGACTCAATGCGCGAAAAATACCCGCATCTTTTTCCTGTTACCACTACTACTTAAATTTCGGGACGAAATTTCTAAAAGTAGGGGATACTGTAACATCCGACGAAAAACGGGTTTCCAAAACCCGCTTCGTTTATTAATCGAATAGTCAGTTACATTTTTCGTTGATCATTTAATGCTCATTTTAATTTTAAACAATACGTAACTAATAAACATTTTAGAATATGGAAATTAAAATTGTTAAAAAATAAAAATAAAGTAATTAAAAATGAAACAGTTCAGGATCCGATAGAACGCCAGTCTGTCAAACTGGGTTGAGCGTTGCTGGAAATATCCACCATTAAACTAACGGTTGGGGGTCGTTTTTTATCATTCATTTATTTTTTTTATACATTTGCCCCACTATTTTGCTACAAACATGTATGTGGCGTTTTGGTTGAATCACAACAACCAATTCTCTTAAACGCTTATCATTCTCTTTACATTACAAAAAAAATCTCTCAAATAGATTCATCAAGTAGGCAATATCTTCCGCTGGTTGTGTTGCATCTTCAACCGACATGATGGTTTGAGTTACTATGGTTTGGTGCAACTATGAGTTATGTGAAATGTTGAACAAGGCTCGTTGCAAGTTCTGTGGTATTTTTTATTTTTTTTCGCAAAAGATGTAAACCCAACTTTAAAAAACACATTACCTTGTAATATTGCTAGACGTTGAAAGAGGAAATGACTGGAGGGCAAACCTCAATGACAGATGAAGGAATTTTGTGGGCTTATAGGGTTACGCATTCACGTACAACTTAACCCGAAGAAAATCGTGAAACAGTTTATTACCATAACACACTATTTATGTCATGTATTCCATGATGGTGATAAGCATGATCAAGTAGGTAAGTTTCCCTGCATAGTACATCGGCCTAATATAAATCTAAAGTTTCACGTCTTATAAATGAAGCCATGTGTTCTGGGAGAGTGAAGGGACGCTAAGCCCTCAAATGTGCGGGAACACAGCACCGGGTATTAATGGGTCGCGAGGGTCGTGGAGGTGAGGGAAGTCACGGGTGGGGGAAGTATATGATTTCATTTTTTGTTTTTAAGTATTAAATATGATATTACCCAATCATATAAAGCCGATTCAACCCACCATCACATTTCACATTTCAACAACTTATGTTTTTGGGTGTGAAATATGAAACTCTACATTGCCTACATGATGTGTTTTTTTTAACATTCACCACAACATAGTCTAAATTTTAAGCACATATTGACGTTAAATTACAATTGACTTTAAACAACTTGAATAGATTGTTTTTCTCTATACAACAAACTCATCTACTCCTAAATACTCCTATAGCACCTTACATGATTTGCAACATCTATCTTTTAGATAGAGTAGAGACACCTTATCACCACACCATGTCCCATTGAAACATTAAAATAGATAATATTGATAATTAGTAGACAATTTACTGTAAAAAATTGAAATGGTGTTCATGTATTATTATACTTAGAGGTAATCACGTAACATGTTATGTTTTCGTTTTCTTAAATTAAAAACTATAGAAATACCATACTCAATACTTGTTTTATGGTGTATTTTTTATTAAAAAGTATTGGCATATGAAAAAAGTTATTACCGTTTAATAATCGTAGAGGAAATCATATTTAAAAGACAAGGGGGCAAACGTTTAAGTAGTTTTTAAATAACCAAAAGTTAAGTAAAGTTGAAGGAGCAAATATGCCAGTATTATTTAAAAAATCAAAGGTTACATGGTTGATAATAACTAAAAGACATATTTTACTACTACAAAGTTTTCAATTTTTATTGCTTTTTGCTATAAGTTTTTTCCCTGATTTGTTCGTCGTTCGGTTGTTATTTGGCATGATGTTTGATAATCATAATTTGCTCCATTAGGTTGTTTTTTTATTCGGATGCTATTTAGCACGGTGTTTGGTGATCCAATTTGGTTTTTAAGTTTTTTTTACCCTCTCCACTTAGTGATAAGTATTGGTATAAATTTGACTTGTTTTACGTCATGTAAGTCATTTGGTTTTAAATCAAACAAAAAGTATACATAAAAACATTAAACCAAGCACTCGCATTGCAGTGGTTAACTTGTAAAAATTTGATCGAAATGTAAAACATTGAAAAGAATAACTAAATCGACTTATGACCCACGCGTTGCGACAATCATATTTTTAGTAATTAAAATTGGAAATACCTTTTATGCTCTATCATAATATAGTATAGATATGCTTCACACGCTAATATGAAGTTGTCCCACATTCGTTCTAGCTAGCTTGTCCACTCATTCGTTCTAACTTGTCCATCCATTACATTTAAGAAATGTTTATTTTCCTCGTAAGAATAAGAGCAGTCATAGTTTGATCTGTGAGATGATTAGCATAACTTCACATTAGCATTTCATTAGAGCATATATAATAATAGATTTTGCAATGACAAACTTACTCTTAAATACTCTTACATCTACAAATCAAAGGATTTGAAATCTCATCCTCTATGATAGAAGAAAAACATCCTACCATCACACCATATCCCTTAAAAACTATACATAAAACACCTTTTTTAGTGTCAAGTGTCTATTTATCATCAATAATATCTATTTTAATAATTTAACATTTTACCATCAGATCATATCTCTTAAAAATTATAAATAAAACATTTCTTGAATTGGTGTATAAGTATTATGACCTAGTGAAGATAAATATGATCCGATGATTCTGCTGGTAACACGATGATACCATAGTAAAACTCAGTTTACCGTTAAAAAAAACACCTCTTTAAGTCTCAACTATCTATTTATTATCAATGGTATCTGTTTTAATAATTTAAAGTCAACTCTCAAATTATTAGCAATATTGTTTAATATTAATCTTTAATTTAAAGTCAAGTGTCTATTTATTGTTAATATAATCTAATTTTCACTCACAGAAATTTAACTTTATTGACATTTTTATTCAACAAAAACTCGCGGTCAGTGATTACAGAAGGATTCCATGAAACCTCATTTGTTTTCTATCGTTGTCGGAACTTGTAATGGATGTCCAACGAATCCTACGATATCAAAAATGCAAAAAAAAAAAAACAAAAAAACACAAGAAGAAAAATCTGATTGTTGCCGGAAAAAACTTATTTATTATATCCTTCAATGAAAGACGTGATGAAATATAGAAGAAAATGAAAAGTAGACGGTGAACTAAATATGTAAAAGTATAGTAAAAAGTTAGATACGTGAAAAATACGAAAAAGTATTTATAAACAAAAGGGTTAAATTTAGATACTAAACATAAAAATATGAGTTTGTTTATTCAATCATTTAGAATGTAAAGTGAAAACGTAAAATAATTTCACAGATTTGATGTTTATACAGGTAAGATTCTCTAAAATAAGCATTACCATATACATAATTCGATTATTCTCATAAAATGAAGTGAATTGGATACAGGATATACTAATTTCTAATTACATCTCAATTATTGTTTTTTTTTTCTAGGATTTGGTGATGAAAAACGGATCTTTTCACATGATACCATTCCCATAAAATGACAACCAACTAGCATCCAACATTTATAAGTTTCAAGGATTTTGTAACTGAAACTGTTTTGGCATCAATAACATATGTGCTTGGATGTTGTAACTAAAACTGTTTTGGCATCAATAAATATTATTTTATGTAAGAATGAATTAGTATATATAATTGAAGTCGCCATCGTTTTATCCTCATTATTTCTTTAATTACTCGATATTATTGTGCCAGTGTAAAAAGTTATCTATATGAATGTCTTATCTTGTGTTTGTTTATACATGATTTTTTATAGTTATCATCCTAACATTCAAAATTTACAACACGACAATTAGGAGCAAAATAATATGATTAAATTTTGGGATAGTTAATTAGACGGTTATACAATTACACTAAGAAATGTTTATCTTTTTAAGAATTATCTTTATTAAAAAAACAAAAGCAAACATGCATAGTTAGATTTGTAAGATTAATACAACTTGTGATTATTCTTTGAAGCAAAATTGAATTACCCTTTTCAACCTTATGTCCTTAAAACAGGCTAAGTTATTTCTTATTATATCTATTTTTTATGAAACTAGACAGTAGTGTCTAAAAATTTCCAAATAATATACGTCATTAATTAATGAATGTAGATAATATAGAATTTTACATCTTAAATATCGTGTTCCGGAAAGTTTGATGTAAATTGGATCTTTTGCATTGATGCCATTTACATAAAACGACAACAATTTTTTATATATACAAGGATTTCTCTCATACTACTTTGTGTTTTGTAGCCATGGAATTCATGGTGTTTATACTTCATTGTTGCTATTGATTTTGGTTCCCATTTTTTCCCTGTTCCGGTATAAGAAGCATAGCGATCAACTACCACCGGGGTCTTTGGGGCTGCCGGTAATTGGGCAAAGCCTTGGCCTTTTAAAGGCCTTGAAGGCCGACAGGGTTGATAAATGGTTTCAAGAAATAATAACAAAGCACGGTCCTGTTTGGAAAGCAAATCTTTTTGGATACCCGAAAGTTGTTTTGTATGGTCCAGCGGCGAATAAGTTCATATACACTTGTGATGGGAACCTACTCTCCAACACACAACTACCATCAATAAGCAGGATTTGGGTTCCAAAAATATAATCGAGTTGTCCGGAAATGATCACAAACGAGTAAGAGTGGCCCTAGTTTCGTTTCTTAGGCTTGAAGTGTTGAAGCAATATGTTGGAAAAGTAGATGAAGAAGTCCAACACCATCTTCTAACTCATTGGCATGGGAAACATGAGGTCCAGGTAAATAATTGTACTATATTAGTCTTATTAGTTATCATGTGTATAAATATGTGTGTGCTACACTAGAGATATTAACATTCTAAATTACAATTGTGTAGGTGCAACCCTTGATCAAGATCTTAACCTTCAACGTAATCTGCTCGCTTCTTTTTAGGATTGAAAGAGGACCCAAAAGAGAGAAAATGCTGCTACTTTTCCAAGATATGATTGAAGGTGTGTTGTCAATTCCAATCAATTTGCCTTTCACTCAATATAGTCGTGGGCTCGTAGCAAGGAAGAAACTTGTACCGATGATTTTGCATCTTATAAACGAGAAAAGAGAGACACTCCAGGATCAAAATAAACCGAGTGATCCTCATAAAGATCTAATCACTTTGTTGCTTAGTATTCGTGATGATGATAGCTCAACAATGATGTCCGAAGAGGAAATCATTGACAACATTATCTTTGTGATGATTGCTGGATATGACACAACCTCCGTCCTCCTTACATTCTTGGTTAGGCTTTTAGCTAAAGATAGATCTATCTACTCTACTATAGTTAAAGGTAACACATTTTTGCCCTCATTCCGTTGCTATCATTGCTTAAACATATACAAAAATGCATCTACAATTATGTCATATATAGTTCGAGCAAATGCTTACATACATAGTGTTTATGACGCCTGAAAGGCCCGAATGCCAATAGAAATCAAATTCAAAATCGCCCATCAAACTGAGTTCATATATTTGAGAACGCAGAACAAAAAGAAATTGCCAGTAGTAAAGCATTCAAGGAAGCTTTAACATGGGAAGACCTCACCAAGATGAAGTTCACTTGGAGAGTAGCAACCGAGATGATGCGGATAAACCCTCCTGTGACTTTGAGCTTCCGACGAGCTAAGCAAGATATTGAGTATGGGGGATTTATAATTCCAAAAGGGTGGCAAGTATGACATAATTGATTAATGAATTACAAGTTAAAGAGACAAAACATCATATAAACCCATCACTAAATATTGATTTTATATAATGTGTTTCCAGGTGTTGTTATCAGCCTCCATGACACATATGGATGATAGCATTTTCCAAAATCCAACCATGTTCGACCCAACTCGTTATGAGAAGCACACACCACCACCCCCTTTTAGTTACGTCGCTTTTGGAGCTGGGCCGAGGATGTGCCCTGGTATTGAGCTTGCAAAATGGAAACTTTAGTCATGATGCATCGTCTGGTGACAAGCTTCACTTGGGAACTTCTTAAGAAAGATGAATCGTTCATTAGAGTTCCAATGCCAGAATTTGATCAAGGTTTGTTAGTTCAGGTCAAGCCACTAAACAAAACCATGGAAGCATGAATGTTGGGTAAATTACGTTCGTTCTAAACTCAAGGGAGACACCGAGCTTAATAGACCTAAAGTTGAGATAGATTTTTAGAGGCTGTTCATATATTATGATTAGTACTGATGAAAGACAATGATATTGTACGACTCTGGTATTCAACTAATAAACTGAAATTGCGTCGTAAGAACATTTTTATAACTTATTAAAAAAATTCAAATCTTTAGTTGTTTTATGTTATTTTCTTTTCTTTCCAAATTTAGTGATACCATGGATGCATATATATATAATGCAACTCACTGTTGAAGAAACCTTCATGCAGATACACAGTTATTGTATACATTTAACAAGGAAAACAAGAGTTCTTCCGAGAAGAAAAACCAATGTGTTAACATGCACCCAGCAACTAGACATGCCACATTTCACATTGTAAATCGTAGTTCAGATAAATAGTGACGACATAGCCTTACACGACTAGCATTAGCTTCTCAATCTCTAATGCTTTCTCTTGACCCAACAATTTCTCTACTATGGCCAATGGAAATTCTAAGGATGCCCCAAGGCCTTTGCTGGTGATAACTCTACTATCAACCACCACTCTGTTATTAGTTTCACGTGGGTCTGAGCGTTCGTTACACATTGCTGAGAAAGCAGTCGCCTTTTCCCCCAAAGTACATACATAGATAAACCATTCTGTTAGCATAAATCAAGACCTCAATCTCTCCTCAATCATAGCCTAGTCAACCTTGTACATTTCTGTATTTAGTGAGAGACTTTCTCTCCTTGACATTAGCTATTGTTGTAGTATTTATTCTCCTATTGTAAGCAACACAAAGCAACAGAGATTAACAATTATCTCATGGTATCAGCCTGAGATCCTCACCCACCACTTTTTTTTTTCTTTCTTCCTTCCTGTCCAATTACCCTTCTGTCCACCTCTGTTTCTTTGTTTCTTTTTTTCTTTTTTCTTTCTTCTCTTTCTTTCTGTCCAATTACTCGCTATGGCTGCAGAAATGTCTGCCATTCCCCTTCACTCTTTAACCCACCTTGTAAACATAAAACTCACCTCTCAAAATTACCTACCCTGGGAAAAACAGATCGTTCCTGTGCTCACCTACCTCGATCTCCTCAGCCATGTCGATGGCACGCTTTCCATTCCACCCGAAACCATCACAAAGAATGACCAAACATCCGTGAACCCTGAATACACTACGTGGAAAACAGCCGATCAAAAGGTTTTGTTGTTGATAAACTCAACACTCACTGAAGAAGCAATGTCCGAAACCATCGGACACACCACGGCTCACTCCGTCTGGAAAGCCCTAGCCAACGCGTACAGTCATAGTTCCATTGAGCATATTCATAATCTCAAAGATGCTCTCCGAAACCTTCAAAAAGGAACTTCAACCGTATCCGAATTTGGCCGAAAATTTAAAGCCATTGCGGATCAACTCGCCGCTATAGGGCACCCCGTAATCTGTTGGATTGACCCATATAGATTGCGTATAGGATATCTTGGAGAAGTCGAATCAAGGTTATGAATATTTAGGGAAGTGTATAGATTTGTCTTAGCTTCGGCTCTAGAGTCCTATCTTGCCTACACTTTTCTTTGCGATATCCTTAACCTTGGTTTTGCCTTGGCGTATACATTTTTATAACGATAAAATTACATATCATTATGAATAACTATTATTTCAATAATGATCTGTGTTTTGCTTATCCATATAGATATATATATTCATTGCAGTGGCATCTTAATATTGCAGGAGTCATAGAGATGGATACCTTGAGTAGTCCATGGGGCTCCAGCACAAGAGTAGAAGATGCACTACTTCAGAGTTTGCAAATGCTTGGGCCCCACCAAGTCCACCCTATAAGTAGGTTTAAAAGACATTACTCAAAACACCATTGCTAACAGCTACTTAACAAACTATAGTCTATAGACAAACTTACAGACAACACAATTTGGTCATATGAAAGCTTAGCCGCGTCACTAAGGAGCATGTCTGCAACTAATCTTACTTTACGCGATCGAAGAACAGCAATAATCATTACAACTTCCATCTGATGCCACCACTAATCTTACCAACAGCTTTATCACCAACTGATGCCATCACAATTTCGGCTTTTGGACGTCGAAGAACAGCAATATTCATTACAACTTCCATCTCTCCGATCCATCGGCAATAGGTAATAGAACCTAGAAACAGGTGTATCGGTAACAACATTAAAATGTGGCATATGATGAGGCATTTTTTTATTTCTCTTTACTGTTTTTATATTCTACAAATAATGCAAAACATTTGTACATGTACTTAATACAATTTTCGAAAGTTATTAGTGTTTGGTGGTTTTTCATGGCAAAAAGGAGGTTGGTTACCCAAAACAAGAATCCGACCATAGATTGTTACCTTTAATTACAGAGTGCAGTCTCACCTTAGGTCGAAAGCCACATGTCCATTGCAATTTGTTGAGCTTTGTAGCAATGAATTTGTCATTGTGCTCGAAAGGCATTAACTGGTCACAATATAACAAAGTTAAGCAAAAAATATCTCCTAATAAAAGCAAAAACATTAATGCACTAGTAAAATAACATGCATAAGCATAAATAGGGATAATGATAACAAACACATAGAGTAAATTATGTCCAACCTAGACATTTTTCACACCTACACAACAACCTACAATCGTTTACAGGCCCGTCAATTTGACACCGAATCGTAGCTAATTAATTAGTCATAACGGCCAGCTTGGCCATGTGCAAGGTGGGCGTCCGTACAGAGCCCAAAAATTATTATAACTTTTAACGTAACTAAAAAAACAAAAGAATAGCCTATATAGTTTTGGTCCGGCCCATTTATCCTCCTATTACTAACTTTTTCATGTTAAGTTTATATTTAGGAGGCTATTTTAACATAAAAGCTTAAAGCAAACCAGTAGTCCAGAAAGTTCACTAGCATTGTCTTTCCCAAACAGCTGCTCAACGAGTACAAGAGCGTACCCCATGGTGGTTCCGAGGCCTTGACTAGTAACCGCTTTTCCATCCACCTGGACTCGTGAATCAACTGGAATCGCATAGGAAGATAGCGTGCCCATGGAAGGTAGATCGCAAGTTGCCTACAAAAGAAAAGCTCAAAAACGTATATAAGTACTAGCTTTCAAGTATAAAACTAAGAAATTATGGCCAGGGTGAGCTTAATACTTTTAAGTTCCACAAATAACCCTTCTTTCCAAGTAAAAAAGCAGGAACTTCACTTAGTCCACCATATGTTCACCGTATACTGCAAAAGCATGTTAAAGAAGGTAGCATCTGTAGGGAAAGTGAAAACAAATTTACTAGCATCTGTTGCTATCGACTTATGATCAGTGGCGGACCCAGAAAATTTTTTCATGGGGGCGTACTTTTTTGCGATTGTTTGTCTAACGCTATATGATATTTTATCTCGGTATGGTTCGGATCAGTTTGGGCCCAGGTCATATATATATTCTCTATGAGTTTTCATTTTATAAAATCTAACCATAACGAATATATTTTTTTATCAATACATTTATATGAATTTTTTTAAGGGGAACGCTATACAATATTTTATCTCGGTACGGTTTGGGTCATTCAAATCAGTTCGGGTTTGGATCATATGTACATTCTCTCTGAGTTCTCATTTTATAAAATCTGACCATAACTAGTATGTTTTTTATCAATAATTTTATATCCTAATAGTTTAATTTCATTTTCACATCAAAATGTTGCGTCAGCTATCTATATTTTTCGAAATGATAATAGAAAATTACGTAAAGTAATTAAGTTATAATAAAATCAAATTATAATAAATCAAAATAAATACCATATTACATATAATAATTTAATTCATTGACAAGCTCAGCTTATGAAACAAAAATAGTTTAATAATAAGGGAAAAAAATAACTAATATCAGTGTAAAATAAATATTTAATAAAAAAATAAGCTAGAATGGGAAATAAGCCAAACTTAGGAGTCTTGTCACTCTTCTATTCGGTTAGGTTATTGGGTCCGAAACTGAAAAAAAAACCCAACAAGATAAGAATTCGGTTATTCACTTTGTAACCATAACCAAATTCATATTCGGTTAGGTTATTGGGTTAACCTAACCGAATATAAATTTGGTTATAACATAATAAAGAACATGCGGGGAGAGAAATATATAAGATCGAAAAGGGTGTCAACACAGGCAGAAGTGAGAGCATCAGCAACGATGGTAACACTGTACATAGTATCGACGCTAAGCTGGTCTGTAAGACTGTAACTGAAGCAACGGTAACATCAGCGCCAGCCAGATGGAGCATGTCAATAACAATCACAGCCTCCATCGGCTCGATCCGTTCCCACAGCAATGGGAACAAGCAAGGGCGGACATACCTTAGGCGCAGGGGTAGCCTCCACTACCCCTTGGCGCTCCGACGGTAGTGTATATTTTGGAAAATTTTGACTTTTTGTGACGTTTTTTTCAATTTCATTACCCCTTTTTTTATAAAACGTTGCCTTTACAAATAATTTCTAGATCCGCCACTAGAAACAAGCACCTGAATATGATATTCATCCAAGTCAAACAAGTAGCTAATTCAACGTACTTTAACAAGACCACTAATTTACCTTTCTTGAAGTTTATAATGATAGTAAACTGAACTTAATAATAACAAAAAACATAACATAACATACTCCAATGCTCCTCCATGCACCAGTTTGGTTCCTAAGTTTGAAATATTACATGTATGGACTACATTGTTTGCTGTGGGTAACACTAATGGTCCCTGACTTTGATGATCACCTTTCGTTTGGTGTTTCCAACAAATGTGGCATACCACCATCATAATGCATGATAATCTTTGAATGTATCTTCCAGCAAATCTTTGATCATGCTATTTCACTAGCATTGCTAAATGCTCTTAGTATGTCATTCAGGATTCAACTATTTTTATTAAAAGTTTGTTTATAATGTTGAAAAACTTTCATTTTTTTCTTTTAGATCTTCGTTTTCCCTTTTAAAATCTTTGGTTTCTTTAAGAAGAGTTTCTACATAAGCTTTCACTTCTAGGTTCTTTTTTTTTTTCAAGTTCCATGATATTGCTTTTCAAAATTTCATTTTCACGATATTTGCATTTCTAGTGCTTTAATATTTTCTTTCAAATATTTGTTTTTGTTGATGACTTTAGAACTATGATCACATAAACCATCATAATTTAAGTTCATCATAAGTACTTATAATATCAGTATCGTTATAATAAGTGGAGTTAGAGAATACCTCATTTGTCTTGTGAGCCATAAGACAAGTTTCTACTTTGGTGTCTTGATAATCATCATCACTTGACGTGCTTGGATAATAACAAATAAAATATGAAACAATGCACATACCACTTTTAAGGTTAAAGACATGTAACAGACAAGCGTACCTATTATAGTATAGAATAGTTTAGGTAAGTACTGAGTATCAATCCTAGGACACCAAAGCTATTAATGCCAGGCTTATCACTTAACCGGTTAAGGTTTCAAGCCCTAAGTTAATATACGTCAATATAACCTAGGGATAGAAGATACTGAATCTCACATGCATAACCACCACACAATCAACATCATAACCAATAAACAACATGTACTCATATATATACATTATAAGATTAATCCATAACAAACTACTAAAATTATACTAATAAATAAATCAATCACCGATCATAAGCCAAACCAACGACTCATCTCACCCGGACAGTTATAAAAGAGTTTTAGCCGGATATGACAAACAAATTCAAAACACAAACTGAATTCATCGTCAACTACAAAGTTCAAAGACTAGAAAACAGAAAATGTAACCCTGAATCAAATCTTGCTTCTCCAAGCGTTATATCTTCAATCCTCTAACCTTTTCTCTCCAATTCCTCCAAAACACAATTTTCGACCATTTTTCTGCTCTCTAGTCGTCAACAGATAGTTTTTAGGGTTTCCCATTGTAACACCCTGTAAAATCGTGTCCAATAATATAGCGACACGTGTTGTATTTTAAATAAAGTCTGTTAAAAACCAATAAGGACTAAGAGCGTCAACATGCTCGATCTGAGCCTCTAAGTGACGGTTCGATGTCAACATGTATAAATAACAGCCTCTGAGTGACATCCGAATCAACATGCTTATATAAGCCTCTGAGTGATCCTTTGTGAAGTCCTAACCCTCATACGTGCAATTTGTTGGACAAGAGGGTTCAATTTTGTAAATGTGTGAAAATTGGATAACGGAGGGATTAAAAGTGTCAACATGTAAATTCTTACCTCTGAGTGACCTTTTAACGAACTGAGAGCTCGACAATGTCCGTGCATAATCCCGGATATGCCAAGTATTGGCTACGGAGGGCTAAAAGTGTCAAAAAGGTGTTTTAGAAGGCTTTTATAAGCTTTTTAAAGTCAAGGGGTTAAAAGTGTCAAATTTTGAATCTGGCCATGGAGCGGTCGCGGGCCACGAGAGACCTGGCCTGGGCCTCTCACGCCCCGCGAGAACAGGTCTGACGCAAAAAAATTGTTTGGAGACCAAGCAAAGCTCCAAAACCATTGAAACGAAACCATGGCTTCTCTAAACTGCTATACCACGTTTTAGGACACTTGTAAGCTTCTTCTTACTCCCCTAAACACCTGGCTTCACCTCCTTTGAGCTCTCCAACTATAAATAGGTGCATAAGTTCTCATTCCAACTTGCACCTTTCTCATTAAATCGCTCTTCTCCCTCCTCTGGAAGTTCCTAGCTGAAAGGAGAATCCAACTTAGTTCTCTTGCATTGTAGGAACCTCTTGTAAGTGTTCCTTGCTCTTGCATTTTCGTTTATAGGCTTTTATAGCCAAAAGTCAAGCGTTTTTGTAAAACGCTTTGACTTTAAGATAAGACCATTATGGTCTAGCCATTGTTCGAAAAACATGGCTAGTAATAAGATAGGTGTTAATCCCTATAAAGGACACCTCCTGAAGATCACGTTTGCTAGACCAATTGACGGGTCAAAGTTATGATATTAAAAAGTCAAACAGGCCATTTTTCGAAAACAAATTACAAATTGATCCTATACATGTTATGAAACCTGTTTGACACTTAAACAAGTTGGTAATAATTATCAGAGCATGTAAGAACATGTTGGGCTCGTCAATTTTAGTTCTAGGGTTGGTTCACAACCGAAAGTCGCGAAGTTTGACTTCTGTTTGACTTTCGATTCTGACCCGATTTAGATTAGTTACCTACTGATCTAAAGCTGCATTATGATCATAACATAATGTAGCATAACCCTCTGAGGTTATATTACATGATCATAATCAAAATCCAAGTTTATGCACAAGTTCCATAATTATGCCATCTTTGACCAAAATGCCCTTTTTACATAAAACAAGATTTTAAATGGTAATGAAGTTGAAAATGAGTTTCTACTGATGTAATATTATAAGTAGGATTATTTGGGATGTTAAACCAAGTTATAAACTGAGTTTTTAAGCAAGTCCTTAAACTATGTCGATAAATGACGGTTTTAGCCCCTGTGGCTTATAAAATAGTTTTAATCAAATCTTTTCAAGGTAAATCATTTACCTACTGATTGTTATACTAAATAACATATTTTTAAAACTTTTAACTAACTATAACATCAGTTTTCATAAACATCACTTAAAGACGTCATATTACGACATAAGCGCCATTTCGGCGCATAGTATGGTTTTAAACCATATTAATGGACCAAGACTTGTTACCTACTGATTTTAAACTTATTTTAAACATATTTACAGTAGGTACATGTTATAAACTCAGAATCCCAAATAATTTATAAACTATGTGTAAAATGACCAAAATGCCCCTTCGGTGCATAGTTTGGTCATAAAAGGTAAAATACACATATAATTGATATCCTACTGATATTATATAATAAATAAAGTATTTTTCCAGAACACTTATAACCATAACATTAAATTATATTCAAGTTCCTTTTATATGATGTGAAATTACCAAAACGCCCTTATGGGGCATCATTTCGTTTTAAAACCTTAACGGGCATACAAGTTGATATCCTACTGATATCTTAACTTATTTAAAGTAAAATGGCATATAGAACTTGTCCATGACTTATCCGGTTACCCGATATCGCTAATATGCGCACGGTTACGTATATGTAACTATTTTACGAAAATTAACCTAAACGGGTTTAACCTTGTCTTTTAAGTCTCAAAATCCAGAATGCTAATAGTGTAACATCCGTCAAAAACCGGATTAACCAAACCCGCTTCGTTTATTAACCGAACAACCAGTTAAAAATTTTGTTACGTATTTAATGCTCAAATTAATTTTAAACGATACATAATTAATAAGTATATTAGAATATAAAATTTATATTTGAAAATGTATTAAAAATAGTGAATTAAAAATAAAATGCTGAAGCCGGGTTTCGAACCGGGTCAGCCGAGAATCATTCAAAGCCTTAACTCACATCCATCCAACCACTCCGCCACTTGTGTTATTTGTTAACATATTGAAACAATTAATACATAAAATAAATCTGGAAATCAAACCCAGTTACACAGCGCACCCAAATCCGCTCTCGCCAGAAATCCCGACAAATTCGTCAAACTTTGCCGTTTTCTTTTGGACTTAACGGTTGCATTTACAGCAACATCGGTTATAACCGAAAAATCAAATCAATTTCATTCATTACCATAATTCCGTCGAAAACCGAAAATATAATTCAAATCCGGGTTATACTTTGTTCATCAGTTGAGCTACTGATAACCGGTATGATCATTTAAAACCTACTGATAATCGTTACTCAGTAGTTCAGTTTCACATCTAATCCCTCCAAACTGTTAATTGATCCTAACAGCCGAAGGTCACCAAAACAGAGCCGACGAATCGTTGCCGGATTTCTGAAGAAGACGATCGGTTCGGTACAATCATTCCCAAACCCTTTTCTGTTCAATACATTGCAATTGTTTATAAGTTCGTTAAATTAATTTAACAAATAACAGCAAGGTTAATCATTGTCTGTGTTTTGAACGAAGAAGACGAAGTCGCTTGGTTATAAGATTAACTAAAAATCAATATTATGAACGGGTAAGACACACAGTCCAGCGGTGGACTGTGTGCAAACAATACGCATACGTCCCGAGTTCGATCCTTGACACACGCACCTTCGCTGTAATAAAGTGTCCTTTTTTTTAACTGAACCGGATCCACAACAGTAAGATGTTAAGTATAATAAAAACCAGAATATTTACCAAGTTAGACACACAGTCCAGCGGTGGACTGTGTGCCAAACTAAACCACAGGTCCCGGGTTCGAGACCTGTGGAGAGCACCGAGTCGATACATTAAATCCTTTTTAAAATAAATGATTTTCGGATTAAGTTAATTAGTGTATAAATATAATTAAAAACAGAAATATTTCGGGTTAGACACGTAGCTCAGTTGGTAGAGCTGCGTGCACGCGTACGGGAGGTCACGAGTTCGAACCTCACTCAGTGCAACTTTATAATCGACCGAACCGGTCAACGGTTAACAGTAACGGTCAACGGTCAACAGTAACGGTCAAGTCAAAAAGTCAACATTTTTTTATTATTTTATTTATTTATTTAAATTAAAAATCAATTAAAAATACTTAAAAATAACATTTTTAAAGTTAGAAAATAGCCTTAAACTCATAAAAATATATCCAAAAATCCTATTAAAATTGTTAATAAAATCCATTTATTCACCTTACTTTTTCGTTATTAATTAGGTTAGTTTTTCCTCGTCGATCAATCCTCTAAACTCGTGCGCATTCAACATCATCAACCGAACGCACCCAATGTGAGTGAATCTTACAACTCCCCTTTTTATTACACGTTTTGGGGTGTATCATGTGTCACTTAAACTAATTCGTTTATTCAAACTCGTGTCATACCATATTATGATTTAAACTTAGAATGTAAATATTGTTTGTAGTTATGTATTACATATTGTCAAGTTGTATGCAAATTATTTGTTAGGCCCATCAGTTCCTCGTGGGAGACGAGTTGAACAACGCGTGCCTTAAAACTCATTCATTAGGCCCATCAGTTCGTAGAACAACGCGTGCCTCAAAACTCATTCATTAGGCCCATCAGTTCCTCGTGGGAGACGAGTTGAACAACGCGTGCCTCAAAACAATCTGTTATTGTATGTGTGTGCATTATTTAATATTAAGTGATTTGTGAATAAGTTTACATCTATATTTACTTATATGTGGTTATGCATTTTATTTTATAATCAATTCAATAAACTTGTTTAAATGTTTTTCATAGGATTCACTCGCCAACTTTTTGTTGATCCAAAAACCATTTTTACACATGATACAGGTGAACAAGATGAAGCAAGGAAAACATAAGAAATGCCTTAGAAGAAAATAATGAAGTCTAGAAAGATGTGTAGAACATGTTGTAATTATGATTGGATGATTCCCTTTAAATTGTAAAAATAAATATGAAACGTTATAATAAATGTCATGAGCTTTGATGAAAACCCAATCATGCCCCGATCACCTTTTCCGCTGCGGGTCGGGGTGTGATAGATTGGTATCAGAGCTTTTGACTATAGGGATATAGGATAGGTTATTAGACCCTTAGAGCCTATACTATAGTTGATTAGATTTTAATTGTTTATGTGGTTATATGCAAACTCATGATGTTTATTTCTTTCATATTTATTACATACACAAATGCATGCAAACACTTCCGATACTATATTTTGTGATACATAGTGAATTATACCTACAGTCAAACATACATAATTACATACACATTCATTATACATATTTCAATGCTCACATATTCAAATCATCTTCATACTTCCGTTATTCAAGATTTTGTCGCATTTTTCATTTTTCAAATCTCATCAAAGTGAGTTCTGCGACGGGCATGTAGTAACTGTAAGGGTACAAGTACCGGTAGTCGGAACGTCCTGTCTAGGTTGGCATTCGTATAAATCCAATATAACGGACCAGTTTGCCTACCTGGGGACTAACGATGAGAGTACGAAGGACCTATTAGGCCAAAGCATGCCACACCAAACGTCGTTCAAACTAACCCCACTTTGAGGTGTCACCGTGTCCACACCGGGATACATTCCGAATATCATACGTTACATACATATTTCTCGATTTTCTCCGGGTTTTAGTGTACGTAACCAGGCTAACACATGCGAACCATATGAAAAACCCAATAATCATGGGGGCCCACATGATTATGAAGGTGAAGTATGGCGGTATGCAAGGCCCAATTACGAGCAAAGCCCAAGACATCCTATGGATGTAGTAGATTTATTATTTTATATTTATTTTATAAATGTTCATTCCTAAATACGACACATGATCCCTAAAACATCCAACTCATACTCTTGACATGTATTCCTTGTAGATGTCTTCTAGCCTCGCTCGTAGAAAGATGAGATCAGGAAAAGCCCGCGAGCGCATGGCTGCCCAAATCGCTCAACAAATGGCTGCCGTAATACCCAACATTGTAGTTCAAGTTCAACAAGACCTTACCTCTAATCCCGTCAACCATGAAGATCAAAATGTTATCATCCCTCCCCCAAATACCACTAAATGCACCTACAAGCATTTCAAATCCTGCGACCCTCCAAAATACGAAGGGACTGAAGGTGTCACCGCTCTCCTCCATTGGTTTCAAGAAATGGAAAACACATTTCTAAATTGCGATTGCCCCGATGATCGCAAAGTGCGATATGCTACCGGTCGTTTACTTGGAATAGCACTTACTTGGTGGAATACAGAGAAGGCTAAACGAGGTGTTGAAGATGCTATGACTTTAACTTGGGAAGAGTTGAAGGAAATCATGACAAGACGGTTTTGCCCAAGGAGTGAAATCAAGAAATTAGAGGATGAATTCTATTCGTTGAAACAAAAGGAAGGCGACCACACCACGTACAACAAGAGATTCCTCGAGTTAAATCAAATGGTTCCCAACTTGTTCACTCCTCTCTACCGTTTGATCGAACACTACATTCGAGGTCTTCCTTCAAAAATTCAAGACTCTGTAATAAGTACCACACCTGCAACTTTGGAAGCAGCAATGGAGTTAGCTACAGAGCTCACCGAGAACCGCATACGAAATAAGGACTTCAAGGAGGAGAAGAAGAAGGATAAAGCATCAACTGAAACCTCGAACTCCACCCAAATCGAATCCCCTTCTCAACCCATTTCTAAGAGAAAACGAGATGGGCAACTTTTCGTTGTTACCCAACGCAATCAACCAGCCTCGCAAGCCGTACCCCTCCAAGCTATCCCAATCACTCAAGTAGCACCCAACTCAACTTACCCAAATAAGAAACCTTACCTGGACCTCACCCTCAATGTAACAACTGTTTTTATCACCATCCATCTACCTTACCTTGTCGACTATGTGCGAATTGTGGACGCTATGGTCATTTGAGCAAGGCTTGCCGCACCTCTAAAAACCAAATCTCTCCCCTACTCAAACATGATCCAAACATATCAACAACCCCAATACCCCATGTTCCCATATGTCGAGCTTGTTTTAATTGTGGCGACCCTACCCATTTTAGAAACACGTGCCCTCGATTGGTTAACATCATAAACGCTCAAGCTCAAGCAAACCCAGTTAACCAAGCAAATCAAGAAAACCTAACCACTAGGCTACTAGCAAGAGGAAGAGTTTTCAACATCAACTCCAATCTTATTGAAGATAATGACGGCCCAGATGAACCACCCAACTAGTCTCCCTCACCAAAAATCAAGATTTAACTCCAACCGCTTCGTTTTTATGTTTCTCTTTATGTTATCTCAACTTTCACGTATCTCAATTATAAATTGGAAATTTATCCAAGAATCTTAATGTGAATTACTATTTCAGTTTTGTTTTATACTCATTGATTTGACATTCATATCATCATACATCTCAACGTATTTCAATCTCATTATTTAAAGAAGTTGGGCTGTGTCTCACTTCTACATAGACTAACCTCTCCGTCATAACAAACGAGAGAGGAACTGTCATCATTCAAACATGTATACTATCAGAATTAAGACTCAAGCTTTGGTTGTGGTGTTTGTTTATGTTTAGAGTCACATAGGACTAATCATAACTTACTGATAAAGCCAATGAAAATTTGACGAGAATATGGTGGATACGCCGCTAGTACTTCCTATAATATAAGTATTCTTGTCAAAGGATCAGAGGCATTGTCAGGCGGTTATGAGAAGTTCCATGTAGGATTTAGTAACGTCTTGGTTGAAGTTTGTTTTATACTCACTGATTTAGCATTCATATCATCTCATCATTTAAAGAAATTGGATTGTGTTCTATTCCTACATAGACTAACCTCTCCATCATAACAAACGAGAGAGGTACTGTTACCATTCAAACATGTATACTATCAGAATTAAGACTCAGGCTTTGTTTGTCGTGTTTGTTTATGTTTTAGAGTCACATAGAACTAATCATAACTTACGGATATGGCCAATGAAAATTTGACAAGAATATGGTGGATACGCCGCTGGTACTTCCTATATATAAGTATTCTTGCCAAAGGATTAGAGGCATTATCAGGCGGTTATGAGAAGTTCCATGTAGGATTTGGTATTGTCTTGGTTGAAGTTTGTTTTATACTCACTGATTTAGCATTCATATCATCTCATCATTTAAAGAAATTGTATTATGTTCTATTCCTACATAGACTAACCTCTCCATCATAACAAACGAGAGAGGTACTGTCACCATTCAAACATGTATACTATCAGAATTAGGACTCAGACATTGGTTGTTGTGTTTATTTATGTTCTAGAGTCACATCATAGAACCAATCATAACTTACTGATAAAACCAATGAAAATTTGACAAGAATATGGTGGATACGCCGCTGGTACTTCCTATATATAAGTATTCTTGTCAAAGGATCAGAGGCATTGTCAGGCGGTTATGAGAAGTTCCATGTAGGTTTTAGTGGTAGAAGTTTTGTTTTAGGATATAACCTTATCTTTCCAAACATATCAAAACTCTTGCACATGAAATCATATTTAGTCAATCAACTCTGTTTATCAATATTCATTATCTTAGGCATCAAAAAGCGATTCCTGTAACAGGGTACTCAACCCTTACAAGGAACGTTACCGCCGCAAACAAAATTTAAACCCTTACTCCCTTCTAAGTATTTAATGGTCAATTAAAACACCATCCTTTTGAGACAAACATGCCACTACTTAAATTTCGGGAAGAAATTTCTAAAAGTAGGGGATACTGTAACATCCGTCAAAAACCGGATTAAACAAACCCGCTTCGTTTATTATCCGAACAACCAGTTAAAAATTTCGTTGCGTATTTAATGCTCAAATTAATTTTAAACGATACATAATTAATAAGTATATTTTAATATAAAATTTATATTTGAAAATGTATTAAAAATAGTGAATTAAAAATAAAATGCTGAAGCCGGGTTTCGAACCCGGGTCAGCCGAGGATCATTCAAAGCCTTAACTCACATCCATCTAACCACTCCGCCACTTGTGTTGTTTGTTAACATATTGAAACAATACATAAAATAAATCTGGAAATCAAACCCAGTTACACAGCGCGCCCAAATCCGCTCTCGCCGGAAATCCCGACAAATTCGTCAAACTTTGCCGTTTTCTTTTGGACTTAACGGTTGCATTTACAGCAACATCGGTTATAACCGAAAAATCAAATCAATTTCATTCATTACCATAATTCCGTCGAAAACCGAAAATATAATTCAAATCCGGGTTATACTTTGTTCATCAGTTGAGCTCACGAATCTATCCAACTTACACTCTCCATTTTTGCTCAGAAAACTTCGCCGCAGTCGCCGGATTTCTCTGTAAAGTAACCGGAAATTATCGCCGGAAAACTGAGTTCATTCCATCCCGTCTGCTTACCCAAAATAAGATCTTAGAACTCATACTGACATCACCTCCACTCACCTTAAACCTCTGAAGAATCTCTGTCGCAAGAAATTTCACTCGCCGGAATTCTCTGCAAGTCGCCGGAAAACCGAGACTTTCATCTACACGGTAAATATCTCGACTTTTTCTGTTTTAACCCATTGTTAGACTATTGCTAACATCAATCCCTCACCCAGAATCTATTCCAGACGACGTTGCCGGATTTTCTGTTTTCGCCGAAAAACTTCTGGAATTTTCGGAAAGTCGCTGATAACCGGTATGATCATTCAAACCTACTGATAATCATTACTCAGTAGTTCAATTTCACATCTAATCCCTCCAAACTGTTAATTGATCCTAACATCCGAAGGTCACCAAAACAGAGCCGACGAATCGTTGCCGGATTTCTGAAGAAGACGATCAGTTCGGTACAATCATTCCCCAAACCCTTTTCTATTCAATACATTGCAATTGTTTATAAGTTCGTTAAATTAATTTAACAAATAACAGCAAGGTTAATCATTGTCTGTGTTTTGAACGAAGAAGACGAAGTCGCTTAGGTTATAAGATTAATTAAAACCAATATTATGAACGGGTTAGACACACAGTCCAGCGGTGGACTGTGTGCAAACAATACGCATACGTCCCGAGTTCGATCCTTGACACACGCACCTTCGCTGTAATAAAATGTCCTTTTTTTAACCGAACCGGATCCACAACAGTAAGATGTTAAGTATAATAAAAACCAGAATATTTACCAAGTTAGACACACAGTCCAGCGGTGGACTGTGTGCCAAACTAAACCACAGGTCCCGGGTTCGAGACCTGTGGAGAGCACCGAGTCGATACATTAAATCCTTTTTAAAATAAATGATTTTCGGATTAAGTTAATTAGTGTATAAATATAATTAAAAACAGAAATATTTCGGGTTAGACACGTAGCTCAGTTGGTAGAGCTGCGTGCACGCGTACGGGAGGTCACGAGTTCGAACCTCACTCAGTGCAACTTTATAATCGACCGAACCGGTCAACGGTCAACAGTAACGGTCAAGTCAAAAAAGTCAACATTTTTTTATTATTTTATTTATTTATTTAAATTAAAAATCAATTAAAAATACTTAAAAATAACATTTTTAAAGTTAGAAAATAGCCTTAAACTCATAAAAATATATCCAAAAATCCTATTAAAATTGTTAATAAAATCCATTTATTTACCTTACTTTTTCGTTATTAATTAGGTTAGTTTTTCCTCGTCGATCAATCCTCTAAACTCGTGCGCATTCAACATCATCACGAACGCACCCAATGTGAGTGAATCTTACAACTCCCCTTTTTATTACACGTTTTGGGGTGTATCATGTGTCACTTAAACTAATTCGTTTATTCAAACTCGTGCATACCATATTATGATTTAAACTTAGAATGTAAATATTGTTTGTAGTTATGTATTACATATTGTCAAGTTGTATGCAAATTATTTGTTAGGCCCATCAGTTCCTCGTGGGAGACGAGTTGAACAACGCGTGCCTTAAAACTCATTCATTAGGCCCATCAGTTCGTAGAACAACGCGTGCCTCAAAACTCATTCATTAGGCCCATCAGTTCCTCGTGTGAGACGAGTTGAACAACGCGTGCCTCAAAACAATCTATTATTGTATGTGTGTGCATTATTTAATATTAAGTGATTTGTGAATAAGTTTACATCTATATTTACTTATATGTGGTTATGCATTTTATTTTATAATCAATTCAATAAACTTGTTTAAATGTTTTTCATAGGATTCACTCGCCAAATTTTTGTTATCCAAAAACCATTTTTACACATGATACAGGTGAACAGGATGAAGCAAGGAAAACATAGGAAATGCCTTAGAAGAAAATAATGAAGTCTAGAAAGATGTGTAGAACATGTTGTAATTATGATTGTATGATTCCCTTTAAATTGTAAAAATAAATATGAAACGTTATAATAAATGTCATGAGCATTGATGAAAACCCAATCATGCCCCGATCACCTTTTCCGCTGGGGTCGGGTGTGATAAATAGTTTACCCATATTAAACAAGTCAAGGTACTTACTGGGATTAAACGACATTCTATCCAACCATCATTTAATCTAGCGTCATACGTTTTGATCAAGTACGCTAGTCGGTCTAAGCCTATGACTTAAACAAGACCGTTAGTAATTAATTGGTTAGTTTATGCCATAATCCAGACTAGAGACTTGCCGGTAAATGCTATCTGCACTTAGTCCTTTTTGTGTACGGCTGAGTTATTAAAAATTAAAGAAGACTAGCTCAGGTAAATACTCTCGACTTATTTCCCCTATACGGGCTTGGGTTATGGTAAAATATTACCGCTTGGTCGGAAATGGGATTAATCGAACGACGGTTTGGAATAGAGATCCGCATATTCTGTTTTAGTCAGTTTTGTTTGATAAATTAAACATCGGGGGTTAACTACCGTGTCCTGGATATCCTAGGCTCATTACAATTGAAATGTCCACGACCTTAGCGCGGGTGTAGGCATACACCCGATAGACGCTCAATTATGCTTTTCCCACAAGGTTGGGAGGAGGGAGTCCAAAGTGGTGTGTACGTTAATTGTGTCTCAGATTCGTGTCGAGCCCCGTATGTATGACAAACATGTAAATCTATTAATAAGGTTGGACGGTTAATTAACCCAAGTTTATAAAAAGTTTTTTGTGCTAATACGCACCTAAAACATTTTTGAAATGTTTTCAAAAAGAGTCAGTTGGGTGTATTACCAGCGAAAGCTGACGTATTTTCAAAAGACTAATCTGCAGGTACAATACGAAAATATGCCGGAAGTGCTCGGTAGTGATAGAGGATCTTGCAAATCCTAAATCTGCCCAAAGTCTGTTTTATATTCTTTCCTTGTACAATTTATGATCCGCATGTGGATCTTCTATTACAAGCTTGTATATTATTTTGTATTTTCAAACATTCGGTTTGTAATAGTAATTTTACTCCAAGACTTCCGCTGTGCCGTGTTTAATTGACTATGAAGTTATCAACTGTTGTCACGATACTCCCCACCCGGGCCCACCGGTGTTAGGATTTCGGGGTTGGAAATCCGGGGTGTGACAGGGTTCGTATAAGAGCCAACGTTTGAGAGAATTAAACACTAGCCTTTTGTGTTTAGTCTCAAACTTACACGAGCACATTCCTTATACTTACGAGTCTAGGCATTGACCTAGGATTTACTCATTTCATTATTAAGTTATTAGTATGTTTTTGAATTGATTTTTAACAGGAAAATGCCACCACGTGTGTGAGGACAAAGTAGAAGAGGAAAAGGTCCAATGAGGGGAGGACCATCAGGGCGTATTCCCTCTCAACCTCATAATTCAGACCCTTACCAAGAATCAGGAGATTCATCTCCTTGGCAACCAGCGAGACGTTCTGTCTCTAATAGACACTCGCCCTCACATTCCCAAAATTCTTACCACTCACACCATTCTCACCATTCCCACACACATTCTTACCATGAAGAATTTAACCCCAACCATTATTTTAACACGCCTCCAGCCGATCAAAATCAGTTGAACGAGCCACATCCTATGGACGAGGACTCCGACCCGGAGATGCCACCGTCGGGATCAAATCCCATTGAAATTTCGAGCGATTCAAACTCATATGCCAGATCGCCCTACCAAGGTCCTAACGAGTGGGACCAATATTGAATCAATTTACTTTTGCCCACACTCCTTCTCACCACTCTCAACCACCCCCTGTTCAAGAAGATGTCCACATGGAACCGGTGGACCAACCTCAACCTGAACCACCAAGGAGGAAGCATGGAGCAAGTATGTCGGTACGTGCAGGACAAATGTCGGGATCGCTACCACCTTTGCCCAATTCTTACCCTACAATCAAGAGAACCCACAAATGGGTGGGTCCTCTAACACCTCACCTGTGGTTGAACCAACACCAACACCCACACCTACAGTTCAACCACCACCATCGGGTTATACTAACCCAATCCCCACATATCCAGACACGTCTGGATATGATCCTTTTAACCCCTCTACGCTGGTAGATTATCAAGCGTGGTCGCAAGACCCATACATGCAGGCGGTTATGCACAACGCACTTTACCCCTTTCCTTTCCCACCTACTTATCCACCGACTGGATATCCAACATATGGGTACCAGAATCCGGTTATGCCACAACCTCAATCACAACCTCCGCCATCACTTGAGGCCATTAATGAGGCCTTAGAAAGAATGAAAGAAATGCTGCAAAGGCGGAGAAAACGGAGAAGAAGACAAACAAGTTCTTCAAGAAACTCTCAAAGTTGGTCAAGGGAAAGAATGACGAGTGAAGTCTCTTCTAATAATATGTAGTCCCTGTGAGGACATTGTTATTTCTTTAGTCCCTGCGTGGACATTTTTATTTCTTTAAGTCCTTGCATGGACAAGTTTATTTCATCTTTCTAATATTGTAATTTCTTATGGAAATTTAGTGAAGTACTTTTGGAATTATATATATATATGTAATTCATCCTCTTGAAAACGAGCGCCTCGATTTTACTCAAATTTATGCTCTGCTATATAATTCTAAATGACCTTAATAGATTGATTATGCCAAGTGGCACAAACCACAGATTGGCCAAGAAGTGATAGTTAAGTACGAAGGGGTCTTCTATCAGGATAGTTAAGGGAAGTTATCCTTCTATCCAGGAGTAAGGGACTAGGTCCAAACTTCCAAGGTCATTAAGGTCGAAGGTGACCGGGACCATTAATCAATTATTAAGGTACTCTTATGTAACATTAAGAAATGTTCATACTCTTGGTAGTGTGGCTTGAGGAACCACACTAGCCGTCAGGCCAATGTGCCCAATTAATTGTCAAACGGGACAGGCTGATTTGCCATGTACATTTGATATGATGTAGGCCAATGTGCCCAATTAATTGTCCAACGGGACAGGCTGATATGCCATATACATCTGATATGATGTAGGTCAATGTGCCCAATTAATTGTCCAACGGACAGGCTGATATGCCATGTATATCTGATATGATGTAGGCCAATGTGCCCAATTAATTGTCCAAGCGGGACAGGCTGATATGCCATATACATCTGATATGATGTAGGCCAAAGTGCCCAATTAATTGTCCAACGGGACAGGCTGATTTGCCATGTACATCTGATATGATGTAGGCCAATGTGCCCAATTAATTGTCCAACGGGACAGGCTGATATGCCATATACATCTGATATGATGTAGGCCAATGTGCCCAATTAGTTATCCAACGGGACAGGCTGCTATACCATGTACATCTGATATGATGTAGGCCAATGTGCCCAATTAATTATCCAAGCGAGACAGGCTGATATGCCATATACATCTGATATGATGTAGGCCAATGTGCCCAATTAATTGTCCAACGGGACAGGATGATATGTACATCTGATATGATGTAGGCCAATGTGCACAATTAATTGTCCAACGGGACAGGCTGATATGCCATGTACATCTGATATGATGTAGGCCAATGTGCCCAATTATTGGCCAATGTGACAGGCTGACATGCCATATGTACTATGTCTTAAGTGACAGGCTGATATGCCATATATATATTATGACCAATATGACCGGCCAAGGTGCCCAATTATTATGTCCATTAGGGACAAGCCTATGAGCTATATAATTGTCAAATGATGACAATGACAGATGTGACATTGCGATACACTGTCCAATCATATATGGACTGTGTCCAAATTGTAATTTGCCTATGATGGTCCTATTAAGACCTAGTCCAAATATAGATATGTTAAGCCTAAGAGTTGTGATATTATTCACACTAGAATAGGCAATGGATTGATATATCCAATATTGAAAGCCGATATGGTTGATACACCATGGCTAAATGAAGTTTTATTGGTATATAGAAACCAAGACTTAAAGATGGCTAACTCAAACGAAGCACAAAGTAGCCACAGAAATGTTGAATCTAACAGAGCTGAAAACAAAAATATAGATGATGAAAATTTTCAAGCTCGCATTGATGCGGCTGTGGAGAGGGCCATGAGTAAGGCCATAGAAAATCTAAGAGAGCCGAGTGCCACTCGCTCTATACCCCTATCTATTCCACCATCTTCAGCTCATAAGGAGAGCTCTATTCACTCTTCAAATGCGAAGAGTGAACCAAAGAAATGGATCTTGCTGAAAGGTCCCGTTCTGTTAAGGACGGATGTACCTATAAGTATTTTGTCTCTTGTAAGCCCCGAGACTTTAACGGAGAAAAAAGAGCTGTAGAAGCCCTAAAGTGGCTAGACGAGATGGGGACAATAGTAGATATCAGCAACTGTGCTGATATGGATGTGGTCAAGTACGTATCACAATCCTTCAAGGGCGATGCCCTAACATGGTGGAAGGCCATGATTCAATCAACAGGTAAGGTACACCTGTACAACTTGGGATGGTCCAAGTTTGTTGATTTGGTAAAGGAAACTTACTGCCCAACCCATGAGGTGGAGAAGCTAGAGACAGACTTCTTGTCTCTATCAATGAAAAACCTAGACTGTCGGAAGTACGTCTCCGATTTCAACTCCCTATCTAGGTTCGTATCCTATTTGATCACCCCCGAATCCAAACGCATTGCGCGTTTCATAAATGGGTTGGCGCCCGAGATACAGGGCATGGTAAAGGCTGCACAGCCTAATGCCTATAGGTCTGCTGTGGACCTATCTCTTTCCCTCACCCTAGATTTGGTAAGACAAAAGTCAATTAGGACTGAAACTGACGGAAAAGGAAACGGGAGGATAATAACTCTCAAGGATTTAAGAAGAAAGGAAATTTCGGGTTCAAGAAGAACCAGAACGCGTCTAGTGACAAACCTCTGTGCAAGAATTATAAATATAGGCACTGGGGACAGTGTAATATAAGTCCATAAACCAAACCTTGTGGTATCTGCAAGAGAAAGGGGCATAAGACCTTAGATTGCAAGGATCTCAAGGATGCAGTTTGCTATAACTGCAATGAAAAAGGGCATATAACGTATAATTTCCCAAAAAAACCCAAAAGTAATGATGCAAAACCTGGAGAGGCCAAGAAAGGGAATGCCCGTGCCTTTCAAATGAATGCAGGGAGGCCATTAATGACAATAACGTCATAACAGGTACATTCCCCATTAACAATATCTACGCTAGAGTTCTTTTCGATTCAGGTGCAGATAAATCGTTCATTGACCATAAGTTTAGTAAACTATTAAACTTACCCATAAGAACTCTAGACAAAATATGAGATAGAACTCGCCGATGGAACCTTAGAAATTGCTTCTTCCATTCTTGATGGATGCTCTATATCCATTAAGAATCATTCCATCCCTATCTCTCTTTTACCAATGAAATTGGCAGGGTTCGATGTTGTCTTAGGCATGGATTGGTTATCTCGTAACCAAGCCCGCATTGCCTGCGATAAAAAGCTCATCGAAATCAAAACCCCATCAGGTGAAATGATCACCATCCCTGTAGACTCACCACACTATGGATTGCCGGACAAGGTGTCATTATTTAATGCATCCAAGTGTTTGAGAAGAGGTTGTGTCATTTATATGGCGCAAGTTACCATAAATGAACCAGAGCCAAACCTTGAAGATCAACCAGTTATCTCAGAGTATCCCAATGTTTTCCCTGAAGAATTACCAGGCCTACCTCCAGATAGGCAAGTGGAGTTCAGGATAGATATCATACCAGGATCAGCACCTGTAGCTAGAGCTCCATATAGGCTAGCTCCAACCGAAATGAATGAGTTAATAGTTCAATTGGACAAACTCTTGGAGAAAGGCTTTATTCAGCCTAGTTCCTCGCCTTGGGGAGCTCCAATCCTCTTCGTTAAAAAGAAAGATTTGAGATCAGGATATCATCAACTGAAGGTTAGAAGTGAAGATGTTCCTAAGACAGTCTTCAGGGTCCGCTATGGTCATTTTGAATTCTTAGTGATGCCTTTTGGGCTCACAAATGCACCAAGAGCGTTCATGGATCTCATGAATAGAGTCTGCAAGCCATATCTAGATAAGTTTGTGATTGTCTTCATAGACGACATACTTAATTATTCTCGTAATCAAGCTGATCATGAGAAACATCTTCGGTGCATCCTAGAATTATTAAGGTAGGAGAAACTTTATACAAAATTCTCTAAATGTGAATTTTGGCTTAGAGAAGTCCAATTTCTTTGACATATGGTAAGTGAGCGTGATATCCAAGTGGATCCCGCCAAAATTGAGGCCATAATGAAATGGGAAGTGCCCAAGACCCCAACGGAGATTCGAAGTTTCTTGGGATTGGCTGGTTACTATAGGAGGTTCATTGAGAACTTTTCTAGAATAGCCACTCCTTTAACTTCCTTGACTCGTAAGAATATTAAGTATAATTGGGGTCCAAAGCAACAAGAATCTTTTGAGATTCTTAAACACAAGTTGAGCTACGCTCCTGTGTTATCTCTACCTGAGGGTATTGAGAATTTTGTTGTTTATTGTGATGCATCACACACCGGTATGGGTTGTGTGCTAATGCAAAATGGAAAGGTAATTGCCTATGCATCACGACAATTAAAGGTACATGAAAAGAATTACACTACCCATGATTTGGAACTGGGTGCCGTTGTATTTGCACTAAAACTGTGGACACATTACTTGTATGGCACAAAGTGTGTTATATACACAGACCATAAAAGTCTCCAACATCTGTTCAATTAGAAGGAATTGAACATGCAACAACGCCGGTGGATGGAAACACTTAATGATTATGATTGCGAGATTCGCTATCATCCAGGCAAGGCAAATGTAGTTGCTGATGCCTTAAGTCGCAAGGAAAAGGTTAAACCTATAAGGATAAACGCTAAAAGCATTGAGCTCAGAATTAGCTTGAGTGAAAAGCTAATAGGCGCGCAGAAATAAGCCCTATTAGAGGCTATATCCCTAATGAGGGATTATGCAGAAATATTGATCAGTTAGCGCCTGGAAAGGATGGAATCCTAAGATTTAATGATAGAATTTGGGTTCCAATCTTTGGAGGACTTAGAGATCTAATCCTCCAATAAGTGCATAGTTCAAGATACTCTGTTCACTCGGGTGGTGACAAGATGTATCAAGACTTGAAGAAGAATTATTGGTGGATGGGTTTGAAGAAATCCATAGCCACTCATGTAGCCAAGCGTCTGACGTGTTCGCAAGTTAAGGCTGAACATCAGAAACCGTCAGGACTTCTACAACAACTTGAAATTCCTACTTGGAAATGGGAAATGGTAACGATGGATTTGATTACCAAGTTACCTAAGACCAAAAGTGGTAATGACACTATTTGGGTCATAGTGGATAGGCTGACCAAGTCAGCACACTTCTTGCCAATAAAAGAAACGTATAATTCAGATAAATTGGCTAAGTTGTATGTGGACAAGATAGTGTCCCTACACGGTGTGCCAGTATCTATTGTATCCGATAGAGATACTAGATACACATCTCATTTTTGGAAAAGTTTCCAACAATCGTTAGGCACACGATTAAATTTTAGTACGGCATACCATCCGCAGACTGATGGTCAAAGTGAGCGTACTATTCAGACTCTAGAAGACATGCTAAGGGCATGTGTGATTGATTTAGGTGGAAGCTGGGATGACTGTAACATCCGTCGAAAACGGATTTACCAAACCCGCTCCATTTATCAACCGAACAGTCAGTCAAAATTTTCGTTGCGAATTAAATGCCCAAAATATTTTTAAACGATCCGTAATCAATTATTATATGGGAATATATATTTAGTTTTTGAAAAACAGTCAAAAATCGCAAAATAAAAATGAATTGTCTCTGCCGGGTTTCGAACCCGGTCTGTACCGAGTCACTCAGCGATTTATCACCTCACACACAAACCACTGCGCCGCGGACTTTGTTTGTTGTATAATAGAATCATTTAATTGATAAAGTGTCGTTACGAATTCAAAATCGGCGCCCAAACGTTTCAGTCGTCGGAATCCCGGAATTCTCGCGAGTTTTAACACCAATTTACATTATAACGTAAACCATTAAACAGATATCGGTTATAACCGATGTTTGAAGTCCGCGACACTTTTCAAAACCGCCGGAAAACTTAAACTGATGAATACAGTTCAAAATCAGACCAAATACATCTCGTTTTCTCCTATAAATTGACCCACAACCGACGACAAACACTTTCGCTCAAAAATCACACCTTTTCTCGGCGAAATTTCACTCGCCGGAATAAACCTGTTTTTCGCCGGAAAACCGAGTTTTAATCCCTGAGCTTTACTGAACCCCCTAAACCTTTACCGAAGTCACCCTTACCTTTTCCAAGCTTTCCGGAGACTAGCTGCTATACGGAACACGTCGCCGGAGGTGAATTCTGTCGCCGGAGTTCTGCCGGAAAACAGAGAGTCCTGTCGGTATACTTTCTCCGCCCAATTTTCTTTTCCGTTTCACTTTTATCTTACCTTAATCGACTGTAACACACTATCAAACCGATAAAAACTTTGAACCCGTCGTTTTCTGAATTCTGGTTCAACCTTGATGAAGAAGATGATGTATCTCGTTATATTATAAGTATAATTAAAATCATGAAATTAATTGGGTTAGACACACAGTCCAGCGGTGGACTGTGTGCACATAAAACGTTAATAATGCAAAGGTCTCGAGTTCGATTCCCGTCTCACACACGCTGCCTTAATAAAAATCCATTTTTGTTTACTGAACCGGAGTCGCCTTAGATATATGTTAAGTATATTAATAACCGGAATAATAACCAAGTTAGACACACAGTCCAGCGGTGGACTGTGTGTTTGTTTATATCGCTGGTCACGAGTTCGAGTCCGGTCTTCAGCACCGACTCGGACCATTATCTCTTCTTTTTAATTAAGGCAGAAAAGGAATTAAATAATTAGTATTTAAGTATAATAAAAATCAAGTTATATAACATGTTGAACACACAGTCCAGCGGTGGACTGTGTGTTAGATTAAACCACAGGTCCCGAGTTCGAGACCTGTGGAGTGCAAGCCCGGTTCGCTCAAAACTATTTTTAAAATAAAATGATTTTCAGTTTAACTAATTAGTATATATATATAATTAAAATCAGATATATAACGGGTTAGACACGTAGCTCAGTTGGTAGAGCTGCGTGCACGCGTACGAGAGGTCTCGGGTTCGAGCCTCACTCAGCGCACAATAATCTGCCATCGAACCGGTCAACGGTCAGGTCAACGGTCAAAGGGTCAGTCAACGGTCAGAAAAAAATAAAATATTTTTATTATTTTTATTTAATTATTTTAATTAAAAATCAATTATAAATACTTAAAAATAACATTTTTAAGATTAGAAAATAGCCTCAAACTCACAAAAATGCACCCAACCATTCTACTAAAATAGTTTAATAAAATCCGTTTACTTACCAAACCATAATGCAATTTATCTAGGTTAAATCTCACTCGTGGTTAAAACCACTTCGCGTGCATTCAACGTCATCAACCGAACGCACCCACTGTGAGTGAATCTTACAATTCCCCTTTTAAATTACACGTTTTGGGGTGTGTCATGTGTTATGATAATAATTAATTTATTTATTTAAACTTGTGCCATACCACATCATGACTTAAACTTAGATTGTTTTTATTGTTGTGATTTACTTATTGCCATTAGTCAAGTCATATGAAACTCATACATTAAGCCCATCAGTTCCTCGTGGGAGACGAGTAGAACATCGCGTGCTTCATACCAATTTCATTATTGTTCATGTGTGTATCATTGAGTTTATATTGTTTGTAGTTGTGTTATTCATATTATCATGTTTATGCAATTCATTCATCAGGCCCCTCAGTTCCTCGTGAGAGACGAGTTGAGCATCGCGTGCCTTTAATTGTTCCATTATTGTTCATGAGTGTTTTCATTTAACATCTTATGATTATTGATCAAGTTACATCTAATTTTACTCATGTTTAGTTGTGCACATATTTCATAATCAATTTAAATAAATTGTTCAAATGTTTTCCATAGGATTCACTCGCCAACATTATGTTGATCCAAAAACCTTTTTACACATGATACAGGTGAACAGGTTGAAGCAAGGATAACATAGGATATGCCTTAGAAGAGAACAAAGAAGTTAGATTGTTAGTTAGATCATGTTGTAACATTATTGTAAATTTCCATTTAATTTGTATTAATGAATATGAAACGTTTAATAAATGTCATGAGCTTTGATGATAACCCAATCATGCCCCGATCACCTTATCCGCTGCGGGTCGGGGTGTGACAATGACCACTTACCCCTAATAGAATTCTCTTACAATAACAGTTATCATACTAGCATCAAGGCTGCTCCTTTTGAGGCCTTGTATGGGAGAAAATGTAGAACGCCCGTGTGCTGGGCAGAAGTTGGGGAGGCCCAACTATCAGGACCAGAGATTGTCCTGGAGACAACGGAAAAGATTATGCAAATCCGTGATCGTCTCAAAGCTGCCAGAGATAGGCATAAAAGTTATGCTAACAAGAGGCGTAAACCTCTTCAGTTCCAAGTAGGGGACAAAGTCATGCTAAAAGTATCACCTTGGAAAGGTGTAATGCATTTTGGAAAGAACGGCAAGTTAAGCCCTAGATATATAGGACCTTTCGAGATAATCGAACGTGTCGGCACTATAGCTTATAAGCTTAGGTTGCCAGAGGAGCTTAGCGGAATCCATGATGTATTCCACATATCTAACCTTAATAAATGTCTAGCCGATGAGTCGCTAGCAATGTCGCACGAAGATGTGCAAATAGATGAAAACCTGAGGTTATTTGAAAAACCAATTTCGATCGAGGATCGACACGTTAAAAAGCTCTGAAGAAAAATGATACCTATAGTAAAAGTTAAGTGTGACGCTTTTAGAGGTCCTGAGTATACATGGGAGGTTGAATCCACTATGCGACAAAAGTACCCCCATCTTTTTTGAATAAAATCTCGAGGTCGAGATTTCTTTTAAGGGGGTGAGGCTGTAACACCCTATAAAATCGTGTCCAATAATATGGTGACACGTGTTGTATTTTAAATAAAGTCTATTAAAGACCAATAAAGACTAAGGGCGTCAACATGCTCAATCTGAGCCTCTGAGTGACGGTTCGATGCCAACATGCATAAATAACAGCCTCTGAGTGACATCGGAATCAACATGCTTATATAAGCCTCTGAGTGATCCTTTGTGAAGTCCTAACCCTCATACATGCCATTTGTTAGACAAGAGGGTTCAATTTTGTAATTGTGTGAAAATTGGATAACGGATGGATTAAAAGTGTCAACATGTAAATTCTTACCTCTGAGTGACCTTTTAACGAACCGAGAGCTCGACAATGTCCGCGCATAATCCCGGATATGCCAAGTATTGGCTAATGACAGCTAAAAGTGCCAAAAAGGTGTTTTAGAAGGCTTTTATAAGCTTTTTAAAGTCAAGGGGTCAAAAGTGTCAAATTTTGAATCTGGCCATGGAGCGGTCGCGGGCCGCGAGAGACCTGGCCTGGGCCTCTCGCGCCCCGCGAGAACAGGTCTGACGCAGAAAATTTGTTTGGAGACCAAGCAAAGCTCCAAAACCATTGAAACGAAACCATGGCTTCTCTAAACTGCTATGCCACGTTTGGGACACTTGTAAGCTTCTTCTTACTCCCCTAAACACCTGCCTTCACCTCGTTTGAGCTCTCCAACTATAAATAGGTGCATAAGTTCTCATTCCAACTTGCACCTTTCTCATTAAATTACTCTTCTCCCTCCTCTAGAAGTTCCTAGCTGAAAGGAGTATCCAACTTAGTTCTCTTGCATTGTAGGAACCTTTTGTAAGTGTTCCTTGCTCTTGCATTTTCGTTTATAGGCTTTCATAGCCAAAAGTCAAGCGTTTTTGTAAAACGCTTTGACTTTAAGATAAGACCATTATGGTCTAGCCATTGTTCGAAAAAACATGGCTAAGTGACCGTAATAAGATAGGTGTTAATCCCTATAAAGGACACCTCCTGAAGATCACGTTTGCTAGACCAATTGACGGGTCAAAGTTATGATATTAAAAAGTCAAACAGGCCATTTTTCGAAAACAAATTACAAATTGATCATACACATGTTATGAAACCTGTTTGACACTTAAAAAAGTTGGTAATAATTATTAGAGCATGTAAGAACATGTTCGGCTCATCAATTTCAGTTCTAGGGTTGGTTCACAACAGAAAGTCGCGAAGTTTGACTTCTGTTTGACTTTCGATTCTGACCCGATTTAGATTAGTTACCTACTGATCTAAAGCTGCATTATGATCATAACATAATGTAGTTAACCCTCTGAGGTTATATTACATGATCATAATCAAAATCCAAGTTTATGCACAAGTTCCATAACTATGCCATCTTTGACCAAAATGCCCTTTTTACATAAAACAAGGTTTTAAATGGTAATGAAGTTGAAAATGAGTTTCTACTGATGTAATATTATAAGTAAGATTATTTGGGATGTTAAACCAAGTTATAAACTGAGTTTTTAAGCAAGTCCTTAAACTATGTCGATAAATAACGGTTTTAGCCCCTGTGGCTTATAAAATAGTTTTAATCAAATCTTTTCAAGGTAAATCATTTACCTACTGATTGTTATACTAAATAACATATTTTTAAAACTTTTAACTAACTATAACATCAGTTTTCATAAACATCACTTAAAGACGTCATATTACGACATAAGCGCCATTTCGGCGCATAGTATGGTTTTAAACCATATTAATGGACCAAGACTTGTTACCTACTGATTTTAAACTTATTTTAAACATATTTACAGTAGGTACATATTATAAACTCAGAATCCCAAATAATTTATAAACTATGTGTAAAATGACCAAAATGCCCCTTCGGTGCATAGTTTGGTCATAAAAGGTAAAATACACATATAATTGATATCCTACTGATATTATATAATAAATAAAGTATTTTTCCAGAATACTTATAACCATAACATTAAATTATACTCAAGTTCCTTTTATATGATGTGAAATTACCAAAACGCCCTTATGAGGCATAATTTCGTTTTAAAACCTTAACGGGCATACAAGTTGATATCCTACTGATATCTTAACTTATTTAAAGTATAATGGCATATAGAACTTGTCCATGACTTATCCGGTTACCCGATATCGCTAATATGCGCACGGTTACGTATATGTAACTATTTTACGGAAATTAACCGAAACGGCTTTAACCTTTGTCTTTTAAGTCTCAAAATCCATAATTCTAATAGTTTACCTATATTAAACAAGTCAAGGTACTTACTGGGATTAAACTACATTCTATCCAACCATCATTTAATCTAGCGTCATACATTTTGATCAAGTACGCTAGTCGGTCTAAGCCTATGACTTAAACAAGACCGTTAGTAATTAATTGGTTAGTTTATGCCATAACCAGACTAGAGACTTGCCGGTAAATGCTATCTGCACTTAGTCCTTTTTGTGTACGGCTGAGTTATTAAAAATTAAAGAAGACTAGCTCAGGTAAATACTCTCGACTTATTTCCCCTATACGGGCTTGGTTACGTAAAATATTACCGCTTGGTTGGAAATGGGATTAATCAAACGACGGTTCGGAATAGAGATCCGCATATTCTGTTTTAATCAGTTTTGTTTGATAAATTAAACATCGGGGGTTAACTACCGTGTCCTGGATATCCTCGGCTCATTACAATCGAAATGGCCATGACCTTAGCGCGGGTGTAGGCATACACCCGATAGACGCTCAATTATGCTTTCCCACAAGGTTGGGAGGAGGAGTCCAAAGTGGTGTGTACGTTAATTGTGTCTCGGTTTTCGTGCCAAGCCCCGTATGTATGACAAACATGTAAATCTGTTAACAAGGTTGGACGGTCAATTAACCCAAGTTATAAAAAGATTTTTGTGCTAATACGCACCTAAAACATTTTTGAAATGTTTTCAAAAAGAGTCATTTGGGTGTATTTACCAGCAAAAGCTGACGTATTTTCAAAAGACTAATCTGCATGTGCAATACGTAAATATGCCGGAAGTGCTCGGTAGTGATAGAGGATCTTGCAAATCCTAAATCTTCCCAAAGTCTGTTTTATATTCTTTCCTTATACAATTTATGATCGCCTGTGGATCTTCTATTACAAGCTTTGTATATTATTTTGTATTTTGAACATTCAGTTTGTAATAGTAATTTTACTCCAAGACTTCCGCTGTGCAGTGTTTAATTGACTATGAAGTTATCAACTGTTGTCACGATACTCCCCACCCGGGCCCACCGGTGTTAGGATTTCGGGGTTGGAAATCCGGGGTGTGACACCCATCGCATCCTTAATATATGCGGCTCTTTTTGGCTTTGAAAATGGTACGGGTCTCCCCCTTTGAAAGGTATGAGTCGTACAAAACCTGGACTGGCCCACTTCAGCCCAAATCACAATGTTGTTCCCGTCTTTCTAAACGGCAACGTTTACGCGTTATATCCATATGGGTCAAGTACGGGTCATACCCTCTGCTGTCACCTATTCTTTCTTCCTCGCTTTTTTCCTTCTGTTCTAAAAGCATCGTTTTACATTCAATTTACTCCCTTTTCACCGATTACATGCAAATCCTCAACAATACATCAATAACTAACTATCCTTGTAAGATTTGAGATAATTTACCTTAAATGTAGGGTTTTTATCACTAGAATACTATGTAAGCTATGGCTACATCACACTCCAAGCACCACCAACAAAAGACTTGTTCTTGTTGTCTTTGTATTTTGGTCGCTTTTGTCACACCCCAACCGATGGCGGAAACATTGGGGCAGGGCGAAAATGAGATTTCAAGAGTCATCATAACATTAATTGTGACTATATTTAATAAAGTAATTTTCATTTCATTTCTAAGAAACAAGTACAATCGTTTTGAAGCAAATTACAACATGTTGAACAGAAACAAAATACAACAAAGTATTAAATTTAAAGGTGTGTTTCTAGTCATCCTACTAGGTTCCATTCGTCATCATCATCATCAATTTTCTACAATGCGTATTAAAGTATAGTTCAATACAAAAGTATTGACGAGCATACAAGTTTGATTACTAGCATAAGTATAAAAGTTTAAACGAATCCATATGGCATAATAGTTAACTAGAACTAACATATGATACTAGCATGCAACTATAAATGTCAACCAAAGATTCCTGCTAGCGTAATCTAATCATAGCAATGAATAGATAATTTTGTTTACTTAACATGACCTCAAGAATATGGGCAGTGTGTTAATCCTATAGCGCTATACATGTTAAGAGAGGATTGTACGAAGTTAATGACAAGTATAATGCATAAGAATAGTTTAGCATATATGAATTCAAGTATAACACATCAAGCATGTATATTGGATTGTTTGTTTGTGTTTTAAGCATAAAGTATGTGATTGTGTGAGCTTTGATAGCATGTACGTATTGCATCCAAAAGTGTAAAAAGTAAAAAGAGAGTCGAGTATACTCACGGTTTTGCAAAGCGTTCCTAGCAATCCGCAAGTCGTTAAGTTTGGAGGATGGAACACCGAAGTTACCCTACATGGGGAAACTAAGGTGTGGGAGTATTTGGAGTTGGTGGAGAGTTCGGATTCAGAATTCTAAGTATATAAAAGTATGTATATGAAAAATAATTATCTAGTCCTAAACACTCGTTTTTGACACTACTATTTCATGTGATTTCATGGGTCGAAACTTGCCATTAGAATCGTAACGAGGAGATTAAAACATATATAATATAACCTATGCTCATGAGTGTAACCATAATTTGGTTATCATCAAAATCTGGTCATGTATATATTTATATATTATATAGTATACTTTATAATAAGTCCATCATATATTATCATAGAATTCATATAAGTCGCGCATTGAGGTATGAACACCTCATTGTAGTATTCACCAAAGCACAAAGTTTACCAACTTAGTTGGTAAACTCAGTTGGTCATGAATGAAATAAACTACAATTAATCTATTAACATATTAAGTAGGCAAATAAGGACAACCCGGGCGTGTCATACCCAACATGGCAAATATTGGAGACAAGCGGGGTTAACTTACTTCTGGACTAGCAAACTACTTAGTGAATATGAATAAAATCATCAAGTGAGGTGGTGGAATGAGTTTGGTTAGCCAAGGCTTCCATGTTTCACACATTTACCAAACACAAGTCTTGCCATAAGAACTATGGTAAACTTGGATGGTTTCATCACTTGTGGGTTGTCTAAAACCTAACAAAACAGAAAGTTTAGGGAGTGTTTGCACCTCTAAACTCATAAGAATAAACCATACACAAGCACACTAACCATGGACTTGATTAGAGGCAAGGTAGATACAAGATTATATAAGTTAAACATGTTCATAAAAATTTAAATAAAAGTTCTTCCAAAACAGAAAGTTTAGACCTCAAAATGGTGGTGTTCCACCTTAGTTTACCATGGTAAACTTGTGGAAACACTTAAAGAGGTGTTCCAAGCTTGTAGAGAAAGAAAAGATGAAGAAAAGTGAGTATGACTCACTTTTAGAGCTTGGATAATTCTGCCAAAAATCAGAATTTTTGGATGATCTTGAAGTGTTTAAGAGTGATTATGTGTTTGGAAAGTGAAAAAGAGATGTAGGAACCTCCTATTTGTTATGGAGTTGATTAGTGTTAGAGTTAAATTGTGTTAGTAGGTGATTGGTGGTGAAAAAGGTGAAAAAATGTTTAAAATTCGCGCTTTTTGAACAATTCAGTCGCGGCTGGCTGGCCAGCTCTGGCTGAATTTCTTTTTTTTTTGGCATCTTAAGGGATTATATGTGTGTGAATATCAAGAATGTATATGAATATAATTTAAACATCAAATATAATTCGGTTTCGTATAGAAAGCACATATATTTATGCATAAACAAGTGTGAATGAAAATGTATTTCCATTATGATTAATGCCTCAAATTGTGATATTGGAATCGAAATACGTATGTAAGGTTTCTGAAAATAGGATGCGAATACGAACTTTATAATAATAGGAATACGAAAATATGAGGCATTATAACTTTGGACAACTGATACCGAACCAAAATTGCACCATACCGGTACCGACTGAAAATATACAATAGGGTATTCGTTTTGAATTTAGTTTAATTTTGTTATCGGTACCATGCAGTAAAGTACAGGTTTGAGACTATTAATGATACCTTACCATACATGTACAAACCAAACACATACGATACTTCATTCAATTTTGATTTTAACAACATTTCGATATCAGCACTATACAATACGATACCAGTTTGGTACGCTACTAGTACCGATCTCATCCCTTGAGTTAGCTCACCACGTAATAATAAACACAAATTCTTATTTGATAACTATAAACATGTGATAAAAACTCTAATATAATGACTTATATCCTATGTTTTTAAATCATTATCTAATATCTAATATGTATAGATAAATTAGAAATAACCGATTAAGAAAATTTTGGTGAAGTAGGGTTATTCCCCATATGTGTTGCGCAAAGTATCCCGGGTTAATTATATAGGGAGCCACTATTGTCAAAGAGGACTAAACTAAAGACATCAAGTAACCCATGTTAATTAGAAAGGGATTCGTCGTCGTCAAAGAGGACTAAACTAAAGACAATCGTTGCCTTCCGTAGCGAGGGAAGTCCTCTCTTTCTCTACATGAGATGTGTGTTTGTATGAATGTGTGTGTGTGTACGTGTGTGCACGTAAAGGTCGGCCCAAAGTTTTTGGAGACCCTTAACGAACTACAAAGTCGGTGCCCTTGTGAGACGTACTAAAAAATATCAATCGACAATAGCAAATCTCAAAATCAAGTCTTAAAATTGCGAATACCAAATCATTAAATTGTTGTTTATGGTTACTCAATTGCAAATCGCACCATCGGTGGCAATCGATCACCCCTAATTTCTCACATAATCGCCATTCATGTTGGTTGCAGTTAGTGAGATTGCAAGTAATCAGGAGATGAGCGGATGCATAATTGCATTCAAGTAAAAAGTGATCTTGTAACTTATGGATTCAAGAAAAAAAGGGATTTGGCATTAACCCTTCAAGTTTTGGGTGTAAACTTCTTACTTGTGTTGGGTCATTATGTCTGTACCTATGTGTTTGTTCATTTAGGCCAAATGACACATGTAATATATGAAAAATAAATATATTGAAAGTTCTAGGTGTTTACCTAGAATACTAAGTCTATCGATCTGACCCTGGTGTACGTGAGGTGTAGATGTATGAGGTGTAGATGTGTGATGAAACTGTAGATTAGTAGAATTTATAGAATGATTTGCACCAAGCCTAAGCTAGTTACAAATGAAACCCCAATAGAACCTCACATGTCAAGTATAAAAATAAAAACTAAAGAAAAAGTACTTCATGACCCATACATGAGAACACTTTTTTTTTCTTTTTCATATAAAGCCCAATGAATTCCCCAATAACAAATGGCCTTTCCGGTTAGCAAGCATTAACATAGGCTCAATCTATTCACACACCCTTGCTGCTTATTTGGACACCCCTAGAGCCAAGACGGGTCGTCTAGGGCTAGACGCCCCGTATAGCACTGATTTTGAGGAGTCAGCAAGTACCTGGCAGGGCGCACAAATTTATGTGCTAAGACGGGCCGTCTAAACCTAGACGACCCGTCTACGAATTGTTTTTTTTAGTTGGAAAAAGGGTGTTTTGGTGGGGTAGATTGGTTGTTGTTGGAGTTTGAAAAAATAGTGTTTTGGTGGGGTAAATTGGTTGTTGTTGTTGTTGGAGGTTGATTTTTTTTGTGGTGTAATTTGATATTTTTAAAAAGTTTTGTTTATTGTATAAAAATAAGTTATCTTTTTTGATCCTTTAAGTATTTAATTGTTTTTACGTTATGTTTTTTTTAAATATATTAAAATTTAATACACGTCGATTTAACACAAACAATCATCAAGTAATCGAATAACTGAAAACAAAGTTAAATATTACAGATATAACATATATAACATAACTTTGTACATCCATAACAGTAGGTCAAGACGACTTCTACATTTACAATTAAATTATGTTTAGTATAACTATAGACACGGGGATGGGTACAGAAACCACCAAGGGGATAATGGATATGGTAACAACTACCAAGGCGGCAGGGGACCGGGTAACTACCACCCACAACGATTCTCCAATTCCAGATCAACGTTGTTTATCGCCCTGGGTGAGCATTGGAAGCCCGACAAAGTCTTGCAATTAGTTAGCAGTCATTACTTCTTAACCCTTGAATCCCAACGCTTCTCCTTACATTCTTCCAAACGAACCAGCTCCTTTGTAAGAACTCTTATTAAAGAATTCCGACGATGAATTGAAAGTTTTATGCGACACCAAACGCTCTGCATGGGTCTATTTAACAAAGAAATATACGCCCCGTCTAGGCCTAGGCGGGGCGTATCACTTTACTACTTTACTGACATGCATTGAATGATATCAGATGAAGTAATATAAGCCAAAGTTCATGGAGAGAATTCCGACGAAGATTAATAGTTTTCTCGACACCAAATGCTTGGTAGGGGTCTATTTAACAAAGACATATACGACCCGTCTAGGCCCAGACGGGCCGTATCACTTACTTTACTGTCATGCATGCAGAGCACAAACTTCAAGACAGGTCGTCTAGGCCTAGACGTCCCGTCTTGAGTTGGTCGTCTTCAGCATCCGTCTACGGCTAGACGCCTCGTCTGATGTGACTGATTTGATGCTGTATGGGGCCAGGATTGTGGTTGGAAAAAAAAGCAAACCTAGACGACCCGTCGAGGTCTAAGACACGTCTAAGTGTATAGTATTACCGTTTTGCCCCTGATGTCGGCCTAGACGGACAGCGAAGCAGGGGTAAAATGGACTTATTTCTAGAACCAGATGGGGCGTCTAGGTCTAGACGAGGCGTCTATGCCCAAATAATTTTTTTTGTGTAATTAATATGATTTTGTTTACTTAATACACACTTTTTGGGTAAATAAAATCTTGTTAATTATACCAAAAAATTTCTAATTGTATACAAAATGTTTGTATTAATTACAAAAAAATCGTACTAAATATACAAAAAATTATATTAGATTTAGCAAAAAGCCTCATTCTTCCGATTCACCGTCGACCCAGTTAATACTCAGGTTTGAATTTGGTGCCGGATTCATTATCGACGTATACCATTCTAGACGGGGCGTGTACATGTCCATCCATTGTTCTGCAGCCGCGCTTCGGTAGGTCAACAACAAACCGTTTACTGTAGGCTCGGAAACTGGCCTTCCAGCTTAATATGTATGAAGTGGTTGTTGTTAACATGTACAAGCGTTATCGTTCGTGGTTCTCGATCCGTCGGAGGGTTGATTATCGGGAAAAACGTAGAAGAACCATCGATGCTTAAGAGGTGAACCACGATACCATTGTAACATCCGTCAAAAACCGATTTACCAAACCCGCTCCGTTTATTAACCGAACAATCAGTTAAAAATTCGTTGCGTATTTAATGCCCAAATTAATTTTAAACGATACATAATTAATAAGTATATTGGAATATATAATTTATATTTGAAAAAGTATTTAAAAATATGAAATAAAAATAAAAGGGCGTAGCCGGGTTTCGAACCCGGGTCAGCCAGAATCAAGCAAACGCCTTAACACTCATCCATCAAACCACTCCGCCACTTGTATTCTTTAGTAATACATCCAGACAATTAATTCAAATAATGAAAACATAAATCAAATCCATCAACTGACGCGCCAAATCCGTTGACGCAGGAAAATCCGACGATTTCGTCAAACGGCGTCGGTTATCAATGTCTTAACGTAAACATTAACTACTACATCGGTTATAACCGATGTCCAGTCCGCGACACAAGTTATAACCGCCAGAAAATCATTAACCGACGAATCAAGACGGAAATTGGACTAAATTCGTCAATGTTCTGCCCTATAAATACCCCCTCTAACCTCTGTTAGCTTTTTCGCTCACAATCACACTCTTTCCCGACATAATTTCACTCGCCGGAGAACTGCTGCAACTCGCCGGAAAACCGAGCCTTTCACCTCTGAGCCTTACTGAACACCCAGAGCTCATACCGAAGCCACCCACACTCACCTCAAGCTCGCTGAAGACCCTCTGCCGCAGGACACACGTCGCCGGAATAGCTTGCTGTCACCGGAGTTTGCCGGCGAAACAGAGGAGCCACTGTTCGGTATATCTAACACTTAATCTCTCGTTCTTTTTATTTATCGCACATGTAATTAATCACAACATCCTAAAGAAACTTGATTAAATCGTCGAACCAGCCGGACACCGATTCTGGTTAAGTCCAACGAAGAAGACGAAGTATCAGTTGTATATATGTTTAATTAAAATCAAGATATATCTCGGGTTAGACACACAGTCCAGCGGTGGACTGTGTGCAAATAAAACACGCTTACGTCCCGAGTTCGATTCTTGTCCCACGCACACGCGCCTTAATAAAAAATGTTCTTTTTTTAACTGAACCGGACCCACTGCTTATAGATGTTAAGTTTAATAAAAACCGGAATAATAACCAAGATAGACACACAGTCCAGTGGTGGACTGTGTGAACGTTTAAACCACATGTCACGAGTTCGAGTCCAGACTACCGCACCGGTCCGGACAATTATCAAACTTTTTATTTAAAGCAGAAACGAAATTATTTAGTTTGTATATAAGTATAATAAAAATCAGATTATTTAACAAGTTAGACACACAGTTCCAGCGGTGGACTGTGTGTTAACCCAAACCACAGGTCCCGTGTTCGAACCTGTGGAGAGCACCGAGCGAGTCATTTAAATCGCTTTTGAAATAAATGATTTTCGGTTTAATTCAATTATTATATAAATATAATTAAAAACAGAAATATTTCAGGTTAGACACGTAGCTCAGTTGTAGAGCTGTGTGCACGCGAACGGGAGGTCTCGGGTTCGAGCCTCACCCGGCGCACACAATTACACAGCCTGACTGGTCAACAAGTCAACGGTCAAAGGTCAACGGTCGCAAAAAGTCAACAATTTTTATTATTTTTATTTATTTATTTTATTTAAAAATCAATTAAAATACTTAAAAATAACATTTTTTAAGGTTAGAAAATAGCCTTAAACTCACAAAAATACATCCAACAATCCTACTAAAATTGATTAATAAAATCCGTTTACTTACCGAACCATTATGCCATTATCTAGGTTAGTTTCACTCGTGGTTAAAAACCAACTTCGTGCGCATTCAACATCATCAACCGAACGACCCAATGTGAGTGAATCTTACAACTCCCCTTTTTAATTACACGTTTTGGGTGTGTCATGTGTCACTAAAATTAACTCGTTTATTTAACTTGTGCCATACCATATTGTGATCTAAATTTAGATTGTATATATTGTTTGTAGTTATGTATTTCATATTGTCAAGTTATATGCAATTCATTCATTAGTCCCATCAGTTCCTCGTGGGAGACGAGTTGAGCAACGCGTGCCTCAAAACAAATCCATTATTGTTCGTGTGTGCATTATGTAATATTAAATGATTGGTGAATAAGTTTACATCTATCTTTACTCATGTGTGGTTGTGCACTTTATTTTATTTTATCAATTCAATAAACTTGTACAAATGTTTTTCATAGGATTCACTCGCCAACTTTTTGTTGATCCAAAAACCATTTTTACATATGATACAGGTGAACAGGATGAAGCAAGGAAAACATAGGAAATGCCTTAGAAGAAAACAATGAAGTCTAGAATGATGTTTAGGACATGATGTAATTATGATTGTATATTTCCCATTAAATTGTATTAATGAATATGAAACGTTATAATAAATGTCATGAGCTTGATGATAACCCAATCATGCCCCGATCACCTTTTCCGCTGCGGGTCGGGGTGTGACAGATTGGTATCAGAGCCATGACTATAGGGATATAGGATAGGTTATTAGACCCTTAGAGCCTATACTATAGTTGCCTAAATTTTAATTGTTTAGGTGGTTACATACAAACTTATGATGTTTTTTGTTTCATATTTGTTTATACTTACAGTCAAACATACATACTTACATACACATTCATCATACATATTTCAGTGTTCATATAATCAAATCATTTTCATACTTTGGTTATTCAAAGATTTTGTCGCAATTTTCAAATCCCATCAAAGTGAGTTCTCGACGGGCATGTAGTAACTGGAAGGGTACAAGTACCGGTAGTCGGAACGTCCTGTCTAGGTTGGCATTCGTATAACTCCAATATAACGACCAGTTTGCCTACCTGGGGACTAACGATGAGAGTACGAAGGACCTATTAGGCCAAAGCATGCCACACCAAACGTCGTTCGAACTAACCCCACTTTGAGGTGTCACCGTGTCCACACCTAGACACATTCCGAATATCATACGTTATATACACATTTCTCGATTTTCTCCGGGTTTTAGTGTACGTAACCAGGCTAACACATGCGAACCATATGAAAAACCCGGTATTCATGGGGCCCACATGATTACGAAGGTGAAGTATGGCGGCATGCAAGGCCCAATTACGAGCAAAGCCCAAGACATCCTATGGATGTAGTAGATTTATTTTTCTATATTTATTTTATGAATGTTCATTCCTAAATACGACCCATGATCCCAAAAACATCCAACTCATACTCATGATATGTATTCCTTGTAGATGTCTTCTAGCCTCGCCCGTAGGAAGATGAGAGCAGGAAAAGCCCGCGAGCGCATGGCTGCCCTAATCGCTCAACAAATGGCTGCCGTAATACCCAACATTGTAATCCAAGTCCAACAAGCACTTACCGCTAATCATGTCAACCAGGAAGATCAAACGTTATCAACCCTCCCCCAAATACCACTAAATGCACCTACAAGCATTTCAAATCCTGCGACCCTCCAAAATACGAAGGGACTGAAGGTGTCACCGCTCTCTCCATTGGTTTGAAGAAATGGATAACACTTTTCTAAATTGCGATTGCCCCGATGATCGCAAAGTGCGTTATGCTACCGGTCGTTTATATGGAATAGCACTTACTTGGTGGAATACAGAGAAGGCCAAACGAGGCGTTGACGATGCTAAGACTTTGACTTGGGAAGAGTTGAAGGAAATCATGACAAGACGGTTTTGCCCAAGGAGCGAAATCAAGAAATTAGAAGATGAGTTCTATTCGTTGAAGCAAAAGGAAGGCGACCACACCACATACAACAAAAGATTCTCGAGTTAAATCAAATGGTTCCCAACTTGTTCACTCCCCTCTACCGTTTGATCGAGCACTACATTCGAGGTCTTTCGTCAAAAATTCAAGACTCTGTAATAAGTACCACGCCTGCAACTTTGGAAGCAGCAATGGAGTTAGCTACAGAGCTCACCGAAAACCGAATCCGGAACAAAGACTTCAAGGAGGAGAAGAAGAAGGATAAGGCATCGACTGAAACTTCAAACTCCACCCAAACCGAATCCCCTTCTCAACCCACTTTTAAGAGAAAACAAGATGGGCAACTTTTCGCTATCGCACAACGTAATCAACCAATTTCACAAGCCATACCCATCCAAGCTATCCCAATCACTCAAGTAGCACCCAACTCAACTTACCCAAATAAGAAACCATACCTTGGACCTCATCCTCGATGTAACACCTGTTTTTATCACCATCCATCTACCTTACCTTGTCGACTATGTGCGAATTGTGGACGCTATGGTCATTTGAGCAAGGTTTGCCGCACCCCTCAAAACCAAATCTCACCCCCTCCTCAAAACATGATCCAAACCTATCAACAACCCCAATACCCCATGTTACCTTATGTTCGAGCTTGTTTCAATTGTGGCGACCCTACCCACTATAGAAACACGTGCCCTCGATTGGTTAACATCATAAAGCTCAAGCTCAATCAAACCCAGTTAACCAAGTAAATCAAGAAGACCCAATCATTAGGCCACCAGCAATAGGAAGAGTTTTCAACATCAACGCCAATCCTGTCGAAGATAATGACGCCCAAATCGAAAACACCCAACTAGTCCCCTTCACCGAAAATCAAGATTCAACTCCAATCGTTTAGTTTTATGTTTTTCTTTATGTTATCTCCAGCTTTGGTTGATTGTGTTTGTTTATGTTTTAGAATCACATAGAACCAATCATAACTTAAGGATAAAGCCAATGAAAATTTGACAAGAATATGGTGGATACGCCGCTGGTACTTCCTATATATAAGTATTCTTGTCAAAGGATCAGAGGCATTATCTGGCGGTTATGAGAAGTTCCATGTGGAATTTAGTATTGTCTTGATTGAAGTTTGTTTTGTACTTACTGATTTTGGCATTTATAGCATCTTATCATTTAAAGAAATTGGATTGTATTCCATTTCTACAATGACTAACCTCTCCATCACAACAAAAGAGAGAGGTATTGTCATCATTCAAACATGGATACATCAGAATTAAGACTCAAGTTTTGGTTGTTGTGTTTGTTGTAGAGTCACATAGAACTAATCATAACTTGCGGATAAAGTCAATGAAAATTTGATAAGAATATGGTGGATACGCCGCTGGTACTTCCTATATATAAGTATTCTTGTCAAAGGATCAGAGGCATTATCAGGCGGTTATGAGAGGTTCCATGTAGGATTTAGTATGTTTTGGTCAAAGTTTGTTCATCATACATTTCAGCGTGTTTCAATTTCATCATTTAAAGAAGTTGAGCTATGTCTCACTTCCATAATGACTAACCTCTCCATCACAACAAACGAGAGAGGTATTGTCATCATTCACACATGGATACTATCAGAATAAAGACTCAAGTTTTGGATGTTGTGTTTGTTGTAGAGTCACATAAAACTAATCATAACTTGCGGATAAAGTCAATGAAAATTTGACAAGAATATGGTGGATACGCCGCTGGTACTTCCTATATATAAGTATTCTTGTCAAAGGATCAGAGGCATTATCAGGCGGTTATGAGAGGTTCCATGTAGGATTTAGTATGTTTTGGTCAAAGTTTGTTCATCATACATTTCAGCGTATTTCAATTTCATCATTTAAAGAAGTTGAGCTATGTCTCACTTCCACAATGACTAACCTCTCCATCACAACAAATGAGAGAGGTATTGTCATCATTCAAACATGGATACTATCAGAATTAAGACTCAAGTTTGGTTGTTGTGTTTGTTGTAGAGTCACATAGAACTAATCTTAACTTGCGGATAAAGTCAATGAAAATTTGACGAGAATATGGTGGATACGCCGCTGGTACTTCCTATATATAAGTATTCTCGCCAAAGGATCAGAGCATTATCAGGCGGTTATGAGAAGTTCCATGTAGGATTTAGTATTATCTTGGTTGAAATTTGAGTTACATTCATATCATCTCGCCATTTAAAGAAATTGGATTGTGTTCTATTTCTACATAAATTAACCTCTCCATCATAACAAACGAGAGAGGAACTGTCACCATTCAAACATGTATGCTATCAGAATTTGGACTCAGTTATTGGTTGTTGTGTTTATTTATGTTCTAGAGTTACATCATAGAACCAATCATAACTTACTGATAAAACCAATGAAAATTTGACAAGAATATGGTGGATACGCCGCTGGTACTTCCTATATATAAGTATTCTTGTCAAAGGATCAGAGGCATTGTCAGGCGGTTATGAGAAGTTCTATGTAGGATTTAGTAATTTCTTGGTACATTGGTTGTGGCGTTTATTTATGTTCTAGAGTCACATCATAGAACCAATCATAACTTACTGATAAAACCAATGAAATTTTGACAAGAATATGGTGGATACGCCGCTGGTACTTCCTATATATAATTATTCTTGTCAAAGGATCAGAGGCATTGTTAGACGGTTATGAGAAGTTCCATGTAGGTTGTAGTATTAGAAGTTTTGCTTTAGGATATAACCATATCTTCCCAAACATATCAAAACTATTACGCATGATATCATATTTAGTGAATCAACTCTGCTTATCAATATTTTTACTGTAGGCAACAAAAAGCGATTCCTGTAACAGGGTACTTAACCCTTACAAGGGACGTTACTGCCTCAAACAAAAACTTAAACTCTTACTCTTTTTCTAAGCATGTAACTGTCAAACTAAACACCATCCTTTTTAGACAAATATGTCACTACTTAAATTTCGGGACGAAATTTCTAAAAAGTAGGGGATACTGTAACATCCGTCAAAAACCGGATTTACCAAACCCGCTCCGTTTATTAACCGAACAATCAGTTAAAAATTTCGTTGCGTATTTAATGCCCAAATTAATTTTAAACAATACATCATTAATAAGTATATTGGAATATATAATTTATATTTGAAAAAGTATTTAAAATAATGAAATAAAAATAAAAGGGCGTAGCCGGGTTTCGAACCCGGGTCAGCCAGAATCAAGCAAACGCCTTAACACTCATCCATCAAACCACTCCGCCACTTGTATTCTTTAGTAATACATCTAGAAAATTAATTCAAATAATGAAAACATAAATCAAATCCAGTCAACTACGCGCCCAAATCCGTTGACGCCGGAAAATCCGACGATTTCGTCAAACGGCGTCGGTTATCAATGTCTTAACGTAAACATTAACTACTACATCGGTTATAACCGATGTCCAGTCCGCGACACAAGTTATAACCGCCGGAAAATCATTAACCGACGAATCCAAGACGGAAATCGGACTAAATTCGTCAATGTTCTGCCCTATAAATACCCCCTCTAACCTCTGTTAGCTTTTTCGCTCACAATCACATCTTTCCCGACATAATTTCACTCGCCGGAGAACTGCTGCAACTCGCCGGAAAACCGAGCCTTTCACCTCTGAGCCTTACTGAACACCCAGAGCTCATACCGAAGCACCCACACTCACCTCAAGCTCGCTGAAGACCCTCTGCCGCAGGACACACGTCGCCGGAATAGCTTGCTGTCACCGGAGTTTCGCCGGCGAAACAGAGGAGCCACTGTTCGGTATATCTAACACTTAATCTCTCGTTCTTTTTATTTATCGCACATGTAATTAATCACAACACCCTAAAGAAACTTGATTAAATCGTCAAACCAGCCGGACACCGATTCTGGTTAAGTCCAACAAAGAAGACGAAGTATCAGTTGTATATATATGTTTAATTAAAATCAAGATATATCTCGGGTTAGACACACAGTCCAGCGGTGGACTGTGTGCAAATAAAACACGCTTACGTCCCGAGTTCGATTCTTGTCCCACGCACACTCGTCTTAATAAAAATGTTCTTTTTTTAACTGAACCGGACCCACTGCTTATAGATGTTAAGTTTAATAAAAACCGGAATAATAACCAAGATAGACACACAGTCCAGTGGTGGACTGTGTGAACGTTTAAACCACATGTCACGAGTTCGAGTCCAGACTACCGCACCGGTCCGGACAATTATCAAACTTTTTATTTAAAGCAGAAACGAAATTATTTGTTTGTATATAAGTATAATAAAAATCAGATTATTTAACAAGTTAGACACACAGTCCAGCGGTGGACTGTGTGTTAACCCAAACCACAGGTCCCGTGTTCGAGACCTGTGGAGAGCACCGAGCGAGTCATTTAAATCGTTTTTGAAATAAATGATTTTCGGTTTAATTCAATTAGTATATAAATATAATTAAAAACAGAAATATTTCAGGTTAGACACGTAGCTCGGTTGGTAGAGCTGCGTGCACGCGAACGGGAGGTCTCGGGTTCGAGCCTCACCCGGCACACACAATTACACAGCCTGACCGGTCAACAAGTCAACGGTCAACGGTCGCAAAAAGTCAACAATTTTTATTATTTTTATTTATTTATTTTATTTAAAAATCAATTAAAATACTTAAAAATAACTTTTTTAAGGTTAGAAAATAGCCTTAAACTCACAAAAATACATCCAACAATCCTACTAAAATTGATTAATAAAATCCGTTTACTTACCGAACCATTATGCCATTATCTAGGTTAGTTTCACTCGTGATTAAAAACCAACTTCGTGCGCATTCAACATCATCAACCGAACGCACCCAATGTGAGTGAATCTTACAACTCCCCTTTTTAATTACACGTTTTGGGGTGTGTCATGTGTCACTAAAATTAACTCGTTTATATAAACTTGTGCCATACCATATTGTGATCTAAATTTAGATTGTATATATTGTTTGTAGTTATGTATTTCATATTGTCAAGTTATATGCAATTCATTCATTAGGCCCATCAGTTTCTCGTGGGAGACGAGTTGAGCAACGCGTGCCTCAAAACAAATCCATTATTGTTCGTGTGTGCATTATGTAATATTAAATGATTGGTGAATAAGTTTACATCTATCTTTACTCATGTGTGGTTGTGCACTTTATTTTATTTTATCAATTCAATAAACTTGTACAAATGTTTTTCATAGGATTCACTCGTCAACTTTTTGTTGACCCAAAAACCATTTTTACACATGATACAGGTGAACAGGATGAAGCAAGGAAAACATAGGAAATGCCTTAGAAGAAAACAATGAAGTCTAGAATGATGTTTAGGACATGATGTAATTATGATTGTATATTTCCTATTAAATTATATTAATGAATATGAAACGTTATAATAAATGTCATGAGCTTGATGATAACCCAATCATGCCCCGATCACCTTTTCCGCTGCGGGTCGGGGTGTGACAACCATACCGTTGTGCAAATAAGAAGCCCTGCGTGGGGGAAGTCCATCCAATGAGTGGGGGGACAATGCTCCACTGAATCCCAGATTAGGCTCTGACGGTGCGTGTAAAAGTATCCTTCCTCCCATGCTTCAAATACTGGCGCCCAGATCGACGCGTTCTGATCCATCTCCTGTTGAAGGTCTTTTCGAATGTGGCTTCACGCACGTTCTCCCATACCCAAGCCCACAGCCACATACCGAAATCCAAAATGACCGTCTGGCCTCACATCTTGTATGCACGAGATGTACGGGTGAAACAAATAGGGAAGGAAAGGCTTAAACCTTTTGATAGCTGACACATACTCATCGCCCCCTATCAACGGAAAACCGTTATCGTCTCGAACCTCTCTTTGTTTAGAACTCGTTGAACGGCTTCGCCCCGCTACGGGTTTTTGCGACTTGATGACCGACTGTTGAGTGGCCTGCGATGGAACATACGAGCTATGGCGGGGGACATCGTATGTACTTGATTGGGAACCCTGCGACGGAACATACGAGCTATGGCGGGGGGCGTCGTCAAAATGGAAGTTGTGCTTGCTTTGTTGTTGGTCGTCCACGAGTTGAGTGTTGGACAACCGGTGGTTTCTTTGTGGATTTGGTTGGGGTCAACACCGCTTTAATCTTTCCGAGAAAGCTTTTTTTCTGGGCAGGGGAGCGTGACTCTAACTGTTGCCGAACAATGTTCAACTCTTCTACCAAGTCAACGTCATCAGATGTCAATTTACATGGCTGAAAGTTAAGCTTCCGCCAGAAGATGTCTACGTCTTCGAGTTGAATCGGACGCTGTACCACAGCTGTACCACATCTGACATCCACAAGATGAATGCAAGGTTGCAACACGTCTAGTTTCCTAAGTAGCTCTCCACTCAGCAAATCAAGCGCTGTGTGGGAAACTTTTCCACATAGGTGGTCAATAACGGGTTTTTGTGGTGGTTCATTATTTTTTCGATGCTTTCTTGAAAGTTTCGCCTTATTTCCCCGTATTGTGTTTTGACTATATCCTTGACACAACCTACTATACGGTCCAGCGAGCTCCTATCTTGCACATATCTCTTTAAATTCGCGTGTTGACTCTCAACTCTGTTGGTGGCACGCTGCCCGAAGTTGCGGATCTGATCTGTCCACGCAAAGACAAACATTTTCTTGTAGTCTTTCAACCAGTTGTCATACACGTAGCAAAGACCTCTACAAGGTATCAACAATTAGTTACATGTACATGGGTAGGTCATATTTTACTTAAACATAAACTTACTTGAACGCTTGCACGCCACAAGTCGCTTTTGCAAGTGGCCTAAGTTGTACTCGTATATTGGTATTGATGGAGACTCACACAATCTCCCCCATGATGACAAAAATTTTTGCCATTCTTCTTCTGTGAATGAGCTCTTGCAGTGCTTACAAATATTCTGTTGAATGTGATACCTACAGAGATATAGAGAGGCGTTTGGAAAAACTTTCGCACACGCGTTAATTAGGGCCAGGTCTCTATCATTACAATAACACGTGATTCCATACATTCGTCCAACATTGACCTGATCCTCTCAAGCACCCATACAAAGTTATCACTACGTTCCTTGCAGACAACGGCATGCGCGATACAAAACGAATAGTTGGTGGGGGTCATACCAACTATCTGGACAAATGGCATGTTGTATACGTTTGTCTTGTATGTGGAATCGATCAGCAAAACGTGCGGGAACGCACACCACATTTCACTCGAGTAGGGATGAACAAAGAAGATCTCTGTAACGACCTCTGTTTCGGGTTCCTCCTGTGTCTCGTAAATAAATTCGTTTGTACTAAGGATGTTTTCTAGCGACTGCATGGGAGTCTAACCGTATCTTTGCTCGGCCCTAATCTTCTGGACTGCGTTTTGAACGTCTTTCTGAACATGGAAATTGTCGGGGAACTGCTTCCTTATCGTTTGAAAAATTCTGCGCGGCTCCACGTTTTGTGTTGTCAACTACTCGATCATTCTGTATTCGTCAGGAGCAAACCTTCGCACAAACGCGTGGCCCGACAGGTCTTGACAAACTTCGTGGTTATGTTCAGTCCTTCCCCCTTTTATCCCCATGTTTCATACAGATGGTCCCGCATAACCAACAGGTAAAACGGGCAACCGGTTTTCTTGCTTCCAGCTTTTCTAACCGTTGCTGTAGTATGGTGCTCAACACCATGATCACATTCAAGCCATACCCTCCCGGTCCTTCCACCGATTTTCTTTGATCGTCGGGTCACAATAACGAAACCATCCACCTTTGCCATTTCCTGTGCCCAGTTTTTTTACCTTATCTAGAGAGTTGCAAACCTGTAAAGTCGATAGCGTTATGTTAGATTTTATGTTTACTGAACTTCACAACTTAAATAAATAAGTTTTGATACCGTCTCTGTGAGGTACGGATTGCCTGCGCATGGAGATGCCTCACCACCATATCCTCCATAATCAGGATAGACTTGTTGACCGTAGAAAGAATGTGTTGCATTGTAACTTTTGTAACAGTCTCCTCTGTATCCATCCGGACCGTGTTGTTGCACGTACGAGAATTCACAACCGTATCCATAATCCGAAAACCCATGTTGCGCAGGATAACATGGTGAATCAACTAGGTACGAGTCGTCCACATGGGTTTTTTCTTCAACGGAAGGAAACTCGTTCAAGTCTAGAAACGGTCTGTTTTGATCCTTGTACACTTGAATCCTCCTCTTGCATGTTAGAATTGGGAACATCGGTCTCCCCTACCAACGATACCACCATTAGTAAATAATTAAAACAACAACCAGTTTAACCTGATAACTGTTACCGTATTGGCTTCAGGCACCCATGTCTCGCCAGAATACGCCCCAAAGAAATAGTTGCCGTCCCAGTTTGATGACATTTCACCACCTTTGAATGATATCAGATGAAGTAATATAAGCCAAAGTTTATGACGGAGATAATTCCGACGATGAATCGTGCGATGAAGCCTAGTTTTCTGCGACAACAAAAGCTCTGAATGGGTCTATTAACAAAGAATATAGCCTTAGTACGAGGGGCGTATCATATAGTACTTTACTGACATGCATGCAGAACGTTAAAGTTTCAAGACGGGTCGTCTAGGCCTAGACGCCCCGTCTTGTTCTGGTCGTCTTCAAGGTCCGTATAGGGATAGACGCCCCGTCTGATGTGACTGATTTGACGTTGTACAAGGGGAGAAATTGGTCGAAGAAAAAAAACATAGACGACTCGTCTTAAGGGTGTCTAAATAGACAAGTGGGTGTGTGAATATGTAGATGTTAAAAATATAATCGGTATTAAATAAAATTGAAATGTCAATTAATACAAAACTATGGTACTCCCAAGCCATGTGATTGGTTACAACAGTCACACCCACCTCTGATTGGTCCGTGCTCATCACGCGCCATAAAACAACTTGCTAAAAAAGAAACAACTCGATAAAGAACACCTTCTTTGAAACTTCTCAATCAGCAGTGCATTCTGCATCATTACTTGTACGTTTCTCTCTCTAAAACTCCAAGATCCACACCTTTCTCTCTCTAGAGTCCACCAGCACTTATATACATCAGATCGGTTATCATCGGTTACAAGTTGTTTAAGCTCGATTTAGTGTTTGTTTCGAGGAATTTAGGGCTCAAAATGGCGCAAGCTGTTGAAGATTGGTACAAACAGATGCCGGTTATCACTCGATCGTATCTCACTGCAGCGATTGTTACGACGATCGGTTGTTCTCTTGAGGTATATTGCGTTAATTTCTGTTGTTTGTTGATTTTTTGGATTATAGATATGATTGCACGATGATTATTGATTTGTTAGGTGATTTAGGCTTACAGTGTTTGTTTATTTGTTTAATTTTATGTGGATTGTGAGATGAATGTTATTTTGTCAGATTAGGTAATCTGGTGATGTAAATGTTACAGAGATTGAAATTCTAGGGTTGTTTGGTTTTATAAAATAGTAAAAATAAATGTTGTTGTGGCTATTGTGCATTGAGATACAGGAATTTAGTTATATCAGGTTAAAGTGTTTGTTTATTTGTTTAGTTTTATGTGGATTATGAGATGGATGTTATTTTATCAGATGATTTGATTCTGTAAATGTTACAAAGGTTAAAATTCTAGGGTTATCTGATTTATTCTGTAGGAAAAATAAGTTTTCTGGTTAATATTGTGCATTGAGACGTACAGAAATATAAGTTTATTAGGTTTAAAGTATTTGTTTACTTTTTAATGAATGTTATTTTATCAGATTAGGTGTCTAGGTGATTTGATTCTTTAAATGTTACAAAGGTTAAAATTCTAAGGTTGTTCGATTTATTAAGTAGGAAAAGATAAGGTTTTCGGGTTGATAATGTGCATTGAACTACATAAATTCAGTTACATGGAAAGCTAGAGGGGATTTTTTCACAGATAAGACTACTTGTTTATTTTTAGATAAAAAGATTATGTGTATCTCCAGTGATTTCTTGGTGTTCAATGGCTTAAGAACTTAATTACACATATAAGTAACCGACATTAGGCTTATTCGATTTTTAGGATTATGTCATTATGATGATTTTATGTGTGGCATTTTAGATAAACATGAAAGCAAAGGCTTAAAGATAGTAGTATACCTCTTTAACTTTATTTGTGTAACTTTATGCAGATCATTTCTCCATATAACTTGTACTTGAATCCTAACCTCGTTGTTAAGCAATACCAAATCTGGCGACTGGTCACCAATTTTCTTTATTTCAGGAAGATGGGTAAATGCTCTTACACGTCCTCAACCGGTTTCGGTTCTTTTTTATTATTTTGTCATATAAAGAAGGATTCTAATTTGTGATCAACAATCACTTAAGCTCTGATTAGCTGGTTTTTATTAGTCACAACAATCACTTAGAATTGCACATATTAAGTCATGCCATGTGGGAAATCACTTGTGGATAAATATATATTTTTGAAAAGAGTAAAATGTCATCTTCGTTCCTGAGGTTTGGCCAATTTTGCAACTTTCGTCCAAAGGTTTGTTTCACGGCATCTGGATCCAAAAGATTTTAAATCTTGTCATTTTCATCCGGCTCATTAACTCCATTCATTTTTCTTTGTTAAGTCGGGGGGTATTTTGTTAACTTAAAGGGCAGTTGGTCTTTTTTACGTTATCACTTTAAGCTAACAAAAAAAGACGAAAATACCCCTGACTTAACAGAGAAAAATGAATGGAGTTAACGAGCTGGATGAAAATGGCAAGATTTAAAACCTTTTAGATCCAGATTCGGAAAAAGAAAACCTTTGCACGGAAGTCGCAAAACTGGTCAAACCTCAGGGACGAAAATGGCATTTTACTCTTTTCAAAAAGTAAAGGTGTTATATTTTCTAGGAATAAGAGATTATTAGCAAATGCATTTTCATCATCTTGCACTAACATAATAACTTGTATGTTTTACAGACTTAGACTTTTTGTTTCACATGTTCTTTCTGGCTCGATACTGCAAACTTCTAGAAGAAAACTCTTTCAGGGGAAGGACTGCAGATTTTTTTTTATGCTCTTATTCGGTTCTACTGTCTTGACCACTATTGTACTTGTTGGAGGAATGATACCTTACGTTTCAGAGTCTTTTGCTAAGATTATTTTTCTTAGCAATTCACTAACTTTTATGATGGTAAACTGTAAATTCTGTTCTACAGTTACTTAACTGTAACATTATAGAGTTGCTTTGTTTAAAATTCTATCTTTTTGATTATTTTTTTGCTTCTTAGGTTTACGTATGGAGCAAGCAAAATCCATATATTCATATGAGCTTCTTGGGCCTCTTTACCTTTACAGCTGCTTACTTACCATGGGTGAGTTCAAGATTCATACAATAATGGTCAGACATAGGGCTGCAAACGAACTGAACGAACAAGACCTTGTTCGTGTTCGTTTGTTAAGAAATATATGTGTTCATGAACTATTCATGAACACTTACCGAACGGGATTTTATTTTCGTGCTCGTTTGTGTTTGTTTGTTAATTTTAGGCAACAAACGAAAACGAACGTTGATGAACACAAATGAGCCTATGCAGTTAATGCGGTAAAATATGGGATATCGGTCAAGGACCGATATTTGAGATATAGGTTATCTCGGGGAGATATCGGTGGATATCGGTAATTTTAATATAATGCAGAATTTACATATATAGCAATTTAACACTAATAATTCAGTGATGTATCGGTTATATCGGTCAAATATAGGTCAATATTGCCGAAAATATCGGTACGGTGTTTGACACCAATATTTTACTAGGGTACCGATAAATCCCCGATATTAACTTCATAGAAATGAGCACAAACGAATGTTCATGAACACAAATGGAAACAAACAAACAAACAAGCGTTCATGAACAGAATATATAATACAATGACACTTAATAAATGTTTTATTTGTCGGAATTTTTAAGTATTTAAATAAATTATAAAAAACGAAACACGGTAATGAACAACATAAATGGACAAACGCGGCCTCTGTTTATGTTCATGCATTTAACTAAACGAACAAAAAATTTGTTCGTGTTCGTTTGTTTAATAAATGAACGAACTCAAACAAACTGTTCGCCGAACGTTTGGTTCGTTTGCAGCCCTTATTGGTATTGATTATAATTAATAAGAAGCTTTTGCACCTATAACAAAGGTGTTCATCTTGGATCTTCATTTTTCTAAAACCTAAAGGCTGTGTAAAATACATTTTAGTTTAAAGATTGTTATCTTCTTATTCACCTGCAGGTCTTATTGGGATTCTCTGTTCTTGTTGGTGCTAGTGCTTGGGTGGATCTACTTGTAAGTCCCCAATATTTGTTGTTATATGCATAGTTGTCAATAGTGGTCACTATGGTCGCTATAGCAAATAGTGTAGCTTATAGGTTGAAGGTCGCTACAGGGTATGTAGCCATAAATAGCGGGATTTCAGGTAAATTTTTTTAAATATAAATAGCAATTAAATATAGCTATAAAATAGCTAGATTTTAGGTTTTTGTTAAATATACATGTAAAATAGTTTATATATGAGGGTATTTTGATATTACACATATTAAATGAAATTTTACCACTTTTTTTCTAGTGTATCGTTATTCACTATGTAGCGTATAGGTACTTGATCGCTGTTCGCCATTAACAGCTGTGGTTATATGTTTCATTTGTTAATAGATGAATATAAAAATTGCAACTTTTTCATCAAAGATGTAATTTCAAGAAAATGCTTTGATTATTTGTAAAACATGTGAAGTACCCTCCAATAGAGTAATAATCATGTGGGCCCATATAAACATAATCATGATTGTAATTTCAAAACTTCCCAAGAATACAATATAATCAATTTGTTGAAAAATACAGGGAATGATAGTAGGTCATGCCTACTATTTCCTTGAAGATGTGTATCCGAAGATGACTGGACGACGACCCCTGAGAACACCGTTATTTATCAAAACACTGTTTGCTGATGAAACTGTGGTAGTAGCACGTCCAGCAGAAGTGAGATTTGCAGCCCCACCTGTCGAAGAAATCAGAAGATGATCAGATCAATGGAAGTTATAAGCGAGTTTCATGTAGAAATCTTTTTTCTAGATGTGGAAGGGTATCAAGTGATATAATTTGATGATTTGTAAAGAAATTCTGGGAAATTAGTATGATATATGGGTGATATGATTCTTTATCACCAGCTTCTTGTCCATAAATGTTCCAATTTTGTCACTGTAGAATACAATTCCATGGACTGAGACCGACCCGATTATAGTATATGGTCTGGTCTTCAGGTTTCAATTTTTAAGATTTTCTGTTTTCAGGGAGTTTAGGTCAAAACCGAGAAGAACCTCGCCCGACCTATACTGGTTTATAAAAGCCGACTTTGATGTAGCTTGACGAAAAGCCAGCAAATTACAAAGCATCACACCATATGACATCTCAAATTTTCTCCCAACAAAAATGCCTCAAAAGCAAGATCTATAAACCCAACAAAGGTGTTCAGTCTGGCCCAACCCGCCTGGCCAAGCCCAGGAAGACCAAAACCGAGTCACTCTATAATGGTCCAGTCTTTCGCCCAAACCGGTTTGGTTCATAATCTGGCTCCGGTTTTTTCATCATGGATTCAAATAGAGGTGCACAAACCGGGTATTTTTAATAACCGGTTTCGGTTATGGAACCAGTTTCGGTTTCGCATTTGAAGGATTGCTACCGGTTATTGCTATAACCTGTTCAGTTCCGGTATTTGACCAAAAAACTATACCCTATGTGTTCGGTTCTGGGTAGGGTTTGGTTCCGGTTCTTAGGAAACCGGTTATTAAAATACCCTATTTTCGGGTTTTTATACCTTATTTCCGAGTTTTTTTAGTTCTATATTTTCATATTTTTTTAAACTTTACTGCGTTTTATTACCCTATTTTCTCGTATTTTTGTTTATTATTACTAAAAACGCCTTGTATAATGTAAGAAAATTAAAATAAATGCAGTAACATAGATTCAAAAGAAAGATGTCAGAATCATGTATCGGGTATAGCCGGGTATCATCGGTTCCGGTTCCGTTTCTTGTTCGGTTTCAGGTATTAATCGGGTATGATCGGTTCCAGTTTCGGTTCCGTATTGAGATCAAAATGCATACTCTATCTATACCCTACGGGCAGGGTCGGTTCCGGTTTTTTTACTGGATCCGGTTTCGGTGACGGTTTTTTTGTGCACCTCTAGATTCAAACTGGTTTGGTTTACCAATGGATTTTAGTTTTAAAGTCCAAATCTATCCTAATCAGTTTGGGTCGGGTTCTTAAACAAGTTTGGACCCAAAACCTATTTCTAAACCGGGTTCAAAAACCAGTTGACTGAAACCAGTTCGGTTTATGATTCGATTTTAGGTTTGAAATCTTAAATTGTTCCCAAATTGTCAAAGGGTCATGGCTCAAACCGGGTTTTTTTTTCTTTTTGTAAAGGGTCGGTCTATGAACTGCTTTGGCAGGTCCAAACCGTTTTTTCTACACCTCTAGATCTTGGGTTCAAATTTGGTATGGTTCTCTTGGGCCGGCCTGATTTCTACCTAACGCACACCCCTAATTTTGACTGGGTGATGTAGCAAGTATAAATGTATAAGTATCAATTATTCTATTTATTAAGTAAAAAACAATTCAACTACTTTTAGAGGCCTTAAAACACTTTCATATTTATAAAACTACCCAAAAAGTGATTTAAAGTGACACTTATTTATAAAACTACCCAAAAAATGATATTTAAAGTGACACTTAACGACCTACACTCTCGATAGATGAATTATGATGGTGTTATGGTTATTCTTTGGGACCGAAGTTATATTTAACATTTGGTATTGAGACAATTATTCATGTTTTGAACTGTGGGTTGTATCTTTATGTATATATGTTTGGAATGCATAATTTTAGTTGTGGCATTTCCTATAACTTTAATTCATCCTTGTTATAGTTTTACTAGTTTCTGATTAGTTTACCTAATGGGCAAAATTGAGGTTCGCGTCCAAATTAGTCATTAAAAGTAATCCAAACAAATCCAGGAAACACGGCCGGGTTGACCCACTGCAATCGTGTTTTCTTTCCTCTAAGAATCAATCACTAGGGTTAACTGAAGGTGTTTATCAAAATCAGCTAGTATTAGATTCAAAACAACACTCAAACAAAAACATAAATCCAAAATTTGTAAAATGTGTATCTTATATTCTTGCAGCAACATTTACATTTAGAGAAGATAATGTTCAAAATTTAACCAACTATACACATTGAAAACGAAGAGTATAACAAAAAACTTACGAGAGACGAATGGCAACGAGAACGAAGTTACGAAGTGTTGCCCAGAATGATCTTTGATCTCTAGATCACATATGATAAAACTAAACTAAACTAAACTTTCATAAATTTGAATCGTAAACTTACAAATGATCGTATGTGTGTATGAATACAAACTTGAATGAACAATTTTTGAACTATTACAAATGAAAATCCTAAGCCCTATTTATAGATTTCTAGAGTCACGAGTGTAGAGATGTGTCTCTTCGTGAATAGGCATTCCTTTGAATGGATGGTTGTGATCATACTTGAAGAGATGTGTCCCTTTCTTCTTGATCTTGACCGTATAATCGAATAGGTGTGTTTTTGATCAAGAGTCGCGTCTCCTGGTGGTGCCCCTTGAAGCCGCCGATCATGGAGATGTGTCTCCATGGATTCGCACCCCTTGAGGGTGGTGGTTTCTATTTTCTTTTTAGTCACAAATGGCCCCTTAACTTTGTAACCGCCATACTTCTCTTTAATTACCATATAACCCTTGTACTAGGATGTGAAGAGATTAGAGATTTCATTCACCCCCCTAATCATGAACATCCTTAACTTGTTGCAGATCTTGAACTCCGAGCAGTTCTCGCATTGTAGCAAACTTGACCCTTGCTAGTGCCTTTGTTAGTATGTCTGCCCGTTGTAGTTCTCTGCTTATATGTTCTATATTGATGTCCTCATTCTCCACGCATTCCCTTATGAAATGATAGCGTGTATCAATGTGCTTGCTTCTTCCATGAAAGACTGGATTCCTCATGAGTGCTATTGCTGATACATTATCCACCCTGAGTGTTATCTTCTCTTCCTTCCAGCCCGTAATGTCACTTAATAATCTTTTAAGCCATAGTGCTTGGCATGCTGCTGCAGTGGCTGCCAAGAACTCTGATTCACATGATGAGAGTGCCACTGTTTGTTGCTTCTGCGTACACCAAGTTATAGATGATTCTCCAAAGTAGAATACCAGACCAGTTGTTCCTTTTCCTTGGTCTGTGTTAACTCCATAACTGCTATCGCTATAACCTGTGATCTTACATCCTCCTTGCTTCTTGTAGATGATTCCATGCTCTTTAGTTCCTTTGATATAACGTAGTACTTGCTTCACTGCTTTCAAGTGGTGCTCCTTTAGTTCTTGCATGAATCTACTAAGCAGACTGACTGGGTAACATAGGTCTGGCCTTGTATGCAGTAGGTACCTGAGAGAACCTATCAGGCTTCTGTAATGCGTTGCATCTACCAGATCTCCTTCTTCAGTCTTTGTTAATTGTGTTCCTGGATTCATAGGAATCTTCGTATCGTTGCAGGTTAACATATCAGCATCTTTGAGTATCTTGTTAATATAGCCTGTCTGCTTGATGGCTATCTCACCCCCTGCTTGAATAACTTCTATTCCCAGATAGTATGCTAGCAATCCTAGATCGCTCATTTCAAACTTGTTTTCCATCTGAGACTTGAAAACATCTATCTCCTTTCTTGATGTTCTAGTGACTATCAAATCATCAACGTAGACTCTGATTATCAGTGTAGAAGTCTTACTTGTCCTTGTATAGATTGCATGTTCTAAAGTGCACTTCTTGAAGTTAAGTGACTTTAGGGTTTGATCTAACTTCGTATTCCACGCACGTGGTGCTTGTCTCAATCCATACAGAGCTTTTGATAGTTTGTAAACCTTTCCTTCATCTCCTGACTTTATGAATCCTTTTGGTTGTGAGACATAGACCTCTTCCTTGAGATCTCCGTGTAAGAATGCAGATTTCACGTCTAAGTGATGTACCTCCCAACCTTGATGTGCTACTAAAGCTAATATTAGTCGAACTGTTTCTATACGTGCTAATGGTGCAAAGACTTCATCAAAGTCTATCATGTGTTGCTGAACGTATCCTTTTGCTACCAGTCTGGCTTTATGTTTAGTGACCTTTCCATTTGCATCTTTCTTTTTCTTGAATACCCATTATAATCCTATTATCTTGTGATCTCTTGGCAACTCTGTCAATCTCCAAGTGTTATTCTTGTTTATCGAATCTAACTCAGACTTCATTGCTTCAACCCATTTGCTGTCACTAGATGCTTCCTTGTAATTCCTTGGTTCTTCTTCAGCAAGTAGTAATTCGTGTGGATCTACTTGAATTTCTTCTGTCTCGTCATACAATTCTTCAAGAATTCTCAGTTTTACGAGTATCGCTGATACTCTCTGTTGTACTTTCTGATGTAGATGGACCTCCAATTGACAAGCTGCTTGAACTTCCCGATGAGTTTTGATTGTTTGAATGTGCTGGTGGTGTCATGTAGGAGTCTGGATCCTCTGACTGATCTATTCCTGAATCTTCATGATGTGGACCACTGTTTCCTGGACTACTTGGTGCATCTTCCTCTAACTCTGGAGGGTTGTCATCGTCTTGAATGACAAAGTTTGTCCATTCTGGATTTCTTGAATCTATCGTATCCATATAGCTATTCCAGTTCCATGGTTGACCTTCCATGAACTTTACATCTCTGCTGACACAAATCTTGTTCTTTGCTGGATCGTATAATCTGAATGCCTTTGATCCTTCTTCAAATCCAAGATAAACCATAGGTGCACTTTATCATCCAACTTCTTTTTTGTTGAAGTGGCAAAACCTTAGCGTATGCTGTGCAACCAAAAACCTTTAGGTGTTCCAGATTCGGCTTTTTTCCTTTCAATGCTTCATATGGTGTCTTGTTCACCAAGGCTTTCGTTGGAACCCTGTTTAGTACGTATATTGCTTGTCGTATAGCTTCACCCAAAAATTCTGTGGCATATTCATTGCCTTTAACATACTTCGAGTAGTTGACAACATCGTCATGTTCCTTCTTTCTACTATCCATTTTGCTGTGGGGAATACGGCGCTGTAAGCTGTCTTGCTATGCCGTTGTCTTTGCAATACTTGTTGAATTCAGCCGACGTGAATTCTCCTCCTCTATCTGTCCTTAGCATCTTTATCTTGGTTCGTGTTTCCGTCTCCACCATTTCTTTGAACTGCTTGAAAGTTTCGTGTAACATTTGTATAAATCGGGTCTCCAAAACCCCTCCGTTTTGTAATCAAATATCAAGTTACGAAATTTCATTAAGTATTTATGAGTATTTTGAGTTTAAACGTTACATAATTAATATATAAGCTAAACTATAAAAGTTATATTTGATAAAAAGTTAAAATAAAATAAATAAAAAATGTTTGGAGCTGACCGGACTCGAACCCGGGTCAACTGCTCCAATGACTTATCTTTCCGTCTCCAAACCACTCCGCCACCAATTGTTTTCTGTTAGTATTATGAAAACAATTGAATTTATACGCAAACTCGGATGAACGGTTACTGGTATTTGAATAACGGAAATCGGTAAGCCAAATCGCCAAATCAGTTTTCGTTCGTTTAATTAACTTATAACCGACGCATATCGGTTTCTAATTAAAGTTTAGATTTAATGAACTTCAAGTGTTGAGTTTTGAAAACCGAAAGACATTCAAGTTTCAAATAATTCCGTCTCCAATCATTTATACGATTCAGAACTGTCTCAAATACACTCAAATCCATTTTCGTCGCGTTTTCAAGTCATTTGAGCACAAGAAAACTGTCGCCGGAATTTTCTGCAATTCTCGCCGGAAAACCGTATTCAACATAAACCAGTAAGAATTTCTTCTCTTGCTGTTTCAATCTATTGCTGGGACACTACTAACATTATTCCGTCACTCAAAGTCAGTCACAGAAGATTTTGCTGGATTTCTGGTTTCGCCGGAGAAATTCTGGAATTTGCCGGAACCACGCTAGCTGACGGTAAACACATTCAATCGTGCTAATAACCCATGTACTCTGGTTCAATTTCAAATCTAACTCTTAAATTCTATTGATTAACCCTCTCAGCCGAAGTTTCAAAAACGGAGTTGCCTGTTCTCGCCGGACTTCCTGAAGAAGACGACCTGTCCGGTATTCCTTTCCCCCAAACTGTTCGGTTTGTCATTCAAACTAGTAATCATGTTATTTAAGTAGTAGAACCCTGAACCAGTGATCTGTGTAAAACCGGGAATTATAGTGAAGAAGACGAGCATAACAACGGGTTAAGAATAAATAAAATTCGGATAGTTAACGGGTTAGACACACAGTCCAGCGGTGGACTGTGTGCAAAGTTTATATACGAGTCCCGAGTTCGATCCTTGCTTCACACACGCTGCGTAATAACATTCCTTTTTATTCATAAAACTAACCGGGTTAGATTGAGTAGTTGTTAAGTATAATATAATTCAAGAATATACCCGGGTTAGACACACAGTCCAGCGGTGGAATGTGTGCAACACAAACTGCACGTCACGCGATCGAGTCTCGACACCAACACCGGTTCAATGAGAATAAAACGTTTTGTAAAATAAAGGAATTTTCGGTAAATTCGAATAAGTGTATTAATATAATTAAAACTAGATTTCTAACGGGTTAGTCACGTAGCTCAGTTGGTAGAGCTACGTGCGCGTGAACGGAAGGTCACAGGTTCGAATCCCGCTCGGCGCAAGAATTACCGCTGACCGAACCGGTCAACGGTCAACGGTCAAACAGTAAAAAAATATTATTTTTTTTTAAATAATTATTTGTTTTATTTAAATTAAAAATCAATTAAAAATACTTAAAAATAACATTTTTAAGGATGGAAAATAGCCATAAACTCACAAAAATATATCCAAAAATTCCATTAGAAATCTTTAATAAAATCCATCCATTTAATATATTTTTCCTATTATTATTTAGGTCAGTGATTCCTCGTTAACTCGTTTCATCTAAATCGTGCGCATCTCACCAATTCAAATCCAACGCACCCAATGTGAGTGAACCCTTCAAATTCCCCGTTTTAATCACATTTTTGGGGTGTATCATGTGTCTTATTCATTTACTTATTATAACTAAGTTATTGTGCAAATATCATATCATGACATGTGTGTTAGTTTGTTGCTGTTCAGTAGTTAGAATTGTTTGCAAGTTATTATTTCAGTACATGCAATTGCTGAGGCCGTAGCTCCCCATCCCTCGAGGTTGAGTTTGATCCCCATTTTATTTTGCGGTTGATCAGGGCGTGCCCGCACGATCGGCTCCGTTTGATTGAGCCTTGATCGGTTATTTACATTTCAAGTTCATGCAATACGCTCGGCTCCGTTTGATTGAGCCTTGAGTGCACAGTTCAATTTACATTTCAAGTTCATGCAATACGCTCGGCTCCGTTTGATTGAGCCTTGAGCACACAGTTCAATTTACATTTCCAGTTCATGCAATACGATCGGCTCCGTTTGATTGAGCCTTGATCTCACAGTTCATTTATGTTAATTATCATATGATGTTGGTATGATCATGTATGTTATCAATTGTTAATGTATGTTATAATTGTAACCGATGTTGCCATTGCTTGATTTCATACATATGCTCTTTTATGATTATGCACAATATTTTATTGATAAACTAACCAGAAAATCATTATTAAATGTTTATCTATAAGGTTCACTCGCCAACTTATGTTGACCCAAAAAACTCCCATTTTTACACATGATACAGGTGAACCAGCAGCAGCTAGGAACACGTAGGGCCTGGATTAGAAGAAATAAAACGATTTAGTGTTTGGATTATTATGTTTGGTTATTTTCTTTGTAATGAATGAACATGTTTGAAGGTTTGAGAAATGTAACTTTGACTTCATTTAATTATGAAACATAATAGTAAATGTCATGTGCTTTGGTGATAACCCAATTATGCCCCGACTCTTATTTCCGCTGCGGGTCGGGGTGTGTCAGATTGGTATCAGAGCCATGACTATAGGGATATAGGATAGGTTATTAGACCCTTAGAGCCTATACTATAGTCGATTAGAAACTTATAGGAATTTTGTGTGTTATATGCCAAATTTCATGATGTTTATATGTTTATGTTAAAATGTTACATTTGATATTGTTCAAGCATGTTCATAAGTATGTATTATCAAATAATGCTCATCATGAAATCGTATGATCATAACATATCACATCCATGCAAGCACACACCACATCATGATTGATTTTACAAACGATTTTCGTGTTTTCAAATCTCATCAAAGTGAGTTCTCATGACGGGCATGTAGTAACTGGAAGGGAAACTAGTACCGGTAGTCGGAACGTCCTGTCTAGGCTGGCATTCGTATAAATCCAAAATAAAGGACCAGTTTGCTACCTGGGGACCAACGATGAGAGTACGAAATACCTATTAGGCCAAAGCATTGCTATACCAAACGTCGTGAGAGCTAATCCCACTTTGAGTTGTCATTGTGTCTACACCTGGACACGTTCCGACCAAACATCTCATGAACATATTTTGTGGTTAGCATTCGGGGGATGCGAGTGTTAAATTGCCAATACTAATGTGAATCCTACCAAACCAATAGCCATGGGGGCCCACATGACTATATAGGTGAAGGTATGGGGGACATTTGAGGCCCAACATGAGCGAACCCAAGACATCCTTCGGATGTAGTTGCATTATTGATATTTTATGTTATTTTCATTTTTTTTAAAGACACATGACACCTAAAATATACCATAAACTCACAATCTTCTCATTTTATGATCCTGTAGATGTCGTATAGATCGCATCGAAGGAGTAGGAAATCGGAAAAGTCTCAGGAACGATTGGCCACTCATATCGCCAACCAAATGGCCACGATATTACCTGACATCGTAGTACAAGTACAACAAGCTCTTGCTGCAAATCCTACTAACCCTCCTCAACAACAGGACCAGATCATCAACGACCCTCCTACCGGCAAATGCACCTACAAACATTTTAAGTCTTGCGATCCCCCAAAATTCGAAGGGACTGAGGGAGTCACTGCTCTCCAGCGTTGGTTCGAGGAGATGGAAAACGTTTTCTTAAACTGCGATTGTCCTGAGGATCGCAAAGTTCGTTATGCCACCGGGAGACTACTTGGGGTAGCTCTCACTTGGTGGAATACTGAGAAGGGAAAGAGGGGAATGGAAGATGCGATGTCCTTAACTTGGGAGGAGTTAAGGGAAATCATGACTAGGCGATTCTGTCCTAGGAGTGAAATTAAGAAATTGGAAGATGAATTTCATGCCCTGAAACAAAAAGATGGTGATCACTCTACTTACAACAAACGGTTCTTGGAGTTGAACCAGATGGTACCAAACTTATTCACTCCAACCTACCGTCTGATCGAACATTACATTCGAGGACTTCCCTCGAAAATTCAGGATTCGGTCCTCAGCGTTTCACCAGTAACACTCGAAGCTGCCATGGTGTTGGCAACAGAACTGACCGAAAACCGAATTCGCAATGGGAAGTTCAAGGAGGAAAAGAAGAAAACCCCTGCTGAGGGACAAACCTCAAACCACCACACTCCTTCCTCCAAATTTGCTAACAAGAGGAAGCGTAACAACAGGAACTTTGCAGTCACCCACACCAACACCCCTGTTCCTGCTGCACCCATCACTCAAGCCACTCCTCCACCCGCGCCATACAAAAGACCATACACAGGACCACTACCAAAATGTAACCGTTGTCAGTATCACCACTTCCCTGACTATCCTTGCCAGTACTGTACCAGCTGCGGTCGCGCTGGACACCTTGTACAACAATGCCGCGCATCTCAACGAACAAATCGCCACCAACCTATAACCCAAACCCACCAACAATTTATGGGTCAAGCCCAACAACAACAACCATTTCCACCCACTCAACATTTAGCCCAAACATACTATCAACCCAACTACCCTATGGGCCAACCAATGCGGGCATGTTTCAATTGTGGAGATCCAAGTCATTTCAGGAACTCATGTCCAAGGCTGGTCAATATTATTCATGCTCAGGCCCAAGCCAACCCTGTGAACCAAGCAAACCAAGCTCCTCCACCTGCTAGAGGAAGGGCTTTCAATATTAACGCAAACCAGGCCAGAGCTGACGGCAATGTGGTCAACGGTACGTTTCTTATAAATGGTAGATATGCCTCTATGTTTTTTGATACTGGTGCGGATAGAAGTTTCGTGTCATTAGAGTTTGAACCTATCTTAAGTAAAAATCGAGATAAGCTCGTGGAATCCATAACAGTGGAAGTTGCAGATGGAAAACCAGTTTCGTTAGATTCTATTCTACGCAACTGTACGCTCACCCTAAACGATCACGATTTCTCAGTCGATCTTATTCCTATGAAGCTGGGAAGTTTCGACATCATAGTCGGAATGGATTGGCTTAGTCAGCATAATGCGGAAGTTGTATGTCGTGAGAAATTTATTCGTATTCCTCTTTCAAACGGTCAGACTCTTCGAATTATTGGAGAAACCTCGGCGAAAGGACTCAACTTAATGTCTTGCCTTCAAGCTCAGAAATACCTTCGCAAGAATTATGTCGCGTTTTTAGCCCATATCATCAAGAAGGGGACCGCAGAAAAGAAACTTGAAGATATTCCTGTTGTAAAAGATTTTCCACAAGTTTTTCCTGACGACATTTCAGGACTTCCTCCAATCAGAGATGTCGAGTTTCGTATCGATCTTATACCTGGTGCTACACCAGTGGCAAAATCTCCATATAGGTTAGCCCCCTCTGAAATGCAAGAGCTAGCCAGTCAATTGCAAGAGTTGACTGACAAGGGATTTATACCCCCAGCTCATCGCCTTGGGGTGCACCTGTACTTTTCGTAAAGAAGAAGGATGGATCTTTTCGCATGTGCATCGATTACAGAGAGCTCAACAAGTTAACTATCAAAAATCGATATCCTTTACCTCGTATAGATGACCTTCTTGACCAGCTACAAGGTGCCAGTTGCTTTTTCGAAAATCGACCTTTCGATCGGGCTATCATCAGCTTAGGGTGCATGAAGAAGACGTCCCTAAAAACTGCTTTTCGAACTCGTTATGGTCACTATGAATTCATGGTTATGCCGTTTGGATTAACCAACGCACCAGCTGTTTTCATGGACCTAATGAATAGAGTCTGCAAACCTTACCTTGATCGATTTGTTATTGTGTTCATTGACGATATTCTTATCTATTCAAAATCTAAAGCTGATCATGAGCGTCATCTGCGACTTGTTCTTGCACTTCTAGAAAAGGAACAGCTTTATGCCAAGTTCTCTAAATGTGAATTCTGGTTAAAAGAGGTGCAATTTCTTGGGCATGTAGTCAATGACAAAGGAATACATGTGGACCCATCAAAGATCAAAGCAGTTCAAGAATGGCAAGCTCCACGTACGCCAACTGAAGTAAGGTCTTTTCTTGGACTTGCTGGTTACTATCGTCGATTCATTTCAAACTTCTCTCGCATTGCGGTGCCACTCACGGCTTTAAACCCATAAAGGGAAACCATTTGTATGGGGGCCCAAGCAAGAAGAAGCTTTTCAAACCCTCAAGCAAAGACTTTGTGATGCACCAATCCTCACTCTTCCTGAAGGTTGTGATGATTTTGTAGTCTATTGCGACGCGTCAGGGCAAGGATTGGGATGCGTTCTCATGCAAAGAGGAAAAGTCATAGCTTATGCCTCAAGGCAACTCAAGACTCACGAAAAGAACTACACCACTCATGACCTTGAACTTGGAGCCGTTGTATTCGCTCTTAAGATATGGAGACATTATCTTTATGGCACGAAGTGTGAAATATACACTGACCATAAGAGTCTTCAACACATCTTCAATCAGAAAGATGTTAAATATGAGGCAACGGAGATGGGTCGAACTTCTAAATGATTACGACTGTGAAATCAAATACCACCCTGGTAAAGCAAATGTGGTGGCTGATGCACTTAGTCGAAAGGGGTATGCGAACTCCATTCATATTCTATGTTCGCAAATTATAACCAATATTAAGGATCAAATTCGAGAAGCTCAACACGTTTCAATAACAGAGGAAGATGTACAAAAGGAGATGTCCTGTGGAGCCGAGCTAAAGCTGGAAACTAAATCTGATGGTATTTTGTATTACCTAGATCGTATATGGATTCCTAACCATATCAATCTTCGTGAAACACTCATGCATGAAGCCCATAAGTCGCGATATTCTATACACCCAGGAGCCGATAAGATGTATCAAGACCTACGGTACACCTATTGGTGGCCTGGAATGAAGAAAGATATTGCCGTTTTTGTCTCCAAGTGTCTCACTTGTTCTAAAGTAAAGGCTGAACACCAAAGACCCTCAGGACTTCTGGTCCAACCAGAAATACCTGTCTGGAAGTGGGAAAATATAACCATGGATTTCATTACCGGGTTACCTCGCACTTCTAGTGGGTTATGACACTATATGGGTGATTATAGACCGACTCACAAAATCAGCTCACTTTATTCCTATTCGAGAAGATTTTAAGAACGAAAAGCTTGCTCGTATTTATATCAGCGAAATCGTCAGCCGTCATGGAGTTCCATTAAGTATTATTTCTGATCGTGATGGTCGTTTCACCTCACGGACATGGCAGGCAGTACAATCCGCAATGGGCACTCGACTAGATCTCAGTACCGCCTATCATCCCCAAACTGATGGACAGTCTGAGCGCACCATTCAAACCCTTGAGGATATGCTTAGAGCATGTGTCATAGACTTCAAGGGAAATTGGGACGCCCACCTACCGTTAGTCGAATTTTCGTACAACAACAGTTATCATTCTAGTATCGGCATGGCACCTTTTGAAGCTTTATATGGTCGAAAGTGTCGATCTCCTGTTTGTTGGCACGAAATTGGGGAAGCTCAAATTACTGGTCCGGAATTGATCCAAGAAACAACAGATAAAATTCATCAAATCAGAAACAATCTTCTAGCGGCTCAAAGTCGTCAAAAGAGTTACGCAGATAAACGACGGAAGCCCTTGGAGTTTAGCGTTGGTGATCATGTGCTTTTAAAAGTGTCACCATGGAAGGGAGTAGTTCGTTTTGGGCAAAAGGGAAAGCTAGCACCACGTTACGTAGGACCTTTCAAAATACTCGAAAGAGTAGGTCCTTGTAGCTTACAAGCTTGACCTACCGGAAGAACTCGACAGAATTCATCCCACTTTCCACGTGTCGAACTTGAAGAAGTGCCTCGCTGATGAGAATCTTCATATTCCACTAGAGGATATTCAGATTGATGAATCCATGCATTTTATTGAAGGCCAGTAGAGATTATGGACTATGGAGAAAAGCGTCTACGTCGAAGTCGCATTCCTATTGTTAGGGTACGCTGGAGTCGAAACGGGGACCAGAGTTTACTTGGGAACGTGAAGACTCAATGCGTGAAAAATACCCTCATCTTTTCCCTACTACATCAACTGTTTGAATTTCGGGACGAAATTCCTAAAAGTAGGGGATACTGTAACATTTGTATAAATCGGGTCTCCAAAACCCGCTCCGTTTTGTAATCAAATATCAAGTTACGAAATTTCATTAAGTATTTATGAGTATTTTGAGTTTAAACGTTACATAATTAATATATAAGCTAAACTATAAAAGTTATATTTGATAAAAAGTTAAAATAAAATAAATAAAAAATGTTTGGAGCTGACCGGACTCGAACCCGGGTCAACTGCTCCAATGACTTATCTTTCCGTCTCCAAACCACTCCGCCACCAATTGTTTTCTGTTAGTATTATGAAAACAATTGAATTTTATACGCAAACTCGGATGAACGGTTACTGGTATTTGAATAACGGAAATCGGTAAGCCAAATCGCCAAATCAGTTTTCGTTCGTTTAATTAACTTATAACCGACGCATATCGGTTTCTAATTAAAGTTTAGATTTAATGAACTTCAAGTGTTGAGTTTTGAAACCGAAAGACATTCAAGTTTCAAATAATTCCGTCTCCAATCATTTATACGATTCAGAACTGTCTCAAATACACTCAAATCCATTTTCGTCGCGTTTTCAAGTCATTTGAGCACAAGAAAACTGTCGCCGGAATTTTCTGCAATTCTCGCCGGAAAACCGTATTCAACATAAACCAGTAAGAATTTCTTCTCTTGCTGTTTCAATCTATTGCTGGGACACTACTAACATTATTCCGTCACTCAAAGTCAGTCACAGAAGATTTTGCTGGATTTCTGGTTTCGCCGGAGAAATTCTGGAATTTGCCGGAACCACGCTAGCTGACGGTAAACACATTCAATCGTGCTAATAACCCATGTACTCTGGTTCAATTTCAAATCTAACTCTTAAATTCTATTGATAACCCTCTCAGCCGAAGTTTCAAAAACGGAGTTGCCTGTTCTCGCCGGACTTCCTGAAGAAGACGACCTGTCCGGTATTCCTTTCCCCCAAACTGTTCGGTTTGTCATTCAAACTAGTAATCATGTTATTTAAGTAGTAGAACCCTGAACCAGTGATCTGTGTAAAACGGGAATTATTAGTGAAGAAGACGAGCATAACAACGGGTTAAGAATAAATAAAATTCGGATAGTTAACGGGTTAGACACACAGTCCAGCGGTGGACTGTGTGCAAAGTTTATATACGAGTCCCGAGTTCGATCCTTGCTTCACACACGCTGCGTAATAACATTCCTTTTTATTCATAAAACTAACCGGGTTAGATTGAGTAGTTGTTAAGTATAATATAATTCAAGAATATACCCGGGTTAGACACACAGTCCAGCGGTGGAATGTGTGCAACACAAACTGCACGTCACGCGATCGAGTCTCGACACCAACACCGGTTCAATGAGAATAAAACGTTTTGTAAAATAAAGGAATTTTCGGTAAATTCGAATAAGTGTATTAATATAATTAAAACTAGATTTCTAACGGGTTAGTCACGTAGCTCAGTTGGTAGAGCTACGTGCGCGTGAACGGAAGGTCACAGGTTCGAATCCCGCTCGGCGCAAGAATTACCGCTGACCGAACCGGTCAACGGTCAACGGTCAACGGTCAAACAGTAAAAAATATTATTTTTTTTTAAATAATTATTTGTTTTATTTAAATTAAAAATCAATTAAAAATACTAAATCCATTTTAGGACTTGAAAACCATCTATCTCCTATACTTGATGTTCCAGTGATATAAATCATCAAGTAACCTGATTATCATGTAATCTATACTTTCCTTGTATATTGTGTTTAAGTGATTCTTAGTTAAGTCTTTATTTATCTAATCGTTCCACCACTGCTTTCTCAATCCAACGACTTTGTAGTTTGTAAACCTTCTATCTCCCGACTTTATAATTCTTTGGTTGTAGTCATAGTCTCCTTGAGTTCCGTGTAAGAATGCAAGTATTTCAGTCAATATATATCATTGATGCTACTAAAGCCATATTGTCGAATGTTTCTTACGTGCTATGTTCAAAGTATCAGTAATGTTTGCAAGTATTTTTGTCCAGTCTGGCTTATGTTAGTGACCTTTCCATTTGCATCCTTTCGTTTGGGTCTTGAATACCCATTTTATTTTGCTTGTAGTGCTGGCAACCGCAATTCAAGTGTTACTCTTGTTTTGAATCTAACTGATCGTTCATTTTACCCATTTGCTGTCAATCCCCTTTAATTCCTTGGTCTTCTTCGTAGTAATTGAGTTGGTCACTTGAATTTCTTTTCAAGTCAACATTCTTCAAGCATCGCTCAGTTTGTGTATCGCTGAACACGTTCAATTTACTTTCAGTTAGATGGACTAATTACGCTGCTGACTTCCGTGTTTTGATTGTAGGCTTGATGTCATGTAGGATCATTTATGTCTAATTTAATCTTATGATGTTGTTCGATCATTGGTGCATCTTCTCAATTGGTAGGTTGTCATATTGAGACAAGTTTGTCCATTTGGTTCTTGATTTTTCATATACTATTCCTTCATTTACTTATGATTATTTGCTACACATCTTTTCATTGCTATCTATACCTGAAATGCCTTGACTTTAAATCAGATTAACCATAAGGTGCACTCTATCATCCAACTTTTTGTTGAACCAAAAACCTTAGCGTATTTTTAACCACAAATTTAGGTGTCCAGATTCGGCTTTTTTCCTTTCAAGGCTTCATTGGTGTCTGTTACAAGCTTTCGTTGGAATTTTAGATTATTATTCTTGTGTTAGCTTCTACCTTTGTATATTATGAACATATTGAAGGGTTTTGAGAACATGTAACCTTTTGTACTATCCATTTTGTGGGGGAATACGCTTAACTAGTCTATGTATGTTGTCTTTGTATGTTAACCCATAATTCTCCCCCACTTCTTAATTTCATCTGGCGGCGTCCACGATTTTGATCATTTCGTATGCATGATCCTTGGAAGTTAGTAAATATGCCCACATGTAGCGAGTGCAATCGTCTACAAGTAGAAATATGTACTTCCTCCCAGCATGTGTTGGTGGTGATATAGGACCACACAAATCCCCATAGACTAAATCCAGAGGTTTTAAAGATCTGAATTTTGCCTGATTTGGAAATGGTGTCCTGCTATGTTTCCTAATAAGCATGCGTCACATACTTGATTGGCATAACTTATTTGAGGAACTCCATGTCCCAAGTTCTTCCGAGTCATTTCTTTGATAGCATCAAAGTGTAAATGGCCTAACCTTGCGTGCCATAACCATGCTAAATCTTCTGTATTTGAGAGCAGGCATATTAGCCTTCCAATCTTCGATTTTACTTTATACAGCTTGTTCCTCATCCTCCTGACTCGCATTAGTAACTTTCTATTTCTGTCGCGGACTGTTAGTAAGTCTCCGTCCATGACTACTTTGCAACCAATTTCTGTGAGTTGTCCGAGGCTCAATATGTTACTTTTCAGACTTGGAATGTAGTATACTTGAGAAATAATCTTCTGTTCTTGGTTCAAACATTCCAGTAGTATTGAATGTAACATTTGTAAAAATCGGGTCTCCAAACCCGCTCCGTTTTGTAATCAAGTACCAAGTTATAAAAGTGCATTAATTATTTATGGTTATTTTGAGTTAAAACGATACATAATTAATAAATAAACTAAACTATAAAAATTATATTTGATAAAAAGTTAAAATAAAATAAATAAAAAAATATATGAAGCTGCCGGGACTCTGAACCCGGGTCAGCTGAGTCGCTGCAACGACTTAACAATCATTCTCTAAACCACTCCGCCACAATGTGTTTTCTGTTAACTCTAGGAACATAAAAGAAACTTATACACAGACTCAGTTTAACCGATGATGCTATCTGAAAACCGGTAATCGGCAAACCAATCGTCAAATCGATTGTTTACCTCACAATTTCAGTTATAACCGATGTGTGACGGTTTCCAATCAAGTTAAAATTGATTGAACTTTAAGTCTCATCATTTTCGGTTTTTGAAACCGAAAGTTCATCAAAGTTCTGATTTAATTCAAGCTCCAGACCATTCTCACGATTCAGAATATCACAACAATACTCCAATTCCTTTTCGTCGCATTTTCAGACCATCTGAGCCCCTAAAACAGTTCGCCGGAATTCTCTGCAAAAGTCGCCGGAAAACCGTATTCAACACAAACCGGTAAAATACTTCTCCTTTACGATTTCAATCTATTGTTAGAACTTTACTAACATTAACCCATCACCCAAAATCAACCACAGACGACATTGCTGGACTTTCTGTGTTCGCCGGAAAATTTCTGGAATTGCCGGAAACTCGTTAGTTATCAGTATGCACATTCCAACATACTGATAATCACTACTCACTAGTTCAATTTCATATCTAATCCCTTAAATCTGTTGATAGATCCTCTCAGCCGAAGGTTCAAAAACAGAGCCGACAAGTTTCGCCGGACTCTCTGAAGAAGACAACCTGTTCGGTATCTTCATTCCCCAAACTGTTCGGTTTAATGCATTCAAACTAGTCATCATATTTATTAACTAAATTAATCACGAATCGGATTGTTGATTGATATCTGCGTTTAATAATTGAAAAAGACGAGTTCAGTAACGAGTTAAGATTAATTAAAATCGGAAGTTTAAACAGGTTAGACACACAGTCCAGCGGTGGACTGTGTGCCAACTATACACGTCCCGAGTTCGATCCCCGCTACACGCACGCCTTGTGTAATAACCTGCCTTTTTGATCAAGAACTAAACCGGGTTAAAACAGATAGTTGTTAAGTATAATAAAAACCAAGAATATAACCGGGTTAGACACACAGTCCAGCGGTGGACTGTGTGCATCATGAACTACACGTCGCGCGTTCGAATCTCGTCACGAGCACCGTCCGATTGAATTAAAACGTTTTTGCAAATAAAGGAATTTTCGGTTAATTCAAATAAGTGATAAAACATAATTAAAAACGAGTTTATAACGGGTTAGACACGTAGCTCAGTTGGTAGAGCTGCGTGCACGCGAACGGAAGGTCGCCGGTTCGAATCCCACCCGGCGCAGAATTATCCGCTGACCGAACCGGTCAACGGTCAACACTTAAAAAAAAAATATTTTTTTTTATTTTTTATTTATTTAATTTAATTTAAAAATCAATTAAAAGTACTTAAAAATAACATTTTTAAAGATAGAAAATAGCCATAAACTAACAAAAATATATCTAAAAATTTCATTAAAATCCTTAATAAAATCCATCCATCTAATATATTTTTCCATTATTATTTAGGTTAGTATTCCTCGTCGATCCGCTCATCTAAATCGTGCGCATCTCACCATCTCCAATTCAACGCACCCAATGTGAGTGAACCTTTCAAATTCCCCGTTTTAATCACGTTTTTGGGGTGTATCATGTGTCTTTGTTTTATATACATAACTAAACTATTGTGCATACATCATATCATTGACATGTGTATTTAGTTTGTTGCTGTTAAGTAGTTATTATTGGATGCAAATTATTATTTCAGTACATGCAATTGCCGAGGCTGCCGCTCCACATTTATGAGGTTTGAGCTTGTTCCCCATTTTTATTATGCGGTTGAACCTGGCGTGCCCGCATACGATCGGCTCCGTTTGATTGAGCCTTGATCGCACAGTTCATTTTACATTTTCAGTACATGCAATACGATCGGCTCCGTTCGATTGAGCCTTGATCTCACAGTTCATTTTACATTTTCAGTTCATGCAATACGATCGGCTCCGTTTGATTGAGCCTTGATCGCACAGTTCATTTATGTTAGTTATCGTATGATATTGGTATGTTCATGTATGCTATCAAGTGTTATTGTATGTTATAATCGTAACTGCTATTTGCCAATGCTTGATTACTTACATTTGCTCTTTTATGATTATGCACAATATTTCATTGATAAACTAACCATAAAATCATTATCAAATGTTTATCTAATAAGGTTCACTCGCCAACTTATGTTGACCCAAAAACTCCCATTTTACACATGATACAGGTGAACCAGCAACAGCTAGGAACACATAGGACCTGGATTAGAAGAATAAAACGATTTAGTATTGGGATTGTTATGTTTGGTTATTTCCTTTGTATTGAATGAACGTGTTTGGATGTTTGAAAATGTAACTTTGACTTTATTAATTATGAAACATAATAGTAAATGTCATGTCTTTGGTGATAACCCAATTATGCTCCGACTCTTATTTCTGCTGCGGGTCGGGGTGTGACATTGAACCTATGCCTTTAATCTCTAGTGTGACCCGTCACCAAAACGTACTTGTCCTGACACCTTTTCGTCTAATTCTCTAAAGTGACTCGCACACCTGTCATGTGGTTGCTTGCCCCATTGTCTAAGTACCATAGACTTTCATCTTCTATGACGTATCTTTCTGGTTCTATACGTTCTTCTTTAGTAGAACCATTTCTTGTACAACGTTTTCTTCTTCAATCGCCATTAGTAACACTGGTGCTTCATCTTCCTCGACGAGATTTGATTGTTCTTGTACGACGTCTTTCTCAGAACAATCTTTCTTGTAATGTCCAAACTTCTGACACTTGAAGCACCAAACTTTACTCAGGTCTGTTTGGCTCCTTCCAAACTTCCTCCAATTCTTAGAGTTTCCACCTCTAGGTCTGAATGAAGATCCTTCATTCTTAGTGCTTTACCTGTCTCTGTTGTCTCGCCAATTCCCTCGCGGTGGGTTGAACCTCCCACGCCCACGGTTTCCAAACTGTCTTCCTCTACCAGCGTTGTTATCTTGATGTGTAACATCAACCTATCTTGAGTTTCTCCTGGGCTTCCTTTCTTTTGCTTAAGTATTTCTTAGAACGTCTTTAACCTTCTGACTGCTTCTTCTAGCGTCATTGTTTCTAGATCGGAGTACTGTTCCATGGAGGCAACAATCTGGGTAAACTTATCTGGCACGACATTTAGGAGTTTGCGTACCAGAGTCGGTTGACTCAGCATTGTCCCTAATTCACTTGCCCGGGTAACAACACTATTTATCTTTGCGGTGAAAAAGTCTATAGTGTCATCTTCCCTCATTTGCATTAACTCAAATTCTGATATGAGTGTATGCCAACGCGCCTTTTGTATCCGACATGTCTTATCTTCAAATTTTCCCAAATCTCCTTTGCAGTTTTACAACTTGCAACTTGCAATACAACATCCTCCGGTATTGCTTGAAATAGATAAGCGATGCCGACTTTTCTTTCTTGACATCTGTCTGTGTATTTTCTCCTGGTTCAATCGTTTCCCATAGTCCGTTTGCTTCTAAAATCGTTTTGATACGAATTGCCCAAACCGTATAATTCGTCGATTTTAAAATTGCACACTGAAACTGGGAAAGAGAACTTCCTTCCTTTTGAATTATAATTTGTGGACTCGACCCTCCTGTCGCTCCTGACATATCTTCTAACCGAATAACTTTCACTTTCAACAAACTTGTAATCAACCAAACTTTTCCTTAACCCGCGAGTATCCCGAAACGCGTAATAACAAATCAATCAACTTCGCACTATAACCCCGAAATCAAAACCCTTGAATTCTAACCCCTGGTTCGAAATCCCCGAATCGAAACTAATAACTTAATTGAAACTTGCGAATTGAACGATAGAACATGATCGCGAATTCCCTGCGATGCCGTAGAACCTGATGCTCTGATACCAATTGTTGCCCAGAATGATCTTGGATCTCTAGATCGCAAATGATAAAACTAAACTAAACTTTCATAAATTTGAATCGTAAACTTACAAATGATCGTATGTGTGTATGTATACAAACTTGAATGAACAATTTTTTTGAACTATTACAAATGAAAATCCTAAGCCCTATTTATAGATTTCTAGAGTCACGAGTGTAGAGATGTGTCTCTTCGTGAATAGGCATGTCCTTTGAATGGATGGTTGTGATCATACTTGAAGAGATGTGTCCCTTTCTTCTTGATCTTGATCGTATAATCGAATAGGTGTGTTTTTTTTATCAAGAGTGTGTCTCCTGGTGGCCCCTTGAAGCCGCCGATCATGGAGATGTGTCTCCATGGATTCACACCCCTTGAGGGTGGTGGTTTCTATTTTCTGTTTAGTCACAAATGGCCCCTTAACTTTGTAACCGCCATACTTCTCTTTAATTATCATATAACCCTTGTACTAGGATGTGAAGAGATTAGAGATTTCACGAAGGTCTGCAAACTGACAATGAGCGCTATCGCTGATCTGCTATCGGAGATAACGGTGAACGAACTTGAAATTGTGACGACATTGGTATTAATTGTTTTTATACAAATTCTCTTTAATTTCATGTTTTACATCTTTATTCCTTCACCTATTCGTGGTTAAAAACTATGTTAGCGGATAATACTTAGGCTGGCATAACTACACACATTGACCTGAGGGGCTAGACAGGAACACGACACAATAACTAACCATGTCAATTTTTCAAAGCACGAACACAAACCTATTTAGAAACGTGTTAATATGTAAGACCCTGAAACCGAGCACCTTACCGTCTGGTCACATCACAGTGTATTGTTTTAAGATAAGTCTTTTCTAAAAAATAGATAGTGGAAATTCCAATTAAAAACAATACAAGATTAATTAAAACTATCCTCTAATAAATCGAATGCCTACTACGCTATTAGCCGAAATCTCATCCGCCAGCCAAGAGCAGCATCGACTCGAATCAAACACCTATTTAGCCTCTAATATACATGAAAACGACAGCTACGTTAAGTGAGTTCTGATAGTTTGAGTTAACGAATTCAAAACACGTTGTAAAAAAATTATTTTAAAACCAACATTGTATTAAAATACGTTAGTATCAATTTAAAGTTCAACAACTCCTACCTGTCTCCCAAAAGAACATGCAACACCACCCATAACTTAAATCCAATATCCTACAAGTAATCCTTTTCGATGTGGATCAGATTACCTAAGAACCAAAGCATAACCCTCAGTGCATCTTAATTCATAGGCCAATTAACCAAACCAACCCGTATCCAGGACATAACAATTAACGGCCTAGAAGACTCGTTCATCGTTAATTAGTACGATTACCCGTTAAAACTCGTTCCCAAAGCATACAAGATATTCCCTAATATAATCTCAATTGTAACTTAACCTCGTTCGGCAACTACACAATTCGACATCGTTCGAAAACTACATAATAAACATCATTCAACACCTGCATAATTTATCATCATTCGTTAACAACATAAATAAACACCATTTACCCACCATCTAACTAGCGTGAAAACAAATAAGCACATAAGGTGGGAACTGTTACACCCCGATCCTTGGTGGGTTATCGCCCGATGCATTAGGATTGTTCATAGCTAATGACAACTATTAAAAAGTTAAATATTATTTATTTCAAAATTAAACAATGTCACATAGTCAGATAAATAATCAAATGATACAAACAAAATCCAAAACATAAACGTGACATAGAATCTGATTTATTGTCTAAGGCATATCCCTATGTACCCTCATCCTCATCACTTCAACCTGATCACGTTTATCATGTGTAAAATAGTTTTGGGTCAACATAAGTTGGTGAGTAAATCTAATATTTAAATAAAACAGTTTTTGTTTATTTATAGTAAAAGGTTTAACATGCAATTCAATGGTAAATAAGTGATCAAACAACACTAATAGTAAACAAATCACAAACCAACCAATGCGATAATGTGATGATGCGAAACTGCGATAAATGCGATCTCAAGCTCACTGACGAGCGAATCTTATGCCGTGGCGATACCAAGCTACAAACTATGGTAATGGGGAACCGATAAGTCTATGAATCCATGTGCGTGAATGATTAGCGACATAAAACATTAAATGGTTAGTCAAACAAGTACAACTACCACATAATCACAAATTAAGTTTTTTCATGTATTTGAATATTGAAATAATTTGAAATAAATGATACCATGAGATATGCCACACATGACACATCCCAAAACGTTTAAAGTGTAAAAAGGGGGAAATAGGAAGACCTACTCACGAGTTGCATAGTTTGATTCCTTTAAATAGCGTACGAAGAATCAGAAAACTCAAAATGACAAAACTACCATAAAATATAAAATACAAAAGTACTAAATCACAAATAACACTTAACAAAACTACAACCTACTATTTAGAGACTTTTGTGAAACCTAAAATATATTTATCAATTCCATCGTGAATAAAAATTTAATTGAACCTGTTAGTTTTATCCACAAAGTACGTTTCTTGTTTCATCATGGTTTCCTAGATCTTTGAAAGATCTGGATGAGATCAATGATCTTCATCTCTTGGAAGGTTAGGAGCTATCTAGACTATATACCTTTGTGAATAATTAAATTGATTCTTTTATTATAAAAAATAATTATTAAAGAATATTGAAATTTATTATAAAAAATAGGTCCACAACTTTAAACTTTCAAAAGAAAACTTTTAATTAATATTTATAAAATTTTGTGTTGATAAATTTTATATTTTTTTATTTAAAAAATATAATATGATTTATATATGAAATAAATAAAACAGTTGTCCAAAATTTATACAAGTTATTTTAACATGATTATGAAAAGTAATCCATCAACAATTTCATCCAAAACACAATCAATCATCAAAAGCCCCAAATCTATATAAACAAAGACACTAAACTTATAATCGGATCTTGAATGGCCTCTATCACAGAAATTGATAGAGGGGTTTTGTAGATCTCGAAAAGTTATGCGGAATAGACTAAAAATTACCTTGATTGACCGAGAATTGAGAGAGAAATCGCACGAGAAAGTTCCAAGCCCTAGAATGATTCTTCCTTAAATTCACGATTTAGAGAGAGAGTAGGGACGATTTGAGGGTGAGGATTTGTATGAGAGGTGGAGAAATCGTTGTAGGAGGCTAGGGTTGATATGGTGGACGAATTTTAGTTATAAAGTTTAAAAATTTTAGTAGTTTTAATGTTGATTTGATTTTAAATCAAATTAAAAATTATATAATGTATATGGACAATTATAGGTGTTTGTTACTATTAGACTCAATTGGGGTAAATTATAATACCAAAATTAGCACAACAACAACGGGATCAAAACTTGCAGAAAAGAGTACGTGATTTTGGAAAGAAGGTGACATGCAGATAGTGTCGTTTGAAATAAAAAGAGGTCGCCGTTTGGAGCAGGTGTCAAACGACACTAATTGTCGTTTGAGATTAGAAAGAGGGGTTGTTTGGAATATTATAAAGGGGAGGGGAACTATAATTTGTTTTAAAAAAGACTGGTTTTGATTTTTATTATTTTATAATTATATATATATATATATATATATATAATATTCCGCTAGCTTAACTCGTTTTTCATGTATAACTCGAAAAATATGACGTTTTATAGAAATACGAAAAAACCCATTACGACGTGCTCATTTTTCTCATTACGTTGTGATTCGGGTCTGTCTTTTTTTTTTTCAAAATGGATCAATTTTTTGTGTATGTTACAGTCTCCCTAACTTTTTAGAATTTTGTCCCAAAATTAGAAGGAAAGCGTTCTTGTACGATGGTGTGTTCGGTTTTTCACAGGTGTAAGCGATACACATTAGATTTAGTAATCACACTAGGAACGCGCCGCTTGCGGTATGCGCATATAATGTATATATGTGTGGGCCCTAGGGGAGTGAAAGTGCACTAATTTTAACGTTATTTTACTAATTTCATGAAAATAACGTAAAACTAGGGACGGTTAATCATGCATCATGTGGTAGCTTGATAGCGAAAGACAAAGAGGTACATGCACTAATTGACCTTTGTCCCAATTGCTTAGTGTTATGTGCTTATGACAAGGCTTGATGCAAAACTACTATCAAGTTGGGGGTCTCCTTGGAAGCAACCTCTCTATTCCCACGAGGTAGAGGTAAGGTTGTCTACATCTCACATTCCTCAAACCATTCCTTAGCTTTGCTACTGGTGGGATTTACTGAATATGATGATGACTAGGAACGTAAATTTTTGGGATCTGTTAGAAACCACAGGTAGCATGTGTTAAACCCGAGTCTTGAAGATATAGAGGGTATGCTCAACTATGATATATCAAAAATGAGGTTTATACCAGATTTACGGTTACATGCAGTGTACACCCGATTTATCAAAAATTCAGTGTCATGATTGCTTGGATAGTGTTGTTAGGAATATTCCATATGGTCGTAGAGGAGCAACCCTTTAGTATCCTAGTTGTGTTTTTAGATATGAAGATTACAGATTCCTTAATGCTACGATGTATCTTGTACCACCATCACCACCACCAACATAGTTTTCTCCACCACAACCAATGTCGTCACCTTCAGGCAACCATCCCCTAGATACACTTGACGTGTACTTTGCTACGAGAATATGTATAACTTCACTAATACTTTATGAGACTTTAAGCAGCAGTAATAATGCTGCGATTATTTAAGCCAACGTCGTCGTTGCAACCCTAAGCCTTGTGTTATTTGTGGTGTTTTCATTTGTGTGTTCATGAGAAGAAAAAGAAAGCAAGAAGCATGTCCACTAAAGAATATAGGTATGTGTTCTTTATTTAGTTTATCTTAACTTCTTGATAAAAAAAAATGTTTTCGAATTCTTAATAATGTCCTGACAATAATTCTAGTTTATGAGGAAGGAGATACCAACGAAATTAGTATAGTTGAATCGTTAAGATATAGCTTCGGTATAATTAGAGCAGCAACAGATGACTTTTCCGAGAACAATAAGCCTGGTCAAGGTGGATTTGGTTTGTTTTATAAGGTAAACAAGACACTAGGAATTAAGTTATCATATGTGAAACAAATTTGTTAAGGATTACGGAGACCAATAACATCTTTGGACCTAAAATTTTCAGGGAAAGTTACAAAATGGACAAGAAATAGCTGTGAAGAGGTTGTCGACGGATTCAGGGCAAGGGGAACAAGAATTCAAGAATGAGGCTTTGTTACTTGTGAGGCTGCAACACCGGAACTTGGTTCGGCTTCTAGATATTAGCCTAGAAGGGTCCAAATGACTTTTGATGTATGAATTTGTACAAATTGCAAGTCTAAATAAAGTTATATTCGGAAAGTTGACTCTCTATAAAAGTATTCTATAGATAGAATAATGATGAATTCATAGAAATTCATTCTTTTAATAATATGCTAATTGTTGAACTTAAATGTTTAGTTCCAACAAAGAGTGTGGTTCCTTGATTGGGAAAGAAGATACAAAATTTTAGGAGGTGTTGCAAAAGGCCTTTTGTATCTACATGAGGATTCGTGACTAAAGATAATACATCGAGACCTGAAAGCTAGTAACATTTTGTTGGATTCCCAAATGAATCCAAAAAATCGCAGATTTTGGTTGGCAAGCTTGTTCATGCCTAAAGAAACCCAAGCCAAAACTTGTCGAATCGTTGGAACATAATAAGTGTCCGGCGCATAAAATGGATATTTTTCTTTTAGTAATCATGTGAGTTATTTCATATCAATGTTTTATCATGTAGTCATGTATAGTAACTGACAAGTCTTTTTTGGTATTAGAGGATACATGGCACCTGAGTACGCAATGCATGGTCAATTTTCAATAAAATCAGACGTGTTCAGTTTTGGTGTATTGGTACGCGAAACTGCAACAGGGCAGAAAAAACCACACTTTCCAGAACGGAGTGGTGATTGAAGACCTTCTTAGTCATCTAAGTTTTTTTATGTTCAAACATATAATTTTTGTTTACATTGAATTCCCATGTTACAATTTCTTGTTTTAGACATGGTAAAGTTGGCGAGACAGGACGACTTCATATTTAATTGATCCTACGTTGAGAGACAGATCCAATTCCTACGCGATATGATCTGATGCCTCCACATTGGCCTATTATGTGTTCAAGAAGACGTAAATGAGAGACCAACTATGGCTTCAATCGTTCTCATGCTTAGTAGCTTATCTCAAACCCTCCTGGTCCCTTCAGAGCCTGCCTTTTTTGAGCATCCAAACACAAATCCTGAAAAACCCTTGTTCGAAGAATACAACTCGAGTTCTAGTAATCCTAATCATTTGAAAGGTAAATCAAGATCTTCACATAACTTTGTAGCAAGTGATATTTCTATGAACGACCTATATTCCCGATAGATGAATTGTTTTGGTGTTATGGTTTTATAGTACTAAATTCTTTGGGACTGAAGTTACATTTAACATTCGGTATTAAGACATATATTCATGTTTTGAATTGTGAGTTGTATTTGTGTATATGTTTGGAATGCATATATTTAGTTGTGGCATATCCTATATCTTCTATTCATCCTTATTATAGTTGTATTAGTTTCGTTTCGTTTACCTAATAGGCCAACCCGAGGTTCAGGTCCGAATAAGTCAGTTAAAACTAAGTCAAACAAGTCCAGGAAACAACACGTCGTCTCAATTTTGTTCTGATAAAAATCAAGCCATAAGGTAAACTCACATGCTTAGAATTATACCGAGACTGAAAGATGTTTATCAAAATTTGTTAAAAGAGAAATTAGGAAAGACGATTATATAACTCAACGATGGTTGTGACCCTTTCATTAACGAACTATAGATGGGGTTCTAGAGTGAACACTAGTGTATTTATGAACTGAGTGAACAAATTCTAGTCATTAATTTACATCATCAGATCGTAAAATACACTAGTGTAATTTTCATCATCAAATCCTGATCAAATCATGTCCATTGATTTACACTTGTGTATTGATAATCAAGAGATAGGATTAGTTCACACATTTTACTATCAAGAGGGTTGTTCACAAATGAACCTAACCCGACAAATTTATAGATTGTTACAAATAACTAACCAACTAGTTACAATTAACGAGGATTGGAAGCTCTGATACCAGTGTTAAGAGAGAAATCATGAAAGAAGATTATACAACCCAACGTTGGTTGTACCCTTTCATTAACGAACTATATAGATTGTTACAAACAACCAACGAACAAGTTACAATGAACCCCCTAAAGAATAGAACAATTAGAAAACTAACCCTAAACTTTACAACTACAAACATTCACTTATCAAAATCAACTAGTATTAGTTTCAAAAAGTAAATTCAAACAAAAACAGAAATTAAAATTTGTAAAAACTGTCGAATTCTTGCAGTTGCTTAATAATTAACTAATTTGAATCTGAATCTGGATAATTTGCAGCAAATAGTACACTCTCAAATGGGTAACCAGCTGAAGACCAATTCAATTGAGCTTATCTTTACGTAGCTTTCGCATACTAATTGGAAGATAGTTTCTTCCTCTACTGCACTTTAATTCAAATAATCTAGTAATTTGCTTTATTTTAGGGCCTACAGTTGTTTATTTCATCTATAAATGTAATCGTATTTTCATTTTTATGAATCAAGCAGCTAGAAATTGGTTTCTCTCCTTGTTCTTGTATTCTTGGAGTTTGGTTATCTCAAATCAACCTAACCGAATCGAACAAGAGGGAAAACAGTGATGGGCGATTTATGTGGCTATGGCAAGTGAACATTTGCACCTCTTCCATCGATGATGGTCTTAAACCATGTGTAGTTGTCACCCATGTGGTTCGGTCTTTTTTGTTATGTGGCGTCCACGTCATCAATGCCTGAAAATTGGGTAAAATGGTGTAGTGGTGAAGCATGTGAAATTAGTGGTTTGAAATTGAAAAAAAAAACTAGCTAACCAATCACCCTCTCTCTTTCACTTGTGGTCAGAACAACAAAGGGGAGCCCAAAATTGCATTTCACATAGGGAGGGGGCGGTATATTTCATGGTTGCATGTGGTTTGGCCAAACACGAGACTACTACACATGGTCTAATATTATATTGGTATGTTAACTTTTATTCAAACAATTAGAATAAGAAGGCCAATAATAAGCAAATAATTTTTCGGAAAACCAATTGCAAACATTTTAATTAGAGTAAATTCACTTAACGAATTGGTCAGTTATCCCTTTTGGTGGAAGGGGCACCTTCGGTGACCCCTTCGGTAACCCGCTTCACCGCTCGGCAAATGTGCCGCCGCCACCAAATTCGCACGCGATGAGTCACCAAATCGGTGAATACTCACCGAGAATAAAGAAGTTGACTGTTTGACGTGTAGCCGTTATACAAGATAAAAAAAATCTTTATTTAAAACCCACACATTTCATTCATCTCCAACATCATTTTTCACTTCTATTCCACCAAATCCTTTCTTTACATTCCAAAAAATTAACCCATTTTATAAATGATGACATACTAGCGCTATTCATTCCATTTAATATTAGTGAAGACGATGATTCTTCCTCAAGCGATGGTAATTTAGTCTTTTTCGAAAATCTTATTAAGGAAGCCGACGCACTAGAAGACACACGTACTTCTAGAAAAAAGAAACTTGTGTCGAGATCTAGAGAAAGGCCACGAAACCCTTGTGGCAGATTATTTTGTCGAGGAGGCCAAATTCAACGAAGATGTTTTCCGTCATAGGTTTCGTATGTCGAAAAGGTTGTTTTTAAAAATTGTGAGCAACGTGCAAGCAAATAACTCGTGGTTTCAAGAGGGCCCGGATGGGAGAATGAAGAAGAGTTTTACACTGTTGCAGAAAGTTACGTCGGCAATTAAGCAACTTGCAACCGGTAACCCTCCAGGCGAGAACGACGAGTATTTAAATATGGCCGAAAGGACTTCCCGAGAGTGTCTAGATTTATTTTGCGAAATGGTATGTAATTTATACGTTTCTGAGTACTTACATAGATCAACAAGCCACGACGTCGCGCTCTTGTATCAGGCTCATGAGGATTTACATCACCTTACTGGGATGTTGGGTAGTCTTGATTGTACACATTTTGTTTAGAGAATGTGTCCAACAGAGTTGCCAGGCCAATATATGAGGGGGGATCACAGGTACCCGACAATTATGCTCCAAGCGGTGGCCTCTCAAGATTTGTGGATTTGGTATGCTTTTTGTGGTCACCAGGTTCACAAAACGACATCAACATGCTCCATCAATCTCCGTTATTTCTTACTCAACGAATTGGAACTGCACCAAAATGCCCATTTTACGTGAACAACCACTTGTACAAGCGTGAGCACTGTCTTACCAATGGAATCTACCCTACGTGGTCCGCGTTTGAGAAATCATTTCTGTATCCTTACATTGTGAAAGAAAAGAAGTTCAAGAGGCAACACGAGGTGGCAAGAAAAGACACGGAACGGGCTTTTGGTGTTCTAAAGGCAAAATAGGGTGTACTAAATCGACCAATGCATGCTATGAGTATAAAAAAGATTAGGAATGTCGTATACGCGTGCATTATTATGCGTAACATGATTCTAAAAGACAACGGAAATGCGATTGCACCTGTATATATTCGTGATCCTCCAGTCGAGCCCGTTTTCGATGAAAATGTTTATAACGAGCTCATTGATGAAGACACGCATTATAGACTAAAATATGATCTTGTGGAGCATCTTGGAGAACAAGATTTACCCCACCTTTTGGCGGATTCCGACAACGATTAGTTAAATTAGTTTTAGTTTTAAAATGTATTTTTATATTTTAATGTTTTATTTTGTTTAAAATATGTTTTAATATAATTTCTAGAAGTAAAAAATATAAAAAAAATCAAACACCCTATGTGTTTGAGCACCCCTAGTGTTTAAGTTTTAAAATGGGAAGTAGAATGTTTGAATGATATGAATGAAATAATTAGCTAAACAAAAAGTTTACCACTCTTAAAAGGGAGTGTGTTTTCCATCCTTGGAAGAAATGTAATAGTGTGTTAGTAATTTGAAATACAAGGCTTTCTTGAATTCATATAATTTGGATGTTTTCAAACAAAAGAAAAATCAACATTTCAATATTTCAGTATTGAATCTCAAACACACTTGTCAAAGTCAACGGACGACCTTCCCATCAACACATTAATTATACGTTTATTATAACCACCTTTTTCCTTCTCATCTACTCCAATTGCAATTTGGTTTTGTAATTTCGTTGTTTCCCTTTGGTGTGATTTTGTTTTATAATCTCGTACCCTTTGGCGTTAGCATCTTTCTAGTGTCGTGTTTTGAATGAAATTTGCCGTTCCAAAATACGTATATGTATATCTACTCCAATTGCAATTGCACTAAAGTTGATGAATGCGATGAATAAAATTATGATTATCATCCCCACATCGCATTTGTTTCTCTGTTTCAATCTCCTAACACTAATTTCACAATGTCAATCTCGTTTTCTCAATACTCGCTGCGAAGGCAGCAACTACACAGCAAACAGCACTTACGAAACAAATCTCAACTTCGCAGTATCATCACTAGCGACCGCCGCCACCACGACCGCCACCAACGGCTTCTTCAACCGCTCCGCGGGTCAAGCACCAGACACAGTCAACGGACTCGTCTTATGCAGAGGCGACGTTGAGCCCGATACCTGTAACCAGTGCGTTAACGATTCGTTTGGTATGGCAAACTTGTACTGTCCGTACAGGAAAGTTGCAACGGTTTGGTTTGATGATTGCATGTTGAGATTTTCCAACGAGAAGATGTTAGGAACTGTGGATGCAAATAATATTATGATATTCGTTACTAATAATATACAGAACGCTGATGAGTTGTATAAGACGACGAGACCGTTGATGGATCGGTTGAAAACGGAAGCCGCTGGAGGCGACTCCCGTAGGAAGTTCGCCTCCGGTGACACGCCAGGCCCGGATTTAATGAGGATTTATGGGCTTATGCAGTGTACACCGGAGTTATCGGAGGATGAATGTTATAGCTGCTTAGAGACGGCAACTAACCGGATTCCGGATTTATTGAGTTTAGATGTACGGATTCTGTCTCCGAGTTGCATCGTTAGGTACTCGAATGTGTGCTTTCTTAACGCCACGGTGGCTCTTTCTCCGCCACCGATGGAAGCTCTGCCGCCACCGCCACTACTCTCACCGCCACCTCCAAGTAATATTTTTTAAAAGCGGTTAATCTATACTCCTTTAAACCTACTTTTAAATATACAACTAAATTAGTTAGTGTGTTTTAAAAGTAGGTTTAAAAGATAATATGTATAGTGTAAAGATCAAATAAAAATGAGTAAAATACAAAATATCTTTAAGGTAGGTTTAACTATGAGAAGTGAAAAAGAGATTTTGTTTTCTAAATTTTTTTTCCATATTATTTAATAATGATGTTTAATTGTAAAATATATATATATATATTATTGATTTTACGGTACTAGGGTAATTATTGCAGGGAAGTATAATTACTTTACAATTTTGTAAAATAATTTTAATTAATCAACAAAATTATAAAATTACCCTATTAGTGTAAAATCATAATTTTTTTTATTTATGAGTCTAAAATACATGACTAATAAGATGAGAAAAACTAATAAAAAATTTCTTTATTTCTTACGTTAAAGGTGTTTTTGTATGTTAAAATTATTTGTACAGTAACTTTACTCAATATCTACTAACAGAAAGATTTAAGTTTATTACATATGAATATTAAAATTATTTTGTGATTAATTGTATATTGAAAAATGAAAAAGCATGTTTTTAAATTTGGATTTTTCGTCTCCAACCATTGATTTCCGTCGCAAAGCTAGTCGCTAATCCTGATTGTGTAGCACTAATAGAAAACAGACTTACATACGGACCAATCAAAACCCAAAAAAAACTATTTTGTTAATGTGTTGACGACCTTGTCAGTAAAATCTATGATCCCTGTGAAATCTTTATGCACAACCTAATTTTGTTCGACTTTTCACCGATGGATTACTGACAGTTGGTATCTTCACTGGCAAATAGTGACAAATGTTTCCAATAGTGAAAGACATGTCACTTGTAGTGTGGTAATGTTGCGGTTAATCAAAGATATAATTTGAGAAAATGAAAATGTATGGTTTTTCTTATTTATTTATATTTTTATTTTCCATTGAGATTTTCAGACAAGAACAGTATCACGACAGTTGTTATTATTACTGTCACTACAACCGTCGGTGTTGTGATATTGGCTTTGGTTTTCTGCTGCGTCTTCACAAGAAGAAAAAGAAAGCTGGAAAGTCGATCGTCAGGAATGAAGTCAGGTGGGTGCCGCCTACCTTGCTAGCTTTTTTTCTTTTTTCTTATTGACGATTTCGATTTTTTAAACCTTTGCGACGACAATTGTAGTTGGTGAGAAGGGAGATACTGAGGAAATTAGCACAGCCAAATCGTTGCAATATAGGTTTGTGTGTCATTAAAGTAGCAACAAATAACTTCTCAGAAAACAATAAACTTGGAGATGGTGGATTTGGAGTAGTTTATAAGGTACACAACCACACACTATCAGGACATTACTATTTGCGAATGAACAAACGTGTCGGTCAGACTTTAGAACATTCACATTCCATATCTATAGGGTTAGGACATTACTATAACTCTGCTTTTTCGTACAAGTTTTGCCTTCATTTTTTTCACACCCCTAAATTAAAATGTTACAAAGACAGTTGTAGAAACAAAATTAAAAAAGAAAATTCGAAGTAGTGTTTTCGACCCCTTACAACATTTATGGCTGTTGTAAACAAAAAAAAATAGTTTTTTTTAAAGAAAAACATTTTTTAGGATTTTTGGTAATAAATTTTTTTGAAAAAACATTTCGTAAGACTGAATTCTCTAAGCTCTCACAACTCGTATATATATATATATATATATATATATATACAAGGGCCAGGATTTCGGGAAAACACCTATAAGTCTGAAAACGGTGAAAATGCATCTCATTCGATGGATCAAAACAATCTATCGATTAGACTGGCGCGGTGGCGTTTTCGTAAATACATCAACTTTGTTGCGTGGACGCGCTTGACTTCTCTAAAATAAAACGCCATATTTATGCATAAAACGCCACTAAAATTCTCGCCATTAAACACAGTCCCTTCCAGATGAAACGTCATCTTTATCTAAAACGCCATTCATATAAACGCCAAAAATTAATGATGGGCCGTGTTACAGTATTAAAAGACAAAGCTGAACAAACAGTACCTGAAACTTTATTACTAACATTTATTATAAAAAATTACCGCCTAAACTAAGCGCCAAACATATTATTATATAAATGATTTTAACATCACTTCCATTGATCATACTCAGAAAATACCATCTTTAACCAAAATGACAAAGTAAAAAAATCAGAAAAAAGAACAAATGGCAAACATCATTTCATAGATATTCAACACTAGAATCAATAAACTCGTAATCCTCTTTGACAACAGAAGAAGAGTGTTTGTGAAAACCGCAAGCGCCATACTTAACTTGGACGAAAAAGTTCAAAGGGGGATCCTAGCATTTGGCATTTCTCTTGATAACCACTGTGACAAAACAAAGACGGTTATAAGAAGATTAACAAGAAAATTCGGCCCATACCCTGCAAATCCAGTTATGAATCCAATCATCCAATCTTGGCGTTACGATGAAAACACAGACTTAGTGAGTGTTGTTTGGGAAAACGGGGAGCAGGAAGCCTACACGATTGAAAACATCATGACTGAACAGAGATTTATCTTCCTACATAAGTTATACAACGTAACATGTTTGAACCCATACATGACCATAAAATTGGCGTTGTTGACTGACATGTTCATATGGAGGTGTCAAAGTCTTCAAGATGAAGAAAATGATGACAATGAAGATCTGGATGAGAATTTTAAAGAAGAAGAAGATGAGGGGAGCGATAGATACTTCTTAGACCAGATCCCTCCTAACGAGGGGTTTCAGTTTTTTTTTCTTTTCTTTTTTGTGGTGTGTCATTTTCGGTGGTTTTTAATAAAATACTTTATTTCACTAATTACATTACATATAAAACGCCAAAATCCCCACAAACTATAAGAATTCCCTCTAATCACATATTATCCAAAAATTCCACAATTGTATAAAACAAAATGCAAGAGAATATTAATTAAAAATGTGCAAGTCTGATATGTCTCAAAACACCATCTTTTGTTTAAACGCCATAACATTAGTTTCACTTACGAAAGTTAATTAGTTTTATTTTCTCTTTTTTATCTAAAATACCATTCATAAAAACGCCAAACTTAGTGAGCGACTGACGCGTTGCAGATTTAACAGATAAAGCTGAACAAACAGTAACTTAATGATGGGACGTACCATCTTTATTACTAAAATTTATTATAGAAAATTTCCGCCCAAACTACGTGCCAAAATCATCTTATATAAACAACCTCTCAGACCATATGTTACTACATACCATATGGCAAACCTCTTTTCTTGAAGAACCAGTTATGTTCTCGATAAAGTTTCACCGAATGAGGTGGACAACATTCTTAGGTCATTCTTAAGTGAGCATTATGTATGTTGTCCATCTCATTTAGCAAAATCTTATTGAGATAATCCTCCCCTTAGTCAACTTAAAATGTCAAAAAGTTTAAAAATCACAGATGGCAACCCTCTGTTCTAATCTGCTTAAAGATTGCATATGAAAAAAATAAAAACGACAAATAAGTATATGTTGTATATTCTAACATGCTCAACTATTGAGTAAGAAAAAAATACAAAAACGACAAATTACTCTTCACTTGCTCTCGAAGAACGTGTCGTTCTTCTTTTAATTACGGGCTTCGTGCATGTCGATGCGTAGTGTCTGAAAGCTTTGCAATTCTTACACTATCTTTCTTTCGCCCCGTGCTTTGTTTTTTGTTTTTTTGTTTTTTCAATAGCTTCCTCCTATTCGGATTTCAAACGCTTGCGAGATCCAGAACCTTTCGACTTATACCCAACAGAGACTCTTATCATATTCTTGTGGTTTTGATATTGCCCTGTTATCTTCGCAAATCTATCCCTAATACTAGGAGGAGGAGTAACAATATGCATATCTTAAACCTTCTTCATATAAGATTGAACATGATCGTTGAATAAGGATAGCTCCTCCTTATTACCAGATAAACGGTTCAAAGTATACTTCGTTGCAAAAATAATTTTTCGCATCATACTTTGAACATCGGGATCAAGCTCGGTTTGGATAAAATCACGACTCATTGGGTAATCTGAATAGCAATGTGGCGAAGCCTCTTTACGTCGTCTATTCAAAATGTACTGTTTTGGAAATTCCCTAATATCCAAACTTCTCAAAACTTGAAATATATGTCTACATAGGCGAAGCCTCTTTACGTCGTCTATTCAAATTGTACCCTGTTTTGGAAATTCCCTAATATCCAAACTTCTCAAAACTTGAAATATATGTCTACATAGCAAACCAAACCACTCAAAACGCCTACATGAGCAAATGCTGGTGCAATCAAACTTACGGTACATTCCCTGAAAAAACGCCAAACACAATAAATGTTTAAAACGCCATGCAGACACTGTATGCTCAGAAAACGCCATTATTTACCTCGAATAAGGATGTACAAGGCTGTTGGAAATCATTTATGTAGAACTTAACAAACCCGTCGGCCTGCTCTTCATACCGTTGATTTATGAAATCCGCAATCGCAATTAGCTCAGCTTGAATGTCACAAAAAATAGTTTTCGTGTATATTTCAGCAGCTTGGTTCTCCAACACTTTATAATTACTTTTCAACTAGGGTCGTTTGTATCGAGATTCATGGTCATTTTTCCGGTGCGTGTGACGTTGTACTTCTATTGCAGTTTCCTAATGAGTCATGAACTCAACAAGAGTAGATTTTGCATTACACACTTGGCCAAAAAAATGGTTCTCACTCTCTGATCTTGATGTCGTACGCATAAGGCCCGACAGTTCCTCCATTCTATATTATGTAGGAATCTAAGAATCCCTAAGCGCAAAAATATCAGAAAGCAAGTCATTGTCCTCTAAATTAAACTCTTTAATATCCTCTTCCCATCCTGATTCAAACTCTATGGGTGTAAGAATGTCCGTCCACACAACACCACAAATACGTTCTTTGAAATTGGTTGAATTGCATAGCCTAACACCAACCTGTATAAAGCACGAAAATGCCATGGAATATATACTATATAAACAAAAAAACTAACATAGAACACCCTTAAGAATGACAAAACACCATATATATTAAAACGCCAAACACATGAAAATAGGAACATCAACTTTTAGAGAAAGTTTACGTATCACGTGCCACATGCATAACCGATGCCTCGTTTCAACAAATACAACAAAAATAGCCTTCTTCATTGATGGATCCTAGTCAGTGACAACAACTTTTGGTTAAGAACCAACATGTAACATTTGTCAAAAAACGGGTTTTCCAAACCCGCTTCGTTTGTAATCGAATATCAAGTTATAAATGTTTCGTTGCGTATTTACGTTTATTTTAATTTTAAACGATGCATAATTAATAAACAAATTAGTATTTAAAAACTATAATTAATAAAAAGTGAAAATAAATTAAATAAAAAAGAAAACCGGCTGCCGGGATTCGAACCCGGGTCAGCCGGGTGAGTCAAAGCTTTAACTCGCGTACATATAACCACTCCACCACTTGATGTTTTTGTGAGTTCTAGGAAACAATTAAAACTTATGAACAACCATGAATCAACCTGTTGCGCCAAACTGAAACCGTAATCGGCTTCCAACCGTCCAAAACGTTTGAGTGATCGCGGATTCTGGATTATAACCGATGCACTGACGATCCTAATCAATTCAGTCTTGAATTAACTTGAATTCTGGTGATGTTCGGTTTTCATAACCGAAGATATTCATTTCCTGAATTACTCCAACAATAGCATCCGCTCGCGACTCAGAATCATCCGCAGAGCCTCCAATTTCACTTTCGCTCTACTTTCAGTTCGTCGGAAAAGCTTTTTGAACTCGCCGGACTTTCGCCGGAAAACCGTGTCTTCCATTAAAACAGTAAGTTTCTCAATTTTTTCACCGTCTATCAGTTGTTAAGCTTTTGCTAACTCAAACCCTTCAATCAGAATCAGTTCCGGGCGACGATATCGGATAATCATCATTCGCCGGAAAATCTCTGAGAATTTCTAGAACTCGCTGTGAAACGGTATAAACCTTTAAACATTCTGATAACTCTTGTTCAGTACTTCGATTCTACGTCTAGCTAATCAAAACTGTTAATTGGTCCGTTCAGACAAAGTCCATAAAAACAGAGCCGACGACTTCGCCGGAATTCTGAGAAAGATCATTTCTCCGGTATGTTTACTTCCAAAATCTTCTCTGCCATTTCATTTTAATCTTTTGAATGTTTGTCAATCGAATTAAACAAGAAACAGTAGGGTAATCGTTGTCTGTGATATTGTAACGAAGAAGACGAAGTTAGATTGTATATAAGTTTAATATAATTTGGATTATAACTCGGGTTAGACACACAGTCCAGCGGTGGACTGTGTGCACACGTATATCACACGCCGCGAGTTCGATCCTTGACACAATTGTATGCTCTGTAATAAAGATGTTTTCCTTTTTAACTGAACCGGATTAATTCAAGGAAGATGTTAAGTATAATAAAAATCGGTATATTAACCAGGTTAGACACACAGTCCAGCGATGGACTGTGTGCAACACTAACCCACAGGTCCCGGGTTCGAGACCTGTTACACACGCCGGTTCGATGATTAAAAATCCTTTTTGAAAATAAAAGAATTTGAATAAACTAAAACAGTATATAAATATAATTAAAAACAGAATTATTTCGGGTTAGACACGTAGCTCAGTTGGTAGAGCTGGGTGCACGCGTACGGGAGGTCTCGGGTTCGAGCCTTACCCGGCGCACACATGCACACTAGCGAACCGGTCAAACAGTCAACAGTCACGGTCAACGGTCAATAGTCAACGCAAAAGTCAACATTTTTTTTATAATTTTATTTATTTATTTTATTTAAAAATACTTAAAAATAATGTTTTTAAAGATAGAAAATAGCCTTAAACTCACAAAAATATATCTAAAATCCTATTAAAATTATTAATAAAATCCACTCATTTACCATACCTTTCGTTATTATTTAGGTTAGTTAATTCTCGTCGATCAATCCTCTAAACTCGTGCGCATTTCATCATCTTCAACCGAACGCACCCAATGTGAGTGAATCCCTACAAATTCCTCGTTTTAATCACGTATTTGGGGTGTATCATGTGTCTTATCATTTATTATATTTAAATCATTGTGCATCCATCATATCCATGAACAAATGTGTATTCAACATGTATCAACTGTTTTGTGTGGTTGTTGTTTAGATTAAATTATCATTTTCAGTACATACATTATCATAGGCCGCCGCTCCCCATTACATTATGAGCGTTGAGCAGTTCCCCATTACATTATGAGCGTGAACCAGGCGTTGCCAACATACGATCGGCTCCGTTTGATTGAGCCTTGATCGCACAGACATTTATCATAGGCCGTCCGTTCCCCGTTACATTATGAGCGTGAACGTGACGTTGCCAACATATACAGTTTCATTCATGTTATATATTCATACAAGTTGGTTTGTTATTGTATGTTATTGTTTGTTGTTGTTATTGTTATTGTATGATTTAATTACGTTTGCTCACACATGAATATTGCACAATTTTTCATGATAAAGATAACAAGAGATCAATAATAAATGTTTTTCTAACAAGGTTCACTCGCCAACTTATGTTGACCCAAAAACCCCCATTTTACACATGATACAGGTGATCCAGCTGCAGCAAGAAACACATAGGATGGCTTAGAAGAATAAACTGGTTTAGACTTTGGATTGTTTAGTTGATTATCTTTCTTTGTATTTGTATGAACATGTTTGGAATACTGAGGATGTAATTTTGACTTTAATAAATATGAAATATATTAGTAAATATCATGAGCTTTGGTGATAACCTAATTATGCCCCGACTCTTATTCCGATGCAGGTCGGGGTGTGACACAACAGCTTTTATAAAAACTCTCAACAACCATATATTCTGACACCAATAATGCAGCACCAAATGTAACATTACAATGGTGATTGTCTATACCAGTGAACGGTACAAATACCATAGAGTATCTGCATATGAAAACGCCGTTGATAAATTAAACTAAGACAAAACGCCAATGCATCTAATCATTGAAAACGCCAAAAACACACAGAAAAAATAGAATTCTAAATATTACTTGTTGGAACGATACGTGGCGTCAAACGAAATCACATCACCAAACACGTGGTAAACTAACCTCTCCATAATGCTACTAAAAATACTTAAAAATAACATTTGGCGTCAAAGTCAAATTTTTTTTATTATTTTTATTTATTTATTTTATTTAAAAATCAATTAAAAATACTTAAAAATAACATTTTTAAGGTTAGAAAATAGCCTTAAACTCACAAAAATACACCCAACAATCCTACTAAAATGGATCAATAAAATCCGTTTACTTACCGAACCATAATGCTATTTATCTAGGTTAATTTCACTCGTGGTTAAAACCACTTCGCGTGCATTCAACATCATCAACCGAACGCACCCACTGTGAGTGAATCTTACAACTCCCCTTTTTAATTACACGTTTTGGGGTGTGTCATGTGTCACAAAATAATTAACTCGTTTATTTAAACTTGTGCCATACCATATCGTGATCTAAACTTAGATTGTTTATATTGTTGTGATTACTTATTTCATTTTGTCAAATTATATGAAATTCATTCATTAAGCCCATCAGTTCCTCGTGGGAGACGAGTTGAACAACGCGTGCCTCAAAACCAATCCATTATTGTTCATATGTGTATCATTGAGTTTATATTGTTTGTAGTTATGTCTTTCATATTATCATGTTTATGCAATTCATTCATTAGGCCCATCAGTTCCTCGTGAGAGACGAGTAGAGCAACGCGTGCCTCTAAACGTTCCATTATTGTTCATGTGTGCTTTATTTAATATCTAATGATTGTTGAATAAGTTTATATCTATTTTTACTCATGTGTGGTTGTGCACTCATTTCATAATCAATTAAATAAACTTGTTCAAATGTTTTCCATAGGATTCACTCGCCAACTTTTTGTTGATCCAAAAACCTTTTTACACATGATACAGGTGAACAGGATGAAGCAAGGAAAACATAGGAAATGCCTTAGAAGAAAACAAAAAAGCTTAGATTGATGTTAGGTCATGATGTAATTATAGTTGTAAATTTCCTATTAAATTGTATTTAATGAATATGAAACGTATAATAAATGTCATGAGCTTTGATGATAACCCAATCATGCCCCGGTCACCTTTTCCGCTGCGGGTCGGGGTGTGACAGGCAACGTCACGTTCACGCTCATAATGTAATGGGGAACGGACGGCCTATGATGAATGTCTGTGCAATCAAGGCTCAATCAAACGGAGCCGATCGTATGTTGGCAACGCCCGGTTCACGCTCATAATGTAATGGGGAACTGCTCAACGCTCATAATGTAATGGGGAGCGGCGGCCTATGATATTGCATGTACTGAAAATAATAAATTAAATCTAAACAATAACCACACAAACAGTTGATACAAGCTGAATACACATTTGTTCATGGATATGATGTATGCACAATGATTTAAATATAATATTTGATAAGACACATGATACACCCCAAAAACGTGATTAAAACGGGGAATTTGTAGAGATTCACTCACATTGGGTGCGTTCGGTTGAAGATGATGAAATGCGCACGAGTTTGAAGGATTGATCAACGAGGATTAACTAATCTAAATAATAACGGAAGGTATAGTAAATGAGTGGATTTTATTAATAATTTTAATAGAATTTTTAGATATATTTTTGTGAGTTTAAGGCTATTTCCTATCTTTAAAAACATTATTTTTAAGTATTCTTAATTGATTTTTAAATTAAATTAAATAAATAAAAATATAAAAAAAATGTTGACTTTTGCGTTGGCCATTGACCGTTGACTGTTTGACCGTGACTGTTGACTGTTTGACCGGTTCTATTGTGTGCATGTATGCGCCGGGCAGGACTCGAACCCGAGACCTCCCGTACGCGTGCACGCAGCTCTACCAACTGAGCTACGTGTCTAACCCGAAATAATTCTGTTTTTAATTATATTTATATACTATTTTAGTTTATTCAAAATTCTTTTATTTTCAAAAAGTGTTTTAATCATCGAACCGGAGCGTGCAACAGGTCTCGAACCCGGGACCTGTGGGTTAGTGTTGCACACAGTCCACCGCTGGACTGTGTGTCTAACCTGGTTAATATACCGATTTTTATTATACTTAACAACTACAGTGAGTTAATCCGGTTCCGTTAGAAAAAATAAAACATCTTTATTACAGAGCATACGTGTGTGTCAAGGATCGAACTCGCGGCGTGTGATATATGTGTGCACACAGTCCACCGCTGGACTGTGTGTCTAATCCGAGATAATATCCAAATTATATTAAACTTATAATCAACCTAACTTCGTCTTCTTCGTTACAGGATCACAGCCTACGATTACTCTATTGTTTCTTGTTTAATTCGATTGACAAACATTCAAAAGACTAAAATGAAATGGCAGAGACGATTTTGGAAGTAAACATACCAAAGAAACGATTTATCTCAGAATTCCGGCAAGCCGTCGGCTCTGTTTTTACGGATTTCGTCTGAGCGAACAGATTAACAATTTTTATTAGCTAAATGCGAAATTGAAGCACTGAACAAGAATTACCAGGAGGTTTAGAAGGCTATGCCGGTTCACAGCGAGAATTGAGAATTTTCAGAAGTTTTCCGGCGAGAGTGAATTATCCGATATCGACGTCTGAAACTGATTCCGATTGAAGGGTTTGAGTTAGCAATAGCTTAACAACTGATAGACTATGAAAGAATTGAGAGGCTTACTGATTTGATGGAAACACGGTTTTCCGGCGAAAGTCCGGCGAGTTCAAATAGCTTTTCCGACGAACTGAAAGTAGTGCGAAAATGAAATTGAAGGTCTGCAGATGAGTTTGAGTCGCGAGAGGGGACTATGGTTGGAGTAATTCAGGAAATGCAGACTTTTCAGTTATTAAAACCGATCAACTCTTGAATTCAAGTCCATTCAAAGCTAAATTGATTGGAGGTGTCGGTGTATCGGTTATTGACAGAAACCGCAAACACTCAAACGTCCAGGACGTTTGGAAAACCGATTACGGTTACAGTTGGCGTAAACAGATTGATTCATGGTTGAACATAAGATTTAATTGTTTCCTAGAATTCACAGAAAACATCAAGTGGCGGAGCGGTTATATGTGTGTGTGTTAAGTCTTATGCTTACCCGGCTGACCCGGGTTCGAATCCCGGCAGCCGGTTTTCTTTTTTATTTATTTTATTTTTACTTTTATCAAATATAACTTTTATATTCTAGTTTGTTTATTAATTATGCATCGTTTAAAATTTAAATTAACATAAATAAGCAACAAAACATTTATAACTTGATATTCGATTACAAACGAAGCGGGTTTGGAAAACCTGTTTTTGACAAATGTTACAGTGCTACTCAACAAACTTGTAGACCTTCCATGATCCAGCCTCAAATATTACACATAATACTGCTCCACAACCAATCCTCTTTGTAAAATTGGATCGCACGATCCTTTCCTTTTGATTAGGGTCCAACGTATCAACCTTCTTGTCCTTATATACCCCAGATCTCGTACATACTTAATATGTGTTACTCTTTTGGCATTTATCTTTTCAATCTCTTTCCTAACAGAAAAACCACAAGCCGTCGCATACCTAACATAGATTGAATAACAATCACCGAGGCTTGGGAAAATCATGTCTATTTTTGGCTTTATCTCTTCACTAACGTCGGGAATGATAAATGGAAAACCAGTTTTCGGACAAAAACTTTCATTCGAAGAAACACCCTCAGCTGAAAAAACATTATCCATAAAAACCGCCATTAATTGAATAATAAACAATAAGAATTAACGAGAACACCATAATGAAAACGCCATTAGTTAAATAATAATCAATATGAAGAACTGATAATACAGTCTTCCTGACACATGTTAATGAAAACGCCATAAGTTGAATTATCAACGAATAGTAAGAACCAATGGTTACAAATTAACGCCAATATCGACAGCTAATCAGATGTACGTAACCAAATGTAAAACGCCATTGATCGTAAAAAATAAGCATATATTAGATCCCAAACGACAATTGAAATTAATAATGAAAACGCCTCCTAATGAATATATGAAGAACAAAATTAAAAATAAAAATAAAACGCCATTTTCAAATATTACTTATGAGAAAAAAAATCCATTAAACAATCATAAAGAAAGAAAACGACATATCTGTTACATGATTTGCTCGAATCAAATATGAAAACATCTAAAAAATTACTTTGTAGATCAGAATCCACATTACACACCATAGATCTCAAAAGCTTGGAGAGTAGGTAACAGCTAATACGAAATCTTTTGGAATTTTGTTTGAAACGAATTTAAAACGCCTTTTAGTGGGCGGAAACTGCACAATGACAATTGTACCCTGCATATAATTTAGTGGCCCCTTGCCACGTGTTCGGTCAGGATCCGTTCTCACTGTTTTCACACTTCCAATCGTTTTCTCCTTATCCAGTTTACATACATACATACATACATATATATACATACATACATATACATATATATATATATATATATATATATATATATAAATCACTCTTGATGATTTGATTTAACATAAAAATCTAACTGAATCATGCCTAATGGATAGAATGTGTAGGATTTTCAAACATTAAGTATAAAACTCATTAGTTTTAAACACAAATATCATCCGAAAAAATATAAAAAAAATAAAGGACAAAATTTGCAATTCACTCTAATTTAAATAAAAAACATATATATCTCTGAATATTTTAAAAACTATCTTATTCTTCATTTCTAAACACTTATTTTATTATTATTCTTTTCTTCATAATTTATAGTTTTTTAACCTTTCAAATTTTACCAATTTTATGTTTTAATATTAGCTTTCATGCATACTGTTTTAAAATTTTACATTTTTTTATCGACTACATGACCAGTCGATTCTAACCATGACTGGTAATTAACCGCCATACTACTCGTAAACTGGTTGAGTGGTTGAACCGAACTAAAAAACTGGATGAAAACATAGTTAATACTAAAAATATTTATATATGATAAATTGTATTTAAATAATTTGAACGACTGTTTTTTGTCAATAATAATTTCAATTGAGTTTATTCCCAACAGTGGTCCGAGAGTTTATTCCTATCAGTGGTCCCAACTTTTTCATTTTGTTTGGGGTCCGCCGTTAAAAAAGTAACTTAACGAAGTTAAGATTTTTCCGAATACAAACCAATGTTATAAGGGTTTTGATCAGAATAAGGATACAGGTCGATTGATGTAAAACTTATCTCGAAACGATGCTCCAAACGACTTGATGATTACATGATTTGTAACCTTAAAAAAGGTCACTAAATCCTTTGGATGAAACTTCTCAGGGCAAGTTGGAAAATGGAAAAGAAATAGCAGTGAAAAGGTTGTCGAAGGAGTCCGGGCAAGGAGAACAAGAATTAAAAAACGAGGTTTTGCTACTCGCAAAACTGCAACATCGGAATATAGTTCGGCTCCTAGGGTTTAGCCTCGAAGGTTCTGAGCGGCTTTTGATGTACGAGTTTGTACAAAATGCGAGTTTAGATAAGTTTATATTCCGTAAGTTGAACTTAAACTTATGCTAACTTTTAAAAAACTTATATATAATATGTTCTTTTTATAAATACATTCTTTGATCATCGGAATTTAGATCCACTTAAGCGTATGATACTTACTTGGGAAAGGCGATACAAAATAATCGCGGGTATTGCAAAGGGACTTCTGTATTTACACGAGGATTCACGACTAAAGATAGTTCATCGAGATCTGAAAGCTAGTAACATTTTATTGGATGCCGAAATGACTGCTAAAATTGCAGATTTTGGTACGGCAAGGTTGTTCACACCTGAAGAATCCCAAGCCAATACTTTTCGGATTGTGGGAACCTAGTAAGTCTTCATTCGAAAATGTGTCAGATACCAGTCGCTAAACTACCAAAATTTGTCACTATAAAATGGCATCAACAAAATTTAAAGTTGCAAAAAAAATAACTTTTAAATAGAAGAAATTAATATTGCTGACATAAGTTTTTAACTAAAGATGATGAATAAAATGAGTTATTTGCCAGTAGATATGTATTACCAAAATTTATTGTTGAACAAGAAAATGTCACTAAAAAGGAAACTAAGCTTGTGACATTAAAAATTCTATTAATGAAAGTTCACCGAGTTATGAAACTAACATGTTTTCTTGCCATACGTCATACGTACTAGTGGATATATGGCACCTGAGTATGCACTACATGGACTATTCTCAGTTAATGGACATCTATAGTTTTGGTGTACTGATTCTTGAAATTGTAACCGGTCGCAATAACCATAGTTTCCAGAACGGAGTGGTGATCGAAGATCTACTTAACCATGTAAGTTTTTTAAATATTTTCCAAGAGTTGAAACCTTTTATTAACCATGTCTGATTTCAAATGTTGTAATGTGTATTTTACAAGGCATGGAAATGTTGGAGGGATGGAACGGCTTCAAGTTTGATTGATTCGACATTGAAAGATGGCACAAATTCCATACGCGACATGATTAGATGCATCCACATCGGTCTATTATGCGTTCAAGAAGAGGCTTCGGACAGGCCAACCATGGCTTCCGTTGTTCTCATGCTCACTAGCTCATCTATAACCCTCGCGGTCCCATCAGAGCCTGCTTTTTTCATGCACACAAACCCAAATTCTAATCGACAAAGACGCATGCCAAGAGATTACTCTTCAACTATGAGCAATTCCAACAATCTGTAAATTAAGTAAATTTAGATAAGCGCGGGTCATGATTATTTGTTAATATGTGTTACACTATTATTGCACAATATTTTTAGATTGTACAAGTATATTTATTTAAAATTTAATTTATATTACTTCTAATAAATGTTTCCAGTTGAATCCCATGTGTCATTTTCTCATTTAGTTTATTATCCATATGATTAATATTAATTATTACACCGGATTAACTAATTTATTTATATATAACCTTTATTTTTATTTTTATTTTATTCTATTTTTATCTCTTATTTATTTAATATTTCTTTTCTTAACGATTTTTTTTCGCTTACTAATAATTGTTAATATTTCATTGATCCAAGTCATCCAACCATTGTTAACATAAGTTTTTAATCTATTAATAAATAGAAAAACAAAGTAAAATGTTATAACTTGTGTAATACATAAGTTTCTAACCAAATAATAAATTTAAAAAACAAAGTAATTGTTATAATAATAAGTAAATAGTATATCAAAGTTTTTTTTTCAAAAACATATCTTGACGACTGTATGCATTAACCAATTACATTATATTTATTCAACTCGTGTAATACACATGTATATTATTTCATGTAATATATAAGTTTTTAAAAATTTATTACTTAATATATAAAATTATATTTATTTAAACTGTGTATAATAGAAATAGAGTAACCTTATGAAATAATAATTGAGGAATAAATCCCATCCAATGTAATAAATATTTAAAGGTTGACCAAGTAAAGAAGGACAACACGCATACCATTGAACCATATTTTGTCCTGACCAAGTTATGTCTCAGTCAAGAATATGTCAATAGTCAACTTCTGAATGTCATTAAAGGAAAAGTTTTTTTCTTTTTTCTGAATTTCTAAAATCTTATCAAATCTGCCCTTTATAAAATTTAAACTCATAATCATTTAACTGGGGAGCACACCATATTATCATGATAGCCACTATTTTAATTAAACAAATTGTGATAATTACAATTTTTTTTGAATGGTGTACGGTTAAGATATCGTTAACCGGGTTAGTAGTTAGTATATTAGCATCACCAAGTTAGCATTAAACCCTTACTGCCTAGAATCGAATCCATAACCTCTAAGAGAAGCAAAGCTTTTCAACCCCTTAACTACTAGACTAAAAGATCATTGATGATAATTACAACTAAATAAAGTATTAAGATAGCAATATACACGTGTTAAAGAAGACTATTTTAATTAGATAAATTTTATAAACAAATATATATAACTAGTAGTGTTCCTTATCACGCATTGGGCGACATTTCATTTTTTAATCTTTAGTGTAAAAATTGACTACTCTGCAGCTTTGAATAAATTCATAAGATTCCAAAGCAAATACAATGTAGTTCCCCATTCGCTAACATGAAATTTTATATATATGTGTCAATTTCGATCAATTATTAATGAGTAAACGGGTCGGTCAATAAGTGTTATATTTTATTTCTAAAGAGTAAATGATGGAATTACAATGAACCCAATCCAACTTAGGGTTTTTTTTAAATTTTAATGAGTCTTTTAATGGTTCAGAACTCTTACTGGTTCATCACTTAATGGTTCAGATTATTTGTTTTACGAGCAGATGTCTGAATGATTCAGACATTTGTCTCTGAATGGTTAAGCATTAGACAGAGTATGAATGGTTAAGACCTCTTATCTGAATTGGTCAGACATTTGCCTCTGAATGGTTAAGCATTATATTGGCCATTAATTGTTCAGACCTCTTACTGATCTAACATTTAATGGTTCAGACATTTTACTAGTTTAACACTTACCAATTCAGAAGTTGTCAAACAACCTCTTAATCATCTATTAAATGCATGTAAAACCCTTAAGTCATTTTACTATTTTTTTTTTCTGGAAACTCAAGGCCAAAAGTCAACTTATAACAAATCTCAAAACATATTTGAACAACTAACAAAATCAAGAAACCAAAAGCTTAAACCCTGAACATATGTATGCAAATTCACAACATCAATCAAGAATCATTACAATTTTAACTATAATCAACAATAAAACCAATTACATTGTATGTTACACCTTGACTCGTAGTGGATAAGGTAACCGGGACATGATTGGGTTTTCATCAGATCTTATGACATAACTATTTAAAAGTTTTAATATTCATTATTTCGATTTAAAAAAAAAGAATCCCATGAACACATTAAACAAGTCATAAAATAAATCAAATCAAATGCCTTTTATTCTTCTAAGGCCCAATCCTAAGTGATCTATTTTTCAAACATGTTCACCTGTATCATGTGTAAAAGAAAAGTTTGGGTCAACAAAAGTTGACGAATGAATCTCTTTGTTATTAGTAAAAATAGTATGTTTAAACCTTTTATTGAGGAAAAAATGCATTTACCAATGTAAGTAAATATCTTGTATGTCAAATGTCAACTTCCCAAACAATCTCAAATAATAAACAAACCAATAGTATGCAAGTGTGCACGGTATTATGGTGTGCTGCAAGATCTAAGCTCAATCAAACGGAGCTGGTCTCGTATAATTGACAATGTCAAGTTCCGCAAATTATTTATTTAAATCCTTAATTACTTATTTACGTGAGTGTTATTGAGTTATTACTTAAAGGTGTTAAGATAGATTATTTATCGTTTAAGTTAGGTTTGTAAATGGTTAATTAAGAATTCTAAAAAAATAAAAATAATGGTTGCATATATAATTTTAAAGGCCTTAAAATAAATTTTAAAATTTTTAAAAAAACATTCCCTTAAATCGGCCCCTCCCCGGCTCGAACTCGCGATCTTTCGTTTACGTGCACGCAGCCTGACCAGCTAGGCTACGTGTCTAACCTGGTTAACACTAGGATTTAAATTCTTTTATATAGAAACTGTGTTTCATCTGTTTGTTGATTTTATTAAAAAGAAGGAAAGTGCAGCGACAGAGACGAGGCCAGGACTCGAACACCGGACCTCTTGTTTAAGCGCACAGCCCGACCAACTGGACTGTGTGTCTAACCAGCTGATAACAGGATTTTAATTATTTTTATACGAAAACTATGTCTAACTAATTACGATCAACTGGGCTGTGTGTCTAACATATTGATAACAAGATTTTAATTATTTTTATACGAAAACTACGTCTAACTGATTACCAGTTTACTTTAAAGAAAAAGGAATTGCAGCGATACATTAGGACCTTGACTCGATCCGGTGATCTCAACCGGTTCTAGTATGTTTCAGCGCTTAATTCACCACTGAGCTACATCATCATTTTGAAAACTTTTTAATTACGATTTTATTTGAACTCAGTTTGATATGTTCATCTTCTTCATTTCTGTTATGTCCGAACAGAACCCAGAACTTTAACCCACCCATTATTTGTTTCATTCCCTCTTGATCTACCCTTGATGGCGAATTAACACAAGGATTAATCAACTTAAAAATAAAAAGAATTTATACCGACGTGCGTCGTGAACTCTTGACGGTTTCCGGCGTTTTGGTGTCTTCGGCCGCGTCCAAGCCTTCCGGCGATCACTTTATCGAGGAATCAGTGAGTGTTGCGTTGAAATTCATTGATGTGTGCTTTACATCCAAATCCTTTTCAACCGAATTCTTGTTTTTAGAGACCCGTAGAATTTCCGATTTTAGAATATACGGAGGTTGGTTCGAGAGTGTGTAGAAATGTGTCCAGGTTCATAAATCTTGAAAAGGAAACGCGGAAATCGGATACAATCAGCCGAATTTAGGTAATACAGCTCATGACTCACTGTTAATCGTCTTGGCGGCAACTGGGTTTTGGAATGGAACTTACAGATTAAGTGCGTATTTATATTTTATTGTCTAAGGGGATTACACCAGATCACTTTGTGGTGCAGTGGTTGGTTTGTTGTGGTTTGATTGCGGAGACCCGGGTTCGAGTTCCTGTCTCTGTTTTATCATTAGTTCTTATTTATTTTTTATATATTTCTCCTTTAAATTATAAAAAGAATTCCTAAGTTTAAATCAATTACACGAATGGCCCCTCACATTTGTTGCTAGCGTACATGTATGCGTATAACATAAATACATAAAGAAAATATTTATTCAATGAAAGTTTGATTCAAAACGGGTTGGATTTTGGTAGCCCTTTTTTGGCAGATGTTACATTGTATATCAAATATTTAACTATTAAATATCATAATTTGTTTGCCGTCCAAAGTGTATAACTTTTTGGATTGTACCTTGATGGTAATGTTGATTAATCGATCATCAGACATCCTATCTCCACTGGTGATTCACATTTGTCACACAACATACACAACTATAACTAAATAATTAATCCTGTGTACATTCACAATAACAAAAATCACATAAATTGGAAATTCTTTCGTTTATCTGGATGTATTTCGGTTATCGATGATTCCTTGACCGAACTACCTGTTTTATTCAACTTATCGGGGTCGCCTGAGCTATCTAACAAGAGCCCTTTTGAAAGAAAATATGGCGGTTTTGCAGCTCGGGTAAGGTAATAGAGTTGTTATTAAGCATGTTGAGAATACTAGCCATGGAAGGCCTTTGCACACATAATAAACTGATGTTCATACACCTAACCACACTTCCGAATAAGAAGATTCAGCAAGTGATGGATCCAGTAGCTCCAATGCTCTTCTGTTGGTGGAAGCCAATATCATCATCATCGTATTCGTCTTTGCTCTAAGGGTGGAAGGGGCACTCCTCAAATGGGGAGTGATAAACTTTTTTTTACCCAATAATATCATGTCATGTTAACTCACCACTCCACTCCCCATTTTGCACTCAATCACTAGGGGTGCTCAAACACATGGGGTGTTTGATTTTTTTTATATTCTTTATTTCAAGAAACATATTTTTTTATACATGCATTAAAAATAAATAAAACATATATTAAACAATTAAAAGTAAATAAAACATATATTGAACAAATTAAAACCATACAACCTAAAATTTAGAAAGAACAAGGCCAATTATATTTTTTTGCGATATCTCGTTTCCGCGCTAGAATAAACGGCAACATCTCAGGTGAAGCATGGTCGTGTGGCTTACTAAACGTCTCCAAATCCCGATCGTACATAAGTTGTTTCATCGCCTCGCGTTGTTCTGCCACTAACGCTATGGTGTCTTCCTCACGTTTTTTTTTATATTCGACAACTCCAACGCCCGTGCTTGTTTTACTTCTTTCATAAGGGTGTATTGTACAAGCTTCTCGGTCAAAGCCGTTTCCGCGCTATTGGATGGTGTTGTTGTGGCTTTCTTATCTTTCTTTCGTGATCTTGTTGGTGAGGGGTCTACGTTTATGTCGGGTATATCGCTTGTGAACTTAGTTCCCGGTGTACCCGCATTATAGTTACCCGAATCCGACGACTTTCTTTTATGGCCCGAACTACCACTTTCTTCACCCAACAATGGTACCGGGGCCCATTTGTCATGTTTACTAACAACCTCCCACGCCTCAACATGTTGAAAACCACCCGGATATTTTGATTGTAATCTTTTAAAGCCCTATTCATGACATCAAGATCGCCACACCCACTACCACGAATACGATCCTACATATATAACAAATATGAAGTAAAATATTAAAAGTAAAAACAATGTTATAGAAAATATTTTAAAAATGTTAAAATAAAAATTAGCGTTTTTTGCCAAAGGCAGTTGAAGTAGTTTATCTTAGTCAACATAGGGAGCCATTTCGAACGTACTTGATGGTTAGTTCGTGTCCTTCCACCGACCGTAAGCGTTGTAATGCTCGAGAACTTTCTTCCAAAAACTATCCAATTTTTGTTGGTTGCCTTTTTTCTTGTTTACCGAACAATAAATCCATGCCTTGGCTAAGGCCTCTTCTTGTTTTTTCGTCCAAATTTGACGCTCCGCCTTGCCTACCTTTTTTTTTCGGCTCACTAGCTTCACTGCTATCTTCAGCTTCAACCGCATATTCTTCTTCATCGGCAATATTTTCTTATATTTCGGGGACAACTCTGCATCTTGGTCTTCATTGTCATCGTAGATCGGAAGTGTGCGCTCGGCATTCTCTCTTGGTGATTGAATTGGCAGGGTCCTAAATGCAAATGGATCGAATGAGTTTTGCGCTTCCATGGAGTATTCGTACATGCCGGAAGCAACCATCGTTGGACCATGTGGGTGTGAAAATATTTGTGGCATAAAAATTAGGTTGGTGTTGGGTGTTATAAAAAGCCGGTTGTGAAGCTTGGGGTAAAAATATTGAGGTTGAGAGTATGGGGTTTGAACCGGTGCACTCGGACAACTAGAACCGCCTTGTCTCGTTTGCGACACGCGTCCACTTGAGTTTGAACCCGAGCCTCGACTAGCGGAACCTTGTTTCTTGGGATCACCTTTGTTTTGTTTATCCATATTGTGGGATGTTGTAATTTTAGTAAAAAGTGGTGTGTGAGAGGAGTGAAATGTATGAGTTTTATAAATAAAAAAATAATAATCAACCTCAAAACATCTACAACAGTCGAATTTGTGTAACGGTCAAAAAAATCCAACGGCACTTTGTTCGGTGAGTACTCGACGAATTGGGGAGTCACCGCGCGCTTGGAGGTGGTGGCGGCACTCTTGCCGCTCGGTGAATTAAGTTACGAAGGGGTCTCCGCATGATGCCCCTTCCACCCTAAGTATATTTGTATAATAATAATAACAACATATGTTAAAAGTTTAGTTTATATATCTGACACATTCAAACAAAAACATAAATTAAAGGTTTGTACAAATCATAGAATTACTGCAGCTACTTAATCCTGATCCTAGTGGAATAACTAACTAATTTGAAGGTGGATATTATTGCAAATCGAGGTTTCCATTTTAAACTAAGTCAACAGGTCCATGTAAGGTAACAACGGGCCGGGTTGACCCACTGCAATTTTGGTTTCAACCATGAAAATACCTATCATTATCCACTCTCTCCCACATTTTCTAGTTTTTTAATATTGATGGTATTTACTAAGAATTAGTGTGTGTTACCATTGATGTTCTTTGTACATAAAAAAGATTTAAAAAATAAAATAATAATAATAATAATAATAATAATAACAATAATAATATGATCATTAAAAAGCGCACAACAAATACATAAGAAAATCTAAACTGTTATGTAACATCAGTTTATATATTCTCATTAAACTATAAAAATAATCCCAAGGTTTGGTCACTTTTACCACTTTAGTCCAAAACTCAAACCTTTTGAATTTAAGGTCTGTATGGTTTTTTGTTGTCATTTTCATCTAAAATAAAAAAATTGGTTAGATTTTTCAGTTAACATTCAACTTTTTTGTTTTTTCTCTCTCTTTTAATGAAGGGCAAAATGGTCTTTTAATATTTTATTATAACAAATTGAAAAATATGACTATTTTGTCTTTTATTAAAAGGGAGGAAAAAATACAAAAAAGCTGGGAGTTAACTGAAAAATCTGACCAGATTTTGCTTTTTATGAAAATGATAACAAAAGTGAAACCACATGAAATCAAAATTCAAATAATTTGAGTTTTGGATTAAAGTGACAAAGGTTACCAAATCTGAGAGACCATTTTAAGAGTTTACTTTTCTTATTATAATCCTTGTCTAAAAACCGTTATTATTTACTCTATTCTCATATATTAATATCAAGTAATTTGTGTTTTCAATTAAACTAGAAGATATTCCTAATTTAAAGTTTGGGATGCAGTTGCTAAACATGAGGATCTGTGGCGCAATGGTAGCGCGTCTGACTCCAGATCAGAAGGTTGCGTGTTCGATTCACGTCAGGTTCAAACCCTGTTGTTCCTCTTGTTTTTTTTTAATTTTATTTTTTTCGCTCAATTTTCAGTTTTTGGCGCAAATTTCAGGTTCGTCAATTCTACTTAATTGTGGATTGATTGGAGCATCAAGTTGGGTTATTCTGTTCCAAAAGAAACTGGGTTTTTGAATAATGCGCTCCACGTGTTTGATCAAATTCCTCAACCGCGTTTTGTTCAAAATGTGATTATATTAGGTGTTGAGTGATGGCCTCCATGTGTTTGATAAAATGCCTCAACCGTGTGTGTTGGTCAAAATGTGATTATATGATGTGTTAGATGATTCCCTCCGTGTGTATGATGGAATGTCTCAACCGCGTTTTGGTCAAAATGTGTGATTATATGACTATCGGATTGATGTCCTCCTATGTTTTATAAAATGCCTCAACCGTTTGTTCGTCAAAAAGTAATTTGTTGTAGATGTGTTGGATAATGCCCTCCACGTGTTTGATAAAATGCCGCAACTGGTTGTTGGCAAAATGTGGTTGTATGGCGTGTTGGATGATGCCCTCCACGGGTTTGATAAACACGTGTTGATCAAAACGTGATTATATGACATGTTGGATGATGCCCTCCACGTGTTTGATAAAATGCCTCAACCACGTTGGTCGAAATGTGATTATATATCTTCTTTCTTGTTTGTTAGCTAACAGTTACTGTGATTAACTCATTTGGTAAGTCAATCATCAAGTGACAGTTTATTGCTGTGAAAGTGGGATGTTAGAAAATGCCTTCCAACTGTTTGTTAAAATGCTCCAATTAGTATTTTACAAATCTTTAATCTTTATGTAATTGTTCTCCCTAAAAAAAGATTAAAAGTAGTTAATATGATGACAAATAAAGTAGTTAGTTAACCAATTTTCCGAATTTACCTCCCACCCTCTCATTTTCAGACCAACTTTATTTCCAAACATCTCCCCAAAACTCACATTTGAATCAGTCATCAATCTTTTTTTGTATCAATAATTTATGATTCAGTTGTGGCATCTTTGTTTCTAAGAAGGAATATGAATCCTCATACAATGACAATCTAGTTTCCGACAGGAAAAGAGGTTGGTAGCATTGCGCGAAAAACGAAGATCAAAGACAGGATATGATCTGTGTATGCATACACAAATCGAGAAATTGACAAGATGACTCAAGTTGCCGAAAATGGCATGCCAACAGGTTAGTATTGGGCATGTTCGTATTTCGTCTGCGCGTATGCAGTTAATTGTTTCTTTATTTATGTGGTTACATGACCAGATAATAGCATGCAAAAGATGGTAGCCGATGAGGTGCTTAAACCGGGAATTCAGAAGTCGTTGCGAAGGCCTACACTTTTCATGACCTGGCCCACGCAACGGAAAACTTTAACCCCGATTTGCTCATCGGAAAAGGTGGCTTTGGGAGGGTCTATAAAGGGCACCTCGGAGACAAAAACCAAGTTTGACATCTTTTTTGCTCTCTTTTTTGTAGATCACATGATGATGATGTTGTGGTTTGTGGTTTGACATTGTGAACCCGTGTGTAGGTTGTCGCGGTTAAGCAACTTGATATGATCAAAGTACAAGAAATCGTGAGTTTTTAGCCGAAGTTTTGACAATTGGTCGTGTTCACCACCCCAACCTCGTCAATCTTATCGGATATTGCGTGAATGGGCATCAAAGGCTGTTGGTCTACGAATACATGGCAAACGGTTCATTAGAAGAACACCTTTTTGGTAAATATTCATTTCAACTAGAATATAGATACATAGTTATTATAAATAATTTAGCGTTCTAAATAGGACAAACCTGAAAATACGTTCATTTTCAGGTATGTTCTCCTATTTATTGTATTTTTTTAATCTTTTATTTACTTTCTTTCTTCGTGTAAAGATTTGGATGAGAAGAAGACACCGCTTGATTGGCATACGAGGATGAAGATAGCTAAAGGAGTGGCTAAAGGGCTCGAATATCTGCATAACGTGGTTGACCCTCCAATCATTTATCGAGATCTAAAATCATTAAACGTGTTACTCGATGGTGATATGAATCCTAAGCTCTCAGACTTTGGGCCGATAAAGATTCGCCAAAAAGAAGGAGACGATCATATCTCGACTAGAGTGATGGAGACATACGGGTATTCTTCACCTGAATATGCTACGACCGGTGAGTTAACAACAAAGTCAAACGTATACAGTTTCGGGGTTGTATTCTTGGAGTTAATCTCGGGAAGAAGAGTTGTTGATAACAAAAGACCAACCGAAGAGCAAAATCTCATTATATGGGTAAGTTTTACAAAAAAAATCACATTATTTCATTTTAAGATCCGCATGTTGAGCCCAGAGAAAATGGACCCTGAATATTTGTCAATTTAATTTTGATTAAAATACAAGTAATACATCACTGATATCATATTATCTCAATTGTAGGCAAAACCTTTGCTTAAAGAACATGCTAAGATTCCAATGGTGGCTGATCCGTTGCTAAAAGGTAACTACCCGCTAAAGTGTTTACATCAAGCCGTCGCGATTGCATCAATGTGTTTACAAGAAGCAGCTAGCACAAGGCCGTACATAAGCGACGTTGTTGTGGCTCTTGAGTACCTAGCCACGGCTCAAGATGACCAAGAACCAAGCAACGCTGATGAATAGTCGTTGAGAGTTGAACCAACCATGAACAAAATAAATGTACAACTTTTGATGCATAAAGTACACGCTAGTATAGCATAGTTTAGCTAGTAGAAGAAGATCGAAATTACCTTTTGGCCTCCCTTTGAACAAAGATTTGGACATACAAAAGGAAAGGGGATATATTCTTTACATGGTGAATATTTGTAAACATAGCTTTTGAAACAAAAATAAATGTGAGGTGTCACATTCTCTTAAATTTGTAACACTTTGTTAAACCTCGAATCAGTTAACTTCGTCTTTAAGATTTTGGTAACTGAAGCTCGGAATCTTGCTTAGCTTATCGCGGCTGTGGTGGCGGCTCACAGCAACGTGCACCATGGTGCACATTCTAGGCAAAAACCTACCACTACCGCCACCTTTGCTCTTCCCCCTCCGCCATATGATGGTCAAGAAACCGAAACTATGCCAAAAGTTAGAACCACCACCATCACCACAATGCTTGTCAGGTTTTCTAGAGTTTTTTACCGAACTTCCATCATTGTCACCTCCACGTAATTCAGACTCGAGTCTTCTGAAATACTCTATCTCCTTCATTACGAGGCTTCCCACTGTACCACATGCCCCTACCTCAACCGGAACAAGATCAACACCGCCCATCTTTTCTGGCAAGGTGGTGGTGGCAGAGGTGGTGGACATGGTGTTTATCTAATGTGGGAAAAGATTGCTTTTGGTATGATGCACTTCTTTTACTTTGTATATGAGATGCAATATATCTCATCTATCCTAAAGTGATCATGCCTTTGATAAAGTGAGTAATGTGATGTTCTCTTTCCTTTTGGCATAATCATCACTCATGCCTGTGCAAGTTTTATTATTTCTTCACTTTTAAACTATGTTCACAGAAACAACTTTTTATATAATTAAAAAAAATGTTTAATTACTAGATATATAACATTGCAAATATTTATGTAATTAAAGTCGAATGAGATATTTAAAAGGGTGATTAGGGAGTGAACCGCAGTTGCAACATCGCAAGTTATAAAGTTTTAAAGAAGTGACCCGTTGTATAATTTGAGTTGACCCAGATGAACCCATATGCAAAATTTTAACCCAAATCAACCCATTTATCGAATAATGGGTCATGATTACTGGCCCTGAACTTAACCAATGAGCTATAGCCCCCTAACTGAATCTGATGTATGCTGCTTCATTGATAAGTGAGCCATAGTTAAAACATTAACCAAATACACCTAATTAAGTGCATGAGTAACAGAAGTACAAGCTTACAACTCACATTTGCAATATATAACCCTCAAACATGGGATACATTTCTTTTCAACTTGTATTATTCTTCATCCATCTATTCTCTAAATTCTCGAGTCTTGCAGCCAGAATGTCATAGTTTCGCGCCACATAAACAGTCTCTTCTATAGTTTCCTATTACACGATTCTTTGTATCGTCTTTTTTATACATATGTAATTCATATTACAAGGTTAAGGTACACAAGGGAAATGACACGAATACCTTATTGTTGGGTGAGCTGCAAGAGCTTGTTGTAAAGCAGCGTTAACTCGAGCACCACTCATAAATATCAACTCGTACAGCTGGCACACGAATACGGACAGTTCCTCCTCGTCATCGTCCCAAACTAACATCCCTTTATCGGTACTTTTATCGGTCTCACTGTCTTCCCAGTCGCTTGCTGGGCTGATGGGTTCTGTAATGTCATCATCTCCTTCATCTACTCCGAGTTCAAACTTTCCGTTTTCCAAATCGTTGAATTCGGTAGACCCGTTAAATGTGGTCAACTGCATTTCTTGGGGCTCTGATGATGGACATATGACAGCTTTAGCACCAGAGTCTAGGAATGCCTTTATTAGACCTGGTGACGGACCGTATAAACATGTGCATATTATTATTCTATCTCTCCAAGCACCAACCTGCACAAGTTCCAGCAATAAAAAAAAAGTATTTGTCTTTATGATATTTAAACCCTATTTATAAAAATACAGGCCTATAATGACCCGAATGTCACTGTTCATGAACTTGTTCGAAGGGAAGTTCGTTTATGTTTGTTTTATTTAATTAACGAACAAACTTGAACACACATTGTGTTCGTTCATTTATGTTCGTGAACATCCATTTATATTCGTTCATTTATGTTCGTTTATGTTTGTCCATTTGTGTTCATTTATATTTTAATGAATACATGAGAGCTTATATTTATACAAATATAAACATAAAATGGGCTTTTAGACTACTTATATAAATATAATAATAATTAGTAATAGGCTTTATAGTAATAAAAATGCGCTTTCCAATGAACTTGTCGTAATTAATCACTAATTTATGTAAAAAAAACTTTTGTTCGTCTGTGTTCGTTTATGTTTGGTCAATTATGTTCATTTGTGTTCGTTTATATTTGTTGAATTATGTTTATTTGTGTTGTTTATGTTTGTTCAATTATGTTCGTTTATGTTCGTGAACTGTTCGTTTAGGTTTAAACGAACGAACATAAACGAACACGAACATGCTCATTTTCTTAATGAACAAACATGAACATAAATATGTGTTTGATTATATGTTCTTGTTCGGTTAAAGTTAAATGAAAGAACACGAACATGCCTCTATTCGTGTTCGTTCGGTTCATTTACAGCCTGAATAAATAAAGTATGATATCTAAAAACATACCATCCAACGAACATCTTCAGGAGTTAAGTGCATAGAGGGAACTGTCCTGCGGAACATGTAGGCCCCAATTTCTTGATCATCTTCCATAACCTTCATTAATCATCAAGATAAAAACACTTACTTTCGAGATAAACAACCAAACAAGATTAATAAAGAAGCAAATGCATACTTGCGTTTGGCGTCCTATGTAACGATGTACAACTCCACCTATTTGGAAATAAGGCCGACAGGCAACCAATTCGGAAATGCTAGAGATATTGGTAATTGCTGACGTGTACTTTCTACGTCGGCCTTTTAACATTGATAGCAGACTGTATTTCACATTCTGCAGAAACTTGTCGGCCAGTTCTCCTGGTTCCGCCACCACAAATACATCATTTTGCCAACTATAATAAAGATATAATAGCAACTTAGATCATGGAAACTTTTTGCAAATATTATAAACTAGTATTTTGACCCGCAGCATGTTGCAACGGTGTCAAAACTTAAAGTAACTCGAACTTATACCGTCAAATATTTGACCCGACTCGTTTTCGAACAAAATTTACATCAAAACGTAGACCAACTGAAAACGCACATGAAAATAAGCACGAAAACGTATTATATTTGACCTGACTCATTACCGATAAAATTCATGTCGAAACGTAAACCAACTTGGATTTATAACAAAACGTACTTAAAAAAAAGCACGTAAGAAAATAGTGTTTTTTTACGTTAAAGAATGGTACCACGCGTTTCGGCAGAGTTGAAACGTTAAGTAACTCGAATTTATACTGCCTAGTGAAAACGTACTATATTTGACCCGACTTGTTTCGAACAAAATGTAGACCAACCAAAAACGTACATAAATTTAAGGAAACATATTATATTTGACCCACGCACATATAAATAAGCACGTAAAACTCGAGGGGTTCTAGATGATATTTCACAAAGTTTTTAGAAAGCTGAGGGAGTGTAAGTGGCGATGCTAAAAGTTGAAGGGTAGAATACACAAAAAGAAAAAAAAACCATAAATGGCATTCTTGTAAATATGGCAAAAGGCAATGACCTTAAAACGGAGCCAGTGGTATCGTTTTGGAGAGCCAAGTGAACAACTCCAACTTGTGGTGAATTCTGTAACTTTTTGAGCAATAACATAACAGGTGCTGACAGCTTTCGGGGTACTGTCGGCGATTCCGGAGGGGAAGAAGTTCTTCCGGAATGATATCCATCAAGGCTTAAATGCGGTACGGATTCAATTCTTCCAATCCTATGACTTCCAAAATCGGGACTGTAAAGAAGCGGGCTTGACGGGAAGCTTCCGGTGAATAACGGTGACGTGAACGGTGTGGGAAAAGATGTTCCCGGGTCGGGTTTACTATTAAGTGTGTTTGATGCAGCGTTTAGTAGAGATAATCTTATATTGTGATCGGAACAAAATGTTTGAAGTGAACGAGCATGGTTAAATACTCTTCCGGAATCTGGATTGTGAGAAGCTTCCACTAGTAAAACGTTATGTCTCCATCCTAATGATGGACCGTTTTTGCCTGTTGAATGCTGTGAGTTGAGGTTATCTGGCTGCTTTTCATCGCTACAGCTCAGCAGCAATTTCTCGCAAACCTTTTTAAAGGTGGAAGAATTGTTGTTGATATATCGTCTGTTGCTGCCTCTAACTTAAGCCACACTGTGGGGTCCGTCTCATCCAACTCCATATCACACCGTTCGTCAACTGTATTAAATATAATGTAACATATTTCTAAGGTGAATATATGATATATCAACTAATTCTGATTTCAGGAACTAGGATATGACTATATGACACCTGGATTGAACCGAAAATAGTGTATTTCAGGAATCATAGGTAACAACGTGCTCAACGCTTCCTCAACCCGTTCAACTGAGCATGCACTCTCAATCAACACCTGACCCGTGTCCAAATAACGCCATCCACCTTTACGAGGCTAGAATCAAAATTTAAAATTAGGGTTTAGGGTTTTAGATATTAGTATCACACTATCACCAAGTGAATTAAGGTGCAATTACCTTTGTTGGAACAGAAGAACAACCGACTGAAACCAACGTGTCAATTTTTGCATCTGGCCATAGAAGCTGTGCTTCTCGTATTGCATATATAGTAGGGTTATTTGCAACAATAGCGCCATCTTGCCAGCGAAGAACACCTGCATAGCGTTTTAATAACATCAAAACTAAAAGCTATATTATACATTTATAGTTTATACCAAGAATAACTGTTTGATACCATCAGAGTAATCTTCAAGATAATATGGAGCTGCAGATGATGCTCTTATAGCTTGCCACAAATCATGTCGACAACTTCCCATATACGCACTCCGTTTAATATCCAACTTGCGCACCAGTAGTCGCTGTTCCAGGTGCATTTGTTGATATATTTTCCGACATCATCAACGGGATTTCGGGTGTACCAGCAGGATACTACAATTTGAATTGAAATATCAATGTTTAATTAAGAAATGCATATTAATAATTAGCGCTAACACAACATTAAAAGAAACCTGAAAATTGCGAAATATAAACGGTTGCGCTGGTGCCACATTGACTAATGTGGATACCACAAAAACTTTGGGAATTCTCTTCACGACGAATCTATTAACAGATCTCCATCCTCATCAGCACACATCTCCTTTAACAACCTCTCAAACTGATCGGCACTGTGCTGGACAAAGTTGTAACTAGCTTATTATTCTTGAAACAATAGCAACTGTCAATAATAATTAAAAGAGTAAAATGCCATTTCGTCCTGAGGTTTGGCCAGTTTTGCGACTTTCGTCCAAAGGTTTGTTATTCCGCATCTAGATCCAAAAGGTTTGAAATCTTGCCATTTTCATCCGGCTCGTTAACTCCATCCATTTTTCTCCGTTGAGTCCTGGGTATCTCCATCTTTTTTGCTAACTTAAAGGGCAATTCGGTCTTTTTCAGGGGTATTCGGTCTTTTTACATAAAGTGAAAAAGACCAAATTGCCCTTCAAGTTAACAAAAAAGACGGAGATACCCCTGACTTAACGGAGAAAAATGGATGGAGTTAATGAGCCAGACGAAAATAGCAAGATTTCAAACCTTTTGGATACGGATACAGAAAAATAAAGATTTGGACAAAAGTCGCGAAACTGGCCAAACCTCAGGGACAAAAATGGCATTTTACTCTAATAAAGAAAAACTACATATAGAAAAAAGAAACTCATACTTTAGATCCATGCACAACAACTCTAAAACTTTGTGACGAGCTTTTGTAAAGCTGATCTAACTTCTCTCTCCACGTTGCCGCTTCATTATCCTTAGGAACGGGTTCGGCAAAAACAACTTTTCCTGTAAGATTGTAAAGAAAATTACGACGAAGCCCATTCAATTGCAAAACAAGGCATTTGACTCACCGAGATTTTTGTATATGTCTTCGCATTGCTCCAAAGACATTAGCTTTATTCCAAGAGCAACTGCCAGCATGCCGCCAGTTGACGTGCCACATATTAGGTCAAACATCTCATGTATTTGTCTCCCGGTACCGCTTTCGATTTCTTTAAGAATCCTCACGGTAGCGAGACCTTTCATCCCGCCACCGTCCATTGCAAGTATCCTCAATCCTTGCTTCGGGACCTGCCGTCCTTTATAGCGCGTCTTAGATTCTCATTCTCCCCTGTAGTCAACAAAATGACCCAAAATATTGTACACTGAATTATTTATTTTGAGTAAAATGCCATTTTCATCACTGAGGTTGGCCACTTTTTCCATTTCATCCAAAGGTTTGTTTTTTCACACCTGGATCCAAAAGGATTTGTTTTTCACACCTGGATCCAAAAGGTTTGATTTTCATCTAGCTCGTTGACTCCATCAAATTTTCTCCTTTAAATGAGGGGCATTTTCGTCTTTTTAGACATCCTTTATTAAAATAAAAACACTAGAAGAAATAAAGATCCACCTCTGTCGACTTTCTCCCACTCAAACCCTTTAATCATCACAAAAATGTCTGAAAAGACGAACATACCCCTGACTTAACAATTAAAAATGGATGGAGTTAATGAGTCGGATGAAAAAGGCAAGATTATAAACCTTTGGATCCAGATGCGGAAAACCAAACCTTTGGAGGAAAGTCGCAAAAGTAGCCAAACCTCAGGGACGGAAATGGCATTTTACTCTTTTAGAAATTATTGTCACTCAAACCAACCAAGAATTGCCAGAACACGAGCAGCAGCTTTGCTCACGCGTTGCTCAAATGAAAGCGTAAGCCTCAAAAGAAGATCTCTTAAGCTTTCAGACGCAACAAGAATTCGACGATTATCCAGACAAAAAGCCAAGTTTCCAACTGCTATTAAAGTTAATCTTTGTACCTGATGATAACCTTAGTTCAGATGACTATGCGGAAATTCATATTAAGGCTTACACGACTAAATTTAACAAGCATACCTCAGGATCTCTATGCGCGCATAACGATTTTAAGGATTTTATCACATCCTTGCTAAGCATTTTTTGTGCAACGATATCAGAGACAAAACCCAATCTGCCGACAACTTGCAAAACAGATTTTAGTTCTTGAGGACCGTCAGATGTAAGTACTCGTTTGATTGGTTGCATGATGTCACATTTCATCAACTGAAGTGCTACAGATACATCTGAGGCAAGAGATGTAAGTGCAGAGCAAGCTTCCACAACCTGAAATCGAAAACAGATACTTGGACGTTGGAACAAGAAGTTAAACGAACATAAAGTCGTTGAAAACCGAACTTACAACATGTTGGTCTTCACTGCTTATCATGCTTATGAGCTGTCTGACTGCATTTTCGTCTTTACCGATGACTACGCGGTTTCCTTCATCCTGCATCATCTTTGCCAATGCAGATGCTAGCAAAGGATGGTGACACGAGGAGAAACGAAATATAAGAGAGAAAAACGCACTTAGTTTGTGCCTTGATGCAACAAAGTAAGAACTATTTTCCATCTGCATCATTACCATTTACCAAAAGCATGTTACTTTTCAGTTGTTTAAATTGATGAAAATATATGGAGATTATTATCACCGACATTCACCGTTCAGTACCTCGATCTGAACATTCACTGATCTAAGATTATCATCAGCAACGATACGAATGTTTGCAAGAGAAAGATGGCGGAGTTGATGCAAAGGCAAAATGTCAGGAAGAAACTCAAGTGGATTACCGAATAACCTAAGAATATGTAACTCAGCCATGGCTCTGCATAATAGAATATAAAAAAGATACATTTTAACTGGAATTAGGTATATGATGATCACAAAGGAAAAGAAGTTACAACTTATCTAACGAACAAATGACCTGAAATCAAGAAGAGGGCGGATTAGCTTATTATGTTCGAGTGATAATTCCACGAGTCCAACACACTGCTTTAGTTCAACTGGAGGTATTCAAACAAGAAAAAGAAGATGAGTCACAACCTGTACATTTGTTCTAAACCTAGATAAACTATAACGAGTCTTTTCGGAAATCTAAAGAAGAAATAATATCATTCCAGAATCAGAAAACACCGAAACTATTAAGGAAAACACATAGGGCTGCAAGCAGACTGAACGTTCAGCAAACAATTCGTGAACCGTTTGGCGGGAAGTTCGTTTGTTTAATAAATGAACGAACACGAACAAGAAATTCCGTTTGTTTAGTTAAATGAACGAACATGAAGAGAGGCCACGTTCGTTCTTTATGTTCGTGAACGCTCGGTAACGTGTTCGTTTGTGTTTGTTTGTGTTCGATAGTTTATTAGTGTTCTTTGATATTTTATTTAAATACTTTACATTTCCAACAAATAAATATTTAATAAGTATCAGTATATATTCTATTAGTGAACACTTGTTTGTGTTCGTTTGTTTTCATTTGTGTACGTGAACATTAATTGTTTTCATGAACGTTCGTTTGCATTCATTACCAAAAATTAACAAATGAACACGAACACGTTCATTGCCTTAACGAACGATCACGAACAGAAAATCTCGTTCAGTAAGTGTTCATGAACCGTTCGTGACCACATATTTCCTTAACAAACGAACATATTGTTCGTGTTCGTTTGGTTCATTTGCAGCCCTACAAACACACATCCCAAAACTTACCCGGTACTGAAACCAACATATTGTAATCAACCGTGAGAACTTTCAGCTTCTTCAAAACGCCAAGCTCAGGTGGCAAAACCGTAAGCTTATTGTTATTAAGGAATAGCTTCTCAAGCTGGGGCAGTTTAGTCAACTCTACTGGAAGCATCTGTTGATCGATTTCAGTTCAATATCAGAAAAATGGTCAAATCTCAATCTAGTAAAACAAGATAAGGGAAGAACTTACTGATAACCCACAGTTGTTAAGGCTGACAACGGTAACATTCACCCAATGATCAGCACAAGACTCCACCCTTAACCCCTCAGCATGCCCCGAACCCACCTCCGCAGCAAACTCCGACTTCAACAACTTCGTAAACACCCCCATCCCATCATTCTGCTGACCCGACCCACCCACCCGTGACATAGCCACCGCCTTAAGTGGCTCCCTCTGCTTCACAACCTTCATATCCAATGCCACCACATTCCCATCCCCAACAACGGGATCATAACCGTGACAATCTGATAACTGAATGACAACCGTATCGTGCGGCAACGGCAACGCCACCATAACCTGAGACTGCAGCCTCAAAGCAACCTGATCTTCATCATCTCCACCATTCCAATCAAGATCAATCCGAAACCCTGGCTCTTGATTACAACAATTATTATCATTATTATTGTTCTTATTATTATCGTCATTGTTTTGATCATCTAATGCTGACTCATCGGAACCGTAATATAGAGATAAATGAAAGACATCTGAGGGCCTTTTCCAGCCTAATCCCCACGACATTATAACCTAGGGTTCTTCCGACTTCATCTAACAACAATTTATCGATCAAATGTCTGATTTTTATACAAATTAAAGTTCCTGAACGTATCAATTTGAAAATTTAGGGTTTAAGCAAGGTATTGTTGTTACAAACTTACAAAATTAGGGGAAATTAGAAGGATCTGATGGATGATTGGTTGCAGAGAGAATAATGAATGTGTATGTGTGTATATATACACACACACAGGAACTGGTGTGTGAGTGTTAATCAAATGCATTTATGGATCTGGTGGTGTTTCAACTTTGAAGTTTGAAGGAAGAAGACCGATGATACGACGTCGTTGTATGTAAAATCCTAATTTCCTTTTAACACTAGGGATGGAAAAAAAAAAAGTCGAGGCAATACGTATACCCGAAACCCGAATTATATGGGCTGGGTATATCTAAAGCCCAACTGGTATGGGTCGGGTATAGGATTAAAAATATAAAAAAGTCGGATACGGGTATGGGGTTTAGTGATACTCGTCCGATACCCGGCCAGTTTACCAAATAATACCCGAAAAGTATATTACATTAAATTTAATTTTCTATTTATATAAACTTTAGTACATACAATTATTCATTATTCATAGATTTTGCTCTTTTGTTTGTTTTCAAGACTTTAACATACATATACAAGATTTTATGTTTAGTTATGTTGTTTATATCCAAAGTAGAAGTACATTAATTAGTTAATTATGTAAATATATGTTTCAAATATGCATTTTAATAGGATATGTATGTATGTTAGTGGTTATATTTTCATTTATCGTATTTATTAAAATAGTAAATTATATAAATATTATAGTAAAAAATGCATACGAGAGTCTCAATGGTATTTTTAACAAACTAACGGTATACCGGATACCTGATGAATAATTACCTGAAATATACCTGACGGGTAACGGCTCTGGTATGAGCCAAATTATGGGCTTGAGAGTACCAATGCCCAGCCCGAACCTGATCCATTACCATTCCTATTCAAGACTTCTATAGTAAAAATCTAATGACTTGTTATCCTAATTTCCTTCCAAGAGTTCTATAATAAAAATCTAATGACTTGTTAGACTTTACTAGTAAATTATATTTATAATTATGGTTGTTTGAAAAAGTTGAACAATCAAGTGATTAATAAAAAAATAAGTTTATGGATGAAAAGAAGACAAGTAAATAAACAAATAACGGTGAAAGTTGCATATTTGTTTATTTAATAGTAAAAGAGTAATATAGTTAGTATTTAAAAGCTAATTGAAAATCTAATGACACCTGTGAAAAGTTAATTGAAAATCTAACGATGTCGGTGAAATGAAAGAAGAATGTAACGAACAATGGAACATAAAAGATATTGAGTTAACTTTTCAAAATTAAGGATGAAAGGTCTGCATATATCTAAATGACGAGATTATCAATAAAGTATTTCGAGGGAATAAACGACTTAAGTTGTTCGTCTGTTACTCGGAATTAACTCGTTAAAAGCTTGCCAAGCTTTTTTTTTAATGGCAACACAAGCTTCTTATTAAACCCAAACAACATCTAGCCCCGTAGCAAGGTCCTATGGACGCCATAATACAACAACAAAAGAAACACGAAAACACAGTTCAAAACAAGCTTCTTATTAAACCCAAACAACATCTAGCCCCATAGCGAAGTCCTATTCTTGTAACTTCTGTAGAACACACTTTTGAACAAATAAATTCAAATAACATTTTTTGTTATAAATAACATATGTTGATAGTGTTTTGTTTAATTGAAATTTGTGTTTTTACACTCCAGTCGTTTGATAAATAACATTGCCTCTCTCGCCATGGTTCTAGACAAGTAACCCCCCCCCCCTCCCATTTCTCACACACGCAGGTACGCACCAGTTTAATCTTTAATATGTTTATTTTCACTAATTATTACCTTTGAAACATGAAGATAAGGCTGAAGATGACCATATCAATATTTGTGAAGCTTATGTTGCTTGCACTATTAAAGTAAGTGTTGATTTTTTAAATAAAATTAAGAAAAATCCGTGTTAGTGGTATAATGTTATGATTATACTGTTGGGATTAATCTTGGTGGGCTCAACAAACGGGTCACTGGATACAGTTATGGACCTGGGTCGGGTCAAACGGGTCAGCAACAGTTTGTTTTTTAAGTCACGTTTTATTAGATTGTTTCAGTATTGAATTCCTGCAACTCTTATAATTCTGATATTTTTCACCTTAGCCTTTGGTTTTGCCCCCTTCATCTTTTAGAAGTTAAAGTTGGTTCACCTGATGCCATTTTCATACCTTCAATCACTGTTGTTTTCGGTGATGCACCCAAGAAATCTAGAATCTTCCGCCGGTGGTATTTCCACCATGCTATTTATATATTCGTATGTTTTCTTACCCAAATGTGTTGGATTTTGATTCCCAGCCTAATTTAAGCATTGATGGATTATGATTAGTGACTTTGAAGGGGGATATAAATTATGTTCTTGTGGCTATTTATAATTGTTATGCTCCAATTGGTTGGAGTATACTGGTGGTATCAAAATGATGATCTTAATACCGGTTATCATGGTTCCGCCAATAACAATACCGCCATTATGGTATGATATATTTATAATAATCATAAACGGCATGAAGATAGTTATATTTAGTGATGTTATTTCATAGCGATGAGCTCGGTACCAACCGGTACCGAAAATCCCAAAAAACGTCAAAAGTCTGTACCGAATACTAATGTTTTGTTTTCTTTTTTAGGTCTTTATGCTTTTATATACATGTTACTTTATGTGTTCATATCGATCCACTTTTGCTCAAAACTGACACGTATGTACATCCCTTGAATTTTGGGTTTCACGTTCACTATTTATTGTGTTTGTTTGAGTGCGTTAAACACAACCCAGTACGACCCGATCATCATGGGCGAATCTTGGTTAGCATCCAGGGGCCAATGTGCAGCCTCTCTGGTATGTCCTTGATTGGTTGTTGTAGCATAGTTATAGCAGTTTTTTGTTTAATGGGTTGGCACCAATTATTACTTGAACAAATCGGCTAAAGATGCAAGCATATCATACTTTTTAGCCAACAAAGTTAAACAAACATAAATATAAAGAAACTGGATTTCCAATAAACTGCATTTGAAACAAAAGGTACATCTGATTTGGTTGGCAAAATACTTATTTTGTATACCAAAAATCATATTGAAACTTCATTATGGCTCTTGATTAAATGCATTTTCACTAAACGCTTCGTAACAATCTTGTAATCGGATAGTTGCTTATGTTTTTTTTAGTCTTTGATGATATTTATGATTATTTTACATGTTGTTAATATGTTGAGCTGGCCACATAAGTCACAACTTTTCCAAAATGCATAAAAGTGTAAAACCTCCCGAATCGCCGAAAAAGACCATATAATATATTAACTTTGCTTTTTGACAGGTTAAAGTTCCAGACAAATTGCAATTGCATAAATAATTAATGGAATGTAAGATGATGAAATGACCTGTTTGCAAAAGATTCAAGAGATTTAGAAAGATTAATTGAAGGTTGATTACCACCAATCTCTTCTAAGTAAGCTTATCGATCTTAGCATTTTTAATATATGATTTTTAGTTGGAAAACAGGGCTGACAGGAATTGGGCAGATCTGTTCAACGATCAATACGGGTTAAGTTGATCTTAGCATCTTATGACCCAATTGTTAATATTTTAGTGTAATAGAGATTAACTTGGTGACCAAAGGGAATTATCATGTATATCGAACAAGTTAGGAGGTGCGGGAGTACACAGTTGCTCGAGTTGTTATAATTCCAAGGGGGCACGCCCCGTTGGCGGGGGTCCGGGGGCAGGCCCCCGGGAGCAGGGTCCCAGGGGCGCCCCTGGCTGGGGTCGAGCTGGTTAAGGCCTTAGAAAAATAATTTTTAGAAAAATTCGTCACAATTTTGTAGATAAAAATTAAGGCGGCAATTTAATTAAATTCAAAATTTGAATTATAACTGACCGAATGCTCTCCAAAAATTCGTGAGTCTGGTTTTGGTCACACTAGTTCATACGAGTTCTACACAAAAGCATACGGTTGTTCCAATTTCTCAAAAATCAGAGTTGTATCCGATTAGATTATTCAGTAGAACCTCCGAAATAATTTGATCTGAGAGTGGAAACACGCCTCTCTGATCATCTGGTCTCTAAAAATTTCCCGACAAAGATCAAATTAATTTCTGTGAAGATGGCAAGCGGATCGATGAAGGATATGACAAGCAAATTCGACAAACTGGAGAAGTTCGAAGGGCAGGACTTCCGAAGATGGCAGAAGAAGATGCACTTTCTTCTCACAAGTGGTGTACGTGTTGACAACTCCAATCCCAGAGATACTGGAGGAAGGCAATCTGGAACAAATCAAAAAGTGGTCAAAGTGGGAAAACGACAATTACATCTGTCTTGTCCACATCTTAAATGGTATGTCTGATTCCCTGTTTGATGTTTATCAAAATATTGAAACTGCAAAGTTACTGTGGGACACTTTGGAAGCAAAATACATAGCAGAAGATTCTTCTAGTAAGAAGTTTCTTGTTAGTAATTTCAATAATTACAAGATGGTTGATTTGAGGCATGTCATGGAACAGTATAATGAACTTAGCGAATGCTGGGGCAATATGCCCAACATGACATGAAGATGGACGAACCCATATCAGTTTCAAGCATCATTGAAAGTTACCCCCTTCCTGGAGAGATGTGAAACACACTCTAAAACACCAGAAAGGAGAGTTAACTTTGGTTGAACTTGGAAGCCACTTCAGAATTGAAGAAGGCTTGAGAGCACAAGAAAAGGTATTGGTTAATGATGAAAAGAAACAGGTTGGAACGTCTGTGAACATGGTTGAGACGGGTGAATCATCCAAAGGAAACAATAAGTTCAAAGGTAAACGGAAGTTTCAAGGGAACAACAATTCGGGTCTAAACAAGAAGCCGAATTTCCCTTGCTGGAAATGTGGTAAAGTTGGTCACTTTAAAAGGGACTATAAATTAAAGAAAATGCCAACAAATCTAGTTCAAAAAACAAGAATGAGGCTGGTTCTAGCGGGTCCAAGGACCCGGGCAAGCAAGGTCAGGATTTAGTACAACTTAATAATTCGGTTCAGAATTATGTATCACTGATTTCTGAAGCATTTTATGTGCAGGATGATGATATTGCTTGGTGGGTTGATTCGGGTGCAACAAGCCATGTATGCAAGGATCTTCATTGGTTTAAAGACTTTCAACCAATCGAAGACGGATCTATCATCAAGATGGGGAATGTTGCAACTGAACCAATCAAAGGAATAGGAACCGTGCATCTTGTTTTTACTTCTGGAAAATCGTTACTTTTGAATAATGTTTTGTATGCGGCTGGAATACGAAAGAATCTGTTAAGTGGCATTGTGTTGAATAATTGTGGTTACAAACAAGTGCTAGAAAGTGACAAGCATATCTTGTCAAGACAGTGTTACTTTGTAGGTTTTGGTTATCTTTGTAATGGCATGTTTATGTTGAATGTTGATGTTTCCTTTATGAATGAATTGTTTGTGTTGCTTCAACTGGTAATGTTAATGACATAGCTTCAACCATTAATGTGAATTGCATATCTTCAACTAGTAGGAGTAACAGCTTGACTGATTCGGAATTATGGCATGCTAGATTAGGACATGTTCATTATAAAAGAGTTAAAGAGATGTCTAAAATGAGCTTAATTCCACCTATTAACATAAACAATGATAAATGCCATATTTGCAAGGTGAATAAGATGACTAAAAAGCCTTTCATGCAACATGTTCATAGGGAAACTAAAATGTTAGATTTGATACACAACGATCTATGTGAATTTCATGCTACACCATCTCTAGGTAATAAAAAGTATGTAGTAACGTTTATAGATGATGCTACTAGATTCTGCTATATTTATTTGTTGCATGCTAAGGATGAAGCTCTTGAAAAGTAAGATCTATAAATAAGAAGTATAGCTTCATCGGAGTGGGTTGATCAAAACCCTACATACGGACAGAGGTGGTGAGTATTTTGATTTGGTGTATTTCCAATCGACTAGAATAATACACCATACCACAGCTCCTTACACACCGAAACAAAATGGTGTGGCGGAAAGAAAGAATAGGACTCTAAAGGAAGTGGTCAATACCATGTCCTATTCGGGCCTAAGTGAAGGTTTTTGGGGTGAGGCTATGTTGACAGCCTGCTATTTGCTAAATAGGGTTCCAACTAAAAGGAACAAGACCACCCCTTATGAGCCTTGGTATAAGAAACCACCTGAGCTGTAGAAACTGAGAGTTTGGGGCTGTAGGGCCGTGGTAAGGCTCAATGACCCTAAGATAAGGAACATAGAGGAAAGAGGTATAGACTGCATTTTCATTAGGAATGCTGAGCATTCATTTGCTCACGGGTTCTATGTTATAGAACCAAATGACTACTTGTCGGTGCATACGGTAATTGAGGCGAGAACTGCAGTCTATGATGAAAATAGATTCTCTTCAATACCTAGGCCTATGGACATGGTTTCGAGCTCTAGCAACCCTCAAATGGCTGATCAAGTGATTGATATTCCTCCGGAACCCAAAGGAGTAGTAGAGCAAGAAAAGCTTAATCATTTGGTGATGAATTTCAACTATAGTTGGTTGAAGAATCTAGAGATGAAGTTAAAATTCAATATTAATATTGTTTCAATAATGAGGAAGATCCTAAAACCTATAGTGAAACCATTGCATCTCAAGATGTAGCCTTCTGGAAAGAAGCTATAAATGATGAGATGGACTCTATTATGCAGAATTGTCACACCCTGACCCGCAGCGGAAATGGTAGTCAGGGCATGATTGGGTTTTCATCAAAGCTCATGACATTTACTATAATAAAGTTTCATATTTATTATTTCCATTTTAAAAGAAAAATTGCAACAATCGTACAAGCACAACAATATTCGTGAACTCTTTATATTTCTTCTAAGGTAATTTCCTATGTGATCATTGCTTCAACCTGTCCACCTGTATCATGTGTAAAAATAGGGTTTTTGGGTCAACAAAAGTTGGCGAGTGAATCTCATTTAAGCATTTGAAAGAATTAGTTATATTGGTTATTTAAATAAAAATTGTGCATAAACCCCAAATATGAGTATACGCATATGTAAATTTAATCACAAACCACATAATATCAATTAATGCACACACACACACATATCAACTGATGAACAATGAGATCAAGGCTCAATCAAACGGAGCCGATCTAATGAGGCACCTGATGCTCAACTCGTATCCCACGAGGAACTGGGGCCTAATGAATGCTTGCACGCAACTGACAAAAATGTAAGCACATAATACAAAAGTAATATTTACACCACACGCTAGCTCATATAATGGTAATAGCACGAGAATTGAGATAGTGAAATAAACAAAAGCGACACATGATACACCCCAAAACATGGATAAAAAGGGGAGTTGTAAGAATTCACTCACTGTGGGTGTGTTTCCTTGATCGAAGACGAACGCGCACGAGTTTGGGATTAAACCGACGAAGGATAAAACTAACCTAAAATAATAACGCAATAATTTGATAAATAAATAAATTCTAAAAAAATTAATATTCTTAATTTGAGCTTGTTATTAGATTTTAGGTTATTGAAGTAATTGATACAAATTTTAAAAGTTTTAAAACCTTATCTTGAGGTATTTTTAATTAATTTTTAAAGAAAAAAAAGGATTTTAAATGTAAAAAAAATTACCCTTTTTCTAAGGGTTGACTGGTCAACGGCCGGTTCAACCGATTTTATTATTGGCATCGTGTGTAGTTTGAACTCGTGACCTCCCGTATGCATGCACGCAGCTCTACCAACTGAGCTACGTGTCTAACCAGAAATAATCTTGATTTTAATTATATGTGTGATATATATATATATATATATATAATACAAACTAGATTAATCTATATTTTGTTTTTATTTAAAAAGCTTTTATAATTTCCAAAACCGGTTACAGGAACCGGATCGAACCTGAGACCTGACGTTCGCGTGCACACAGCCCAACCAGTTGGGCTGTGTGTCTAATCCGTAATAACCCGGAGTTATATTAAACTTATATCCTTCTTATCTGTTGATCCATATACGTTTTAAAAAAAACTTGGTTTTATTTCAGAATTCGGACGCGTGTGAGACTCGAACCCGGTATGTATTGTATAATAGTGCACACAGTCCACCACTGGACTGTGTGTCTAACCCGGTGGTTTAACCGTTTTTAATTCTTCTTATATACTGCTTATCTTCATCTTCTACATTTACACCTACTGTTTTTAAGAAACTCTGATAAAACTCCTTGTATTAGTTAGAACAATTACAGCATATACATAATAAGAAGATAAAGGGTTCAAAGGTGTTATACTGAACAGTGAGATGCTTTGATTGTTCCGATGAAATTCTGGCGGCAAGGAAAATTTTCCGGCGAGTGTGAGTTTGAAAGCAGAGATCTTCTGAGTGTTTTAGGGAGGTGTTTTGAGAGTGAGCGAGTTAATCAGGGATGCAAGAATCCCTATTTATAGATGAATATGGGTTTAAATTTGAAGTTTCGGTTTCAACCGATCTCGGTCAAAGAGAAATAATTGTGGAGTGATTTGCGTAACTGGTCTGACCATGATTGTCACACCCCGACCCGCAGCGGAATAAGAGTCGGGGCATAATTGGGTTATCACCAAAGCTCATGATATTTACTAATATGTTTCATATTTATTAAAGTCAAAATTACATTCCCATATATCCAAACATGTCCATACAATACAAAGAAAATGAACCAAACAAAACAATTCCAAACTCTAAATCATTTTATTCTTCTAGTCCAATCCTAAGTGTTTCTTGCTGCAGCTGGTTCACCTGTATCATGTGTAAAAATGGGGTTTTTGGGTCAACATAAGTTGGCGAGTGAACCTTGTTAGATAAACATTTATTATTGATTTTCTTGTTAGTTTATCAATGAAAAATTGTGCATAATCATGAATGAGTAAATGTAAATAATCAAGCAGTAGCATTTGCAATCACAACTATAACATACAGTAACATATGATAGCATACATTAACATACCAACATCATACAATAAATAACATGAATGAAACTGTGCGATCAAGGCTCAATCAAACGGAGCCGATCGTATTGCATGTACTGAAAATGATAAATGTCTGTGCGATCAAGGCTCAATCAAACGGAGCCGATCGTATGTGGGCACGCCAGGTTCACGCTCATAATGTAATGGGGAACATGCTCAACGCTCATAATGTAATGGGGAGCGGCGGCCTATGAAATTTGCATGTACTGAAAATAATAAATTGAATCTAACAATAACCACACAAACAGTTTAAACAAGCTGAATACACATTTGTTCATGATATGTTGTATGCACAATGATTTAAATATAATATATAGCAAGACACATGATACACCCCAAAACGTGATTAAAACGGGGAATTTTGTAAAGATTCACTCACATTGGGTGCGTTTGATTTGAGATGGTGAGATGCGCACGAGTTGGAAGAGCGGGACAACGAGAATTAACCAACCTAAATAATAACGGAAAATATAGTAAATGAGTGGATTTTATTAATAATTTTAATAAGATTTTTAGACATATTTTTGTGAGTTTAAGGCTATTTCCTATCTTTAAAAACATTATTTTTAAGTATTTTTAATTGATTTTTAAATTAAATTAAATAAAAAAATATAAAAATATGTTGACTTTTTGCGACCGTTGACCGTTGACTTGTTGACCGATTTATTGTGTAATTGTATTGCGCTGGGTGAGGCTCGAACCCGAGAGCTCCCGTACGCGTGCACGCAGCTCTACCAACTGAGCTACGTGTCTAACCCGAAATAATTCTGTTTTTAATTATACTTATATATTAATTCAATTTATCCAAAATTCTTTTAATTTCAAAAACATTTTAATTCATCGAACCGGTGCCACTAACAGGTCTCGAACCCGGGACCTGCGCTTTAACGTCACACACAGTCCACCGCTGGACTGTGTGTCTAACTTGGTTAATATACAATTTTTATTATACTTAACAACTAACGGAGTTAACCCGGTTCAGTTTTAATCAAAAAGGCATTTTATTACATAGAGGGTGCGTGTATCAGGGATCGAACTCGTGACGTGTGCGTATTATTTGCACACAGTCCACCGCTGGACTGTGTGTCTAACCCGTTTAAAATATCAATTTTAATTATACTTATAATATTATCACAGTTCATCTTCTTCGTTGGATTTTACCGACAGCAGATTACACCATTAAATCTTGTTAATTCGATTGTTAAACATTGCACAGACTAATATGAGATAGCAGAGATGATAATTAGAGGTAAACATACCGGTGAACGATTTATTACAGAGTTCCGGCAAGGCGTCGGTCTCTGTTTTTAAGAACTTCAACTGAGCAAATCAATTAATCGTTTTGATTAGCTAATCATGAAATTGAAGTGCTAAACAAACGTTAACAGTGTGTTTGAAGGTCCTTAACGTTTCACAGACGAAGATAAAGATTTCCAGAAATTTTCCGGCGAACTGGAATTATCTGATAACAGTGTCTGAATTCGATCTCAATTGAAAGGTTTGAGTTAGAAATAGCTTAACAATTGTTAGACTACGACGGTATTGAAAGACTTACCGTTTTGATGAAGAATACGGTTTTCCGGCGAACCTGCAGAATTTTCCGGCGAGTAAAATAAACTTCTCCGGTGGACTGTAAAGTGTGCGGAAATGTAATTGGAGGTTTGTGGAATGTTTCTGAGTCGCGAGAAGCTCTTTGATTACAGTAATTCGGATTATTGAGTAGTTTCGGTTATAAAACTCATCATCCTCAGAATTGAAGTCAATTCAAGTCTGAATTGATTAGAATCGTCGGTGCATCGGTTATAAACCTGAATTCGCGATTATTCAAACGTTTAGACGGTTGAATAGCCGATTTCGGTTTTTCAGTTGGCGCAACCGGTTCATCTAGGTTTGTATATAAGACTCATTTGTTTCCTAGAGTTAACAGAAAACAAACAAGTGGCGGAGTGGTTATGCGTGCGAGTGTTAAGTCTTTGAAGTTACAACCCGGCAGCCCCTTTTTATTTTTAATTGTTTTATTTATATTTTTTATCAATTATAACTTTTATGGTTTAGTTTGTTTATTAATTATGTATCACTAAAAATTAAAATAAGCATAAATAGGCGACGAACATTTATAACTTGATATTCGAGTACAAAATGGAGCGGGTTTGGTAAAACCCGTTTTCGACAAATGTTACAGTATCCCCTACTTTTAGGAATTTCGTCCCGAAATTTAAGTAATAGAAGTAGTAGGAAAAAGATGCGGGTATTTTTCACGCATTGAGTCTTCACGTTCCCAAGTAAACTCAGGTCCCCGTTTCGACTCCCAGCGTACCCTAACAATTGGAATGCGACTCCGTCGTAGACGTTTCTCCCCAAAGTCCATGATTTCTACTGGTCTTTCAATAAAATGCATAGATTCATCAATCTGAATATCTTCCAGAGAAATGTGGAGGTTTTCATCAGCGAGGCACTTCTTCAAGTTAGATACATGGAATGTGGGATGAATCCTGTTGAGTTCTTCTGGTAGATCAAGCTTGTATGCTACAGGTCCTACTCTTTCGAGTATCTTGAAAGGTCCAACGCAGCGTGGTGATAGCTTGCCTTTTTGACCAAAACGAACTACTCCCTTCCACGGTGATACTTTTAGAATTACATGATCACCAATGTTAAACTCTTTGCTTCTGTCGTTTGTCTGTATAACTCTTTTGACGACTCTGAGCCGCTAGAAGATTGTTTTGAATTTGATGGATCTTGTCTGTGGTTTCTTGAATCAATTCCGGACCAGTGATTTGAGCTTCCCCAATTTCGTGCCAACATACTGGAGATCGGCACTTACGACCATATAAGGCTTCAAAAGGTGCCATGCCGATGCTTGAATGATAGCTGTTGTTGTACGAAAATTCGACTAATGGTAGATGAGCGTCCCAATTTCCCTTGAAGTCTATAACACATGCTCGAAGCATATCTTCAAGAGTTTGAATGGTGCGTTCAGATTGACCATCAGTTTGAGGATGATAGGCGGTACTGAGATCTAATCGCGTACCCATAGCGGCTTGTACTGCTTGCCATGTTCGTGAAGTGAAACGACCATCACGATCAGAAATAATGCTTAACGGTACCCCATGTCGGCTTACGATTTCGCTGATATAAATACGAGCAAGCTTTTCGTTCTTGAAATCTTCGCGGATAGGAATAAAGTGAGCTGATTTTGTAAGTCGGTCAATTATTACCCATATAGTGTCATACCCACCAGAAGTGCGAGGTAACCCGGTAATGAAGTCCATGGTTATATTTTCCCACTTCCATACAGGTATTTCAGGTTGGACCAGAAGTCCTGAGGGTCTTTGGTGTTCAGCTTTCACCTTGGAACATGTAAGGCACTTAGAAACAAAAACAGCAATATCCTTTTTCATTCCAGGCCACCAATAGGTATATCGTAGGTCTTGATACATCTTATCGGCTCCTGGGTGTATAGAGTATCGCGTTTTGTGAGCTTCCTTCATAAGAATTTCACGAAGATTGTTGTGGTTAGGAATCCATATACGATCTAGATAGTACAGAATACCGTCAGATTTAGTTTCAATTTTAAGTTCAGCTCCACAGGACATCTCCTTTCGTACATCATCTTCCGTTACTGAAACATGTTGGGCTTCTCGAATTTGATCTTTAATGTCAGTTATGATTTGCGAACATAGAAGACGAATGGAGTTTGCATAACCCTTTCGACTAAGTGCATCGGCCACCACATTTGCTTTGCCAGGGTGGTATCGAATTTCACAGTCGTAGTCATTTAGAAGTTCGACCCATCTTCGTTGCCTCATGTTTAACTCCTTTTGATTGAAGATATGTTGAAGACTCTTGTGGTCAGTGTATATTTCACACTTAGTACCATAGAGATAATGTCTCCATATCTTAAGAGCAAACACAACGGCTCCACGTTCTAGGTCATGGGTGGTGTAGTTCTTCTCATGCGTCTTGAGTTGTCTCGAGGCATAAGCTATAACTTTTCCTCTTTGCATTAGAACGCAGCCTAATCCTTGCCCTGACGCGTCGCAATAGACCATGAAATCATCACAACCTTCAGGAAGAGTGAGGATTGGTGCATCACAGAGTTTTTGTTTAAGGGTTTGGAAGGCTTCTTCTTGCTTGGGTCCCCATATGAAAGGTTTTCCCTTATGAGTTAAAGCCGTGAGTGGTACAGCAATGCGTGAGAAGTTTGAAATGAATCGACGATAATAACCAGCCAAACCAAGAAAAGATCTTACTTCAGTTGGTGTACGTGACGCTTGCCATTCTTGTACCGCTTTGATCTTTGAGGGGTCGACATGTATTCCCTTGTCATTGACTACATGTCCGAGGAATTGCACCCCTTTTAACCAGAATTCGCATTTGGAGAATTTGGCGTAAAGCTTTTCATTCTCTAGAAGTGTAAGGATGAGTCGAAGATGACGCTCATGATCAGTTTTGGATTTTGAATAAATAAGAATGTCGTCGATGAAGACTATAACAAATCGATCAAGATAAGTTTTGCAGACTCTGTTCATTAGGTCCATGAAGACTGCTGGAGCGTTGGTTAAACCAAATGGCATGACCATGAATTTATAATGGCCATAACGAGTTCGAAATGCGGTCTTTGGGACGTCTTCTTCATGCACCCTAAGTTGATGATAACCAGATCGAAGGTCGATTTTGGAAAAGTAGCTGGCACCTTGAAGTTGGTCAAGAAGATCATCAATGCGAGGTAAAGGATAGCGATTCTTGATTGTTAATTTGTTGAGCTCTCTGTAGTCGATGCACATACGAAACGATCCATCTTTCTTCTTTACAAAAAGGACAGGTGCACCCCAAGGCGATGAACTAGGACGTATGAATCCCTTGTCAGTCAACTCTTGTAATTGACTGGCTAGCTCTTGCATTTCAGAGGGGGCTAACCTATAAGGAGACTTTGCAACTGGTGTAGCACCAGGTATAAAATCAATCGTAATTCGACTTCTCTAACTGGAGGAAGTCCTGAAATGTCATCAGGAAAAACTTGCGGGAAATCTTTTACTACTGGGATGTCTTCAAGTTTCTTCTCCATGGTTCCCTTGTTGATGATATGAGCTAAAAACGCGACATAATTTTTGCGAAGATATTTTTGGGCTTGAAGACAAGACATTAAGCTGAGCCCCTTCGACGAGGTTTCTCCAAGGATTCGAAGAGTCTGACCGTTTGAAAGAGGAATACGTATAAATTTTTCGCGACATACAACTTCTGCCTGATGTTGACTGAGCCAGTCCATACCAATTATGATATCAAAACTTCCCAGCTTCATAGGAATAAGGTCGACTGAGAAATCGTGGTCGTTTAAGGTGAGTGTACAGTTGCGTATAATAGAGTTTAATGAAACTGGTTTCCCGTCAGCAACTTCTACCGTTATGGATTCCATGAGCTTATCCCGATTTTGGTTTAAGATAGGTTCAAATTCTAAGGACACAAAACTTCTATCCGCACCAGTATCAAATAACATAGATGCATATCTACCATTTATAAGGAACGTACCGTTAACCACATTGCCGTCAGCTCTAGCCTGGTTAGCGTTGATATTGAAAGCTCTTCCTCTTGCAGGTGGAGGAGCTTGGTTCGCTTGATTCACCGGGTTGGCTTGGGCTTGAGCATGAATAATGTTTACCAACCTTGGACAAGTGTTTCTGAAATGGCTTGGGTCTCCGCAATTGTAGCAAGCCCGCATAGGTTGACCCATAGGATAATTGGGTTGGTAATATGTTTGGGCTAAATGTTGGGTGGGTGGTAATAGTAGGGTTGTTGGACTTGACCCATTATTTGTTGGTGGGTTTGGGTTGAAGGCTGATGGCGGTTCGTTCGCTGAGGCATGCGGCAGGTTTGAACAGTATGACCTGCGCGACCACAGCTGGTGCAATGTTGGCAAGGATAATCAGGAGAATGGTGATATTGGCAACGGTTGCATTTTGGTAACGGGCCAGAGTATGGTCTTTTGTATGGTGCAGGTGAAGGAGCGACTTGGGTAATGGGTGCAGCATGAATAGGGGAGTTGGTTTGTGTAACAGCGAAGTTTCTGGTGTTGCGCTTCCTCTTGTTAACAAACTTAGAGGAGGAGATGGAATGGTTTGAAGTTTGACCCTCAATAGGGGCTTTCTTTTTCTTTTCTTTAAACTTCCTGTTGCGAATTCGATTCTCGGTCAGTTCAGTCGCTAGCTCCATAGCAGCTTCAAGTGTTACCGGTGAAATGCTGAGAACTGAATCTTGAATTTTCGAGGGAAGTCCTCGAATATAATGCTCGAACAAACGATAAGTTGGGGTAAACAAATTTGGAACCATTTGGTTCAACTATAAGAACCTCTTGTTATAGGTGGTGTGATCTCCCTCCTTCTGCTTTAAAGAATGGAATTCGTCCTCCAACTTTTTAATTTCACTCCTATGACAGAAACGCCTAGTCATGATTTCCCTTAACTCCTCCCAAGTTAAGGCCATTGCATCATCAATTCCCCTCTTCCCTTTTTCAGTATTCCACCAAGTGAGAGCTACCCCAAATAGTCTCCCGGTGGGGTATCGAACCTTGCGATCCTCAGGACAATCGCAGTTGAGGAAGGTGTTTTCCATTTCCTCAAACCAATGGAGGAGAGCAGTGACACCTTCGGTCCCTTCAAATTTAGGAGGATCACAAGATTTGAAATGTTTGTATGAGCACTTGCTGGTAGGAGGGTTGCCGATGTTCTGGTCATTCTGTTGGGGAGGATTAGTGGGATTTGTGGCGAGAGCTTGTTGTACTTGGACCACAATATCAGGCAGTATCGTGGCCATTTGTTTCGCGATTTGTGTGGCCAAGCGTTCCTGAGACCTTCCTGATCTTTTACCCCCTCGTTGTTGTCTGGACGACATCTACAGGAACATACATAAGAAGATTGTGAGTTTATGGAGTCTTTTTAGGTGTCATGTGTCTTTAAGAAAAATGAAAATAAAATAAATATCAATAATGCAACTACATCCATAGGATGTCTTGGGTTTGCTCATGTTGGGCCTCAAATGTCCCCCATACCTTCACCTGTATAGTCATGTGGGCCCCCATGACTATTGGCTTGGTAGGATTCACATTAGTATTGGCGATTTAACACTCGCATCACCCGAATGCAAACCACAAAATATGTTTACGAGATGTATGGTCGGAATGTGTCCAGGTGTAGACACAATGACAACTCAAAGTGGGGTTAGCTCACACGACGTTTGGTATAGCATGCTTTGGCCTAATAGGTACTTCGTACTCTCATCGTTAGTCCCCAGGTAGGCAAACTGGTCCTTTATTTTGGATTTATACGAATGCCAGCCTAGACAGGACGTTCCGACTACCGGTACTGGTACCCTTCCAGTTACTACATGCCCGTCATGAGAACTCACTTTGATGAGATTTGAAAACACAAAAATCATTGTAAAAGCAATCATGAAAATGATGTGGTGTGTGCTTTCATGGATATGATGTGTTATGAGAATATGATTCATGATAGGCATTATATGATAATATATACTTATGAACATGCTTGCATAACATTGAATGTAACATTTAACATAAAACACATAAACATCATGAAATTTGGCATGTAACACACAAAAATCTTATAAGTTTCTAATCAACTATAGCATAGGCTCTAAGGGTCTAATAACCTATCCTATATCCCTATAGTCATGGCTCTGATACCAATCTGTCACACCCCGACCCGCAACGGAATAAGAGTCGGGGCATAATTGGGTTATCACCAAAGCTCATGATATTTACTAATATGTTTCATATTTATTAAAGTCAAAATTACATTCCCATATATCCAAACATGTCCATACAATACAAAGAAAATGAACCAAACAAAACAATTCCAAACTCTAAATCATTTTATTCTTCTAGTCCAATCCTAAGTGTTTCTTGCTGCAGCTGGTTCACCTGTATCATGTGTAAAAATGGGGTTTTTGGGTCAACATAAGTTGGCGAGTGAACCTTGTTAGATAAACATTTATTATTGATTTTCTTGTTAGTTTATCAATGAAAAATTGTGCATAATCATGAATGAGTAAATGTAAATAATCAAGCAGTAGCATTTGCAATCACAACTATAACATACAGTAACATATGATAGCATACATTAACATACCAACATCATACAATAAATAACATGAATGAAACTGTGCGATCAAGGCTCAATCAAACGGAGCCGATCGTATTGCATGTACTGAAAATGATAAATGTCTGTGCGATCAAGGCTCAATCAAACGGAGCCGATCGTATGTGGGCACGCCAGGTTCACGCTCATAATGTAATGGGGAACATGCTCAACGCTCATAATGTAATGGGGAGCGGCGGCCTATGAAATTTGCATGTACTGAAAATAATAAATTGAATCTAACAATAACCACACAAACAGTTTAAACAAGCTGAATATACATTTGTTCATGATATGTTGTATGCACAATGATTTAAATATAATATATAGCAAGACACATGATACACCCCAAAACGTGATTAAAACGGGGAATTTTGTAAAGATTCACTCACATTGGGTGCGTTTGATTTGAGATGGTGAGATGCGCACGAGTTGGAAGAGCGGGACAACGAGAATTAACTAACCTAAATAATAACGGAAAATATAGTAAATGGGTGGATTTTATTAATAATTTTAATAAGATTTTTAGACAAATTTTTGTGAGTTTAAGGCTATTTCCTATCTTTAAAAACATTATTTTTAAGTATTTTTAATTGATTTTTAAATTAAATTAAATAAAAAAATATAAAAATATGTTGACTTTTTGCGACCGTTGACCGTTGACTTGTTGACCGATTTATTGTGTAATTGTATTGCGCTGGGTGAGGCTCGAACCCGAGAGCTCCCGTACGCGTGCACGCAGCTCTACCAACTGAGCTACGTGTCTAACCCGAAATAATTCTGTTTTTAATTATACTTATATATTAATTCAATTTATCCAAAATTCTTTTAATTTCAAAAACATTTTAATTCATCGAATCGGTGCCACTAACAGGTCTCGAACCCGGGACCTGCGCTTTAACGTTACACACAGTCCACCGCTGGACTGTGTGTCTAACTTGGTTAATATACAATTTTTATTATACTTAACAACTAACGGAGTTAACCCGGTTCAGTTTTAATCAAAAAGGCATTTTATTACATAGAGGGTGCGTGTATCAGGGATCGAACTCGTGACGTGTGCGTATTATTTGCACACAGTCCACCGCTGGACTGTGTGTCTAACCCGTTTAAAATATCAATTTTAATTATACTTATAATATTATCACAGTTCATCTTCTTCGTTGGATTTTACCGACAGCAGATTACACCATTAAATCTTGTTAATTCGATTGTTAAACATTGCACAGACTAATATGAGATAGCAGAGATGATAATTAGAGGTAAACATACCGGTGAACGATTTATTACAGAGTTCCGGCAAGGCGTCGGTCTCTGTTTTTAAGAACTTCAACTGAGCAAATCAATTAATCGTTTTGATTAGCTAATCATGAAATTGAAGTGCTAAACAAACGTTAACAGTGTGTTTGAAGGTCCTTAACGTTTCACAGACGAAGATAAAGATTTCCAGAAATTTTCCGGCGAACTGGAATTATCTGATAACAGTGTCTGAATTCGATCTCAATTGAAAGGTTTGAGTTAGAAATAGCTTAACAATTGTTAGACTACGACGGTATTGAAAGACTTACCGTTTTGATGAAGAATACGGTTTTCCGGCGAACCTGCAGAATTTTCCGGCGAGTAAAATAAACTTCTCCGGTGGACTGTAAAGTGTGCGGAAATGTAATTGGAGGTTTGTGGAATGTTTCTGAGTCGCGAGAAGCTCTTTGATTACAGTAATTCGGATTATTGAGTAGTTTCGGTTATAAAACTCATCATCCTCAGAATTGAAGTCAATTCAAGTCTGAATTGATTAGAATCGTTGGTGCATCGGTTATAAACCTGAATTCGCGATTATTCAAACGTTTAGACGGTTGAATAGCCGATTTCGGTTTTTCAGTTGGCGCAACCGGTTCATCTAGGTTTGTATATAAGACTCATTTGTTTCCTAGAGTTAACAGAAAACAAACAAGTGGCGGAGTGGTTATGCGTGCGAGTGTTAAGTCTTTGAAGTTACAACCCGGCAGCCCCTTTTTATTTTTAATTGTTTTATTTATATTTTTTATCAATTATAACTTTTATGGTTTAGTTTGTTTATTAATTATGTATCACTAAAAATTAAAATAAGCATAAATAGGCGACGAACATTTATAACTTGATATTCGATTACAAAATGGAGCGGGTTTGGTAAAACCCGTTTTCGACAAATGTTACAATGATTGGATCTACCATATAATTGGAATCGATTTCATAATTTAATTCTATAAAAGAAACGGATTTACAGTGATTGAATTGGAGGCTTCATCTGTTACAGGCGATTGTTTGAAACTGGGTTTAGGGTGACGTTTCGATATATTATTTATTTGATTTGAGATTATTTCAGGTATGTGTGTGTAGCTCAGTGGTGAAAGTGGTGTGTGTATTTGATGGGGACCCGGATTCGAAACCCGGCTGCCCCTAAATATTTTTATTTTATTTTTTTTCTTTTAATTTTTTTATGTAATAACATTATTTTGCTTTTCATTTAATTAATACCTTAAGTATATTATTTGTTTATTTAACCACAAAAATTATCTAATACAAGTTATAAAATGAATGCATAAAGAAACATAATTTTTTTCTGAATTTTAAACGGAGCGGGTTTTGGAACCCGTTTTACGATGAATGTTACAAGAGTAACACCATGAAATTGACTGACCTACCCCCTGGTTGTAAACCACTTGGTTGTTAGTGGATCTTCAAAAAGAAGATGAAAGTAGATGGTTCAATTGATAAGTTTAAAGCCCGATTGGTTATTCAAGGCTTTAGACAAAAGGAAGGAATAGACTACTTTGATACGTATGCTCCTGTAGCAAGAATATCCACTATTAGATTGTTGGTTGCCTTAGCTGCAATACACGATCTTGTGATTCACCCAAGGATGTGAAAACCGCTTTCTTGAATGGTGATTTGGATGAGGAAATATATATGAAACAACCAGAGGGTTTTGTTATGCCTGGCAATGAGCATAAGGTGTGTAAGCTAGTTAAGTCATTGTATGGCTTAAAGCAAGCACCAAAACAGTGGCATCAAAAGTTTGATGATGTGGTTTTGTCTAATGGTTTTGTATTAAACCAAGCGGACAAGTGTGCATATAGCAAATTTGATGATTCTAGGAAATGAGTCATAATTTGTCTATATGTAGATGACATGTTGATCTTTGGTACTGACCAAGATTAAGTTGATAAAACAAAGAAATTTTTGTCATCTTGTTTTGACATGAAAGATATGGGGGAGGCGGAAGTGATCCTTGGTATAAGGATCAAAAGGGAGAACAATGGCATATCGATCTATCAATCTCACTATATTGAGAAGATATTGAAAAAGTTTAATTTTCATGATTGCTCTCCGGTTAGCACTCCAATGGATCCTGCTTTTAAGCTCTCACCTAACGAAGGTGTAGCAATAAGCCAACTTGAATATTCAAGGGCCATTGGATCTCTCATGTATGCTATGATTAGCACTAGACCAGATATAGCTTATGCAGTTAGAAATCTTAGTAGGTATACTAGCAATCCTGGTGCAAGTCATTGGCAAGCTATGAATCGAGTATTTAGGTACTTGAAAGGAACCATGAAATATGGTTTGACTTACACTGGATTTCCTTCAGTTTTAGAAGGTTATTCGGATGCAAGCTGGATTAACAACAAGGAAGATCATTCTTCCACGATTGGATGGACCTTTCTGCTTAGAGGAGGTGCCATATCTTGGGCATCTAAGAAACAGACTTGCATAACTGATTCAACAATGGAGTCAGAGTTTGTAGCATTAGCCGCAGCTGGCAAAGAAGCTGAGTGGCTAAGAAACTTGATTTATGAGATTCCATTGTGGCCCAAACCTATATCACCAATATCTATTAGATGTGATAGTGCTGCTACCTTGGCTAAGGCCTATAGCCAAGTGTATAATGGGAAGTCTAGACACTTAGGTGTTAGACACAGCATGATTCTTGAGCTCATCATGCATGGGGTGATATTGGTGGAGTTTGTGAGAACTCAACATGATTTAGCCGACCATTTAACCAAAGAGTTATGTAGAGATCTTGTGCACAAGGCGGCTTTAGGGACGGGATTAAAGTCCACATGAGATTTCTCGTGTTAAGATACCCAATTCCCACCTAATATGACGTTAGGTGTTGAATTCAATGTGGAAAACTTAACATCTAGAAATTGAAACACATTAGTAGCATCATCCCAAGGTATGTGTTCAGACCTGCAAGTTAAAGGAGGTTGAAGGTTTTCTTCTTAATAGTTCTTTGAAAAATTGCATATGCAGGTGCAAGAATAAAGAGCTACCTATATGAGCATGAAGTTTAGCCGCTTCAAAAAGCTAGGACTTGGTTTTGATATGTTCATTGAAGGATCGAACACATGCTAGTAAAAATAGTGTCAAGAAAGAACATAAAAGTATGTAAACTTGTGTGTATATTATCTTCATGTATTCACTGAATAGAAAGGGTTCAAACCTTAGAGACACCCTTATATTCGAATATTTGGAATGTGTAATATACTAATGTGAAATTCAATCGTCGCGGCATTTCATTTATGCATAAGTTTGATTGTTGTGAATTTGTTTAAGTTAATCAAGGATTACGCCAAAATGGGGGAGGTATGTTAGATATCTTAGTGTAATCGGGATTAACTTGGTGACCAAAGGGAATTATGATGTATATCGAACAAGTTAGGAGGTGCGGGAGTGCACACTTGCTCGAGTTGTTATAATTCCAAGGGGGCAACACCTCCTTGGCGGGGGTCCGGGGGCAACGCCTCCGGGAGCAGGGTTCCAGGGGAGGCAGCCCCTGGCCGGGTCCAAGGGGCAGAGCCCCTGGCTGGGGTCGAGCTGGTTAAGGCCTTAGAAAAACAATTTTTATAAAAATTCGTCACAATTTTGTAGATAAAAATTAAGGCGGCAATTTAATTAAATTTAAAATTTGAATTATAACTGCCCATAACTGCCTAGTGGCAGTTATCGGGGAATGCTCTCCAAAAATTCGTGAGTCTGGTTTTGGTCACACTGGTTCATACGAGTTCGACACAAAAGCATACGGTTGTTCCAATTTTTCTCAAAAATCAGAGTTGTATCCGATTAGATTATTCGGTAGAACCACCAAAATAATTTGATCCGAGAGTGAAAATACGCCTCTCTAATCATCCGGTCTCTAAAAATTTCCCAACACCAATACAGGTCGTATTGAATTAGTAATTTTTATCATACATGTTTGTATTAAATTTTGACAGAATACTAAAAGTTTACGTTTGATTAACTTTTAGGGATTTTATATATTGATAAAATTTAGATGATTTAGTCATATCATAAGATGGCACTTCAAACTTTGAACTGGTCAAACTATTTTAGGGGATAATGAATCATGGCACTTCGTAATGTTGCCATGACTTAAATTTTCTTTTGATTAAAGGGCTTATTTTATTAAATCCCAACCACTAGAACCTTTTAGCTGTACAAATAAAAGACATATAGATGTTAATATACTTATTATATTTCAACTATTACTATAATATAATTCCTTGACTTACATTTTGTATGACATATATTGTATTTTGAATATTAACATAACTACTCTATTTCAAGTTTGGGTTGATATCAGGGGCGGACCTACCTTATTGGTAGGGGTAGCCTCCGCTACCCCTTGGCGCTCCGACGATAGTGTAAATTTGTGAAAAATTTGACATTTTTTTTTTATTTCGTTACCCCTTTTCTACAAAACGTTACCCCTACGAAGATTTTCTGGATCCGCATTGAGTTCATGGAATGCAAGTGATAAATCATTGCTCCAGTTTGCCATGAGTTGCATTGCTGCAATAACACTACTTTTTTTTTATTGACATAGTGTTTGATAGATTAATTTATAAGGTTAGCTTTAACTTCATTGTAATCACAACTCTACCATGGCATTGCAACCAATTTTTAAGTTGAATATTTAATGTAATGGAGTTACATGAGATTGAATGTTTAAGATTTAATGGATGTTTGTAGGAATTTAAGAAATATGATTGAAGAATCACATGACGGTATTAGACGTGCTCCTTCATAAAAATACATCGGAAACATATTATTCTGTCAAAACCGTAAAGTTTGCGAGTATTAGCACTAGTTTTTAATATAATAAATAAAACTTACCGGTCAATAAAATTACTAACAAGGCAAGCTCGAGCATATAGAGTTCGAAACAATTCAATATCAATTTGAGATGTATAACTTAAACAAGTCAATTATTTCAATTTTTTTTCAAGTTAAACATGTGAAAGTTAAGCTCTTTGAAAAGAGTAATGTATACCCTTTCAAGCACGTAACTTCGCATGCAAACATTAAAAGTGCATTTTTAACTTGGGCTTAATAACTACTACATCAATTTAAAGTACTAGCAAAAACTATTAACTGCCTATTAGATTAAGATTACCGGTCACTTACATTCATCATAATTAATACATTATATTAACTACTATTTATAACACAAAAATATTAACATTTTCACAACAGTTTCAACTACCCGGCTCAAATATTATTTGTTTTCCTCGTTTTACCACTACTATTAGATCATCAATGATCATAACGTAGAGATATATATACAAGTTTGTATATATACACCCACATTCATCAAAGTTGTTTTCATTTACCATCAACAAAAATATCAAACTGACCAAGTAAAAAAAAAGAGATTTCGATGCCTCTTTCGTCGCAAAACGAATGTTCCATCTTATTCTACTATCTTAATGCGGCTAAAAGCTTTGATAACTTGATCTATCTGCATTTCCATCTCCATCTTGTCTTTGACAAACAGCTCGTTTCGTCTTTAAATCTACTCGAGAATATCCTTCTTCCATTACCATTTTTACTGTTTTGCCTGCACAAGAAATATACCATCGTATTTTTGTATAAATTATTTATTAAAAAATGACATCTAATTATCTTTTTTAATAACAGAATCATCAACAATAAGCAACTTAGATGAAACATGTACTCAAAATGGTTGCACAGTTATGAACCATAACTAACTCACAACCGTATTTTAAAACACGACACATCAAAGCTCATAGCAAAAAGACCAAATTTGATGACTCTAAGAAAGGAGGAGGTTTACCTGGGAATAAATGAAAGTTCCAAGGATAGCTATCGCAGCTCCAAGTGCGTTGACTGGTTGGATGGGTGTGCGAAAGATAATAATTGAAGCCACTATAACGGATATCCGCTTCATCGTATTTCCGACACTAAATGTTAAAGGAGATATTTGATCCAAAGACATGTATGATACTTGATTGTATAAGTGATAAAACACACTTTGTGCCACCACCCACCTGTACTGACAAGTGCAAACACAATTTAGTTGTATCTATATGTAATTTAATATATCACCTCACATTTAATATAATATCATATTTACCCAACAAAACATCATGATATCAAATATACCCATTTTCAAATTTAGGAGATATATACCCTTCATTTAAACCTTGCATTAGGAATGGGAGTTTGGAGTGTAGAGAGAAACAAAAGGGTATAATTGGCATATTAAATAATGTTTTTATTGGAATGGGTAGATATAATATTTTTAAGTATTTTGGATGGGTATATATGATAGTATATAAGTTTTGATGGGTATATATGATAGTATATAAGTTTTGAAGGGTATATATAAAATTGCCCGTAACAGAAAATCATAGCGAAAAAGATAAGCTTGATATGATAGAAAGGGAAAATGACGATAATTTACCATACGATATTGGGACCGACTTGTGCTAATGCGGTTTGCCAACCGGCTTCCCACATTGGTGGGCCCTCCATAGCGATGGTGAAAGGGGTTAGAATCAACAACGACAACATCGATAGGCAAGCGTAGTAGTTCATCCCGCTAACAGATTTGCCCTTCATTCCTTTTTTTGAAAATATATTTCTAAACACAAAAGCCAAATTCGAAACCATTGCCCCCATGAACCCTACAAGTAAAAAATACAAAACATAAAGAGAAGTTTAATGATCTCCATTCTTTCAATTTCAAATCAAGGAATTAAGCATGCAATTATCTATAGTTTGATAGAAATTGCTAACCCGTCATGTTGAAATTGAGCTCGGTTAAAGCAGAGAGTGCACAACCTCCAATGATTGGCAAAAGTGACAAATAAACTCCAATCGGGAATGTTTCACCAAGAAAAAACCTTGAAACAAATACACTAAATGCAGGTTCACCACTTTTGATAATGTGTGTAAACGACACTGCGACTTTTGACATACTTTATAGTAGCTGCCACATGTCCAATTGTATGTGCTAAAGCAACCTGCAAATTAAAAAAAAAAACAAAAAAAAGAATCCCATTTAGAACAACGTAGTGAAGCAAGATTTTAAAGTTTAAACACCCAATTCGGGTAACGAACACCTTATTTTTAAATCATAATCAAGTTTCACTGTTTCAAAAGGGCCTTGGTGCAATGAAAAGCACAAGAAACCAAAAAGATAATGTAAATATTTCATTTTGTGCTTGATTTATCATCTACTAGAATTATTGTAACTTTAATTATCCAATTATGAATGTAAAAATAATCTTATCTTAAGATTTAAACAAAAAAAAAAAACCTATAAGATCAAAGGGGGCGATTGAGATTACTATTAAATCTGTATTATCTGCAATTTGAGGCACCAATAAGCAGTTTCGAGTGTTTGGTATTGCATATACGGTTACCTTTTAGTGACATATGCAGTTTGAGAATGTTCGTTCCGAACTGCCTATTTAGAAAACAAAAAGTAGATCACAGTTCTAATAAGCAAATCTCAAACGCCCCCTAAATCACATATATAACTAGATTACGAAGATACTTGCATCTACTAACGAATAACTAGCAGCATAGTTCTAACTATTTATCTAATTCTGGTTGCTCAACAAATAGTCAATAAGTACTAGGGTGTGTAATGAATCGAATTTAGAATAATGAATTCAAGTTCAAATTAATTGATTAATACCTTTGAAACATTGAAGCAGAATTCGATTTCAAATTAGATTCGAAAATTCAATTCTAATAATTGAACTCAAATTCGCATCCAAATTGAAATTCAAAACAAATTTCAAATTCGTGATTTTTTATTCGAATTTCGTATTAATTTACTTAATCCAATAATTTTGAAGCGGAATTCGAACTCATTTCGGATATGCATCCAACTTGAACTCGTTTCGAACTTCAAATTTGTGATTTTCAAATATTTAACACCCCTTACTACAACTTTACTCAAATCATAACAACTGCAATGATCATAATTCATAAAAAACTAACTAACTACACCTAAGTATGCAAAACAACAATAACCACATACCGGAAACAATGCTTTCCAAAACTCAACATCAGTCTTAGGAGCTTCAACCACTTTAGTAGCCCATGAAACCAACATAATCAATGATCCAGCAGCCAAAGATAGAGTTGATGTCAACCAAGGAAAAGGAAATGCATTCAAAACCTTTTTATTATAAATATTAAACACCACATTCAAAGATCACCATGTTGCAAAATACAACCCAATTTTCATCTTTTGACCCGCCTCACTTTGATCCAACGGCTGTGAATGATCAGCCTCATTTTCATTGCACACAGTCTCATGGATCCCTTTTCGACCCAACCCACCAAAATTTTGAATGTGGGAGACGTAAAGGGGTGGTAAAGATTGGATCTTTGACGGGTTTCGACCCGACCCATATGAGGGTTTTTGTAAAGACTGAATCTTTGATGGGTTTCGACCCGACCCACTAAAATCTTGGAGGTGGGATACATAAAGGGGTTGCTTTAAAACAATCTTTGAATCCTTGAAACTAATGGGTTTCGGTAAAGATTGGATCTTTGATGGGTTTCGGGTCGACCCACTAACAGGAAGCCTTGTGGGTGATTGATCTGAGCATGGAAACGACGTCGTGGAGTTTTTGATAGAGCAATTCATTGTGTGAAATTTGGGGATTTGGGGGGGGGGGGTGGTGGATTGTGGGGATATTTAGGGGAAATAGGAGGCTTTGAAATCTCAGAATTTAACAAGATGAATGACGGAGATTACGAGGGTGATGAAGTGGAGAATGTGAATGTGAATGTGCGACGGAGAACGGCCAGGTACGGAGGCGGAGAGGAACAGCGGCGGCGGAGGGGAGTATGGGACAAGTATGTGAATCACGAAAACCCATGCACTGCAGAAGGGGACACCTAATTACCTTATTTATACTTGTTCAATATGTTACATCAAGGTCCCTTCTTTGTAGTACTTGTTCGTTTTCTTACTCCAAAAAGAAAAGAGAAGTTTGTGTCACCACCGGTTGTTAGGGGTTTTTTTGACGTTTTGAAAAAACACTCAAACACGTCCATTGATTGTCTCTGGGGGCGTTTTTAAAAATATTAGCATGTTTATAAACCGAAGAAGATTTTCTACTTATGTTCATTTATTAAGGAAATGAATATATTAATGAACTGTTCATTAGCGTTTACCAAATGCAAATGAACTCAAATAAATATTCATGAATATAAATGAATACGCACGAATATATATATATATATATATATATATATATATATATATATATATATATATATTGGAAAGTTCAAATGAGAAGAAATTACAAATTAAGAATAAAAAGAATAAAGGATACAAAGGTAATTTAAACAAATCATTTAATAACTCTATCATTTATTTTTAATAATTAGATTAATTAATGACCCTAATCATTTAATCAGTTTATCCTATTAAATAGTTGTACACCTTACACAATAAAAACAATCGCACATGATCCTACATATTCAATATTTCCTATACCATAAAAACAAAGTTTCATACACCATAAAAATAATGTTTGTGTAGGGTACAAAATGTGTAGGACCTCAACAATTTTAAATAATTTTGTGACTCATAATAAAATATGTGTAGGATACAACACTTTTAAATAATTTTGTCTCCTAATAAAATTGGTGTAGGACACAATACACTAATGGTGATGAGGGGGAAAATTATGATGACATTAATGAGATTTAAGTAACTCTTATTATATTTATTAGTATTATATATCAAATTGTCTATTATAACCTTATTAATTAAAGCATTAATTAAAAGTGGACAAAAATCATATCTTGATCACAACCATTGATCAAAAAAATACAGGGTCTAGATTAATTTATTTTTCTTCTTATAAGAAGACTCTTCTCAAATATATATATATATATTATATATATATATATATATATATATATTCATTCTAGAATAAAATATGCTTTTTCATCACAAATATTACGAAAAATCCAAAATAAATAAACACTTAACATAATTATCGCAATACGGTTAACATAATTATTAGATACATGATTAACACAAAAATTAAAAGTTGTCGAGCTCTAACACAAACTGAAATTGAATTGGTCAAATGAGTGATGTTGGTGGAGGCATATAATATAGCTAGGGTGTCAAAATTTTAAAATTTAAAAACAATAAACCAAAAATAAAAAAAATAAAGATATAAAAACAAATAAATAAACGAACATAAACAAACTATTACCGGTTAAATAAATATGTATAGTTGAAAGCAAAACTTTGTAATTAGTTATTAAAACAGTTATAACCAAATCACTAGGTTTCGATCGGTTCGGCAATTCGTGGCTTTTGGGTTACATCGGTTATGCAGATTTTTCTCACCCTTAAGACTCATGTTAGACGTTCTGCCTTAAGACTACCCAAGTTTCACAACCGGTTGCATGGTGGACAATGAGAAAAAAAAGCAAGTATTTTTAATTAAAAAAATCACCATGCTCCACGGCCAGGTTGCGTACATAAACAAAGTTTGCAACCACTTATATTTATATTTAACTGTTTTTTTTCTTTTTTCTCATAAACAATAATTATAAATCGTTTTTATTTAACAAAATATTAGTTTAGGTTGGGTTGGGTTGGGTTTTGAACGTGGGTGAAAAATTGAACTGAGATTAGGTTGGATTGTATAGATAGAAGAAAGAGAAATTAATATTTTAATAAAAGATTGGGTTGAACTAGATTGTGATAATAAAGAGTATTAGGTGGTACTAGCCCAATGACGGAACTGTAGCAGGAAGGCTTGAGGGTCCATTCACCCTCAAAGCCCAAACCCTCCATTTGAACAAGTGTTTTTTTCTTATTAAACAAGGTATTAAACTAAGACTATGGGGTGTGGGGCATTGGTTAGGGCGGAGGTTGTCAAGCAACGCTGGCTAAACAACACCAGGTCAGCGTTGGCCACAGCGTTTGAAGCCTGGCGTGGGTTTGAAGCCTAGCATAGGGCGAGAGGGAAGGTGAGTTGGCTGGCTTGCATTGGCTGGTGAGAGATGGCCGTTTGGGCTAGCCATTGCCAAACGGCTACTATATTTAAAAAAATATATTTCTTTTTTAACATCATAAATACTCACCTATTTTTTTTACTTTTTTTACCACTTCTCTACTTCTTCTATCTCTATACTTTTTTGTAAATTCAACCCACTTAATCCTTTACAACGCATCCATTTAACCGAAACCACGACCCAATCAACCTCTTTGGATACCAAGAGAACCCGATCCCTAGCCCGCCACAAAACGTTAACCACCAAACCTGACCCAAAAACCCCTTACACACGGCCATCCACACGGTTTAGTATACTCACCATGTCCCGATCTAGCCGGATTCGCATCGTATTTAGGAAACCGTGTATTCACAAACTTTCCATACGATGATTTATCTACCTTTCCCAACCCGATTCTGTACCCGAAACACAACCGCAAGACGTTGGTGGTTCTTCATCCAAACTGGCAAAAAAAAGAAGTCACAAGAAAAAAACGGATGAAGAGAAAGCACTAGCGGCCGCTCAAGAACACAAATAAAGTGGACATCTTAAGAATAAACTACATTCACAAGATGTTATATCCACGAATCGCAAAATCCTATTCATAATATTTTTTTATATAACAATATTATTGTTTTCAGTTTTATTATAATTTTTTAATGCCTAATCTTTTTGGAATAGGGAATTCACCCCATCGCAAAGATTTTTGGAATTACATAAAGAAATCATTTCATACGCAAATGTAAAGTGCGGAGGTGTACCATGAAAATAATAGGCTCTCATCCAAGTAAATACACGCGTCACCGCGTTCAACGGTTGTTTCCATAAGGCAAAGAACACGCCAATGAGCGGTGAAACTGAGACCGACTTTATCAAGAATGCCATGGTATCATACAGAGAATACAAGAAGCACGATTTCAAGTACATGCGTTTTGGGATGTATGTAGGTACGCTTCCAAATGGGCGAGAGTCCCTACTGCAGCGAATCAACCTCATCCAAAAGGGTAAGAACACCCTCGTCCCAAGCTCAGTCTGATGCTCTTGATAAGAGCTTGATCTTAATTTGGATGATTTTTCTTCCCGTCCACCCGGTAGAGACATGTCAAAAAAGCGGATTCAAAGAGGGAGTTCGAGTTCGGCATCAGGTTCGGCCCCTAGTTCGGCCTCCGGTAAAGGGTTGTATAGCGACCAATTGGAACAAATTGGGACGAAAATCGACACATTCAATTTCATCCAATAACAAAGAATCAAGATGAGGAAAAATATCCAAGCGTCATACAATAAAAAACATCTCTAAAAGGAAAACGCAAAGATATGAAATTTCTCGCCATGCCCGTCAATCACCTTACCGGCCCAGAATTGGAACTGACGTTGCAAATGAAACAAGAAATTTTGAAAAAATATGACATGGATAAATCATGAAGTTTTTAATCTTTTTTATTTCATATAGCTTTTTTTATTTTATGTAGTTTTTTTAATTTTACTTGTAGTTTTTAAAAATATTATTTGCAATCTTCTATTTTAGTTAATGTGTTAATTTAATTAAATGAAATTTTAAATGGTTAAAACGAAAAAAAATATCAAAATCTACATGGCTGGCCACGCCAGCCGAAGCCATATCACCCCACACCCATTGTTTTCAAGAATTACCTTATGAAGCTCACACTCGTCATGTGTCGAGCAATACCTCCAACCCAGACCCCAAAAGCGGTATAAGAGATTTTGGCCAGTTTTTCATGTTATCCTTTATCTTGTAAAGTTGTTAAAGTGAAAAGAGGAAAAGGTTGGAGTAGTTTGTCCTTCTAACCTTTCTCTGGTAGAGTTAAAGTGAAAAAAAGTTGGGAGATCAACCGTTGACTTACGGATTTATTCACCAACCGGACTTCCGGTCGGGGAGGCCCACACATTTATAGTCTATTCAAATTACAAATAGTCCAACAACACACGGAGCCAACATAACACATCAGTCCACTTTCCTTCATTGAATTATTAAGTCAGTTTAAATCAATTGTATATTTGGATGAGATATCTTTGAAAAATGTTATAAAAGATGTCTTATATTTTACTAAATCCTGAAGAAACTTATTTGGTATCAAATATATTTGGAGAGACGGTATTCTATCATGTGAATAGAAGACGCATCTTTCATGTTATTCACAACCTTATAAGGAAGGGTACACCATTTTATCCCTTGGCTATTTTCATTTATCATTTTAGACAAAATCATGTCTTGAGACTTATTCTTCTCCTAAAATCAATAATATTTAAGGAAAATCTTATACACTATATAGGACTAGCAGGGTGTTCGCGTGATGCGACGGGGGTAGCAGTTTGTATTGCGGTACTTGTATCTGTTAGTGTTCTTGTTCGTATAATATTTATTGTAGTATCATTACGACGGATATATGTCATAAGTGAAGTCATCGCCTAACCATTTTATTGTGGTGTGCATGGTTCGACCGGGTCGCTATTATCCTCAACAAAAGTTGAAATCGAAGTAATCAGTTCGATCGTAGTTGGAATATGATAAGAATCTATGATGAAAGATTTCAGATGACTTGAGCCAAAACACACAATGACGCAAACGGGTCGGTTTGGGCATTAAGTCACTAAACCAAAAGAACGAAACGAAAACTTGATAAATTCAGGTCCGGGTAACGGGTTGCAGGTTTACAATTGATAAATAAATATAAATTGTTGTCTTTGTTATCGGTTTAAATGTTGTGATCTATTAACAAATTAAATGGGTTTCGATGTCAGGTACCTGATGAAGATCAAGCTACAACAGAACCGAACACTCTTCACTGAGCTCCAAATGGCTGTAAGCACTTACGGTACCTAAACCATGTTTATTTAGTTTTGTTTGTGATTAAAATAAAACATGATTGTTTAGTTATATGTGTAACTGTTTGGATTTATTCCGGTTCAGTTTGCGACTAGGGTTGAGATTTATTGAAGTTTTGTTTTGTATCTCTCAAGGTTGAATTAGTTGTTACAGTATTAGATAGAATGGTTATTAAAGCTAAACAATTACTTGCACATAAGTGGACGAAAGAAGCCATGGTTGATCCGTTGAAGGTTTGGTATAAATAAAATTCAGATACTCAAAATCAGAAAGTTAATAATAATGTTTATATTGTTTTTAACACTTTTTATTTGGAGAGATTCCCATTAATTTTGGGTTTTTAACCCTTTTTTTTACCAAATTTTCACATCAAGGATAACTTTAGCTAAGGCCAAGGAGTTATATGAGAATTGTATGGTCTTGATAATTTTTAAAAGCAAAAATTATAAAAAAAAATTATTATTGTATCACAACATATTATTTTATTTGTAATAGTATTTAAAAAAATATAAAAATTGAATAATATATTAACGTTTGGTTCTTTTTTAAAGTATCCAAGTTGCTTTTTACATAAAGTAATTTCCTAATAAAAATATATTTATTACTTATAACTAACTAGTGTCACGTTGCTCAGAGACGCGGTTGGAATTCAGAACGTATAGCACACCATGACAACCAATAAATAAGTTTGTAAGATTAATTAAAATGATATAATAATGGGTTAAGCTATTTGCGTCGTAACTCGGCTCTGAACATCAAAATAATAACAAAAGATAAAACGATATAGTAAATATCAAAAGTAAATATAAGGTAAATGAAAAAGAAAACGATATAAACTTGGTCGGTTTCGGCGCGCTCGTTATAGCAAAGAAAAAAAAAGTTAAAAAATATGTTTAAAAGAGTATCGGCGTATTCGTTAAAAATTATTAAACTATAAAAAAACTTTTATCACACTCGTTATAACAAAGAAAAAGAAAAATTAAAAAATATGTCTAAAATGGTAGTGACGTGTTCATTAAAAAAACTATTTAAACGTAGAAAAGTAATTTGGTTAATAAAAAAAATACAATAGTTAAACTACATGGGTTGTAAATGAACACTAAATGACAAAATAGATTAAAGAGTAAACAGTCATTTTTTGTCACTTTTGGCACTTTAATCCAAATCTCAAACCTTTTCAATATAAGTCCCTGTGATTTCAGTTTTGTTGCCATTTTCATCCATAAGTAAAATCAACTCAGATTTCTTAAATAAAATACTGGTTCTTTTATTCTTTTCCTCAGTTTAATGAATGGCAAAATGGTCATTATAAGTTTTATTATAGCAAATTATTAATTAAAAAACACATATCATCATCTTTCTCAAATGCAAACCCTAATCTTCATCACCTTCTCCTCTTCATCACGATCACCGCCGAAATCCGCTACACCTCCCTCTGATCCGACCCCCGCCCCATAATCCCCTGTGTAGATTCACTTGCATCGGTGTATCCTCCTTGTTTTTATATACAAAACATCGTGAAATGGAGATTTTTATTCCAATTAATATGAGAATAATATTTTTATATGTATATATTAAATTTTTAACTTCCTATGGAAATTAACTATGCACTTAAATCATTTACACGACATGCTAATATTATTTCACATGGTGTGGAGATGTAACTAACTGGTGTAGATGTTTTCCCAAGTATAATATGGGTTTTTTTTATTACAAATTTATAGGTGATGTTGTTCTGTATATCATAAACCCATAACGTAAATATCCTTCGCCTATAAACCCACTCATTTACACGTCACGTCCTTGCTTCTTAGACATATATATGTTCTTTCTACCGGAATTGAACCTGACCATATATATGTTTTTTATACGTATATATACATATACGTACATCATATGCGTATACATACATATATAAACCATTAATAACAGCTCTAAACCACATAATTTTTTTTTCTATAGATGGTCTATGCTTTTAAAACTATTTTACTATTTACATACACACATGCCGTTTATGTACATAAAAAAATCCTCAAGCTAATCTGATCATATTTTCATTTTTAAGTTGGTACGTTTTACCTGGATATGATTACCTGTACAAAAACTAACAATCGAACTCAAACACATGTATATGTGTGTGTTCAAATTTAAGAAGATGTAGTGAGAAATAATATCCATTACATTTATACATTTTCTTCTATTTTTAATTTTTTTTAAAGATTTGAAAAATAATGGTTTTTTTTTGTTCCACATGTTCTAATAATATAGTGTTTCCAATTGATCGTTCACGTGTGTATTGGTCTAGAATTGAGCCATACCATATAGGCCATATAGGCCAAACTCTTAAAAACTAAAAGTGTGAGAAGAATTGTGAACAATTTATCAAGGGTAACCAATAAATTAAATTAGTTGGATTGTCAGTGGACTCTAATTCGGGTAAGTTTTCACAAGAGGAGACAAAAGAGTAATAGTGTAATACCCCAAACCTTGATATAATAATTATAAACGAGAGAATTATGAAATTCATATTTCATATATCATCAAACAAGTAAGTAACGAGTAAAATAGTTATTTGAGCTATCAGGTATCTAGATGAGTATTTAGTGTTGTAAGATATAGTTTAGCCTATTAGCAGTTGTACTTTCAGTTATGTTCTATCCTTGGTAGTTAACTAATTTTGTTGGTTAGTTTTTAAACTTCATCAGCAGCTAGATTAGCTGAAACACCTCTACAAATACATGTGATCTAAATTTGTTTCAATTACTCTCTTTAAATTAAACTAATTATTGTAAACTTGTGTTATAGGTTAAGTCTGTTGATGGAGGTTTCCAGGAAGCAACATCAGAATCAACTAGAGAATGGATAGAAAAGCTAGAAACCAGCTACTTCCTAGCCGGGACGGCTGTCATCCCACACCCTATACCTACCATGGTCCAGAATTCAATTCAGTTATTGGAAAAGAAACAAGGAAGCAAGCAATGGAAAAATGGGGTGGGATACCAAATGTTTTGGTTGCTAGTGTAGGGACTGGTTGTAATGCATTAGGTCTGTTTCATGAATTTATTGGAGATGCAAAGGTACGAATGATCGGAGTGGAGGGTGGCGGAGTAGGAACTAAGATCGGTGAGCTACATTCCGCGAGCCTTGTAAGAGGTGAAGTTGGTGTTTATCAAGGAGCCATGTGTTATGTGCTACAAGATGGAGAAGGCCAAATTACAAAAACACAATCTGTTGTTAGTGGGTGAGTATTATTGATTTTTAACATTAATTTGAACCAAACACTCTTGTTTATTCATCTTTAGATTCTTAAAAAGTTAATTTGATGGTTTTGCAGATTGGAGTTTCCAGGGGTTAGCCCAGAGCTAAGTTTTCTAAAAGATGCTGGCAGAGTAGAGTGCTACACACTTACTGATCAAGAAACTCTTGATGGTAAGCATTTATAAGGAACACTAGTACACAAAGTTGTTGGTAATAATCACCTTTTGTTGTTAAAAGTTAATTGTATATTTTTTTAAGGGAAGAAATATCATAAAGGGAAATCACTAAAATAACTATCTTCAACGAGTATAACAAAATATACTTGACTTTTAAACATTTTCAATCACCCAAAGTTTAAATAGCGTCACTTAGCGCAACATATTTCAATCTAGGCACAACAAATTTCAATCTTGGCATAACATATATTCTTTTGCACCAGATAAAACTTTGATGCGCCAAGTCAATATATGTTGTGTTGGCGGAGCAAGGTGTGCCATTGGAAAGTTTCTGGTTGGCTGAAACAATTTCTTAACTACAAATATGAAAAGCCAAATGATATTTTTGTAAAAGAAAAAATATGGTTGCTTCGTCAAACTCATCTCATCGGTTAAAATGGTCATTTTGGTTATTTTCCGTATTGATGAAGTTTACAGCACCATCATGTCTTCACCACACAAAATCCTCGTGGTTATGAGTTTGTGTTACAACCTGAAACACGTCATGAATATAATTGATTTAGGGTTGGTCATTGTAACATGTTTAACAAATATGCCATGTTTTGGGTTGGTCATTGTCTATTGAACGGGTCATCTTCAGTTTAACTGAAATTAAACAGGTCAACCTATTGACCAGAATTACAAAAATTTTTGAAGTACATCATTTATATGTCCAATCCACCTATTCATATATAATGTGTTTAAACCATTTATAAACGAGTTAAACGTGTCAGATCAGGTTTCATGGTTTTATGTGCATCACACCGATCAGGGTTAGTTGACACAAATAAATATATAGTTCCTTGTTTGTGTTCATCTTTTTCAACCCGTCAACCACAACTTGTAGGTATGAGTTTTTGGTCGCCAACGGAAATTTTTCTAGTGTCAAAACCTAATTGTTTTAATGCATGAATGCAGCGTACAAAAGACTCTGCCATCTTGAAGGGATATTTCCAGCATTGGAGGCCTCTCATGCCTTGGCTTATCTTGAAAAGCTTTGCCCTACGTTGCCTCATGGGGCAAAAGTGGTGGTTAACTGCACCGGCACTGGACACAATGATGCTACTACAGTCCTCAACAATGTTCCAGTCGATGGAAATGAACATGTGTAGTATTATAATTTTGAACTTAACTCTTACAAGTAATCTTTTGTGTTCCAAATGTGATAAACGTAATTTTTAAAACGTACAATGAAATGAATAATAATGATTAAGGTGTAGATGCTGTGAAATTGGAATAAACTAAAACCTTTTGTTATTAGATTGTACTAAATAAAGAATTGTCTTAAGAAAAATAAAATCTGAACTAAAGGAACCTTTGCCCTCACATCTTTCTCTCGTTTCTTTTGTTTTGCAAACCGATGACCAAAGAGTGTTCTTTGCCATTAACCACTAGTTCAACCCCCTTAAAGCATTAACAAGTCACTCAACACGCCATACTCCATGACCACAAACAGACTCAAAGCAGCCGCTATACTAATTTGTGTGAATATATGCAAGATTTGACTAATTTGTCTTCTCAATTCGTCAATCAGGTTTTGCTAGTGTACATATTTCATATACAAATAGTTACTGAATTAGATATTTGGGTAAATTCGTCCACACAATGGGCTTTGTGTTATTCAAGAAACTATAATTAAGAAAAGTAAGGTTTGTAGTAAAAGTGTCCCTCGTCAAGTGGTTAAGTAGTCCTATTGTCAACATTGGTGTAGATATAAGAATAGGTTTAAAGGATGTGTGACTTATCTATTTTGAAAGAAATGAATAAAAGAGTAGTTATAATAATACAGCCAATTTATCACACACTTAAAAACTTGCAAATATAAGTTACATGGTTTTCTAATATGTAACAAGTTTGATTTTTAACGCCAACTTCGCTTAGAATGGCAATTAAATCTAGAAAATGACATTTTTACCTTTTTTAAAAGACTATTTGGACTATTGACAGCAAACTTCGCTTAGAATGTTAGATGACATTTTTACCTTTTTAACAGAATAGATGGATTATTGACATAATTTACTCAAAAATAGTAAAAACAATAAAAAAAGATAAATAAACCAATCCCTTTCTTCAAAACCATTGACCGCCAAGATTATGCTTAATCCTTTAGACCCACTTACATCAAGATTATGCTTAATCTTGTAGACTCACATCAAGATTATGCTTAATCATGCTGACCCACTTACATCCATCAACGTTGGCATCAGCGGGAACTGGAACAAAGAGTCCAAGTCTGGTTGACATGTAATATACAAATCTCAGAACACATCGCATCCCACCAAACAAACTACGATGAAAAGTGGAGGCTTAGTGATGGGAGCAACAGAAGCAAGAAAAAGGACATGATTAGGGAACTCGCGAGGCAGTAGGTATGATCACAAGAACATGTCATCATAGGATGAGGTGGAGGATGAGAAGGAGAAGACGAACGAGAAATGGAAGTAGGAGGAGGAGAATAGGAAAAACGAAGGAAAAACAGAAGTTGAAGAAGGATGATGAATAAAAAAAAGGATAAAATGGGAATGAAAGAAGAGGAAGTAGAAGAAGAAGAAGAACCCGGTATATCAAAATCATCTCATGAAAAATGACATGTCGTGAAGTGAAATACGAAATGTATGAGAATCATAAGAAAGATAACCATAATGACTAGGAGTATAGCCAACAAAGATACAATTAGTAGATTTGAGTGAGAGTTTATCTGCTCGAGTATCAGCGAGAACTGGATAACAAAAACACCCAAAAGTGCGAAGAATGAAGTAATCCGGTCGAGAACCGAATAAAAAAAGCAGCAATGGCATAAGCATCATACCAAAATTTCTTTGGTAAGCGAGCATGAATCAGTATTGCACGAGCAACCTTAGAAAGATGAAGGTTTTCCGCTTAGCAACCTCATTTTGTTGGGTGTTTATAGACATAAAATACGATAACTGATACCAAAATAGGAAAGGCACGGAGCTATCTAACTACGAATAAGCTCGGAGCACCATCACACTGAAGATAATTTGATAGTGCATGAAAAAAGGTTCTCAATAAGCGGATTGAGGTAACAAAAAACATCAAGTGTCGGAGAATGACGAGTCAACGGATAAATCCATGTGAAACGAATATAATCATCAATAAATGTGATAAAATATCGATATCCAAATCTAGATACACCATGTGAAGCACCCCAAATATCACAATAAATAATGTGTAAAGGAACCCTGGAGTGTGATATAGTATAAGTAAAATGTAATGTAGATGATTATGATACATTACATGCAATCCAATATATATTCATGGATTTATTTTTAAAATTCAAAAAAACGAAAAATCTAGACATCACAAAGTCAGGCGGATGACCCATGTGAGAATGCCATGTCTCGCTGGAAGCCGATGTGAAAGCAACAAGTGAATATAGCTGATGTAAACAACCGCACATATGGTGGAGGAACTGTCTAGCAAGAATCTAAATAGATAGACCAATATGTGAGAAAACAACAACCACCGTATAATGATTTACTAACTGGGTAATCGATAGAATCTTGGCTAAGCTAGGAACCACAAGTACATGTCTAAAAACAAGACTACGATAAGATAAATGAAGTAAGTTGTGACAATATTTGAAATAGTAAGAGACATACAATTCCCAAAAACAACTTTATTAAAACTAGAATATGGAACATGGTCAAAATTGAGAGAAGGATCAGTAGTCATGTGAGCGGTGGCGCCAGAGTTAGAAATCCAACGAATTTCTCAAAAATATCAGATAAGTCGGTTGAAAGCCCAAAGTGAGGTGAGGCATGTTGAGTGGCCTAACTCGCAAAATGATGAGGCCCAGAAGAATCAAAAATGGATTAAGTTGTGGTACATACAACAAGGATGATGATGATAGAGTAGAAGCTACAATGGCTAACATGTTTCCATCCGATTTATCCTAGGCAGACGTTCTTTAGATTCAAATTTTGAATTGATAGGAAGATTAGCTATTTTGTACTTATTACTTGCATATAGTATTACCAAATTTTGAATTGATAGGAAGAGTATTTTCTATTTCAGTTTTCTGAAGTTAACTTTTAGATATTTTTAGATAAAAGTGAAATAAAGTCCTAATTAAATATTAAAACTATATGCTGGCACAGCATGTGTCGCTAAAAAGTCCCTTTTTTTCTAAAGTATTTACCAACACATAATTGTAAGTCATTACAATTTCGGTTGTCACAAATCCCAAATCTATTCCTTCACATATTTTGGTGGTGTTCTTGTAGTGCTCCTTTGTGAAGACTCTAAGAACACACATATGAAATTATAGTTTACTTTTATTTCAAGTATGTAAAAAGGAAAAATTAGTTTCTAATCTTTACTTTTGAATCCATAAACCACTTAGCTTAGTGACTTTCTTAGATATTCTTTAGACATAGGGAAAAAAGGTTAATCGGGTCTTCAAAGGACTAAATGATGGCAATAATACGGATACGTGCGGCAAATCTTACTCTTGCATCCCTTGCCTAATGCGTACTACGACTGGGCTTATGACTAATTATTGAAGAGCATAAAGGAAGGAAGAGTTATCCATCTCGCGACAAACACGTACTTCTGTATCATCCTATTTCCAAAGATATTATTCTTAGGGCCATTTATAATCGGTCACATTGACTCAATCACGGGTCAGCTCAGATTTGTATCGATTAGGAAATTGTATTCGGGTTATCACTTCTATTGTTATTCTTAATTTTTTTGCTCCTCTTTAGTTTAGAGAGCTGAGCTTTATATTTGTAAATTACACTGGATGCATTTATAATGTTCCATATCCTTGTAACGAAATAAATCAAACTATCTTGATCCCTTTTTTGTTGCAAGTTTCTTTTTGCTCATTGGCTTTTGCGTTTGATCATTTATAGAAATAGCCCAATTTATTTCTTGGCATGTGTTCTTCAAAAATTACAGTTGGATGGACCGTGATCCATTACGATATCAACCAGAACATAAACATGTAGACAGAATATGGATGAACCCATTGGCTAGATAGACTATGTTATTAAGGTTGCATCTACTAAGGCAAGTTGGTATACACATTCATACATGGAAAACCATCTCAATTAATTACAGTATGACAGAATAGCAAATTGTCCGCGTACTAAATAGTTAGGCAGACGTTGAAAAGACTAGATATATTTTAGCTAAGCAAGTGTTCGGATAAAACTGAAATGAGAGAGTTGGTAATCAAATATCATATAAATCCTACAAGATATAAAGGAAGGTGTGATTCTAATAACATATACTATAAGTTTTAAATGAGAGAAATGTAATGGAAACATTAAACTCGGTCAAAATAACTAAGTTTGTGCACTTATTTTAGAGGATATTTCAACAATGTAAAATAATAAACAAAATTACTAAAAGACATCAGTTATGTATTTCGTATAAGCTATGGTAGGTTTTCACTCTTTTTTCGTATTTGCACTGGATCCACCTACAAGTCGGCAACTCAAGTTACCGATGCCGATTTATCAATATAAATAGATTTGGTGGCTTTATATGGAGATCTTTTATTGGTACGCCTTATTCAAATCTATGGATGCATCAATTCGTGAATGGGGATCTTTTATTGATACGCTTTATTTCAAATCTATGGATGCATCCATTCGCGAAATTACTATTTGATCAAATTCATTACCATATACGAACTTGTCTAAGCTTAAAATATGTTTTAGTTTTTAGCATGTATGGAGGCAATAAAGCAAAAGGGCAACAATTATATGAGAAACAAATCAAAACCTGAAATTCCTTTCCTAAGATAATACCCAAAAAAACCATACTGGCGGCAATAGTTGCAACCAGTTGCTACAAGCATGCTGTCAATTGACTACATATTCAAAATCCTTACGACTGGAACTTAATGCCTTACATAGATCCTAAAGCAAAACAAAACATTTGGAAGGTTTAACTAGAATTCACTGGACAAGATATAAGTTTACTCTATAATATTCTAGATAGGCATAGTCAATACCCGAACCTACAATCCATGAAATGAAGGAAATGGTCTGCTGATCATGTTGCATCAGACCGACACTCCATCTCCATATGTCCATGGATCGTCAAGGTGCGTTCTTGACTCCATCCATCCATTTGAGAAGATTAAAGAGAAACATAGCCCGCCTAGATCATTCCCTCTTCCCCGCCATGGCACTGCGATGTACACAAATTATGAGTAGATATTAGAACATATCTTGTTAACCACAATTGACTGTAATAACTAGTGTTTAGAGCTTTTAGTATAGAATAATATAAATTTGGTCACCTTTTATGATTTTCCTTTTCTTTACTGCTAATACGGATAATTAGGAATGCATACTAGCTTTAAAATAGAATGTATTCCGTAACTTAACAATGATATGTAGAGAGTACGACTAGACTTTATTATTAGACAAAGGAAAACAAGACAATAAATAGGAAAGCTATCTAGGCTGACTTAGCTAGACGGGCTAACTGAAAGCCCAGTGTAAAAACAGCTAATAACTTATTATGCTAACATAATCAAGAGAGGTTAATGATTGCCTTACCATTTATAATGCTCAAAGATTGTTAGGAACTAGTGCACATTTGATCCTTTCAGTTGTGCACTTAATTAGAGTATTAACTGTTGTCACCGATCCTAGTGATATTTTGGCAGTAGGAAGTGAATCAAATAAAATCTGGAGCCCGGTCGTGATTACTGTTCCACCACTTCCAACCTCAAGAACTCCACTTTCATACCGTCCAGGTCCATCAGGAAGTATGGCAAACCCAGATGGCAACAATGCAACATAATCTGGATCACCCCCGCTTAGTATAACAGTCAGCGCTGCAACGTCTATTGGCGCATATACAACATATGATCCTGTAGAATCAGTTAAACTCTCTTGTAGCATAAGCATGTTGTGATGGCTTGAATTTGCACTCTACAACATAAAACAAGTTGAAAATTATGTGATGATCATTAGTTGTGTTATGCAGTTTTAGAACTTACATTTACACGCAGAAGGGAAACACAATTTCCTGGATCGCGGCCGTTGGCAATGTGCACAATTTCTTGAACCAGTACAGAATTTAATAGAGGATCCCACTTGATATAAAACACAAAAATGATAAGCTAACTTCATATTATAATTAAGTATATGATCTTTTAAGGATTTTCGTTAATCATTACCTCGCCCCTAGAGTTCTCATCACGAAGATAGTTGAAAACCTGTCTTGGTGGAACTGGTAACCAAAATGAAGTTGCAGCACTTAGCACAACACCAGAAGGTCTTCCTGGATCATCCATATTTTTTCGAGTCATTACCCGAACATCATCCAGACCAGTTCCAGATAAAGTAGTCCATGTGTGGGCAGACGAAGCACCAACCCCGTAACAATAGCTCAAAACCATTCTCTGGGCTAACTTTAGCATACTCTTTCTCCCTTCTAGAGTCATTATAGCTATCAAATGAATGAAAAAATTCGTTTATTTTATCAAATAGAGAATATTAGAAAAGCTATTAATTTCTTCTAATTAGGAAAGAATAGAATGTGAACAAATTGAGATATACTTGCCTCCTACTTCTCCTGTTGGCATATTGCTAACCATTGCACTCGCAAGTCGTTCACATTGTCTTTCTAAAGATGCTACCCATCTTTTTGCACCAAATGCTAGACCAGAGTTTACTAGCACCTTATAGATATCATGAATGTGCCCATTATCAACTTCAACATGTTCAACCCAAGTTACCTATAAATGGCAATTAAACATGAATTTGCGAATTTAACCTCCTTTCGCATTTGCATTTATTGCATCATCAAAGTTATTTAAGTTTTGACGTAAAGCTTGTTGTACGTACATTTGAATAGCCATCTGGAAGCTCTTGAATCAAACAGCCCGAAGGCCTTCTTCTACATCTTACTACTGATGATGAACGCAAATTCTCCAAGGATACATCAACCACGACCCACGTTCCGTCATCAAGTTGTTTACAATACCTAACAAAGTAGTTTTCTCGCGTTGCAATGAGTGGAGAAGGAACTTGATACTCTGCTACCATCTACAAAAATCAATCATTGTTTTAAGGTTAATATAGATACAATAAGATTTGGTCTTTTTATAGTTAAGGTATAATTACTCCACAAGACATAAAATGACTAGCCCCCTTACCACTTGCATAGCTCCATTATAACTGCCAGCTACTCCAGTTGAAAGTACTTCTAGAGTCATTGCTCTTGAAACAATGCACAAAACACATTTGACCATTGATTCTGAAAAATTATTGTTAGATTAATGAGTTCACAAATTATAAGAATGTTGACTTAAAAAGATTGTATATTCATTAAAAGTATACCGCATCCATTAGAATTTCCACTAGCGCTATATGATTCATGATGACAACCATGGATTCCCTTGAAGCTTCAGATTTCAGTCCCATTGGTTTCGGTCCAATGCCCCTAGGAAATGACCGCTGATACTCTTCTTCATTTAAGGTCACTTGAGATGATTCATCTGAGACTGGGACCCATAAGGGCTCACCAACCTGAGCCATTCTGATCAGTTCCTCCATTGCAGCAATAGCAAGCTCAATAATAACCGGCTTCTCAGTAGGCCCAGCCATGGACTGGAGAAGGTGATCATTTGCTCCAAACGTTTCTCCTACAATTCCTTGTTGTGGGTTAAAACTAGCTGACACTGGTAAGTCAAGGGAGCGAGAAGGTCCATGAGGTGAAGCATCAGGGTAAGCGAGCATTGGCCTGCCAACGTATTTGGCAGCAATTCCAGATAGCCTATCAATCTATCAGGGGAAAAAATAAAGGTTGGTTAACTTAAAGAAATTATAGAAGCTATACAAGCACAACTTGACATGTGAGGAAAATATTTTTTTCTTTTGATAAAAACTAACATACTTCTTCTCGTAGACGAGTGTTTTCAATCCTCAATTGTTGTTCGTCAAAAGACGTTTCCCCCATGGCAGCTGGTCCTCCACAGTTAGGACATGCGGCATTGGCGAGAGCTTCCTTCAATCGCATGTTCTCTGCTCGGAGTTTTTCATTTTCATTTCTCAGTTGTGTGTTATCGTAGCGTTCGTGCTGAGCCTGATTAGAAAAGAAATGAAAAAGGCACATTTTGAGATGTTATAGCTTATTTAAAAATTCATGTGGAAGTGCGAGCATTGTTCAAAATTATTTAGGTACATTTCAATCCAAGTAATTGATTCCATTTACTCATCACACACGAAAATGGAAAGAAAAAAGTAGATTTGTTGTTGCTATATATACATACATACATACATACATACATACATACATAAAATTAATGTGTATAAAGTAACCAATTGATGTTTGATTTTCAAAGTAATGCATGATTGTATAATCAGCAAAACCAAGTTTTCTTGATATAGGATCACTAGACTCAACACCTTGTCTTAATTACTTTTGTTCAAGTTATCTAATAAGCAAAGATCAACATTTTAAAGAAGTCCTCTCAAAGTTAGCACATAAACATTCAGTTGACACAGATCATAACATAATTTTTCTGATTTCTCAGTGGTCTAGCAAAACGATAAGTGTTTCTAAGAGGTTTTTGGGAGTGTTTTTCTGTTTCTTGGGAGTTCGCTACCCAGGGTAGCCATCTATAAAAAAATTTTACATGAGATATTCACGTGACAAACAAACTGTTTGAATACCCTTGACATTGCAAAACTCAAAAAAAATGAGCATGCTCCTTTGACTAGCAAACTCCATGAAAATCAAAACAAGTCCAGAACCCTCCTATAAACTCCTATGATTTTGCTAGAAACCTAGAAACAAAACACCATTAGAAAATTACATGGAACATAGCTATACATGTGACATCATTACATGGAAAGTTACAATGTGTGACTTTCGTCGCTTACATGTGATAAAACATTACTTGATCATACCTTAATTAAAAGCTTGTTTCTAATTCACAACTGACCCATTACATTAAGTGAGGTGATTCGGGATCATATGATATTATTACCACACAAATATATGAATCCGTCCGTACATAAACTCGCCCTGATTATTCATCATACCACAGACGTTAGTTTTGTGCAAGTTACCTTCATTTGAGTTCGTTTGTTCTGGAACCAGAATTTTACTTGCAATGGCTCTAAGGATAATCTTCTGCCAAGGTCCTTTCTTTGCTTATCATCTGGATGAGGACACTCTTTAAAAAACCTACATTGAATATAAACAATAATAATCAAGAAATTTCTAAAGCTGGGTCAAACTAGTTCTCCTCTACTTAGTTTTCTGTATACACTTCTAGCAAAATTTGTTGCACCCCCCTTCACTTCAATTTTCGATAGTTAATAGAATTTTTTTTTAAATGTTTACTTACAATCGTAATTTTTTTTAAAGAAATCCTCTTACTACTTGAGAAGAAAAATTAAATTTAATAGTAAATTTAGCCCCTTTCTAAGCTTGGTTAAAGCATACATATCAGTTGGATTTTTTTTATCAAGGGGCGGTATATACTGGCAAATTTATTAATAAATATCAGCTGGATTTAAGTTACCTATCGGTTAAATCAACAAAATTAATGAAGATTAGGCAAATTGAATAACTTACGCTTCCAATTCTTGGATTTGATGTTGAGTATGGCGATGGTAACGTTTCTTTTTGTTGCGATGCTGATTAGGATCTTGATCGTCGCCCGAAGGAACTTCCATGTTGCTATCATGATCTTCATCTCTAAGCATATCAAGATTATTTTCCGGCAGACCAAGATGATGATGTTGAAGATTCTCAAACATATTTTGTTGATACATATCTCCTTTCAAGGCTGTTCATGATACGAAGAGTTTAACTTGAAATTGATTATACAAATTTCTTGAAACAAAAAACTATATGACATATGTGTTTAAGTTATGTAGAAATAAATTTTGTTACGAATCACATTTCTACTGAAATCAAAAAACAAAAATTAATCAAACAGAATTAAATAAGAGAGAGGATTATAGGCTAACAAAAATATAAAAAATTAACTAGAAATTTGCACACATAAACACAAACGACATAGATACATTTATTTGTGTTTGAGGATTCTTTATTCTTTGAAGAAAGTCAACCTTTTAGTGACTAATTAATCTTTTGAATCTCTCTCTCTCCGTTGAAATGACAATTTCTAACAACCCATCTGTCTGTACTTTTAAGTAGTCTATACAAAGACCTGATGTGAGGAATTTTAGCCCCGATTTAATAGAAAATGTTTTTCAAAATAAAATAAACCAAACCAAACCAAACCACCATAATCTTTGTTTTTTTCACACAAAAACTTAAACTAAATGTGTTGTGTGTTGAAACCAATCCAACTTGTTACATATGAAAGTGAAGAGGATGTTAAAGAACCTTACTGGATTTTTTTCTTGTTTTGTAGAAACTTAGAGTTAAAGATCTGATATTCGCAGATGAATGCCAAGGGAAACCACTTTCAAGATAGCAAAAATTGTGGTTTTCAGGCGATATATGATGGATGATCGCCTAATTTGTTTTTGAACAACTCATAGAGTGTGTGGGTTTGTTAGAGAGAGAGAGAGAGAGAGAGAGAGAGGGAGAGGGAGGAGGAGGTTGGATGAAAGGAAGAGGTTGGAGAATTGAAGATATGACAGCCAGAGAAAGGAGTTAATGCAGAGGGTATTGAGGATATGCAATTGCATTAATGAAGGATTGAAGCTTTTATTTCTATTTGAGAGAGATTGCATATCTATATTTATTTTATACTTAAAAAAAAAACTAGTTACGCGTTTATATATATAAAGGTAACAGCGGCACTGATAAAGGGTCAAGAGAGTCCATCGTCAAACGTAGAAAAGTTCGCTACGTAAAAAATGAGTTACTTAAGAAGAAAAACGTGAAGCTTGCCCTGCCAAATTATCGGTTGTTGAGAAGAAAATGTGAATTTTAAGAGACAAAAACCGGACTTTTTTTATATTAAAAATGAACTTTTACGCGGTATGTAAAAAATAAATAAATTACTCTGCGACTCTAGCATTTTTATAGGAGGAAAGCATGAGTTTTCTTAATGTTAAAACATATTCTATGCGGACACTTCGACCAGATTCTATCTCCAGTGCCGTCTCTGTCTATGAAACTTAATTTTAAACTTTTAGAATCTTGAAGTTAACCTCATTTGATGCTATAGAGGAAGTCACCCTGGTGTGAAAAGAGAGATTGAGCGTTTCTTTGAAAAGAGAGATTGTGCGTTTCTTTAGGACAGTATCTACGTTTCTTTAGATTGCCTTCATATTTTTTCCTTTTTTCTTACCATTTTCCAGAAAATTTTACATCCCATATAATTGTTATATTTTGTGAAGATGGAAAATAATTAAAGCACCTCTCTCATAAGAAATTGTATTGGTGATAATCATGTTTGTAATTAACTAGCAGTATATATTATATATTCATTGAATGTGAAAGTTAATTAATAAATATATTTGATCCATTCTTATCGTTATAATTATTGAAGATGAAAGTTAACTAATAAATTTTGCCACTAGTTAGATTTACATTTCATTATATTAGATAAAATAAATTATGTATGTTAGAGGTTGAGCTATTCCGTCAACAAAATAAACCTTTCATTTAGTGGCGGATCTAGAAAATCCTCATAAAGGTAACGTTTCAAAAAAGGGTAACGAAATAAAAAAAAACGTCAAATTTTTCTAAAATTTATACTACCATCAGAGTATCATCATAGCGTTAAGGGGTCCATACTTAGATTTACATTTCATAATATATTAATAAAATAAATTATATTAGAAAAATCCGTCAAATTTTATCCGCCCCCGCATTCATTTTTTGAGTCCCATAAGATATATAAAAGTAAAGAGTAAACTGTCAAAATGGTCCTTGAGGTTTTGTCACTTTAGTCCAAAATTTAAATCTTTTGAATCTGGATCCCTATGGTTTCACTTTTGTTGCCATTTTCATCCAAAATCAAAATATTATCAGTTTTTTCAGTTAACACCCAACCTTTTTGTCTTTTTCATCTCTTTTAATGAAGGGTAAAATGGTCTTTTTAATGTTTTATTATAACAAAATCTGACTATTTTTCCTTTCATTAAAATAGGAGGAAAAAGACAAAAAAAACTGAATGTTAACTGAAAAATCTAATCAAATTTAATTTTGCTTTTGGATGAAAATGAAAACAAAATTAAAACCACAGAGACCTAAATTCAAAAAATTTGGGTTTTGAACTAAAATGACAAAAGTGACCAAACCTTAAGGACCGTTTTGACAGTTTACTCAATTAAAGAAAAATGTATCCAGATAACGGTTATTGTTTGTAACTCGAAATTTCAAAAAAATTATGAACAAATTAGTTTAATTTTTCGTTTATGTATATATAACCTACACATCGTTATTGTTTGTAACTCGAAATTTCAAAAAGAATATATAAACAAATTAGTTTAATTTTTCGTTTATGTATATACAACCTACACATACAAGATACAGTACAACAAAGAAACATATAAACAAATCACTTTTGATAGTTTTTGTAAACATAGCATATGTATGTAAGAAAGTATAACATGTAAACCATGAATATATATATACATATATATACATATATATATATATATATATATATAGATATAGGTGTGATTGCAGAGTGAACACTAGTGTATTTCGAATTTAATGAACAAATTCTGGCCATTGACTTATACATATGTATGGCAAGGATTAGTTCGCAAATACACTAGTGTTCACTTTAGAACCCCCCCCCCCCCCACACACACACACACTATATATATATATATATATATATATATATATATATATATATATATATATATATATATATATATATATAGTGTGTGTGTGTGTGTGGGGGGTTCTAAATGAACACTAGTGTATTTGCGAACTGAGTGAACAAATCCTGACCATCAATTTACACACGTGTATGGCTAGGATTTCATTATCAGATCGTAAAAATACACTAGTGTATTTTATCATCAAATCCTGGCCATTGATTTACAAACGTGTATGGTCATGATTAGTTCGCTCAATTCGCAAATACGCTGGTGTTCACTCTTGAACCTAATCATATATATATATATAGGGTGGGAGTTGGCTACAAAATCTATTTTTCCTACAAAGTGTACAAAGTCATAAAATACTATAATGTCAACCATAAAACACACTCAAAACCCACAAATAATATAGTGAAGATTACTAAAACTGTGACAACTGTTACTTTCGGGTAATTTCGTACACTTAAACAGTGAATTATATGATACAATTACGTGTTTTGAATGTCTAAACTGCATGAATTGTATGGCATACATATAGAAAACTCACTGAATACATTACACGATGCATATTATTTGTTTAGTGATTACCATTCAAAAACAGTTTAAAAACAGTGCCACGGAACAATTAGTAGACTAGTAGTGTCAGCACAGTTTCAGTACGCAGCAAAACAGTAGATTTAGGACTTAGATGGGAGTCCAATGTAAACTATATATTAAACCCCATGTGGGAAAACAAGGATTTATGCTAACACTTTCGAAAAGATATACATGCACCGAAAACTGTCCGAAATATACACTAAACAACAATTCAGCAAAATACAGCATCCACTAGCTTATGCAATATTCAGAAATGGTGTTAAGCATCATACACTACATAAAAGATATTGAAAGTATCAAATTCGGCACAAAAACATATCGTATCATACAAGTCTTGGAAGTTCACGTTTTAACGAACCGACAACAAAACGAACACCCGGACCCAATCTGACACATCATATGAACTAGTTAACAATATTCGAACATCATACAACTAGTTAAAATCATTAAACACATTGTTTTGCTTGAAAATCCTTAAAATCCCTACAAGTTGCTTAAACCTCTGTTTAAGGACCTGACAACGAATCTAGCACCCGTTAAACAATCGAACACGAGCTAGACATAAATTATGGACTAGTTAATATTGTTTAACAATGTTAAGTTAGTATATGGCACCATACATCTTGAATTACACTAAAAACCTCTAAAACCCTAAACACCCTAACTTAACATAACCTAAACTTAACTAAATCACTAACTAGAAAAAGTAACTAAGTTAAATCCTAACCAAATACCCCTTGGACGGTTATGTGGGGCCCACAAGCCACCAACATCTTTGTCTCCCTTGTCCCCCTCATGTTGGAAGTAAGTTATGTTTGCATGAGGGATCTTATGTTTGTTAGTGACATAAATCAAGACCTTGCATCCACACTTAACATTATCTCAAAATTTCAAACATATCTTCTTCCTAAACCACCATACCTCACGGCCACTTTCACCTTCATAACACCTTCATCATCAAGTGTCTTCCAAGCTAATCCAAGCATATCCAAGTGTGTCTCAAGGTTATTCAAGAAGGTGGTAAGCATTGGAAGTTCAAGGACCTCTCTTGGGAGCTTTAATCCACCAACTTTGTACCACTTCATCAACTTGTTCATCTTGCCACTTCCCTAGCCACAAGAGCTAGTAGTGAGCCTCCTAATCTTTCATTTGATGTCTTGTTACTAGTATCTTGTTAATATATAAGTTACACCATGCAAAAATACCAACTTTAAAAGATGAACATATGAACAAGTAACATGATGTAAAGAAAACAAAGTTATCTTGAAGTTGTAATAAAGATGTAGATGTTTATTTTGTGCTATGAATCATATCCATCATGTGTACACTTACTAGAAGCTTAGATTTAACAAGTGTACACATGGATCTTACAAGACCCATGATCAAAATAGTGATGAACTTGTTATAACAAAATAAGTGAACTCTTTAAAGTAGATAAAATGATTGTCATGTTTTTTTAAATGATGGATGATCAAGTGGTTAAAATGATAAGAGTCTTGACAAACATGTTTTAACAAAGTGGATGAACTTGAAAATGTGATTAAACTTTCAAGTTCATCATGACCTAAAAAATTACATGTATATGTACATGTTATACTTGTTGAAATGATTGGAAATAATTTGATGAGTTTTGAAGCTTAACACATATTTTTAAAAACATGAGAAACCTCCTAAATCTAGGGGAGACTATGACAAAATTTTTATAAAAATTAAACATTTAGAAAAATATATGTTTACCAAGTCCTTACAAGTAAACATGTTTAAAAGCCATAAACATAAAAATCCCAAGTTTTGTATAAAATAAAAGTCCAAAGAAGTCATGGTTTTATAAAATAAAAATGAATATAAATATATTTTTGGAAAAAATATATATATTTAGTGATCATAAGAATCACAAGTTATGTGTTTATTATTTGTATTATATATATGTATGAAGTTGGGAACTTGAAAAACAAAACACACCAACAAATACATAATAAGTGGCAAACAAAGAATAACAAGAATATATAAACCTATCCATCACCATACATGGAAACAAATACGGCCATATTGGATTTTCGGACTTTATACGGATTACGGACTAAGAATATATAATATCTCGAAGCTTGGTAAGAATTATTTTCAAAACCAAACAAGTGACAAAAATATATATTTACAAGAATATAAACTATATCGTATTTCGTCGATACTAAAAACATATTATTTTCGAAGTGTATAAAAATATATATTTCATAAACCTCCTAAAAATATATCGTTTTGGTGGAAACTAAAAATATATATTTTTCTAGAACTAATCTTAAAAATATATATTATTTTGGGATACATACACTTACCAAGCATAATAATACGTATACTAATTTGGATATATCTTATAAACTATATATTTTAAGTATACACAAAGTGTGGGTAATAAATATAAGAAAAATATGTATTCCTATACATACAAATACATGTCAACATATACCCCTAACACTTGGTGAAAACACCATTATACAAGTATTATACACAACCATGAAAATACAAACATGAATACACAAATACTCGCAATACAAATATATCTATACTTGGGAAGATGCATAAGTATAATACTTAAAAATTATAATACTTGGTCATGTATACCATAAACCCACGCACATGAATAATTATATATCGAGACATGTTAAAAATAGATTATTTTTAACCAACCTATCGCAATTACAATGATATATAAAGTGGTGCATACAAATAATACAAGTTAAAATGTAATATTTTAACTAACACATCGAACTTGGGATTATATATAATTAAGAAGATTATATATGGAACATATCCGACGATGGTATCGTCGAGGCAAACGGGTGGAACCCGTCTATGAGGAGCCATGAGACATATACGTTTTACTCGTGCAAGGCACGAAGTCTAGCGGGCTGGGCCCATACTAGCAACACATGCATTGCAAGGATACATATATACTTAATGAAGTATATCTATTGGCATCATACATCGAGATGTATATCTAAACAAAACAAAACACTGAACAAGTCTTAACGAATACTTAAGATAAGAAACAAGAACATGAATCATTACAAAGACCGAAGTGTCTAACTAAAACCTAACGCGTTTGTAGGTTGTGGTACGAAACCAGAGAAAAGTATTTGAGTTAATCAGTGAAAGCAGAAAACAAAGCTGTGAGTTCATGTCCCCCTTTTCAAACCTTAAATGTTTTACTGTTTTACAACTATCGGGGGAAATACATGTTCAATGGTATGATAAGCTAAGGAATGAAACAACTTAGATCATGTGCGAATAGGGTGGAACTTAAGCACCATTAATCTTATTTAAGACCACGGTACAAAGGTTAGATCTAGCGGGTGTTGGCGAGACCCACTCTTGGTCATGGACCCACACAGAAGAGTGCATTTGTCGTCCTAGTCGAGGTTAATCGACAGAAATCGTCTAGGTTTGGATTGCTTCCTATGTCGTCACATGTCACACCCCGACCCGCAGCGGATAAGGTGATCGGGGCATGATTGGGTTATCATCAAAGCTCATGACATTTATTAAACGTTTCATATTCATTAATACAAATTAAATGGAAATTTACAATAATGTTACAACATGATCTAACTAACAATCTAACTTCTTTGTTCTCTTCTAAGGCATATCCTATGTTATCCTTGCTTCAACCTGTTCACCTGTATCATGTGTAAAAGGTTTTTGGATCAACATAATGTTGGCGAGTGAATCATATGGAAAACATTTGAACAATTTATTTAAATTGATTATGAAATATGTGCACAACCAAACATGAGTAAAATTAGATGTAACTTGATCGGCAATCATAAGATGTTAAATGAAACACTCATGAATAATAATGGAACAATCAAAGGCACGCGATGTTCAGCTCGTCTCTCACGAGGAACTGAGGGGCCTGATGAATGAATTGCATAAACATGATAATATGAATAACACAACTACAAACAATATAAACTCAATGATACACACATGAATAATAATGAATTTGATGTGAAGCACGCGATGTTCTACTCGTCTCCCACGAGGAACTGATGGGCTTAATGTATGAGTTTCATATGACTTGACAAATGGCAATAAGTAAATCACAACAATAAAAACAATCTAAGTTTAAGTCATGATGTGGTATGGCACAAGTTTAAATAAATAAATTAATTAATTTCATAACACATTACACACCCCAAAACGTATAATTTAAAAGGGGAATTGTAAGATTCACTCACAGTGGGTGCGTTCGGTTGACGACGTTGAATGCACGCGAAGTGGTTTTAACCACAAGTGAGATTTAACCTAGATAAATCGCATTATGGTTTGGTAAGTAAACGGATTTTATTAAACTATTTTAGTAGGATTGTTGGGTGTATTTTTGTGAATTTGAGGCTATTTTCTAACCTTAAAAATGTTATTTTTAAGTATTTAAAATTGATTTTTAATTAAAATAATTAAATAAAAATAATAAAAAAATTATTTTATTTTTTGCTACAGTGACTTTGACCTGTTGACTTTGACTGGCGTTGACCGGTTCGAGGCATATTGTTGTGCGCTGGGTGAGGCTCGAACCCGAGACCTCCCGTACGCGTGCACGCAGCTCTACCAACTGAGCTACGTGTCTAACCCGTTATATATCCGATTTTAATTTCATATATACATTAATTAGAGTTAACAGAAAATCATTTTTATTTTAAAAACAGTTTAAGCGGACCGGTCTTGCACTCCACAGGTCTCGAACTCGGGACCTGTGGTTTAATCTAACACACAGTCCACCGCTGGACTGTGTGTTCAACATGTTATATCATTCGATTTTTATTATACTTAAATACTATTTATTTATTTCCTTTTCTGCCTTAATTAAAAAGAGGAGATAATTGTCCGAGTCGGTGCTGAAGACCGGACTCGAACTCGTGACCTGTGATATAAACAAACACACAGTCCACCGCTGGACTGTGTGTCTAACTTGGTTATTATTCCGGTTATTAATATACTTAACATATATCTAAGGCGACTCCGGTTCAGTAAACAAAAAAAATGGATTTTATTAAGGCAGCGTGTGTGAGACGGGATTCGAACTTGAGACGTTTTGCGTTTTATATGTGCACACAGTCCACCGCTGGACTGTGTGTCTAACCCGATTAATTTCATGATTTATATTATACTTATAACATACTGAAATTCATCGTCTTCTTCACTGAAATATAACCAGAGTTCGGAAAATCGGCTGGTTCAAAGTTTTATCGATTTATTAGTGTTTTACAGTTGATTTAGGTGAGATAATTGTGAAAAAGGAAAAGAAATTTGGCGGAGAATTATACCGACTGGATCCTCTGTTTTCCGGCAGAACTCCGGCGACAGAATTCAACTCCGGCGACAGGTTCCTTATAGCAGCTAGTCTCCGGAAAGCTTGGAAAGAGTATGGGTATCTCCGGTATAAGTTTCAGAGGTTCAGAAAAGCTCGGCAATGGGGAAACCGGTTTTCCGGCGCGACGAACAGGTTTATTCCGGCGAGTGGAATTACGCCGAGAAAAGGTGTGATTTTTGAGCGAAAGTGTTTGTCGTCGGTTGTGGGTGAACTTATAGTGCAAATCGTTGAAGAATCTGGTCTGAATTCCGATTGTATTCGTTTATTAAAATTTCCGGCGGTTTTGAAAAGTGTCGCGGACTTCAAACATCGGTTATAACCGATGTCTGGTTAATGGTTTACGTTATAACGTAAATCGTAGTTAAGACTCGCGAGAATTCCGGGATTCCGACGACTGAACCGTTTGGGCGCCGGTTTTGAATTTGTAACGACACTTTATCAATTAAATGATTTTATTAAACAACAAACAAAGCAGTTGGCGCAGTGGTTTGTGTGTGAGGTGATAAGTCACTGAGTGACTCGGTACAGACCCGGGTTCGAAACCCGGCAGAGGTAATATATTTTTATTTTGCGATTTTTGACTGTTTTTCAAAAACTAAATATATATTCCCGTATAATAATTGATTACGGATCGTTTAAAAATATTTTGGGCATTTAATTCGCAACGAAAATTTTGACTGACTATTCGGTTGATAAACGGAGCGGTTTGGTAAATCCGTTTTTGACGGATGTTACATCACACATGTTAATGTCCTTGCAAAACATTAATGATTAACGATTTCATTGACGCTTTACATACCGGGTTTTGATACAAATACATCATACATTTTATGGATTTATCTTATGCAACTAAAACACATGAACCCGCCAACTTTTGTTGATTTTCAACTTAACATGTATTTCAGGAAATTAGTGGACGGGGAATTTCAGACAAGGAAAGCAAGTGTCAAGTCTCCATGCCAGCTTTAAAGGGTTTGCCCATTATATACCGCCTCCTTGCGATGATATAAGGGTCGAAGCCTTATCATTTTAAAACTTGCATTTTGAATGTGTAACATTCCGACAACTTATTTTCATTTTATGGTTTGTAAACAAAATACTCAACTCATGTTGCGTTTGGAAGCATTTATGGAAATGGCATTGGAGCTTGTTTTTATTCATTTAGTTTGTTCACTGATATTGTATGCAATGAGAATCAATCAGATCACACCGCGTACTTCTGCCTATGAGCGGGTGTGACAAAAACACCATATTTGTGGGTTTTGTGTCGTGTTTTGGATGATAAGACTTTGATTATCGAATTACTAACATTGGTGTGTTTTATGTTGATTATCATGTAGTGTTTTATGTTCATAGGTGTACGATGGTGTGTTTGAAGTTTGTAAGGACTGTTAAGGTTTGGATATTGTGTTTTAGTGATCTTCACTATGTTATTTGTGGGTTTTGAGTATGTTTTATGGCTGAAACTATTGTGTTTTATGACTTTGTACAATTTGTAGAAAAAATAAACTTTGTAGCCGAACCCACCCTATATATATATATATATATATATATAAGTTAAACAATTCAGATTTTTTATTATTGTTCTTGTAATAACTTAGTGTTATGTGTGGGTGTTTTGTACGCTCTTATACATGGTTAACACAATTAACTGTGTGTCATGTCGTGTGTTTCCATGAATAGGTGAAAGTTATCTAGAGAATCAGAAAAAGGCGGAGAAAAATAGAAGTAATATGAGACTTTAGTTTGTTTTAGTATATGTTTTGTAACTAGTTTAAGTCCCGTGTAGTTCTCATAATAAATTGTATTATTTAACAATGTTGAAAGAAAATGTTTATCAAAAAATTTAAATGAAAGAAATGTTTCATTATTAATTTTGAGTTTATTGTTAATGAGATGATTATGCTTATTAAATCAAAATTGGTTTAAACTTATATAGTTAAATCAAGTTTGGTTTAAATTTATTATTAGTTACTGAATTTAAATTTAAATTAAACTCGGAAATGATTTCCTACTGTATACAATTTGATAAAAAAATTTAATTCTTTGATAAGTTAAGAAAGATATAAATATTATATTTATTTTTAATCTTAAAGACACACTTACGTATTTTAGACCAAATTTTATAATAAAGAATGATTAATTTTAGAATTTGAATTTAAATTAGAGTCGAAACCATTTCCTACTTTAAAAATTTAAATTCAATTCAATTGATAATTTAGGAAAAATTAGTTATTATATTTGCTTTTAATGTTAACAAGATTATTACATTTTTAACATCAAATTTTAGTTCAAAAAAAAATAAATATATATTCAAGATTAATTGAGCAAACTTTAAATTATATGTTGTAATCAAACTTTTGTTTTTTCTCTCTTAAATGCAATAACAATGAATTAAAAGGTTGTCACATAGTATTTAATAATTTAAATAAGTCTAAATAAACGTAAAATGGTTAAAGTTTATTTTTATTTATTATAATATATAGATAAAATAAGATATTGAAATTAACTAAAGCTATTTGGTAAAGTTACTTATGTTCCTCTTCCTTGCGTCTACGCCTAGTTTTTCAAATACCATAGTAAGCAAACACCTCATTAAAAGATGTTATTTTCAAATACCATAGTAAGCAAACACCTCAGTAAGATTTTTAACAAATCAACATAAATCCTCTGGTACTTTCAATTCGCTTCTAGGACTTGAAGTAGCATTTTACCATCATCTTAAAGTATATTGTCATTGTGTGTATAATAAAAAGTAATATGTTAAGATAAAATATTATAAAATAGTATTAATGACAAATAATTTCCAGCATTTATTACCTCATATATCTCATCTCACTTTCACTTTGATTTACGAGTAAAATGCACGGATAGTCCCTATGATGTGTCAAAGTTTTACTTTAGCCTTTAACATTTTAAAATTATATTATTGCTCTATGTGGTTTACCAACTTGTTACTCGAATAGTCCTTACATTGAATAGACGTTAACTTATATAATTAAGTGTGAGTGAAATGACATAACTACCCTTTCTTTTAAACATTCAACAACTAAAGCATTAAACAAAAGAGTTAAATGTTTAGGGGTCCCTGTGGTTTGCGAAAATTTCAGACTTGGTCCTAGTGATTCACTAATTACATGTTTGGTCCTAATAGTTGTAATTTTTGCACTTGGGTGGTCCTTATCACTAACCTATGTTAAGTTTTTCAGTTAAATACGTGCAAAATTACTAACTTGCCCCTAAACAAATAAAAAAAGAAAAAGAACTGAACCCCCTTTATCTTCTTCATCCTCTCCCCCCCTCTCTCTCTCTCTCTAAAACCCACCACCCACCTCCACCGTCAGCCCATCACCACCACCACCGCCACCTTCAACCCACCACCACCTCTCCACCGCCTCCTTCAACCCATCACCACCACCTCAAACGTGATCCTCAAAAGTACCCGGACGAGCCCTTCTAGATACGGTGTGACGAACCGGCTTATCTCGGTTCTCCTTACCAATCATTTTGATTCTCGCAATCACCATTTCGAACGCACCTTCATCGAGCATTTGATGCGTGAGGCCCATATCTCGTTCCGGGAGATCCGCAAGAAGCCCAACAGCTACCGCTTGTTCTTCGGAACTCACAATGTTTTCCACAATTACTTTTATTAACCCGTCGAGTTGACCAGCTGACCCGCGCAACGAACTCGCGAGTTCTTGACCCATGTTCGGTGAAAGTTTTTGCAACAGTTTAATCGCAGCCAAACGGAGATCTTGTTGCGGGGCTTCGATGAACTGAACCAAACTGGTAATCGCACCTGAGCTTTTGATAGCAGAAACGACATTCATTAACGTAACCGGAGAGCTCGTGAGTCCAACAAGAACTTGTAAAAGTTTGCATTCGATTGAGGGTCCGATGGTGGTGATGGGTTGAAGGAGGCGGTGGAGGAGGTGGTGGTGGGTTGAAGGTGGCGGTGGTGGTGGTGATGGGCTGACGGTTGAGGTGGGTGGTGGGTTTTAGAGGGAGAGAGGGGGGGAGAGGATGAAGAAGATAAAGGGGGTTCAGTTCTTTTTCTTTTTTTTTATTTGTTTAGGGACAACTTAGTAATTTTGCACGTATTTAACTGAAAAACTTAACATAGGTTAGTGATAAGGACCACCCGAGTGCAAAAATTTACAACTATTAGGACCAAGCGTGTAATTAGTGAACCACTGGGACCAAGTCTGAAATTTTCACAAACCACAGGAACCAACCAATCATTTAACTCTTAAATAAAATAAATAGGACCACCATCTTTCATCTCCATAATCTAGTAACCCCTCACCCTTTCTTCCCCGTCAATCACAAAACAACCTCCTCCTGCAGCACCTTAGTCGACGGAAAAAACAAGTTCGCCGGCCATCATGAAACCACTATCAACAATCGTGCATCACCGCCCCCATCTCTGCCCCTTTCTCACTGGTGAATCCTAAAAAGCCGGAAATTAAGCTCACCACCATGAAGCGTGTCCGGTACCATGGTCGGTCCTCGATATGCGACCATGGTCGGTAAACGAGCTCACCGGAATTTTCGAATTGAAGCTCGATTCATCTCAACAATCTAAAGTTCTAACGCTATCTTAACAACAATTTCACTATTAGCTAGCTCAGATCTGAACATCTTCGATTTTCCTGCGTGAACCTGTGATTTCTGAATTACCGGCAAGTTTACTTTGTCTTAGTTGCAGGTCACACCGTTGGACACCTCCCCATCGCACCACCCTTCCACCGTCTGAGACCTAATACCCTTACTCCGTTTAACCACCCTTCCACCGTCACACTACTCTTTGACCGGAGAAGAATGGGAGTGGTTAGGGCATATTTAGTACAAGGAGTTGTCGGTGTGGTCTTCTGATGAATCTGAGAAGATCCAGAGGAGAAGAAAGGTAGGGTTTGGGATTGGGATTGGTTTATTATATATTTTTATTTAATAATTTAATAATGAGTGGGCCCACAATTATATCTATTAAATATACTTAATTAAGTTATTGTTTTATTAGCAAGGGTAGTTTTGTCTTTCTACATGTACTTAACTGGATAAGTTAACGTCCATTCAGTGTAAAGATTATTTGAGTAAAAAGTTGCCAAACCACAGAGAGCAGCAATGTAATTTTATAAAGTTGAAAACTAAAGGTGAAAGTTTGACGAACCATAGTGACTATCCGTGCATTTTACTCTGATTTTATATATATATATATATATATATATATATTGAATTGAGTAAACTCTAAAATAACCCTTAAAAACCCTATGTAACATAACAAATATTTCAAGAGATTTTTATATACTTCTCCTTTCTAAGTAGCCTTATTACATATTATAACATTCGCCAAAAAGGGTACCCGTTTTGAAAAAAATGAATCTGAACCGTTTATCAACTAGTTCGAGCCGTTACAAATAAAATATATTATTTTTTACTCTACTCCGATTTTTATGAAACTTAGGTCGTATCATAGAGAAAAATGGGTTCGTTCCAACGGTATGTTCGAATTTTTATAAAACGTTATACTTTTCAAGTTATACGAGAAAAACAAGTTAAGGAGCTGAATTAATTCTTTATATATATATATATAATATATATATATATACATATATTAATATTATATAATAAAAAAGATATATATTAATGTAATATAATAAAAAAGAAAGAAGAAAGTAAAAAAATTCGGCCACATGTATAAAAAAAGGAATATATATTTTTTTTCAATCTCCTTTAAAAAGGAAAGTTTTTATATTCTAAATCAAAGATTTATGTTATGGTTTTAAAAAGCAAATCACAATCCTATTTATTCTGTCATTCCAATATCTCTACCATCTCTCTCTCAAAGAAACCCTAGCCATCACCATCTCTCTAAAAAAATGCTAACCACCACCAATGAAGCTTTGTAAGTTTTCCCAAACCACTAAGAAGGAGAAGAAAGAATCCAACATCACCCTCATCTCCATCTCTTTAACATCCCTTCTTCATAGGAGGTAGTTCTAATGTCATTCACTTCTTTATATTTCTTTATTCTTTATTGTTTCATGTCCATACTTTAGTCTTCTTGCAATTTATATTTTTATAATACCTGGGGTTTAGGATAGTTTGAGTTTTGATATAGTTATAATTGTGTTTTGATTTAAAATAGAAATTAAGTTGGCAAAATATTATAATTCTAAACTAGTGTCATAAAAATATAAAATTTTAATAATTTTTGCTACTACTAAAATTAGTTTCATAATCATGTTTTAAAGTTGGTTTCATTTTGATAAAATGATGGTAGTGTTTGATGTCACATGAGTTTTGACTCCCAAATGTTTATATCAATTTATTTATTTCTAGGACTTCATATAAAAAAATCAGATTTTATATATATATATATATATATATATATATATATATATATTTGTCTTGCATACAAATATAGACAACTCAACTGGTTATATTATAAGATCTTATCAACTATTAAATAGATATATATAGTTTTTAAATGATTATTGATATATATATATATATATATGTATATATATAGAAAGGTCACAAAAATAGTTTATAATATTTCAAATAAATATTTATTATTAATGGGACTAATTTGTCATATAAACATTAGATATATTTACATATGACATTTAATTACATAATAATATTTATTTTAGGACAAAAATCCTAAGTATTAGGTTGTAATATTTTTATATATTTTTCCTTGTGTTATTTTATTTAAGTATTTTGGTGTTATAATATTTAGGGTGATTGTGTCTTTTGGTGTTATCTCTCTTTCGTTACTCGTGCGGATTAGCAGATTTTAACGGAACGCAAAAATGTGAGTAGATCTTACTTTTTCCCTTTTTTGTCACATTAACTTTTTGGGGTGTTTCATGTGTCATGTTTCATATGATTCGTATACTTTTTCAATAACATGTCAAGTTAAGTGTCATATGTGCTCTTATTTGTTTTATATGTTACATTACTTGCTATACGTGTTTACCGCTTTGTGTCATGGATTTCATAGTTTCGCTTTTCGCCTTTTGGGGGCTTGAATCGCATCATTGTATCATAGTTTAGCTTTTCGCCTTTTTGGGGCTTGAATCGCATCATTGTTTCATAGTATCGCTTTTCGCCTTTCGGGGGCTTGAATCGCATCATTGTTTCATTTCTTATGTTTCGTTATGTCATGTTATATTATGTACTTATGGATTGGTTTTTTTTTTTTTGGATTAATTGATTTATATCACCTATTACACTTAATATTGTATGTTAAATAATTTTTATTAAATAAAATCAACTAAACTTTTAAAGTTAAATAAAAACAAATAAAGATCTATTCACCAACTATTGTTGATCCAAATTTCTTTTACACATGAAACAGGTACACAAGGTTGATAGCTACTTGAGAAGACACATAAGATTGTTGCCTTAGAATAATTAAATCAAGACTTATGTTATCTTTTGTATTTGAATATTGTATGGTTTTATTTGAAACAATTATTTGGTTATGTGAGACAAATTAATATTGATGACAATAAATATTCAAACTTTAAATAAATGTCAAAAGCTACGAAACAATCATATCATATCCTATGTTATATTCGTGCGGGTCTGGGTGTGACAGATTGGTATAAGAGCTCGAGACTATAGGGAATTAAGATAGGTTATTAAACCATAGACTTAGACTATAGTGTTTTTTAGGTACTAATGTGCTTATTTGATTAATTGTTTATAGCTTATGAAAGTTTGAAATGTTTAATGTACACATGCACAAGATCACTTTTTTAGTTGTTACATGTTAAAAGTGCATTACATGATACAATGTGTTATATTGTTTAACTAAAGTATGTTTTCTTTTATTTATGTCGCGTTCACACATATTATATATTAAATAAATAATATATCTTTATTATTTATATATCTAAAGTATGTTGATTTCATTATTTCTTTTCTATACCCCCTTTGAATTTCAATTATTTCATTTAAAGTTTCAAATTTCATTTGAGTTTCATATCTTGTCAAAGTGGGCTAAGTGACAGACATGTAGTAACTGGAAGGGTTAGGTACCGGTAGTCGGGACGTCCTGTCTAGGTTTGACATTCGTATAAATCCATTAAGGACCCGTTGCCTACCTGGGGACCATTGATGAGGGTACCAATACCTATTAGGCCAAAGCATGTCACACCAAACGTCACGTAAACCAACAACACTTTGATAAGTCAAACGTACCCACGTTAAATCATGGGTGCCCTCCCACAATGTTTTATATCACCCAAAACCCTGTCATTTCATGATTTCTTTTGGGCTAGTTGTATGTCAAAGGGTAGATATATGTGGACCATGCAAATGCTCGTTAATCACGGGGGCCCACGTGATTACGAAAGTGATGCATGGAAACCCTACAACTTTTAGTATCTCATTTTGAAGTATTGTTTTATCCTAAGTTTCATTTGACTCCATGATTCATATGATTTCATGATGAAATGTTTACTTATATTTTATTGATGAGATGCCACGTTTCACATTATATATCATAAGCTTCAAATTTCTCTATATATCATAAGTTTCTAATTTATTATGTTGAACACACTTAATGTCCACTTGTTTATACTCAAAAGTCATAACTTATTGCGTTCAATCCTTATAGATGTCGGCCAAACGCAACCTCAATGGAAAGCGTGTCGGAAATTCTGGACGACGCATGGCGTCTCACATTGCCAAAGAGATGGCCGTTATCCTTCCCAACATCGTGGCTCAAGTTCACCAAACCCTCAAGGGGGCTGATGACTAAGAGAACGATGGCGGTTCTGGTTCTTCCAAATGCTCATACAAACATTTCAAGTCTTGTGACCCTCCTACTTATGAAGGCACTGGTGGTGCTACTACTCTTCTCCGTTGGTTCGAAGAAATGGAGAGTACGTTTCTGAACTCCGGATGCCCCAACAATCGTAAGGTTTGATATGCTACGGGCCGTTTGCTAGGAAATGCATTAACTTGGTGGAATGCCGAGAAAAATACCCGTGGTGAGGAAGCTGCTGTGGCTTTGACCTGGGAGTAGCTCAAGGAGATTATGAAGGAGCAGTTTTACCCCTACATGAAATCAAGAACTTAGAAGATGAATTCTGGAATTTGACACAGGTTGAAGGTGAGAACACGGCTTACAATAAGCGGTTCCACAAGCTTACAATGATGGTTCCGTATCTATTCACTCCCCTTACCCGACTCATTAGGCAGTACATTAAGGGTCTCCTGACAGTTATCAAGGACACGGTGGAAGGTAGTAAGCCGGCTACTCTCGAAGAGGCCATGCGTCTAGCTGGCCAGCTCACTGAAAATCGAGTAAAGTCAAAAGACCTGAAAACCAAGGGGGATCAGGGTTCATCGGACAAAGCTTCTGCTGAAAAGCCAAAGGAGGTAAAAGAAACAAAAACCGAATCGTCTTCTCACTTTGGCTTTAAGAAGAAACGCAAGGGAAATGGAAGAAACTATGTGGTTACCACGAACCCTCTTATCCCAGCCGTGCCATTGAACCAGGTCGCACCGCTATCCACCCAAACAAAAAGCCCGGTCCTCACCCTTTGTGTGGACACTGCCGCTACCATCACCAGCCTCACACGCCTTGTCAACAATGTACCAACTGTGGGCGTTTCGGTCATTTGAGCCAAGCCTGTCGTGTTGGTCCTGGTCAAGCCTCTAACCCGAACCGAGCTCAACCCAACAACCAACAAATGTTTCAACCCATGTACCAGTCATCTCAATTCATGGCTCCACCTCCTCAAAACATGCTCCAGCCTTACCAGCCACCCATGATACCCTATGCTAGAGCCTGCTATAATTGTGGTGATCCAACCCATTTTTGTAACACTTGTCCAAGGTTGGTCAACATTATCAATGCTCAAGCACGTGCCAACCCGGTTAATCAATTCAACCCAGCCAATCAATCCAATCCACCTGCTCGGGGCAGAGCCTTCAACGTTAATGCAAATCAGGCACAGGCTGACAACAATGTGGTGAACGGTACGTTTCTTATTAATGATATTTATGCGTCAGTCTTATTTGATTCGGGGGCGGATAAAAGCTTTGTGTCTTTGGAGTTCGAGTCTGTTCTTGGAGTGCCTAGGAAGAGTTTGGGCAAGTTCTACACTGTTGAAGTGGCTGACGGGAAACCCGTTACTCTTGAGTCTATTATTCGTGGTTGTACTCTTAGTTTGAATGAGTACGACTTCCCAATTGATCTCACACCAATGAAGCTAGGGAGTTTCGACACGATCACAGGCATGGATTGGTTATCCCAACACGGTGCTGAGATTGTGTGTTTCGAGAATTACATTCGAATCCCTCTTACCGACGGTCAAGTTCTTCGAGTCTTTGGTGAGACACCCTCGAAGGGACTCAAATTAATGTCATGTGTTCAAGCCCAAAAGTACTTACAAAAGGAATATGTGGCTTTCTTAGCCCATATTATGGAAAAGAAGGGCAATGAAAAGAAGATAGAAGATATCCCTGTAGTTCGAGACTTTCCTCAAGTATTACCTGAAGATATTTCTGGACTTCCTCCTGTGCGAAAAGTCGAATTGATCTCGTTCCAGGTGCAACTCCTGTTGCAAAAGCACCTTATCGACTAGCTCCATCAGAGATGCAAGAGTTAGCAAGTCAATTGCAGGAATTGACTGGCAAGGGCTTCATACGTCCTAGCTCATCTCCATGGGGTGCACCTGTTCTGTTCGTGAAGAAGAAAGATGGTTCGTTCCGAATGTGCATTGACTACCGCGAGCTTAATAAGTTAACCATTAAAAATCTCTACCCCTTACTTCGAATCGATGACCTGTTAGATCAACTATAGGGGGCTACGTGTTTCTCGAAGATTGATCTACGTTCTAGTTATCATCAATTGAGAGTTCTAGAAGAAGACATATCCAAAACGGCTTTTCGTACTCATTATGGTCATTACGAGTTCATGGTCATGCCTTTTGGGCTGACTAATGCACCAGCAGTATTCATGGACTTGATGAACCGTGTATGCAAACCATATTTGGATCGTTTTGTCATCGTTTTTATCGATGATATCTTGATTTATTCCAAGACCAAGAGTGATCACGAACGACACCTTCGTCTCATACTAGGACTACTACAAACCGAAAACTATACGCAAAGTTCTATAAGTGTGAGTTCTGGTCAAATGAAGTCCAATTTCTTGGTCACGTAGTAAACAATAAGGGTATTCATGTTGACCCTACCAAGATCGAAGCTATCAAGAATTGGCAAACTCCGCGTACACCTACCGAAATTTGATCATTCCTTGGCTTAGCAGGTTACCATCGATGCTTTATCGCAAATTTTTCAAAAATTGCTTTACCACTCACAGCTTTGACCCATAAGGGCAAACCATTTGATTGGGGGCCTAAATAGGAAGAAGCTTTTCAAACCTTGAAGCAGAAATTGTGTGACGCGCCTATACTTACTCTACCTGATGGCTGTGATGACTTTGTCGTTTATTGTGATGCATCAGGTCAAGGACTCGGCTGTGTTTTGATGCAACGAGGCAAAGTGATAGCTTATGCCTCAAGACAACTAAAGGTTCATGAAAAGAACTATACCACTCATGACCTTGAGCTTGGTGCTGTGGTTTTCGCTCTAAAGATTTGGAGGAATTATCTTTATGGGACTAAATGTGAGATTTACACTGACCATAAGAGTCTCCAGCATATCTTTAACCAAAAGGAATTGAACATGCGTCAACGACGATGGGTTGAACTTTTAAACGATTATGACTGTGAGATTCGCTACCATCCTAGCAAGGCGAATGTCGTGGCTGATGCCCTAAGTCGTAGAGAATACGCGAATTCTATTCATCTCATGTGTTTTCAAATTTTGTCTGATATCGAAAAGCGGATTAGCGAAGCACAACATGTCTCTGTTACTGAGAATGATTTACGTGATGAGTTGTCTTGTGGAGCAGAATCAAAGCTGGAATCTAAAGCTAATGGGATTCTCCATTACCTAAATCAAGCTTTGGATACCCGATCGTGATGATCTTCGTGTTTTCTTGATGAATGAAGCCAATAAATCCCGATATTCAATTCATCCTGGTGCCGACAAAATGTATTAGGATCTTTGAATCATATATTGGTGGCCTGGAATGAAGAAGGATATTGCAGAGTTTGTTTCAAAATGCCTTACGTGTTCCAAAGTGAAGGCTGAACATCAACGACCCTCGGGTTTGCTAGTACAACCCAAATTCTAGTTTGGAAGTGGGAAAATATAACCATGGATTTTATAACCGGGTTACCTCGCACCTCCAGTGGGTATGATGCCATTTGGGTTATTGTGGATCGTCTCACAAAGTCCGCGCATTTATTCCAATCTGCATAGATTACAAGGATGAGAAATTAGCTCGAATCTACATCGATGAAATCGTGAGCCGACATGGTGTACCTCTGAGTATTATTTCTGACCGTGATGGACGTTTTACCTCACGCACGTGGCAAGCTGTGCAATCGGCGTTGGGCACTCGACTTGATCTTAGTACTGCTTACCATCCGCAGACTGATAGTCAGTCTGAGCGTACCATCCAAACGTTAGAAGATATGTTGCGTTCGTGTGTCATAGATTTCAAGCGAAATTGGGGTACTCATTTGCCCCTGATTGAATTCTCGTACAACAACAGTTACCATTCGAGTATCAACATGGCACCATTTGAAGCTTTATGCGGACGAAAGTGTCGATCTCCTGTTTGTTGGCACGAAGTTGGTGAAGCTCAAATAACAGGGCCAGAATTGATTCAAGAGACAACTGATAAGATACTCCAAATTCGCGACAATCTTTTGGCAGCTCGAAGTCGCAAAAGAGTTATGCCGATAAACGTCGCAAACCATTAGAATTCAGTGTTGGTGATCGTGTGCTCTTGAAAGTTTCGCCATGGAAAGGTGTGGTTAGATTTGGGAAAAAGGGAAAACTAGCTCCACGTTATGTTGGTCCTTTCAAGATCCTCGAAAGAATCAGAACGGTAGCCTACAAACTGGAGTACCTGAAGAACTTAGTAGGATTCACCCAGTTTTTTATGTGTCTAACTTGAAGAAGTGTCTTGCAGATGAAAACCTGCATGTTCCACTTGAAGATATACAAATCGATGAGTCTATTTACTTTATTGAAAGACACTTGGAGATCATGGACCGCGATGAGAAACGATTGAAGCGAAGTCGGATTCCAATAGTCAAAGTCCGTTGGGAGTCTAAACGTGGACCAGATTTCACTTGGGAACGTGAAGACCAAATGCGAGACAGATACCCTCATCTTTTTGCACAAAATGTGTCCGCGTCAATTTCGGGACGAAATTCTCAAAAGTATGGGAGACTGTAACATTCGCCAAGAAGGGTACCCGTTTTGAAAAAAATGAATCTGAACCGTTTATAAACTAGTTTGAGCCGTTACAAATAAAATATATTATTTTTTACTCTACTCCGATTTTTTATGAAACTTAGGTCGTATCATAGAGAAAAATGGGTTCGTTCCAACGATATGTTCGAATTTTTATAAAACGTTATAGTTTTCAAGTTATACGAGAAAAACAAGTTAAGCAGTTGAATTAATTCTTTATATATATATATATATATATATTATAATAAAAAAGATATATATTAATATTATATAATTAAAAAAGAAAGAAGAAAGTAAAAAATTTCGGCCGCATGTATAAAAAAAGGAATATATATTTTTTTAATATCCTTTAAAAAGGAAAGTTTTTATATACTAAATTAAAGATTTATGTTATGGTTTTAAAAAACAAATCACTACTCTATTTATTCTGTCATTCCAACATCTCTACCATCTCTCTCTCAAAGAAACCCTAGCCATCACCATCTCTCTAAAAAAACCCCTAGCCATCACCATTGAAGCTTTGTAAGTTTTCCCAAACCACTAAGAAGGAGAAGCAAGAATCCAACATCACCCTCATCTCCATCTCTTTACCATCTCTTCTCATAGGAAGTAGTTCTAATGTCATTCACTTCTTTATATTTCTTTATTCTTTATTGTTTCATGTCTATACTTTAGTCTTCTTACAATTTATATTTTATAATACCTGAGGTTTAGGATAGTTTGAGTTTTGATATAGTTATAATTGTGTTTTGATTTAAAATAGAAATTGAGTTGGCAAAATATTATAATTCTAAACTAATGTCATAAAAATATAAAAATTTAATAATTTTTGCTACTATTAAAATTAGTTTCATAATCATGTTTTAAAGTTGGTTTCATTCTGATAAAATGATGGCAGTGTTTGATGTCACATGAGTTTTGACTCCCAAATGTTTATATCAATTTATTTATTTCTAGGACTTTGTATAAAAAATCAGATTTTTATAATATATATATATATATATATATATATATATATATATTTGTCTTGCATACAAATATAGACAACTCAACTGGTTATATTATAAGATCTTATCACCTATTAAATAGATATATATAGTTTTTTAAATGATTATTGATATATATATATATATATATATAGAAAGGTCACAAAAATAGTTTATAATATTTCAAATAAATATTTATTATAGTGGGACTAATTTGTCATATAAACATTAGATATATTTACATATGACATTTAATTACATAATAATATTTATTTTAGGACAAATACCCCAAGTATTAGGTTGTAATATTTTTATATATTTTTCCTTGTGTTATTTTATTTAAGTATTTTGGTGTTATAATATTTAGGGTGATTGTGTCTTTTGGTGTTATCTCTCTTTCTTTACTCATGCGGATTAGCGGGTTTTAACGGAAAGCAAAAATGTGAGTAGATCTTATTTTTCCCTTTTTGTCACATTAACTTTTTGCGGTGTTTCATGTGTCATGTTTCATATGATTCGTATACTTTTTCAATAACATGCCAAGTTAAGTGTCATATGTGCTCTTATTTGTTTTATATGTTACATTACTTGCTATACGTGTTTACCGCTTTGTGTCATGGATTTCATAGTTTCGCTTTTCGCCTTTTGGGGGCTTGAATCGCATCATTGTATCATAGTTTAGCTTTTCGCCTTTTTGGGGCTTGAATCGCATCATTGTTTCATAGTATCGCTTTTCGCCTTTCGGGGGCTTGAATCGCATCATTGTTTCATTTCTTATGTTTCGTTATGTCATGTTATATTATGTACTTATGGATTGGTTGTTTTGTTTTGGATTAATTGATTTATATCACCTATTACACTTAATATTGCATGTTAAATAAATTTTATTAAATAAACTCAACTAAACTTTTAAAGTTAAATAAAAACAAATAAAGATCTATTCACCAACTATTGTTGACCCAAATTTCTTTTACACATGAAACAGGTACACAAGGTTGATAGCTACTTGAGAAGACACATAGGATTGTGCCTTAGAATAATTAAATCAAGACTTATGTTATCTTTTGTATTTGAATATTGTATGGTTTTATTTGAAACAATTATTTGGTTATGTGAGACAAATTAATATTGATGACAATAAATATTTAAACTTTAAATAAATGTCAAAAGCTACGAAACAATCATATCATACCCTGTGCCATATCCGCTGCGAGTCGGGATGTGAAACATATTACTTCTTTCTAAAGTCAAGAAGAAGTATGTAATCAAAATTCTCTAGAAAGGGGAGGTATGTAATTAAAATTTAAGGGTTGAGAAAATATATAATAAGGTTACAAATGAGAAGAAAATATATAAAAATGCATTTTTGAAAAGTGTTCCCATATATATATTGGACACTCAAATTAGAAGAAAACATCTTGTAAGAATAAAAATAATTAGTTTAAACCAATAAAAATGTTACTATATCATATTATTTAAGGCAAAATAAGTAAATTTACGTAATTGATTGATTTAATGTATTCCCCTAAATTTGCATTTTAGTTTAAGCTGATAACTCGTATCCAAATTTACCTTTTCAAAACAATAACAAAGTTAGCTTCTGGTGAAGGATGAATTTTGATATTTTTAGAATAAAGTGTATGATAGTTTTTTTTATATATGTAGGGTAAAGTGTATTATAAATTTTGACATGTATATGATAAGTTTCAAAATATGTAAGATAAATGTTTTTAACTACTAAATTAAATAAAGAATAACTAATAGAATGTGTCATAAACTATTTAGTATTTTACCATCATTCCTAGGGCTGCAAACAAACCGAACAAACACGAATAAGTCTTTGTTCGTGTTCGTATGTTAAGAAATATAGGTGTTCACGAACTGTAGATGAACGCTTACCGAACGAGATTTTATGTTCGTATTTGTTTGTTAAGGAAATGAACTTCTTCGTGAGTTTGTGTTTGTTTGTTAATTTTAGGCAACAAATGAAAACGAATGATGATGAACACAAATGGGTACAAACTAATGTTTATGAACACACATGGTAACAAACGAACACAAACAAACATTCATGAACAAAATATGTAATACATTGATACTTAAATATTTTATTTTTCGCAAGTTTGAAGTATTTAAATAAAATATAAAACCCAAATAAATTAATGAACCATCAAACACAAACGAACACGTTACCAAACGTTCATGAACATGAATGAATGAACGCGTCCTCTGTTCATGTTTGTTCATTTAACTAAACGAACAAAATTTCTTGTTTGTGTTCATTTGTTTAATAAATGAACTAACACAAACGAACTTCCCGTCGAACGGTTCACAAACCGAACGTTTGGTTCATTTATAGCCTAATCATACCCTTTGTTGTCTCTCTTCTCACATTAATGTTTCTTCGCAAAAGATACTTTTCCTGTATATATGGGTGAGTCAATTGGGGAACCATAAAAAAAAGTTAAGAACCGAAAAATCATGTGTAATATAAGTAAACAACTTATAAAAAATCTATTTTTACACGTAAGAAAGACTTTTATCAAATCCTTTTTGTCGCGTTTGCATATAAACACATGAAGAAGACATTTTAAATAAAAAAATTGTAAAAACAAAAAGTAGTTTAAAAATGTATATAACCTTTTTTTACAAAAAAAAATTTTCTTATTTGAATGGATTCTAAATGAGTTTATATGAAAACGCTCCAAAAATAAGTAAAAATGTTTTTTTCTATTTTAAAATTTATTTTTATTAAGGTTTTTACAGTTTAAAGTATTGATTCCACATTTTTTAGAGTTTCCCATTAAATCTCACATTATATATATAAAGAGCGGGGTTTCAAAGTGAACACTAGTATATTTGTGAATTTGATAAACAAATCCTGACCACCGATTTACATCATCAATCGTAAAATACACTAGTGTATTTTCATCATCAAATATTGGCCATTGATTTACACTTGTGTATTGACAATTAAGGGTTAGGATTAGCTTACTAGTGTTCACAATTCAGGGAGTTGTTCACAAATAAACATAACCCTGTATATAAATATGGATCCGGTTTAATTAAGAACTCATTTAGGTTATGAGAACTCTACTTCCCGTGTGAGTTTTACTACAATTGTTTGCACAAACGTAGATGAAATTTTACAAACACATATGTAAAAAATTGTCGAGCTGATATTTATTCTCCATTTACACTAATGTAAATTTCTTTTACAAAATGATGACGTCACTCGTAAATTTTTTACTTGGATGTAAATTTTCATATACGATGAAACAACTGATTTTTTTAAATTTGTTGGAAATTTCTTTTTTGAAAAAAAAACCTCTTGTAAGGCGTAGTTCTCACAAATCAACGTGGTTCTCATCTTACCATTTCCTCATATATGTACATTGGAGGGTTCAAATGAAAACAAATTCTTTGTAAGAAGAAAAAAAGAAATTTCAACTAATAAGAATGTTTTATTTTACTTCATTTAATATTTGGATATAATGTTATTGTAAGGATATTTTGGTAAACTTACATGGATCATTAATTTGTAGTCTTCTCTTAATAGCTAACTACATTAAATCTGTAACTTATTTTCAAAATATATATATTCTTTCAAAAAACTTAATTAATTTAGAGTTTAAGATAAATTGCGAGATGTGTAAGATAAATTTCAATATGTGTAGAATAAATTTTGAAATGTGTGTAGGCAAAAAAATTTAGAGTGGATGATGATAGTTTTTTTTACTAACTAATTAGTCAAATATAATAATAAATAATATAAGAGAAAATTTATTTAATGTTTTACAATTATACCATTTATTCTCAGTTAAATTTTCTTTACAAATGAACCCTATATATATATATATATGGGAGGGATAGAAAGAAAACTTATATTAGTTCAGAAAACTAAGAAACCCAAATGAATAGACCTCTTTTTGCCACATGTTACAACTTTTTGCAAACTGTGTTACGTGTAACAACCAGAGGGCTGCCACGTGTAACAACTTTTGCAAACTTTCAATTTTTTCTAAAAAAGATAAAATCTGTTACATAACATGTCTACAAAAATGTGTTACACGTGACAAAAGGATGTTCACTCATTTGGGTTTCTTAGTTTTCTTAACTAATATGGGATTTCTACCTACAATAGCCCTATATATATATATAGGATTCAGACAAGGAAAAACTCCTATCATTTGTGAGAACTTAGAAACCCTGATTTCTTGTGCGTATTTTGCCCCCACTTTATACACCCCTACATTAAAATGTTACAAACACTATTGAAAAATAAATTTGAAGTGACATTTCCAGCCTGTTATAGCTGTTGTAAAAAGCTACTGACATCAAGCGTTTTTTTACAAGTGGTGTAAATCAACAAAAACTATGTTTTTGGAAAAGTTGATTTTATTAGGATGTTTTGGCCAAATATTTTTGGACAAAAACCTTTTATAAGGCGGAGTTCTCTAAGTTCTTACAACTAGGGATGAGCTCGGTACCAACCGGTACCGAAAATACCAGTACCAATAATCCTCAAAAGTGTATACCGGTACCGAATATACTGGGTACTATACGGTTCGGTACCGGTATTTGAGGGTAAAAACCGGTACCGAACTGGTACCGAAAATGTCAAAAGTCGATACAAAAAATGTACCCGGTTCGGTAAATTCGGTAATGTTAACGGTTTGGAACTGGTACTCAATACCATTTGCTTATCCCTACTCACAGCGCGTAGAAGTTTTCGTTTTACCCTAGAATGATATATATATATATATAATATATATAACACACACACATATGACAAGTATAGAGAGAAAACACACTTAAATTAAGTAAACTTAGAAATCTTATTTGTCAGACCTTTTTTCTAAAAATTAGGAAATTTAACATATATGTTTTGCTATATTTTAAGAAAAAAAAGTGTCGAATAGATTTTTTTTTTAAGTTAAATATTCTATATTACATGTAACATGCTCAAAAACAAGTTGTAACATACAAATATATTTAAATTAAAAAAAAATCTTGTAGACCTTTTTTTATTGTCTAAAAAAGATATGTTACACTCATATTTTTGCCCCCCCCCCCCCCTCTCAATATATATGTGTGTGATTGGATTAACAAAAACTATAATTAAGGAAAAACTCAAAAACTCTATCCACCTAATTGTTTTGAAAAAATAATACATTGTAAATACGTTTTTTAAATTGTTGCACAAAAAAATCAAGAAACACTGAACATTAATTAAACACCCAGTTTTTATACTATATAAGATTACTAGAATCTTGTATTTTTATTTAAAAAAAGTGTGGTTTTTTTAAATTTTTTAGTAGTAAAACTTAAAAACTTATACACTCGTAATTTTTTTTAAATAAAGTTAAGTTCCAGGTTACCCCTAATACTAGGTTTCTGTGATATTATTCTTTGCACATGAATACATAATTGAAATAGAAAAGAAAAAAAAAGAAAATACTATATTTTTTTGTTTTTTATTTTATACACTACAAAAAAAAGTAAAAAAAATCTAAATAGCTTAGCTACATAAGACACTTATTTTTTTTTTACAAAAAAATATGTTTTTTTTTAAAGAGTCTCTTTTTAAAAATTAAAAAAAAATGTAATTTAAAGTGTATTTTTATTAAAACATAGTACTACAATTGACAAGAATCTACCAAAATACCATAAAAAGATTAACAACATGCAATATTTTTCCTTTGTAATGACTTTTTATATAAAAAATCAAAAAAAAAAATATGTTGATTAAACATAATTAACTTGAAATAATAACAATATATAATTAACATTATTTATTTATTTTTAAGTAGAGTTTATATGATATAAAAAAAAACAAAATTTATTTCAATACATATGATTTTATAAAAATTAAAAAAAAGGTTATAATAAAAAAAAACAAAATTGATTATATATATAGAAGAGTAATGAGTGCATTTAAGTTAATCCAAGATACAAATTAATTTTGTAAAAACAATGTTTTAAAAATAATATAGTTATAAAAATATATAGTATATTATATATATAATATATATAATTGTCTTTGCTATTACTATTATAAGGATCGTAGTAAGCCACACTTTGTAATGGGGATCGATTTTTCGCATTTTCTCACATGATGCGACAGTATTTAATTTTGGAGTATAGATATGTTGGAAGATATGTAACGTTTGGTTTCGACCACTTTTCTATTAGTATTCACTATAAAAAAATTAATGTTGAAAAGACATTAAGAAATAAACAAGTTTACATCAAAACGACGCTAAAAAGTAACCATTACAAAAGTTTAGGGATAAAAATTTAAAGTAACTAAAGAGAAAGAAAAAATAATTTGAATAAAGTGTAATGAGCAAAATGAGAAACAATTTAAAAAAAAACCATCGATGCATGTTAGCAAAAGCACATGGTGCATATTAGCGGAGGCACACCATTGAAACCTCCCTTCTTTTATATAATATTATATAATATAATATAACATGATATAACATAACATAATTATTATAACTGGTGCCATTGAACATGTGCAACGTACTGAGGTCTCGATGGAAATTCGGTATTGCACACCATGACAATCAATAAAATAAACCAAATAAAAATAAAGAGTAAAGTATACGAATGGTCCTTGTGGTTTACCAAAATTTTGGATTTGGTCATGAGCTTTCCAAAAGTACACAGATGGTCCCTGTAGTTTGCACTTTGTAACGCATTTAGTTCCCAACTTTTTCCAAAAGCACATGGATGGTTCAGTTGTTTGCACTTTGTAACGCATTTAATCCCTAACTTGGACATGCTAAAACCTTTAAATTTATTGGTTGGAGAATAACTGTGTTACAAAGTACAAACCACAGTGACCATCCGTGTACTTTTAAAAAAGTAGGGACTAAATTCAAAATTTTGGTAAACCATAAGGATCATCCAAATACTTTACTCAAAAATAAAATTGTAATATTATCCAAACATGTATCTACATGACTACATGTGTTTGGTTGGCGAAGACAACAAAGTATTTCGTAAAATAAACAATTTGCGGTCATACACCGGTAACAACGGCAAAAGAATTACGTCGAAATATTGCAACATAGAAAATGAACCGCACGAACATAAAATATTGCAATATAAATTTATTTTAGCATTTCCATCAAAATATAACACTTCCAAAAAACCATATTGGTGTAAAAAAGAAGATAACAGACGCTATTTGTCATCTACCCATTGATTAGGTGGATTTTAGCAAAAGTAGACTATTAAACATTCCTCTTTAATATAACGTATATAATTTAAAGAGTTAAATGCTTGGTTGGTCCCTGTGGTTTGCAAATCTTGCAGACTTGGTCCCAGTGGTTCACTAATTACACACTTGGTCCCAGTAGTTTCAAATTTTGCACTCGGGTGGTCCTTACCACTAACCTTTGTTAGATTTCTCAGTTAAGTATATGCAAAATTACTATATTACCCTCCTTCACAAACCTGCAACCTCCACATCCACCTTAAACCCACCACCACCTCCACCGTCAACTGACCACCACCACTGCAACAATCACCGGAAAGGTTAGAAGAAGGAGGTACACTGAAACCGAATGGGTGTTGAGGCGGTATTCTCGGCGGCTTCAGTCGTCTTCTCCGGCGCTCCGGCAAGTTGCAGGTTTCTCGGCGGCTTCAGTCGTCTTCTCCGGTGCTCCGGCGCTCCGGCAAGTTGCAGGTTTTTCGGCTGTGTTTCCTTTTTCTGCAAAATCAATGTAACAAAGATCGAAACTCAAAAACTCGAACCAAAACTCTTTGAAATTTCACTGAAACAGTTTGAAATCATCAATCAACACACCAAAACGGATCCAAAATTTCTCCGAAACTGATCAAAAATCAACCGAAATGATCCGTACAAATGAACAATATGTATCATTTTCAGTTCATCTTCGTCAGTTCAGATCTACTCGAATCAAGCTCAACATGAAGGAGTTGCAGGTTTCCGGGTAACGAAGAAGATGAAGGAGTTGTGAGGGCATAAATGGAGGGGCTTAGTGCAAAAGATGAAGAGGAAGATTTGTTGTAACAGATTAACGGCAATGTGTGGTGGTGAGAACAAATTCACAGGCGATCGATGGTGGTGATAAACGATTCAACCTCAAATCGGTCTAACAAAATTATAATTGGAAATCGTCCAGATCTGTAAAATCAGTAATTGTTTAATGAAGGGGGTTGGAGATGAGCGGAGGTGGCTAACCGGAAGGGGTGAACGGAATTCCACGGATGTCGGCGTTTACAGCCGGTAACTTTGGGTCTTGGAAGGAAGACGGCGGTGAAAGGCGGCGAGGGTATGGCTGAGTGGTATGGCGGTGAAAGGCGGCGAGGGTGAGGGTGGTGGTAGCAGAGTAGTTGCAGGTGGTAGCAGAGAAAGGATGAAGAAGACGAGGGGTATAATAGTAATTTTGCATATACTTAACTGAGAAATCTAACAAAGGTTAGTGGTAAGGACCACCCGAGTGAAAATTTTGAAAACTACTGGGACCAAGTGTGTAATTAGTGAACCACTGGGATCAAGTCTGCAAGATTTGCAAACCACAGGGACCAACCAAGCATTTAACTCTAATTTAAATAGATAAAATGAATATGAACACATGTAACACAAAAGGAAAATGTATCAATGTTTCTTACTTTGTCTTTTGTTTTTGTTTATTAATAATAATATTTTATATTAGTTTTATTTCTAGTATTATTTTATAGTCTTAATACTTCTTGAAAAGAATTACATACGAAAATTTTTTCTTTAATCATTTATGTTTGTGTTAAAAATTGTTTATGTATTTTTAATAAATCGTTATGTAAATTTATGTCTAACAGTTAGTAAGTATTTTATGTAATTGTTTTTGCAAATTTTATAACAATTTCACTATAACTTTATCAAATCATCCTATATATATATATATATATATATATATATATGTATATATATATATATGTATATATATATATATGTATATATATATATGTATATATATATATATGTATATATATATATGTATTATATATGTATATATATATATATGTATATATATATGTATTATATATGTATATATAGGGGTCCGTTAACGTACAAAATGGCTTATCGTATATTGCGTACGCGATAACCTCAGCCGTCAGATCTTCATTCCCCATGCGATTTCACCCCATGCGATTCATCCCCCATGCGATTACACCCCATAAAACACAGCATGCGATTTCATCCCCCATGCGATTACACCCCATAAAACACAGCATGCGATTTCATCCCCCATGCGATTTCCCAGATTCATGAACGTGTTTTTTTTATAACATGCTATTTATACTCGCGTACGTAATGTGCATTAAGACCAATTGTATGATACTCTCTCTCTCTCTCTCTCTATATATATATATATATATATATGGGGTAAGGTTCATGCGAGAACCAATGTGAACACAATAAAATAAACCCACCCCCCACCGCAACCCAAAAACCTAAACACCCCCCTTCCCTAGTGTAAACACAAGTGTAAATCAATGGACAGAATTTGTTCACTTAGTTCACAAATACACTAGTGTTCATTCTAGAACCCAACTGTATATCTATATATGGGAGGTTCATTTGAGAAGAATCTTACAAGAACAAATATAAATTAATCTAGGCCGTATATTTTTGTGATCAACGGTTGTGAATCAAGATATCATTTTTGTTTACTTTTAATTACTGCTTTAATTAATACGGGTATGACAGACAATTTGATGTAGAATACTAATAAATATTATAAGGAGTTACTCAAGTCTAATTAATGTCATCATAATTTCATCCTTTACCACCATTAATGTGTTTGTGCTACTCCAATTTTATTAAGAGTGAAAAAATAATTTAAAAGTGTTGTCCTACACATACTTTATTATGAGTCGCGATTTTTTTTAAAACTGTTGGGGTCCTAAACATTTTGTAACCTACACCAAAACATTGTTTTATGGTGTAAGAAACGTTGTTTTTATGGTGTAGGAAACGTTAAATATGTAGAATCATGATGTGCAGGATTGTTTTTATTGTGTAAAGTGCACAACTATTTTATAGGATACACTCATTAACATCAATTTGAATAGCAAAAATAAAAGATATAATCATTAAATGATTTGTTCAAATTACCCTTGTATCTTTATTTATTTTTTCGTAATTTGTAATTTCTTCTCGTTTGAACTCTTTACCTATATATATATATATATATATATATATATATAGGTAGAGGTTCATGTAAGAAAATATAAAAGTATGAGAAGGATAAGGAAGATTCTAGAGGTGGCACGTGTCTCTTTTTATTTTGGTAGTTTAAGGGTATAAGCGTAATTTAACTAATAAAATTTGATAATGGAATGGATATATATTCAACCGATTATGGCAGTTATTTTATGGTGTTATTTCAGAAAAACAGAAATAACACCCTAACTCATAAAAAAAACACCACAACATGTATATTGAAGGCATACATTTTATAAAGAACGGAATATAAAAGAAACAACACCCTAACTCATAAAAACACCACAACATGTATATTGAAGGCATACGTCTTATAAAGAACAAAAATATAACAGAAATAACACCCTAAATATACAAAAACATAAATAACACCATAACTCTTTGAAGGCAACAGAAACATACTGAAGACACTAGAAACCACAGCAATGCAAGGACCTTTGTCATCACATTAAATATAACAGGAATAACACCCTAACTCATAAAAACACCACAACATGTATAATTAAGGCATACATCTTATGAAGAATAGAAACATAACAGACTTACCACCATACAATTAAAACACCATTGTATGAACATAGAAAAAACACCATGGACTAAAACATCCTAAGCGAGACGTAATTTTTTTCTCTACATAAGTATATCAATATGGTACTCATATTAAAGATAAAAAACACTCGTTATCATGGTGTAATTTATAAAAAAAAAAAAGAGTTACGTATAAAAAGTTATTGACGTTTAAAAAAGAAGGGGGAAACTTGCATGTGCATTAATATTAGTTTTCTTATTTTAAAAATGTTAAATTTACTTTATACCGTTAATCTCGAAAATTAATTAGTTTAATAGTCAACACTATTTACAAGATTGTCATCAATATCTCAACTATTAGATTAAATATCTAATGGTTTAGATTCTTTCTTATCCTTCTCACACTTTTATATTTTCTTACAATAACCTCACACACACACACACACTATATATATAATATATATATGATCATTTGTGAACAACTTCTTGAAAATGAACTGTTGATTATTTTTTAGATTAAAAGGGTAAGATTGACATTAGTTCTCTCTCTCTCTTAAAATCCCTTAATTTTCTCATCTATTAATTCTCTCTCTCTCTCTCACATTTTTAATTACTTCTCCATTATTTTAAACTCGTGTAGAATCATTTGCTAATAACGTATATGAAACTCCTAACGGAACTAGGTACTGGACACCAACTGTCCCTACCGGATTTAAACCGTATATGAAACTCCTAACAGAACTAGGTTGTGGACTACAAAATACACAGATGTATCAAAAGTCTGTACACATCTGTATAAACTAACAACTGTGTATTTTGTATAAACTGATAGTTAGCGAGACTGTACACATCTGTATAAATTAACAACTGTATATTTTGTATAAATGATAGTTAGCGAGACTATACACATGTGTATAAACTAACAGCGGTGTATCTTGTGTAAATTGATAGTTAGCGAGACTGTACACATGTGTATAAACTAACATCTGTGCATCTTGTATAAACTTATACTATCGAGATTGTACACATGTGTATACACTAACAACTGTGTATCTTGTATATACGGAAACTAGCAAGATTTTAGGAATTTTGATTATATTTGTTTAATAAATGCAATTTATAAAAGACTCAAATACCCTTCTGTCAATTAATTTAAAGGGAAGTTATAACATTATAATTACAATCTTGCCATTGTTTAAAAATCTCTAGATGATATAATCTAATGGCTCAGATTAGTTCACATAGTTCACTCTCAACCTAGTGTTTACTCTAGAACCCTACTATATATAATATATATATAATATATTATATATATATATATAAGAGAAAGTTCAAATAAGAACCACCTTGAGTTGTGAGAACTAGGCCATCCAAAAGGTTTTTCCAAAAAAAATTCTCAAAAATCATAAAAAATCACTTGTTTTAGAAAAAAAAATTTTAAATGCGGCATACACATATTTACATGAGTTGTAAAAAAATATTTATCTTCGTAACAAAATTTACATCAGCGTAAAAAAAACTTACATCAGGCAAAACTACCAATTCAACAATTTTTTTGTTTTTTTATAGATGTGTTTATAATATTTTTATCTGCGTTTGTGCAAAAAATTGTGACCCAACTCGTGCGAGAAGTAGAATTTCTCATGGTTCTCACAACTCGTGGTGGTTCTCATTTAAACAGAGCCCTATATATACACACACACACACACATGGGAGGGATAGGGTAAGGTTCTAGAGTAAACACTAGTGTATTTGCGAACTGAGCGAACTAATCCTGTCCATTGATTTACACACATGTATGGCCAGGATTTCAACATCAAATCGTAAAATACACTAGTGTATTTCATCATCAAATCCTGCCATTGGTTAACACATGTGTAAGACAAGGATTTGTTCGCCCAGTTCGCAAATACACTTGTATTCACTGTTGAACCTAATTCGGAGGGATATGGTACAAAGTGAAGAAAACAAGAGAAAGTAGGAAGCCATTAAAAAGTGGCATGTGTCCAAGCGGGGATAAAAAAAATGATAAATGCGTCAAGGGGAAAGGAAGTTGCACATTCATATCACATGCCAAGGGCCTATCACATGCAAGTTACCCTATCATTTTTAAACATTCGTAACTTTTTTATATGTCATTTTAAAAAAATTATACCATAAAATCGAGTGTTTTTTATCTTTAATATGAGTATACTATTGTTATACTTTTAAAATGAAAACACAGTGCTGTAAAACACAATGGACAGGACACTAAAAACGCAATGAACAACAGACTAAAAACACCATGGACAACAAAAAAACATAATGAACATACTAAAACACGATGGACAACAGACTAATAACACGGTAAACAATAGACTAAAAACACCATGGACAGTAGACACAACATAATCAAGCTGGGGGTCTCATTGGAAACAGCCTCTCTATTCCTAACGGATTAAAGGTAAAGTTGTCTACATCTTACCCTACTCAAATCCTACCTTAGTTTTGCTATTGCAGAGATTTACTATCTTAGCTTTGATTTTGGTAGGATTCAATGAGTACGATGATGTTAACCATATTCGTATTGTCAAATACTTTTTATAATCTTTTATCATTAATTCTAATCTATTAACTTTACTCGTTAATGTTCTTTACTCCAGATCAATGGATATACATATGACCCGAGAAACAGCAGAAAATCAAGGTGAAAAGTTATCAGTGACTCACAAATCACATGTAAAATCACATTTGGGAAAGGTTGTGGTAAGTGGCAAAATGTGTAAGGATTGGGTTATATAACTTGAGTGTATAGTGAATGAAGCCTCATAACCCCTTCAATTACGATATACATGCGTGTGAAAGAAATTGGAGATATATGTATGTGAGAGCAACCCCGCTATATATATCACGTATGGAGTTATACCCCCTCCCCCTCTTCCTGGGCACTATGCTCAAAGATGGAACTACACATGGACTAAAGTGTTTGTGGATATGGTGGTTGCAGCAGTGATGATGGTTACTAGTGGTTTTTGTATATACAAACAAATAGCATGTTAACATTTCCAAAAGCTAGATTAGTTTTTCCAACATCACAACCAAAGAATCTAACTTTGTACATGTTGATTCTTTGTTGTGCATTCCCAAAGGGGACAAAATTACAAATTAAAATACAAAAATAAATTAAAAAGTAAAAAAAGAGAAAAAAAATTAAAAAACAAGAAAGGTAGCAGTTCTCCCACCAATTAAAGGTCATGAAAGATATACCCTTATGTTTCATTTCTTTTATGGCCTTTTTAACTTTCTTCTAACATCATGTCTGATCTTCCAAAAACTTCAGTCGTCCAACGTGTTATGTTTGCAGGGTCACTTTACATGGTCTCTGTGTTGGCCTTTACCTTTGCAGCTCGAGATGATGACTTTGATGACGAGGTTGACCTTGGGGAGCATGTGGACTTTGACTTTCTACGCCTTTGTTTTTTCGGGATACTTGGAAGGTCTACAGGTGGTGGATCGTTAAGTGTATCATCCATAGGTCGTCTTCCCATCGCTTCTCCAAAATCTACAAGCGAAACCAGCACAAAATTAGCTTGTATTTTGTGGATCCATAATTCCATACAATACCCAAAATATAGAAGGGCTAGTATCATAAAAAAAACAATAAATGCTTTCTCAGTTTGCACGAAATAGTCACCTGACCCAATCTTTGTATATATAAGGTCCCTGAATTTGCTTAAAAACATGATTTTGTGAAATTAAAGATAAATATCGGTTGCTAGCACAATCGTTACATATGTGCCATGTAGGCAATTTTTGGCACTCTTTTGCTGCGTTTTTGAACACTAATTCAACAATTTTTGGTCGCTTTTAATATGAATTTATATTATCTTATATTATTAAAAAACAAAAAAATCATCCACATCAGCATCTTGACACACTTTGAATGTCACTTCATCAAATTTTGACCGTTACAAGATATTACAACTCATTCTGTTAAAAAATTCACAACTACAAGTATTTTAAACAAGTTAGGGACTTGAATATACTAAAACTGGATTTAGGAACTTTTTTGTGTGAAATAGGAAAGTATGTTGGTTTTTATAGAATATGTATATATAAATACAAAACAACTCATAAAACGGTAGGTAATGTTTTTATCCCGAATATGAGTGTGAACAACTAAGGGGCATCTCGCATTCATGTTACAAAACCAACAATTAAAACTAAAACACATAAAAGAGATGAATTCGTTGTATCAGCTAAAACATTTGATTATACAAAAAAAATCATTAAAATAACATATCTTAGGGATGACTTGGTACCGGTATCGAAAATCTCAAAAATGGGTACCAGTACCGATACCGAAAATGTTAGGTCATATGGTACCGGTATTTGAAGGTAAACATTGGTATCTTACCAGAACCGGTACCAATACCAAAAGTACCAGTACCAAAAAAAGTTGGTGTGGAAAATTTGGTACCGGTACCAAATGCTCATCGCTAACATATCTTAATTGTCACCTAATCTATTGTAGGCTTAAAAACATAATTTTGGACTCAAACTAAAGGAAAACATAACATACAAAAATAATGTTTCTTTCAAGAACATTTTTGGATATATCATGTGTGTTCATATGCTCTAAAAGCAATAAGATCTTGTGACATATAAAGCCAAATCTCTTTAAAGCTAAGAATCTTGAGTAAACACCAATTTTCCAAATAGTACAAGCCACCCTTTTTGATAAAACAAGTCATGTTTCTAAGGGTACAACTCATTGTTCCAATGGTACAAGAAGTTGAAACTATTATAGACAAACTAAGGGACAAAATCCATCTTTACTTCAAGAAACTTTTCCATACCCGTGAAATGGCCCACATTTCCCCTAATCTTCTCCAAAATGGAAACTAATCACAAAGTACCCACATGGTATCCTTATTATTCTTAATAATATCAATGATTTATTTTGATCTATTGACACTTTTATTGTCTCTATGATAAAACATAATTTAATGTATTTTTTAGCAGAATCATTCCAATTTCCATCCACTTAATTTGTTTCTAATTTATCCTCCTAACAATAAGATCATAACATCAGCATGATCAAAACTATGACAATTTAACGAAGGGGTTGGCTAAACGTACCCCTCTTGCTCAATGCACCCCTATTAATTTGACTTATTTTATAGCCTATATGGCAGACCGTATAAGATGTAGCATACGATGTCACCCTTTTATACGGCCCGTACAACGACCGATTTGACAGAAGGGTTCGTTTAGTAAAATGGAGAGGTACGTTTAGCATAACCGCTTAAAAAAATCAATTTCGGGTCAAATACCTTGAGAAGACCATGTTGACATTGCAGAACCAGAATTGCCAATAGAAGTTGCAGCAAAATCAGGGGCTGTCTTGAATTCAGTCATCTGAAAATTTTCATAAAACATATTTTTTTTTAAATTGTGTACAAAAATGGATTTTTTATGATCAAAATTGGATTTTTTATAAAAAAAATAAAACAAAAGAAATGAAAAAATTACCCAACTTGGAGCACTGCCTGAGGAACCATCCGAGCCAATATGAGCAACATGTTTAACATCAGTTGGGTACCCAATCTCCATCTCACGCTCCTTCACAACTATATCAGAAAACCCACATAAAACCCATCAAAATTCACGATAAAAACGAAGAAAAACCCCTAATTTTGACTTTACAAACAGATAAATTACCAAAGATTTGGGAGATGAATTTGAAGCCTTTAAAAACCCCTTTGATTTTGGTTCCCATGGCTATGAAAACTACAAGAAAACTCAAACCAAAAAGACTACAAAATCAAACAAACGCAACTCTTTTTCCTGCAAAAAAAAAAAAGTCAAGCATTTCATCAAACAGTTGGTGTGCATTCAACTCACATTGCACACAATCTCTGTATATCAAACCCCAATAACAATAATAATAATAATAATAATAATAATAATAATATCATTACCTTCTTGTTACAGGGTATTTAGCCAAAAAGTCGTTCTTTTCTTTGCGTTTCATGCTCTGAACTCTTCTTCATTTTCTTTGAAATACCAAGAGTGTAAGGAAATCAAGAAAAAAAGAGAGGAAATTTGGGAAAGAAAAAGAAGAGCCTTTTGTTAAAAGTGGGGTGGGGGGGGGGGGGGGGGGTAATATTGGTGGGTTTTAAGTATGAAGAAAAGAAGACAGAACGGAAGCAAGATGGAGAACCACAAAGATCTTCAACAAGAAGGCGAGGTGTGGTTTTGGAAGACATGGACAGGTCATAATATTGTAGTCCTTCTTTTAAGTTTTAAATAAATAAATGACTGATATTATAAATTATTTTATTAAAACATAATAAATTTTTTAGTTTTAGTTATATATTTTTTCGTATTATTAGGGTGGGGAAGTGAAAACACATATCCTATTGAAGTGATTGACGCTTTGAAGAGGGTTCTGTGTACCCTTTTTCCTTGGTTCTTTTTTCTTCTTTTTGCCATTGGCATTGGCATTGGCACTCTTCCTCACCTTTCATCTCAGTTCATCTTATCGTGTGGATCATGCCTATAATCTTTCCGTTGCCACCCCTTCAGCCTTAAAATAACCCATTAGAAAAATATGTTATATTGTAAAGTTATTGAAAATTGTTGTCTAGGAAGGATATTTAAAGCATCTTTTTATTTTACATATTGCTAGCTACTTTCGAGCCAAAAATACAATACATTTTATTTTTATCAATATTAACATCAAAAATATTATAAAAATAGGGGGAATCACTCTCGTGAGGTTGGTGATTAATCAATCCTATTTCAATGGGAAGCTGAATTGGCCGGTATATGCTTTTAATGAAGTTAGACTTAATTTTAAATGTTTAAAGTTGTAAAAACAAGTTTTAGGCAATAGAATTGGACATATTAATAAACTAGTGAGTAATATTCTAAGGATTAGGTTATATACTTTAATAAAGTTACCTTTGTTCAAGGAGCTTCACATATTAATTAGTGGTGTAACTTGTAAGAACAAAGTTTGTATAACTTGTGTGGATGAACATATGAGCATATTATTACAATAGTAATAGTAATCCCTTTGCAATGAAGTTATAACATCAACAAACACATGTTGTTTCTTCAAGCTTAACACATGGAATCATGACTCAAGCTACTGCAGATTTTATTAAGTTATTTGAGGGATAAACATCATGTTTAAAGTTATTGGTTATAAAGTCTAAGTGAGATTTTTTTAAGTGGTTTATTACTGAGTTTATAATATAAAAATATATTAAGAAATTACAAGTTTGTTAAGAAATCTTAAAAGGACTAGCATGGTCTGATAAATTAAAAATATATTTGGTTAAAAATTTAGTAAATGTTCTTAAACATGACTTGTTTATATGCTTGTATTTTAAGGAAAGGCTAATTGTGTTTTTTAAAGTACAATCAATTTTAACAACACTAAATATAAGTTGGATTTACAATTCCAACACGTTAGACACACTTTTTGTAATTAAGGTTAATTGCCTTATCAGAGCTTGAGCTCAATTCATTGGTAGTTTCTCAAGCTAAGCTCGTTTATTATCTATTAATTAATATGTTAAATATAAATATTAGATTTGTTTAGGCCCACGAGCTCGATAAGTGAAGTTCGGGCTCGAGCACGTTTGCTAAACAAGCTTATTTTCTAGGTTCATTCCCTGTACATGAATAAGTATAAATAAGTCCGGCTCGCCTCGTTTACTAGACAACTTTAAATAAGGGTAAATGTTATTAAATATTAGTAAAAATTAATATTACACTAAGGCTTGACCAGCCTAACGAGCTTCATATGCAAGGCTCGAGTTCGGGCTCGATAAATTAACGAGCTTTATTTTATGCTCACACTCGGCTCGGGCTCAATAAGGCTCGACTCATTTCAGGCTTTTTCTCAAGCCGATCACAAGCAGCTCGTGAGCCGCTCAACTCATTTGCACCTCTAGTTGTAATGTGGAATGGTACTACATAACAAAACTCATTACAACATTTAATTAGATTTGGAACTGTGTACGCACCGTTATATCAACAATGCATCAAAACTAGTTTTAAAATCAAAAATCAAAACTGAAAACTGGATGTGTGTTATACAATTAGAAGAAAAGAAATAAGTTTATTAAGATATTTTACAAGGATTAGCATGGTCGGATAAATTAAAAATATATTTGGTTAAAAATTTAGTAAATGTTCTTAAACATGACTTGTTTATATGCTTGTATTTTAAGGAAAGGCTAATTGTGTTTTTTAAAGTACAATCAATTTTAACAACACTAAATATAAGTTGGATTTACAATTCCAACATGTTAGACACACTTTTTGTAATTAAGGTTAATTGCCTTATCAGAGCTTGAGCTCAATTCATTGGTAGTTTCTCAAGCTAAGCTCGTTTATTATCTATTAATTAATATGTTAAATATAAATATTAGATTTGTTTAGGCCCACGAGCTCGATAAGTGAAGTTCGGGCTCGAGCACGTTTGCTAAACAAGCTTATTTTCTAGGTTCATTCCATGTACATGAATAAGTATAAATAAGTCCGGCTCGCCTCGTTTACTAGACAACTTTAAATAAGGATAAATGTTATTAAATATTAGTAAAAACTAATATTACACTAAGGCTTGACCAGCCTAACGAGCTTCATATGCAAGGCTCGAGTTCGGCCTCGATAAATTAACGAGCTTTATTTTATGCTCACACTCGGCTCGGGCTCAATAAGGCTCGACTCATTTCAGCCTTTTTCTTGAGCCGATCACAAGCAGCTCGTGAGCCGCTCAACTCATTTGCATCTCTAGTTGTAATGTGGAATGGTACTACATAACCAAACTCATTACAACATTTAATTAGATTTGGAACTGTGTACGCACCGTTATATCAACAATGCATCAAAACTAGTTTTAAAATCAAAAATCAAAACTGAAAACTGGATGTGTGTTATACAATTAGAAGAAAAAAAATAAGTTTATTAAGATATTTTATAAGGATTAGCATGGTCGGATAAATTAAAAATATATTTTGTTAAAAATGTAGTAAGTTTTTTAGAGATGACCCGTTTATATGCTTGTATTTTAAGGAAAGGCTAATTGTGTTTATTCAAGTACAATCAATTGCAACACCAATAAACATAAGCTAGATTTACAATATGAATATGTTAGACACAATGTGGAATGGTATTTGCACAATCAAAACTCTTTACAACATTGAATTAGAGCCTTGGAAATGTGGACGCACCATTATATCAGTAGTGCATCAAAACTCGTTTTAAATATCATTGGATGTGCGATTATACAACTAGAAGAAAAAAATAAGCTTGTTAAGAAATTTTGAAAGGATTAGCATGGTCGGATAAATTAAAAATATATTTTTGTTAAAAATGTGGTAAATGTTCTAGACATGACCCGTTTAAATGCTTGTATTTTACGAAAGGCTAATTGTGTTTATATAAGTGCAACTAATTTAACAACAATAAATGTAAGCGGAATTGACTATTCCAATATGTTAGACACACCGTTGTAATGTGGAGTGATACTTTCATAATCAAAACACGAATTAGGCTTGGAACTGTGGGCACACCATTATAACACCATTATATCAACAATGCATCAAAATTCCTTTTAAATATCAAAGCTGAAAATTGGATGCGAGGTTATAAAATTAGAAGAAAAAAATAAGTTTATTAATATATTTTGAAAGGACTAGCATGGTTGGATAAATTAAAAATATATTTGTTAAAAATTTAGTAAATGTTCTAGATATGGCCATATATATGCTTGTATTTTAGGAAAAGCCTAATTGTTTTATTTAAGTAAAAACAATTTTAACAGCAATAAATAGAAGTTGGATTAACAATTCCAATATGTTAGACGCACCATTGTAACGTGAATGATACTTGCATAATCAAAGTTCATTCCAACATTGAATTAGACTTGGAAGTATAGACACATCATTATATCAACAGTGCATCAAAACTCGTAGACTGAAAATTGGATACGAAGTTATACAATTAGAAGAACCATTGTAATGAGATAATATATATATATATATATATATATATATGTAGAGGTTCATGTGAGAAAATTTAAAAGTGTGAGAAGGATAAGAAAGATTATGAAGATGACATATGTCCTTTTTTTATTTTTGTAGTTTAAGGGTATAACTGTAATTAAACTAATAAAATCTAATTATTGAATGAATATATGCAACCGATTTTTTGCAGTTATTGTAGTGATTTTCGAATTTGAAATAACACCCTAACTCATAAAAACACCACAGCATGTAAATTGAAGGCATACATCTTATAAAGAACAAAAATATAACTCATAAAAACACCCTAACTCATAAAAACAACACATCATGTCTATTGAAGGCATACATCTTATAAAGAACAGAAATATAACAAAAATAACACCATAACTCATAAAAACACCACAGCAGTTATATTGAAGGCACACATCTTATAAAGAACACCCTAACATTGAATATAACAGAAATAACACCCTAATATAACACCCGTCAACACTTTAATCAGAATCAAAACAGAAATAACACCCTAAGTATATAAAAACAGAAATAACTCTACATAAGTATATCAATATGGTACTCACATTAAAGATAAAAAAACACTCGTTATTATGGTGTATTTTTTTTAAAATGTTACGTATAAAAAAATTGATGTTTAAAAAAGAATGGGGGAACTTTGCATGTGTATTAATGTTAGTTTCTTAATTTAAAAATACTAAATTTACCTTTATACCCTTAATCTAGAAAATTATTAGTTTCATAGTCAACATATTGCCACTATGATCTCAACCATTAGATTAAATATCTAATGGTTTAGATTCTTTCTTATCCTTCTCACACTTTTAAATTTTCTCACAATAACCTCACCCTATATATATATATATATATATATATATATATATATATATATATATATATATATATATATATATATATAGTGGAGGGTTCAAATGAGAAAAAAAAATTTAAGAATAAAAAAGAAGAAATTTCAACCAATAATAATGCTTTATTTTACTCCATTTAATTTTTGTATTTAATATTAGTGTAAGGGTATATTGGTAAACTTAGATAGATCATTAAATGTTAGTCTTCCTTTTTAATAGCTAACTACATTTAATTTATAATTTATTTTCAAAAATATATTTTTTTCAAAGAAGAAAAAAAATTAATTTAAAGTGTAGGATAAATTACGAGCTGTGTAGGATAAATTTCAATATGTGTAGAATAAATTTCAGAAAGTGTAGGATAAATTTCAATGTGTAGGCAAAAATTTTAGTGTGTAGGACTTTATGACTAATTAATTAGTCAAATATAATAATAGATGAGATGGAAAAAAAAACTATTTAATGTTTTACAATTGTATTCTTTGTTCCTTTTCTTTTCAATTTAATTTTCTTCTCAAATGAACCTCCCCCTTATATATATATATATATACACACATCTTTGTTGGGTATGCAATACAAGTAAACCGATTTTAATAACTCTAATAGCACGGGGTATTCAACAAACACCTTGGATGTACCAATACAGGCGATTGAAGAAACACACATATAGACAAGTTCACATAACGAATGAAAGAGAGACATTTGTCAGTGTATGTAAAAAAGACATTTACGTAACCGTCTTCTTTATCATATTCAAAGTAATAACTAATAATATACTAAATAGCTCTAATATAGCTACACCATAGAAAATTTATTATAGCTAAAGACTTTGTATTAAACTTTAATAATTTAAACTGAATACATAATAAAGATTTGTTATATGATTTGTGCCTAATTAACAGAAACGGGAATGTTCTAGAAATATAAACTGTGATATCCAAACTGTCAATTAACATATATCGGTTATATGACTGTTTGGAATTTATATTTTTGTAAAAGTATGTATACATATTTTTTATTAAGCCAGGTTCAGAGTGGATAAAGTTATATTAATCTTTTTTTATTCAGAAAAGATTGACGGCGCAGTTTGTTGCCCGGCTACCTTCTGTTTTGATGTAACTTGGCAAGTTTTTTGAATTTAAAATAATATTATTTCAAAGAAAAAAAAATATAACATGCTGAAGTGTCACAAAACCTATATTTTTAAAGTTTAATAATACATGTTTTCAAATAATCATTTGATTTTATCCAATTAGTTGCAGTCACGTCTATTAAATCTTTGATTTTCTAAATGCAACGTATGCATTGATCATGCAAGTTGGCCAATTTTTAATATGTATATTTGTTGGGTATCCTGAGACATATCTACTTCTTTGTAATTATGTATGTATATGTATATTTTTTTATGTAAATTAATATAGTTTAATACAAAGTCTTTAGCTGTTATAAATTTTCTATGGTGTAGCGTAACATTTTCCAACAAATAGATTCGTATTTATGTAAAATTTTAACTTTAAAATAAAAATGTTGGAATTCAAAGATGGGTGCTCTTGGATGGTTAAGACTATACGGATGGGTGTGGAGGAATGTCATGGACGCCACTCTATGTCAGGCAAATCAATCTGTGACAGTGGCGGACCTAGCATGTTACTAGGGGTAGAGAGGTAGCCCTCGCTACTCCTTAACGCTCCGGCGTGAGTATAAGTTTTAGAAAAATTTGACGTTTTTTATTTCGTTACCCCATTTTTATATAAAACGTTGCTCCTATAAAGATTTTCTAGATCCACCACTGCCCGTGGAGGGTGGAGTAGGGGAGGGGTTAGGGCTGTAAACGAACCGAACAAACACGAACGAGGCCTTGTTCGTGTTCGTTCGTTAAGGAAATATATGTGTTCACGAATAGTTCATGAACACTTACCGAACGAGATTTTATGTTCATGTTTGTTATTACGGAAAATGAGTGTGTTCACGAACACAAATAAATTTGGCGAACGCGATGAAGGATAAAGGTGGATCCGCAGAGAGTAGCACTGGAACTTGAATCCCTTATTGTGGAACGGAGGTCGATCGTATTCGTCGATTTAAATAATGAGAAAAGAAAGGAAATTGTGAATAAACAATGTGAAAAAGGGTTTCCTAGTTTAATTGTTAGGGTAATAATATAAATAAAAGTTTAATAGTATAAAAAGTATATATAAAATATATGAAAGTACAAAAAGCTTTAATTAAAACACAAACATACGAACATAAATGAACGAATGTTACCAACACCTTATCGAATGTTCACGAACCCAATTGAACGAACGAGACCTTTGTTTATGTTCGTTCATTTAACTAATCGAACGAAATTTCTTGTTCATGTTCGTTCGTTTATTAAACGATTCCCGCCAAACGGTTCACAAATTGTTCGCTGAACGTTCGGTTTGTTTACAACCCTATGAGGGGTTGGGAGGTTTTTCATCAGTGAGGAGCTTGTGGGGTGTGACGTGACGGATATTGATTGGCTTTGGCATTAAATTAATGGTTCTTTTTAAATTTAATAGATTTCTTTTATCTTTTAAATATAAAATAAATGCAAAGGTATGCACCATATGTCGAATAACGTCACCCTTTCACGCCACATCCCACTTCTCCCTTTTTTGCACCATGCCACTTTTCTTACGCATGTTCGTATGGTTACCACATGTCGAATAACATCTCATTTTCAAAATTCTCCACTCCGAACGGTCTAAAGATGAAGGGGGACAATGAACATATGAGGTAAAAATTAAAAAAATTAATAAACAAACTCAGATTTTTTAAAAGTTTTCAACCCTCTTTATGAAAGTTATAGTTATATAAGCTAAACTTCAACTAATTTCACAAGAAAATGTACCCAATCATGTAATGTTCATTTTTTTTTAACATGTCTATTTCTTTGCAAATATATACCCTACTAATGCCATGTCTTTTTCTCTAAAATAAATGCATAAAAGGGAATATTCATTTTCTCTTTGTATATTCAACACCTAAAAGAATGACTTTAAGCCATATATTAATAAATTAAATAATGAAAAATATAAGTAAATTAATTGAATTGTTGGTGCCATGTTTTATGAGCTGTTGAATGTGAAACAACAGTTGCCACAAATTTCTCCCTTAAAATCGACTATTAAATTCAGTTTTATTTTCAATTTCAAAGTGTTTCTAAACATATATAAACACGTTCTAAAAGAACTCCTTATACCAAATTAATGGGGTTAGATAATATCAGACACTTCTCGCTATAAGAATATACTTTGTATTAAACTTTTATGCATACTTAGTTATAAGATAAATAATCCAGAAAAAAAATAACAATTATGCTTATATTTGCATTATGAACACAAGTGTATCTACTTTAACGTAATGTTTTAAACGTAGGATTAGTTGTAAAATCGTCAACTTTGCTGGTACACTTGGAAATTGTGGTTTCTCATTGGTTTTATCCGGTTCGCTCAAAACTAAACGGTTCATTTATGTTGTCCATTAACTTGTAACTATACTAATAAAACAATAATAAGATCGTAAGGTGCGGTATATATTTGGCATTGGGTGTGATCTAAATCCATGAATGACATTTAAGTTGTGTCGAGACTATATAAAGAAAATAGAAAAAACAACGTTTAATAAATAAAAATATTTTTCAATAATCACTCATTATCATGTTATCTATAACCTTAAGTACCAAAATCGGTGGTACTCACATAGTTTGCTATTTATTTTTTACATTTTAGCAGCATCAGGCACAAGCTGCCACATCTTTTAGTTATTGTTTTTTTTAATACCTTTTTTTCTTTATAAACATTTGACTGCCCAACAATTAAAAAAAAAAGGTTTCAGAGACGCTCACTTAACCCGGTTTTTGCTACCTTTAAAAGAAAATCAGTTTCAATTTGGTTCTTCGAGTTTCATCCATCTTACAAAACAGCACATTTCTTTTACTCTTTTATTTGTTCTATGTTTACTAATTGCATACAAGTATTGGTATAATGGTTTTTTTTTATGATCCAACATTAGTACATTACCATAATGTAAAATTATTTTTTATGTTAATAAAAAAAATATCTGTGTTATGTTCCACAATGTTTATAGTTCATTTTATAGAATAATATGGGATGGATGCGAAATGACTTTCTCAATAATATGGGATGGACTAATTAAAAGGAAACCAAATACATTTATATTAGAGTTAATTGGTGCTGCTTACGAACCGACGCATTTTTTCAATCGAGCCAAAGTCGAACGAGCGCCTTTCGATCCGACGTTCTTTCGAACAAACGTCGAGCGAGTATCGAACGTCGCATAACAAATAGAAAAGTGACGATGTGGTTGTTAGTTTTTAGAATAAAGTGCAGTTTTCGTCCCTAAGGGTTTGATCCAGTTAGAACACAAATATAAATTTTCTAAGTAACAAGGAATGGAAAAAACACTAACTAGTTCTACCGAGATCATCAAAGAAGAATCGTCGACCGATTGAAGCAGACCTTTGATCTATGAGAAGTTTGAAATCAAATGAACCGATTGAAGCAAAACCTTAGGGAGTTGGCGTCTTAGCGACAAAGAATTCGAATCATGATGGTTGATGCGGGGTTTTAATTAGGATCATGTACTTCTAAATTGAATGACATGTTGACACTTGAGTTTCGATCGATACTTCACATTTCGGTGTTTTGAATTTTGACTCAATTGTTCTGGATTATTGGGCAATGGACTACTAGTATCGACCTTCAATTCTATAATTAAATGAGTTCTAGTTGGATCTTGGATCAAATATTATTAATGTACGCTCTCTCATTATTTTATTAAATATATATATATATATATATATATAATTCGAGCCAACCGAATCGAACTGAACTGAGACAGACATTTGTTCATGCTCGGTTCTTTACGATCTGAACCGAGCGCCTTTTTCAATCGAGCTGAATCGAACGAGCAAATTTCGAACATTTTTCGATCGAGTATCGAACAAGTCTCGAGCGTCTAGCAATTTGAGCAGCCCTAGAGTTAAATGTCATTTACATCCCTGTGGTTTGTTTACTTTTGCCATTTCAGGCCAAATTTCAAAATTACACTGTTTTCCTCCCTCACATTTTTGAAACGTGTCATTTCAATACAAAAAGTTAACCCCGACTAAAAAATTTAGCTAGCTCAAGGGTAAAATGGTAATTTTACATTACTTTTTATTTTTCATTTTTTTAACTTTGTTTTATTATTGATATACTAATTACTGTTATTAAAGTGAGTGGGACCACCTCCACCCATTCCCACCGAATCCTCCCCCCTTCGGGATCCGGCCGTCTCCGTCACCATCCACCACCACAACACCACCAGTTCCCAACGTTAACCGTCTTTGACGTTAATGTTCAACACCACTAGAACTGAGACCACCATTCCCCTCAGTCCGGCCAAATAACCACATCGTGTCCGGAACTCAAATCACCACCATCTTTGACGTTGTTCTCCACCACTGCTCTGTTACGAGTGATGATGTCCACCACCATCTCTTCTATTACTATAAAAAAGTAAGTTTGTTGTTTATTTAGGTTTATCCAATTATTTAGTTTGAGTTGTGTTTCAATTCCAATACTGTTGGAATCCTAATTTGAGTCGGTCAAGTAGGTGGTCTGATATGTTGGTGATGGGCGGGGGTGAGTGTTTTGAGAGAGAAACGAGCGTGGTGATGGTGGTGGTGTGAGATATTGGTGATGGTGCGTGTTTTTAGAGAGAGAACAGGGTGGTGATGGTCTGAGATGTTGGTGAAAGGTGGTTGTGGGTTTTTTAGAGAGAGAAATGAGGGTGGTGAAAGGTGGTGGTGGGTGTTTTACTGTTTTTAGGAGAGAGAGAGAAGAGAGAGGAGTATGACTGGTGATAGTTTGTCGGTGTTGGAAAGTATTTTAGAGAGAGCGAATGAAAATGTGATGGGTATGAAAATGACTTATTATTTCTATATATTTAATACATGCAGTATACATACTTTATTTTTTTATAATAATAAAACAAAGTTAAAAAAATAAAAATAAAAATTATATCTAAAATGACATTTTACCCTTGAGCTAGCTGAATTTTTTAACTGTGATTAACATTTTGGACTGAAATGGCACGTTTCAAAAAGGTGAATACAAAACAGCGCATTCTTGAAATTTGGCCTGAAATGACAAAAGTAAACAAATCACAAGGACGTAAATGACGCATAACTCTTTATATTAATTTATATACTTAAGAATTAAAACATATTTACATGACCATTAACATTGCTTGGAAAAATAAGGATGACCAATAGAAGTTTAATGGACGCACGCATCCGTCATTGATCACCAGATAGTTCAGAATCCAAAATAAAAAAAGCTAAATTTAAATAGTCGTTAATGATGCGTAACAAAGGAGAAAACCTATGCTTATCTAAGATATTTTTTTTTTTGCTAATTAACATGTAATATGTGTGGGTTATCTTGGTGATCCTTGTTAGGTGAAATATTCACCAGTCTTCCGTCGAGAGTATTGGTCGAATGGCGATGTCTATATCCGCCCCTTGTTTACCTATCAATATTCGTTGATGGATTGCTAACAAGTCCTACACAGCTACGCTCAACGATAACAAACAAATCCGTTTGTTGGTGAAAATCGGTTGATTAGTACTTTGATGCTTTAAAACTACATCTCCAATACAATTGTAATGATGGATGCTATTTGTCAGTTAATAAGATAATCACATTACATTTAATAATTTCTAAGGCAATCCATAGTGGGGCGGTGTTGGTATCTGCCATGGCGCCCCATAGCGCCCGGCTACACCGTTACGACTGGCGCTATGGGGTAACTTTTTTGCCTCCCGCGATATATATAACCCACCCACACACATATATAACATACATACATATATAAAGCCCCATACATATATAACCTCACTACATACTCAAGTTATATAAATCTCATAACCCCCTCCTCTCTTTCTTACACAATTGTCACTTGTCAAATAAACCCACATTATGAAGCTCTACTACTACACATGGCCTAATAATAATGGATAAGCATTTATTTTAATTTCTTAAAAAAAATTGGTTTTGACTAATATAAGAATCTGATGATTAAATTATTATTGATATTCATTCTTAAAAATAATGATATTTCTTTTTGTAGAATGCTTCCATTATTAAGAAAAAGATAAGATTATCATATTAAGGTGACATCAATGAATGTTTTTGTTAATTTCTTAAAAATAAAAATTGGTTTTGACTAATATAAGAATCTGATGATTAAATTATTATTGATATTCATTTAAAAATAATGAATATTTCTTTTTGTAGAATGCTTCCATTATTAAGAAAAAGATAAGATTATCATATTAAGGTGACATCAATGAATGTTTTGTTTTCTAATTAAGTTGAAGTGAATTTGTGTCGAAGTCAAATGCTTTATGAAACAATATTAAGTAGGATATTCTTTTATAACCAAAAAAACATAAAAAAAATTGTTGATCAAATTAGGATAATTTTTTTTAATCATTTACACAAAAAGGATAAATAAGGGCCTGATTATCATATGGAAATTATATATGTAGAAAGGACTATCAGAATTAATGGAACAATTGTAAACTCACTGGTCAACGGATAAATAAATATATTTGAATAAAAAAAATATCATATGGATGTGGAATCTTAGTTGAACCTTTAAAAGATTCATGAAGGAAACTTGACATTAAGCTTTATATATTTGTATGATCAAATAGTATTAGGGTAAATGCCTAAATGGCATAAAACTTCCTACATAAATGGTCAGTTTCGTCAATCATCAAGTAAACTCTTGTATAACTTTTGTCTTCTTCCAGAGCGTGTAATAGTGAAATATTCAAAGTGTCAATGAGGTTGATGTACAACTCGTTAACCACACTACACAAGATACGCAGGAGTGACCGTGAGAGTGTTGTTGGTCTGAGACTTAAGTGAGGAAAGATTATGTGAGCTATAGATTTCACATAGTGCCCACTTAGAGACAAGTTTTTCCTTGTTCATACGTTTAGCGTAATAATGATGTATGTAGCGAACATCGCAATGCGCTTCACTAACCAAGACGGGTTGTCAGCGGCGGTTAAAAAGTCTAGCCTAATGTCTTCGAAGGAGTCGTCAGGAATGTCTTCTAGTCATTGTCCTTCTACGTCTGAGGCAAAATGAAGTGCTTTGAGGTCAACTTTATATGGATCTTAAGAGTATGTTACACATTTATATAAACTAGTAAGATTACTCGCGCTACGCTGTGTGGTTTCGATCGATATCTCTTTTGGTTCGGTATTTAAAATGGACAACAATACTTACTGATTTTAAATTTATTCTAAATGGAAACGTAAACACTATCTTAGATATAACTTTAATGTTATAGGAACCTAAAACTAAAATATTAAACATAAGATAAAGTAAAAATAATAAAATTCAGAAGAAATAAAATTAAGCAAGAAACACAAAAGCGCCAATAGGATGAAAACACTTTTCACACAACTTAGTAATTATAGTTTACGTGAAAACGTAGAACAATTGAAAAACATAAAAAATAAGCACGAAAATATATTATGTTTGAGCTGAAATATTCAAGAAAAAAATAGGTCGAAATGCAAACCAAATGAATTCATACCAACACGGACATAAAAATAAGCACGTAAAAATAGTTTTATTTAAAATAATGGTACGGAGCGTTGCGGCGGCGGCGGCGTAATGTAAAGTGATTTGAATTTATACCGGCTAATGAAACGTGTTATATTTTACCCGAATCGTTTCCGAACAAAAATTACGTCAAAATGTAGACCAACTAAAAAGTACATAAAATAAGGATGAAAGCGTATTATATTTGACCCGGCTCACTTCCGGAGAAAAATAAAATTTACGTCAAAATATAGATCAATTCAAAACGTACATAATAATAAGCATAAGAACATTAAAGTTGACTCAACTCATTTCCAGAAAAAATTTACGTCGAAACTTAAATCAACTTAAATTTATACTGACACGTACATAAATATAAAAACATAAAACTCGCTAACAAAGTTTTTAAAAAATTAAAGGGTTATAAGTATCAATATTGAAAGTTAAATGGTAAAACTATATAAACACAAAAGACAAAAAAAGGAAAAAAAAAAGTCAATTACAAGTTACTATTCATATAACTTGCAATTGTTATATTAAATAAAATTTACGTCAAAATATAGATCAATTCAAAACGTACATAATAATAAGCATAAGAACATTAAAGTTGACTCAACTCATTTCCAGAAAAAATTTACGTCGAAACTTAAATCAACTTAAATTTATACTGACACGTACATAAATATAAAAACATAAAACTCGCTAACAAAGTTTTTAAAAAATTAAAGGGTTATAAGTATCATTATTGAAAGTTAAATGGCAAAACTATATAAACACAAAAGACAAAAAAAAGGAAAAAAAAAGTCAATTACAAGTTACTATTCATATAACTTGCAATTGTTATATTATATAATAAGTATCAATATTGAAAGTTAAATGGTAAAACTATATAAACACAAACAAAAAAAAGGAAAAAAAAATCAATTACAAGTTACTATTCATATAACTTGCAATTGTTATATTATATAATAAGTATCAATATTGAAAGTTAAATGGTAAAACTATATAAACACAAGACAAAAAAAAAGGAAAAAAAAAATCAATTACAAGTTACTATTCATATAACTTGCAATTGTTATATTATATAATATAATACAAGTTACTATTCATATAACTTGCAATTGTTATATTATATATAATATATAATATAATTGTTATATTATATAATTTGGCTAGTAACATGACAACAACTTAGCTTTTAGTATGGTGGCATTTTTTTTCCTTTTGTTCTATCAACATCGGTATTGTTATGTTGTTAGTCTAGTGATAATCAATCCTAATGCGTATCTAAAAAGATTTTAGTAACCGTACATGTAAGTGTACAACACAATAACCAAAGAATGCAATGAACAACTAAAGATCGAAATAACACAAGAACTTGATAACGTAGCTGGATACTTAGTTTTATTTCAAACCCGCTTTTAGTCGTGACCAAAATACCAATTGCAATGTGTGCTTAAAAAGCACATTTGTTGAAACATAAATGAACTTGGGTGTTCAAACTTTTGTAGGCAAGGGTAATCATTTGGGACAGAATTGTGCTCAAGTGAATGCATAGAGGCTTTTAATATGGGGCATAATTCACAAAATGTATATTATAAAGATGTGTGTTTTAATTAGATATCTAAACAAGCTAAGCCACTCGTGAATCGCTCGCTAAAAGTTCGAATTAAGCCGAGTAAGCTTAAAAATAAGTTTGTTCAATAAACAAGCCACAACCCAAGCTTCATTGAACTCAAGCCGGCTTAAAGCCTAAACGAGCATATTATTTATGTAATGTCTAATTAAAATAACTACAATTTAATAATTTATAACATATATTATACAATAACTAGCGGGTTACACCCGCGCTCTGCGGCGGAGCGAGCCAATTTTTAATGGAAACATAGACTCAATAGTAAAAATAACGTTAATGTCAAGAATTCGTTTGATATTGGTTCGGTTCATTAAAATACCGACACTTACCGAAAGAGAAACTAAAAAAGTCATGATATGAACAAAAAACTACCGAGATGTGTTTACATTGATCGAAACAATAAAATGAATATCAATTTCGGTACTGAAGTTGTTCGGTCAGTATTAGACCGTTCGTTTTGTTACAAAACTACACCAGGTTCGATTGAAACTTAAAAAAAAAAGGAAAACCAAAAAATAGAAAAGAAAAAAGAATTCACAAAAGGCAAAAATCATAAAAAAACAAAAATCACTGTTGCTAAGAAGTTATAAATTATATATATATATATAATAATAATAATATAATTATAATATAGTAAACAAAATGAGCCCGGACTTGAAAAAGTACTAGCCGAACTCAAACTCGAGCTTTAGATCTTGAAGCATAGATCTTTAAAGTTGCACGAGACCTTCAGCGGCTATGTAGACTCCTTTATAACCGAAGTTCTAAGTGACTAACTTCTTCAATATGTGTTGATTATTATTCATGTGTTACAAGGTTTTGTGAATTATTTTAAAGGTGCATCATCTTAGGCTGCATATTCTACAAACCACATGCTAGCTAGTGTAGTGTGTGGTTAGCGGTTACAACCTGTCGCTAACTTTGAATTGTTAAGAGTTGATACTATATTCGATCAGCGTAATGAATATACTTGCAAACAACTTACATATATGGGTCTAAACATCGACTTTATAAAACCATGATTTTCATTTAAAATTGCACCATTGTCAACCAACACCTAAAAAGTTCACAGAAACCTTTCACAAGAGTTCAAACAAACACAAAACATGACACAAGCTTAAATCCTTCCATTACCCCCAAGGAGACGAAGGACGAGGTGGAGGGTGGACTCCTTTTGAATGTTGTAGTCTGTAAGAGTGCGTCCATCCTCGAGCTGCTTCAGTTACAAATAAAGTATTGTGACTGTAATTACTGAAGTTAAAAGTAATCATTCCAATCCGGTACAAACATAAATGTCGAAAGTGCAATTTACCCTTTTTATTATGAATTATTTCATACAAAATTTGCTTGTATTTTGTAAAGTTTATATTTTCTATTAAAAACTAATAAATTATAGTATATTTTATTGTTGAACTGTATCATACTTTGAGTCTATTTTAAATTCTTATGAATATCATTTCATGATTTTATGAACGTTTTTCAAAATTCTAAGGAGTAATTGATATGTTATTGAATGTTCCTACACCACCCACCAATTCACCATACACCACCAAATCCATATCGAAAACTTGAGAAGTATAATTGTTGGAAATAACTGGATCAAAACCGTAGAACACACAATTAGGATTAACCCTTAATTCTCCCTCTTAATCCTAATATGTTCCTCCAAATCTTGTATTCCAAGTAATACTCTCATCTCTTCGACCTTAATTCTTGGACTGACTTTCTTTCGATCTCCCGATCCATTCCTTGATCATGTAGACCCTAGTATCTGATTTATTTACTCTGTCATCCTGCGGCTTTCTAGACACTCTTGGTCTATCTGAAATCGTCCCAACTGTACACATACCAATCATCATGAAGATAATATCGTGGAAAACAAAATCACTAAAATTTTCCATACCACTCACATAATTCTTTAACTCGATTCACCTTCTTTCTTTGTTTTCCTTCACTTCACTTTTGCAAAGAAAAATCAAACAATCTGAATTACTTAGATTATTCCCACATGAGGTACCCTTTTTTCCTTTTAACTTTTTCACGTCAACCAAAGATAGAACAACTTAGAAATTAGTTTTCCTTCACGAATCCTCCCAAACAAAACCCAATGTTTGTTTTTCGTTTGACTTTTTCACAACTCGCAAAGAAAATCAATTATTCCACACGCCACCAACTTTGTGACCACGATTTGCTTCACTGTATTTTTACTCGAACGTGATTTGTTCACGGTACTTCTTTGTTGCTTCACTCGGATTGCAACCTTCCTTCACAACTTTGTCGATTCACTTAGATTTCGACCAATTTGTTCGATTCACTTAGATTTTGAGTCTTTGTCTTTGCTCGATTCACTCAGATTTTGAGTCTTCGTTCTTCTCGTTGTCGATCCACTTAGGTTTCGACTTCCCTGCTCGATCCACTTAGGTTTCGAGTCTTTATTTTCTCCTTGTCGATCCACACAGGTTTTCGACTTCACCTGGTTGATTTGCTTCGATTCTTCTTGCTCCCACTTGACCGTTACACGCTCTAATACCAATTGTTGGAAATAACTGATCAAAACCGTAGAACACACAAGGATTTTGTTATCAACTCGATCACGAATCTTTCTTCTTTTTACTATCGAACCAAAACAAAACAACCAAATAATTAGATAACCTAAACCATCTATTTATACTAAACAAATTACTTGCTAAACAAGGTATCCTAAACCAATACCAACTCTAATACTTATTTAACCTATTAATAAATAACTAGATAAACATATTACTTCAAACTAATAATTATCTCTATACACGTATCTATTATTTATTATTTTCTTCTCTTTATCAACTCACAATCTTTATATTTTATTCCGCTTTGTCTTATCACACAATTTTATCCCGAACAATTAGGATTTACCCTTGAACAGGGTAATCCAAAACCACATGAAAATGCAAAGAAACACCAATGCATAAAAAAACCAAACAAAGAAGCTTATAATATGGAACATTATATAACAATAATAAGTTTACAAATGGTGGCAGACCCGATTTGATTGAAACGTAATAACTATGAGTTATATATTTGAGCTAAATTGCATCAAACTAATGTGATAAATACTTTCCAATCGAAGCCCTAGCTAGCCAAATCCAAGCATTTTTGCTACATATATTTAGGTATGATAAGCCTCACGACCTTTTAGGTATGATAAACCTCACAACCTTTCATAAATTCATCTATACTTCTCTCGAAAAGGGTTTATCGATAAGATTAGATATAAAATAACTGTAACTATCGTATAACAAAACAGCCATGATTATCTCGTATAACCAATGAACATCGTGAAGCATTTGTATAAACATCGTATCCTATTATATCGTTCCATTCATACTTTGATGAACTCGTACCAGAAAACTCAATATTTTCTTTCCAAATCTCTTTGTAACTTTAGATCGGATCTTTAAAAACATTTTTCTAGTAAAAGCCTCAATTATTGAGGTTGATAGAAAACTCATTTTTGGCCGGAAAACTCAAGGTTTCCGTCAAAACCTCTTTGTAACCTTAGCTCGGACCTTTGGGAATCTTTTTCCGGCCAAAAATGTTTTTTCGGCGACCGACGACTAATGGTGTTAGGGTTCCGTTAGCAGGGTCCACTGGAGGCCAATATGTTAATAGTTGGGACTGCTGGTGGTGATTTTTGTAGTTGAGACTGGTCAGGGAGGCAGACCTATAGTACAAACAATTTAGGCTTGGGCCTAGGGCCTATAAAAAAATAGGGCTTCATTTAAAAGAAAATTAATATGCTAATTATTAATATTAGTGTTAGATTTTGTTTGATTCTTTATACAAGCAAATAGTTGTGTTAGATATAGGTTTGGTTCCAAACGCAGATAAAGGAGTATCATTATAACAATCAAAGAAGGAAAAAAAAGGTCCTAAAATTTTATTTCGCCCTATGCCTATAAAAAGGTTGGAATGACCCTGAGACCGATGATGACCGATTAACAATGATTAAGATTATTTAAATCCATTATTCCTATATATATTATTAGCAAATTATTTGCCTAATTTTTTTTATTAAGGTATCTCCGTTGTTTGATGGGTAGGTCAACCTCTCCGTTATCCATCCTGGCGAACAACTTTGTATCTCTCTCACATAAACTTTTTCCATTCCTCGCCTTTATGTGGCACCAAAAGAGACATGGCATGCAAACGATGCATGAAGGATTCATTGCATAGGAGAATAAAAAGAAGGAAAAAGAGGGTTGTAAGGATGGAGGGGTAGTGGAGTTGATGTGGAGGTTAAATGGTGGAGGGAACATCATTGCCAAAGTTACGAAGATGAAGCGAGAACTACCCCACATGTATAATACATAGGTGGTGTTTGGTATACAGAAAGGTGGAATGATGGACTATTACAAGGGAATAAAAAAAACATGTGTTTAGTTGGTTAAGGTAATAGAATCACCCATTACAGCATTTGATTCCCTCACATTCACTCCATCTATACCCTCTGTTTTTTTTCAATTCCATTCTCTTTCACGCTTCATCATGAACACCGCACCATCACCACTCGACACCCATCGTCGCAGCCAACACTCGCCGCCAATCACGCCGACATCTACACCGCCATCGCCACTGTAGCCGCACCCCCACGCCCGCACTTCACGCCACCCGACCTCGCACACGCCACCGCCACCCACCACCTTGTCGCTCCACGTCACACGCCCCGCCACCATCACCTGCCATTGGCGCTGTCACCATCACTCGCCATACCCGGGGGCAGTGACCACCCACCACCACTAACCGCCCAAAGACCGTTAACCGCCATTGCCACCTCTCGTGGCCGCTACCCACCACCTCCATCTTCACCCTCCGCCACCAACCACCGGGGCTACCGCCTCGCCACCACTACCCATCGCCGCCGCCACCCACCAACACCCGATTCAACCACTGACCACCGCCACGACCACCTCCCGTCGCTGCCACTCGCCACCACTACCGACCGTCATCATCACCCTCTGTCACCGACCACCGCGGACCAAGGCTACCACTCGCCATTACCACCAAGCACTGCCGCCGCCACCACCCACCATCAACACCCTACCACCCACCACTGCCGCCACCCACCACCACCACCGCCGCCACCCACCATCAACACCCCACCACCCACCACTTATTGCCGAGTTTATTCATTCGTCGTTTCTTGCCTACCAAACGATAAAAGGTAATGATGCATTGCATTTCTATATAGTAACCAAACAAGACAATTGAATGTAATGATTTTATTTCTTAACCATTTTATTATTTAATCCATTTATTTTACCCGATACCAAATAGAGCCATAATTTTTTTGTAAAAAATATGAAGGTATGCAATAAAGATTTTCACTGATAGTCATACTAGTTAAAGTGTGTGTTAAAAAGAAATATAAAAAATATATGTCTAAAATTGATTATTATGTTTCATCTATCGCTTTACGCCGTAGTGGTGAGTTTCCAGATCTCAACTAAGGAAAGTGATCAATTCGAGTACTGTCACCGACGCATTTAATTTAACAAACAGTTTCTCAAATTACATTAAAATGAAGATGAAATTCATATATGTATCTCTGTATCTTCTTCTTCTTCAAGCAATTAACAATGGCGATAATCTCACAACAGCTCAATCAACCGATTTCGGCGTCTACAAGTGAAGAACGACTCACAACTTCACCACCACATCATATCAACAAATCATCGAAACCGCACTCACTTCACTCACCGGAAACGTCGCAAAAAACGGCGGTTTCTACCACTCAACCACCGGAAACACCATCGGTACACCAATAACCGCCGTCGCACTCTGCCGCGGCGATATTGGACCGGAAGACTGCGAGAACTGCGTGAAAAACTCAATTCCGTCGCTTCGACGGAACTGTCCGAACCAGAAGGAGGCAGCGGTGTGGTACTCTAACTGTATGGTGCGATATTCAGATCGGAAAATCATGGGAATCGTTGATAATTGGACGTTCGGCGAGTTGTTTAACACGGCTAGGGTTTCGGATTCCGGTGAGTTTGATACTGCTTTGAATAATTTGACGGTTAGGTTAGAGGCGGAAACTGCCGGAGGAGATTCGTTTAGGAAATTAGCGGTTGGAAGTGTGTCGTTTGGGCCGGATTCGGTGACGATCTACGGGATTATGCAATGCACGCCTGATTTATCGAAGGAGCAGTGCAGTGAGTGTTTGGATGGTGCAGTTAGGGAGCTACGTGGTTGTTGTAGTGGTAGAGTGGCTGCAAGGGTGTTTTATCCGAATGGCTTTGTGAGGTATTCGAATGAGCATTTTTATAATGATCCTCCGCTTATTTTGGTCCCGTCGAAGTTGACTCGGGTACTGATTGTAGTTATTGCAAATTTGCAATGCTGTTTGTCTGTTGTATATTCTAGAATTGGCATTTGATTTCATATGTGAAATGTGAATGAGTGATAGGACTTGTCAGTAACTGGCTTTAATGATTTTGTTGTTTGATTTTAATTCTATTGAGTATTACAAGTTTTAAATTAAAACCCCATGATCACTCTGGCAGGCAAAAAAAACAACACTACAAGAATAATTTATGTGGTCGTTCCCGTGGTATGTGTCTCTGTTGGGTTGATTGGAATCGGCATTTGGTTCTTTCTTACAAAAATACGGCGAAAGGATGGCGTGTCAAAGAAAGAAACTGCCAGCTTCTCTACTCTACTTGCGAAACAGACACTAACTTCAACTAATGACAATGGTAAATTTTTGTATCTATAAATGACACTAAACTGATAATCAATTTACTCATGCTATATAGTGTTTGAATTTTCATTGTTGATTATATTTATTCTTGCAAAACAAATAAGAAAAACATTATAGTATAGTATGTGATCATTCCTGTGATAGACTATTTGAAAAGCGACTTCTATACGAATCTTTAAATTAAGTCTGAAACTTATAGTTTTGATGTCTTCTTGTAATTGCTTAGTTGGAATGGAGACTGTTAGTGTACAATCTTTGCAATACGATTTTAAGACGATTGAAGTTGCAACAAACTACTTTTCTTAAAAGAACAAGATCGGGAGAGGCGGGTTTGGTCTTGTCTACAAGGTACAAAGTAATTAATTACTTTTGGTGTTGTACTTTTAGATTTGAACTAGAAATTGATGTTAATACAATATTCTATATATATGCAGGGTGTTCTTGCAAATGGGCAAGAAGTAGCATGAAGAGATTATCAGAAACATCGTCTCAAGGTGTACAAGAATTCGTAAACGAGGCCGTTTTAGTGGCTAAGCTTCAACACCGAAATCTAGTAAGACTTCTAGGTTTTTGTCATGAATCAAAAGAGAAGATACTCATATACGAATATGTCCCAAACAAGAGTCTAGACTACTTTTTGTTCGGTTAGTCCCATATTCACAACTAACGATTTTTGTTAGATTTTGGCGCCCTTTATCGTATCCATTTGTCACATCTAACATGTGTTTGACTGGTCAATGAAGACTGTTAAACATGGGCATTTGGATTGGGCAACACGATGGAAAATTATAGGAGGGATCACTAGAGGATTGCTTTATCTACATGAAGATTCACGGTTACGAATCATCCATCGGGATCTCAAAGCTAGTAATATTTAACTAGATCAGGACATGAATGCAAAAATCGCGGATTTAGGATTGGCTAGGACTTTTGAGGTGGATCAAACTCTAGGAAACACAAGAAGGTTGCTGGAACCCTGTAAGTTTATTATCGTTATTAGAATTGATTTATATCGTTATGCTATATCCTTTAGCTTTTATATTTTGTGTAATAATGTTTGATTTTTAACCCTAGTCATTTATGGATATATTAACTGCTTATTTGATGTCTTGCTTGCTTACAGTGGATATATGTTGCCGGAGTACGCAATGCATGGACATTTTTCAGTGAAATCTGACGTGTTTAGTTTCGGTGTCATAGTTCTCGAGATTGTTAGTGGGCGAAGAAACTCTAGCTTTTATCAACCAGATGATGTTGAGGATCTCCTACTCTTCGTAAGTAACCTCGTGTACTTTCATTACAAATTCTCCAATTTAGGTGTATGACGTGTTTCATCTCAAACGGGTCAAATGGCTCAAGTCAAATCAATTTAGCTAAAGGGTCAAACAGGTTTACAGTCGTCCGTTTAATATCAAGGCATACAAACCTCAAATCATTGTCATTTAAAGATTTAGATTATTCTTCTGAACAAAAATAAAGCATTAAGTGTTTATAAAAATGGACACACATTGTTTTAGCTCAACCCATTATGACAAGTCGTTTATGGCTCGCACTAGAAATAACCCGTTTCAATCCTACAATAACTCAGGCTTGGAAACGATGGACGGGTGGAAGAGCGTTGGAGCTACTGGACCCATCACTTGCTGAATCTTCTTACTCGGAAAACGATGTCGTTAGGTGCATCAACATCGGTTTATTATGTGTGCAAGAAGATGCAGATGCAAGGCCTTCCATGGCTAGTGTTCTCAAGATGCTTAATAACAACTCTATTACTTTACCCGAGAGCCGAAAAAGTCACCATATTTTCTTTCAAATGGGCTCTTGTTAGATAGCTCAGGTGACGCGGATAAGTCGAATCCGACTGCTTACTTCTTCTTCAACGATTCATCATCGATCGCTGAAATGCATGCTCGATAACAGAAAATATTGCAATTTTAATGTATTTTTTGGAGTATGCATGCACTTTATTTATAGTTGTGTGACCACTGTGAATCACTGAATCTCATCAATGTATACATCTACAGATATCCTTTTACAAATTATTTCGTATTTAACAAAAAATTATATTGTATAAAATTTTCTTCTATAAACATAAATTAAATGTTCACTTATACGCAGCCACGCAGGTTTGCAGTAACTTTGCTGCCACTGAGCATGGCCAAACATTTACACGATTGTGCGTTTTGGTTGTCCGAATTCATATTAATGCAGTTGATCTTGTTAATTACAACATTAATGTGCATGTTGGTTTCTTCTTTCGTGTGCATAAAATGAACTTTAGCAAGTCAAAATGCTTTCAGAAAACTAGAGAGGTAACTCTCAAACTCGTTCCATACAACTACTTGCTTCTTTCCTTAAAACAAAGAACATATGCAGTTCGGTCCAGACGTGTGAGCCCGTCTCTGGTGTTCCGCCCCTTGATTTGTCGTTCAAGCATCGCCACTGCTCCTGAGCAGGTGAAAATTATTTCAGAGGGCACATATTGAACATGAATATTCTCATGCACCACTAGCAGTTTAGTTTGTACATTCTTGCAGTTCATGACACTTGTTTTAATCGTATATCGTTAGAATATAGTACCTGTCAACTTTTTTTGCATATAAGTTAAATATAAAAAAAATATTATGTGACAGCTGGAGACTAATATGTTTCTGAAGCATTTGTTAAGTATAAAATTAAAATAAAACATGGCTATAAAAATATAAGTTTTGAGTAATAAACTATTACTTTATAAACCAATTAGTGAGTTCCAGATCAAAATAAGGAAACTAATCAACACCAAAACATTTAAATTCAAATCTAACAAAAAGTTTGTTACAAAAAACTCTAATTTCATTCCTATTACTTCTTCTCCAAGCAATCACCATCACTCTCGCCATAACTCAATCAGTAGATTTCGACATCTACCGCTGCAGAAACCGCGGCAATTTCACCACCACCGCAGATCAACAAACCCTAGCCACCGCACTCCATTCACTCACCGGAAAAAACCACCTTGATTTCTACCGCTCAACCGACGGAACTCCGGTAAACGCCATCGCGCTTTGCCGCAGCGATATCGGACTGAAAAACTGCAACGATTGCGTAAATAACTCCATCTCCTCGCTCAATCAAAACTGTCCTAACCAGAAGCAAGCAGCAATATGGAACTCATACTGTATGTTGCATTATTCCGATCGGAAAATCATCGGAATCCTTGATAATTGGACGTCCGGAAACGAATCTAGCACGGTTAGGGCTTCAAAGGAGACGGAATTCAAGAGTTTTTTGAACGATTTGGCAACTAAGTTACGGAAACAATCTGTTGAGGGAGATTTGTTGCGAAAAATGGCGGTAGGTAATGTGACGGTTTCGAATTCGTTGGCCATCTACAAGATGATGCAGTGTACGCCGGATTTGTCGAGTGATCAGTGCGATGAGTGTTTGGAGGATACGATTGGTGAGCTTTGGGATTGTTGTGGCGGTAGAGTTGCAGCTAGGGTGTTTACTCCGAGTTGCTTTATTAGGTACTCGATTTCAGCTTTCTATGGCGCCACTGAGTTGACTCCAGGTATGGTGGATAATGATATCTGGGGAAATAACGAAAAGAGCATACATGTTTGACTTAAAAGTTTTTGATATAGACATGAAAATTTAGTTTTCATTACAGCAAGTAATCGTTAAGAGTCATTCTATTGGTTGTGGTTAAGGTGTGTGTCTTGTAGCTAAACGATTGGGGTTTAAATTTTTTATGATGTGGTATATTTATCTTAGAAAATCTATTAATTATTGTTAAAAATAATGATAATAATCATAGTTGTAAAAGTTTCGTCTAGGCTTCGAGTACACTCCAAGTAGTCGCTACAAGATAGACTGTCGTGGGAAGAGTATTCTCAAATCCGACTAGGGATTGCCTAGTGACTTTTGCAACCGTGATAATAATAATAATTCACTAAAGTAGTCGGCCTCATTTTCATAAATCAAAAGCTGACACATCCGCTTTGCTAGCTGAGATGCTTAAGATTTGCCTATACTTTTTGTGAGGCTGAGACGGCTAAGCCCTGTTTTTTCTTTGAGGAAAGAGCTGGCTCAGGGCACGCTTTTGAATGCCGGCTAAAACTACATTAGGAAAGGCTGAAAATCGTCTATTTTAGAAAAAAATTGGTGAATACGACTATTTTGGTAATTTTTCGTTTTTATTTATATTTTTATGCTTTGATTCCTATGCTGTTTGTGTGATTAGCTGCTTATAATTTATAGTTTTTTAGAGTTTTTTTAAACATACTTTTACACCTAAATACGATATAACTTTGTAATTATAAGGATTTAAACTCACACCACTTTTGTTAAAAGTAAACACCTTACCACTAGACTATTAGGTTATGAGTCGTTTTTTTTAGAATTTAAAGACTCTAGGGAAGTGAGGGCATAATGCCCTTTCTATTTTCTGACTCCCTCTTGAGCAGCACATGTATCATACCAATGTTAAAGGAATCGCTGATTTCATCCCTCAAGTTGAAACTTGATTTCATATGTCAATTATGAAGTATTTTTTTGTTGGAAATTAGAGATACAACACTTGGCGAAACAAAAAGAAAACAACTGAAACACAATAACATTTTTGAAACACAATAACATATTCAAAATTCGAATAGAATTACGGGCTCCTAAAATTGGGAATTTTGGGAGTGAATTGAATTGAAAACGAGATAAAAAAAACATAAAATTGCATATTTGTAGCCAACGGCAGACAAATTATAGAAAAAAAAAAAAGAAATAGGCAAATGCTTATAAATTAAAACAAAAACAATAAATTTATACAAAATAGACAAAGTACGGTAATTCACAATATAGTCCTAAATAAAAACAAAAAGAGTATATTGCTTTAACATCAAATGACCAAAGTCTAAAATGCGGACGTTAATGTCACACCAAAATCCGAATTGCAGTCACTGTCAAAACATTCAACAACAAATTGATCAAGTCAATATTCTATTTTCATCCAAATTCGACTTTTACTATTTGTAGGCATGCAACACTCTATTAGGGTGTTCATTAACATTCCGTATAGTCCGGTACATGGTTCGGTTTTAACGTTTTCATAGTTTACAGCTTAGAGCTTGAAACCAGCCTTTTAATGTGTATTATTATTATTATTATTATATTTATTATTATTATTATTATTATTTTAGGAATTACGGCTTAGAGCTTGAAACCGGCCTTTTAACATGTATTATTTTTTTTTCATGTTAGGAATCTAAAGATTTGCACATATAAAATTCATGAACAATGCTTATCGTTTTTTGAAATCTAATACAAAATTATGGTTTTGATATGAAAAAAAAATATTCTTTTGTCGAGAACCGCAAAACTGCCAAAGCGTAAAACCGTGAAGACCTACCGGTTCAGCAAACCTTATCTACCAACCCAGCCGGTTTGCTTTCCTATCTTATATGCTTAAGTCGTCTTCCATAGTTGAAGCTTAAGGAGCGTTTGATATGCAGGAATAAGAGGTGGAATGGAATGGACCATTTTAAGGGAATGAACACAAGAGTGCTTGGTTGATCGATGGATGGAGTCACCCATTCCAAAATGCATTCCATTCCTTCAAAATCATTTCATCCGTCCCCCTGTTTTTTTTTCATTCCATTCTCTCTTCACCCTTCATTAACAATACCACAACCCACCACCATTGCTACCACCCACCACCACCGTCATCCATCGCCGCCACCCACAGTCGCTGCTGCCACCTCCGATCACCGCCCACCACCTGTAACACCCCAAAACCCAAATACTTGACTCGCTAGTATGGTTTATAAGATATGGAATTAAAGGTGATAACTAAGTTATTTAACTTAGTTAGAACTATAAGTCTTATGGTAAAATACAAGGATTTGTGGTAAATGTGATTAAATGCAAACTAGAGGGACTAGAAGTAGCAAGTGTGCAAACTCATTAAAATTCAGGTTTTATAAGTGTGTGTGTGTTCAGTATGTGTGTCGACACACACATGAAGAAGAATTAGGGTTCTTCCTACAACCCTACAAATTAATGAAATTGAACAAGGATGTGAAGCCAAATCAATGCATGAATGAAGAATCCTTACCATCTCATCCTAATGAACATATGGTAAGTTGAAATTTCTGATTTGGTGACTATTCATGTAGTGGGTTAGGATAAATCCGTGAAATTTGGTTGAAATTAGAATGAATACTTGTTAATGCTATCATGTGGAAGTTGAATCATGGTTAAATTTTAGTTATGGAATGATTTAGATGGAAACCCATTGCATGAGGGTGAAGATGATGAACATGTAGATGTAATATTGTGATTTTGTGATGCACAAGGTGTTATATGATAGATTATGATAGATAAACTTGATGTAGAAATGATGATTATGTGATTTTGCTTGAATGTGATGGTTCATGAGATGAATCGGGAAGAACATGCTTAAAATACTTGTACATTATGCTTAGAAGGTAGTACGTACACCAAGTGTTTGATGAAATGTCTAAATGACAATAATATGTGAAATTATATGCAAGTAACGATTGAACGTGTATAGAAAGTGATAATGGTATACTTGTAGTAAAACAAGTTTAGGAGTGTATTTGATAAGTATAGTGAAACGTAATTGATGATGTGATTAGGTAAAAGAGTGCTTTAAGGAACTAGTACCCTATGTTTGAATGGTGGTGTACACCATAAGTTGAATTTGTGACTTAACAATAATTAGAAATGGATGTGTATGAAATGTACATAGTGTCATTAATATGGCCTAATATGATGACAGAATATATGAGGTTACGTCGAAAGTTCATATGATAAACGTTGACTTCTGAAAGTCAACTGCGCATAAGAAGCATGGTTAGACTTGTTGTCACAATTGTAAGATTATAGAAAGTCATACGGTATGTGATTATATCTATATGTGATGACATAATGAATAATACGAGTTTGTAAAGACGTGATTTTGAGTATATGCCTTATGCTTGTTAGGATTGACTTATGAAAGTCAAATGTGAGTTATGCATTTGATACGATCGTTAATATGTACAATCGTGTATGCTAACAAGAATGTGATTGCGATGACATGAAAGTATAGGGATCATGTCAAGATGGATGGAAGCATGGAAGGCTAACGGGTCAAAAGGGAGTCAAGGTAACGGATGTGAATTCGGACGCTAAGGTAAGTGATTTCCGGAAGCACTCTTTAGATACTTTAATGGAATATGTTTTATTTTAATTGTTGAAGAAGCTTTGGGAATGTAAGAACAATGGAGGTACTAAGATGAGTTAGATAATATTGGGTTGATAATAGTCAACTAAAAGGAAGTTGTATGATATAAACCGAATGGTGTAAATCCAAGTGGTAAGCTATCGTTAAACGACATAATTAAAGCACAAATAGGCTTGTGCGCATGTAGAATTTATTGTTAAAGTGAGACTACGGTAGTATTAAGAGGAACGGGACCTCGTTTAGATGTTATATGTTTAATTTGAAATGAATCGGAACATGCATGAACGAATGGGACTCGAAACGGGTCAAATAAGCTGCAGCCCCAAATCTGCAGCAGCTGACCGTAAGCTACGGTAGCTAACCGTAGCTTACGGTAGAGGATTTTATTTTGGCAGAACGTGGTTACCGTAAGCTACGGTAGCTAGCCGTAGTTTACGGTAGAAGATTTAATTGTTGGCAGAACATACCTACCGTAAGCTACGGTAGGCAAGCCGTAGCTTACGGTGGGATTAGTCAACTTTCTAATTATTTTTGTGTTCTTGTATCGACTAATTCCGGCTCCAACCCGGTGTCTCGTAAGATGTTTTTAAGGCGATTAAGTGATGCTAGGCTTGTAAAAAAATAAAGTAAGAGTGAAAGTACGAGTCTTGATATACGTATAGTGAATGTGGTTTCATGTGTGGGTGCCAACACCAAGTTATGTAGTTGTATATTAAAACTCGGATTGAGTAGAAGTGTTATAGGCAAGAAAGAATCAACTTATTAACATGTACGGAAAATTGATGAATAGAGAGTATACGATTTAAGTACGGTGATTGCATGTAAACAAGCAAGCGTAACTTGCATGTATGTATGTATATTGATCTGTGCGAGTGTAAACAGGAAGTGTAACTTATTGAATGTAGATCAGTGGTAGTGCTTATGCGAATTTGGAGGTTTGTAATACGTTGATATTGTGCCTTACTAACTGTACTGCTAATGAGAATGAAACAGGAATGCAGGTATGTAAGTGTTGGGCTTTCGAAAGTGCGAAGTCCGGTATACAGAACAAATTTAGAAAGATATAATTATGGAGAAGTGTACATAGAAAGAATACTATATGGTTATTGATTTATTCTATATCTATTTAATTGTGTAAGATGTCACCCTCTACTAATGTGTTGGTTGTGTATGTGGTGACCGCAGATTAGTCAGATTACCACTATCATCAAGGGAGATGTGTGGACGAAGATCGAGTCAAAGAGAAATGGTTGTACGGGAAGAGCGATTTCTAGCTTGCATTATGCATTACATACGGCAAGTCAAGCAAAATGAACATAGTACATCTTTTAAGGAAGTGTCCAAATATTTATAAACGAACCCTTTAAGTATGTTACATAGTTAATAAAGAAAGAATTTTATGGTTCATATTTCCGCTGCGTCATTTTGGGTCATGATGCGTTTAGGGTGTTACAAGTTGGTATCAGACCATGGTTTGAGTGAAATCAAGTACAAAAAGGGTAGTACTTGAACTCAAACCGTGTGCTCTTGTGATAAAGGACCCGTACAATCCAAGACTCGATCAAGATCCAAATGTTTAAGTGGATGTAAGTATGCTTATAAGTATTACTAAAGAAACTAATGAATTGTATATGCAAGGTAAGCTTAAAGGGTTGAAGAGAATGATTCGAGAATGCGGTCTAGGATGAATACCAAAGCATGTAATTAGACAGATGGACCTCAGGTACACAATATTAATATGTATATTTGGGTACCAGTTTTAAGGGAAAAAGGAAAAATCTCCTTGGGGAGGGTAAATATTAAACAAAAGACAATGATATTGTCTTGGAAAGGTTTTAAAAAAAAATGTTGCACGAACTAAAACCCATTTCTTCAAACACAAGGTGATGACTACATGAAGGCACGAAACTAGTATGTGGATTGCGCACCTGGCCAGTATGCAAGAAGCATATGACATTCGTGAAAGCATGATAATCAACGCATGTATGTCCGATGGAGTTGGGAATAAGTTGACGTGTGGGTGGAAAGATTTGTTAGACTCTCAAGAAGTGGAGGGCAATGTATGAGAATGAAAATGTTTGAATCCGTAAGTAAGTACGGATCAAAAAAGTCAGAAATGGATAATGAGAATGAAAATGTTTGAATCCGTAAGTAAGTACGGATCAAACAAGTTAGAATGTATAATGAGAATGAAAATGTTTGAATCCGTAAGTAAGTACGGATCAAACAAGTAGAATGTATAATGAGAATGAAAATGTTTGAATCCGTAAGTATACGGATCAAACAAGTCAGAATGTACAATGAGAATGAAAATGTTTGAATCCGTAAGTACGGATCAAACAAGTCAGAATGTATAATGAGAATGAAAATGTTCGAATCCGTAAGTAAGTTCGGACCAAACCGGTAAGAACGTAGGATAAGAATGGAAATGTTTGGAACTGTAAGTTTGAAACAAACAAGTGAATGTTCCTTAAAGCAAATAATATTCAAGTTACGTTTTAAATCTACATATGTATATATGCAAATATGTTCGTATGCAAGAATGGTTTGAAAGGACAAACGAGTCATGCGGGTCGAATGGTGCTCGCCATTTGAACTCAGTATTTAATGTTTTGGTGGTCAAAGTTTTATGCTTATAGGTAAGCGTAATGAATGGGCATGCCTTGCCACAAATCGGAAAGAAATAACCATTGCAAAGTGTGGATAACGAGTCAATGGTTTTGGACTTACGTCAGGTATGTATGAAAGGTTATGCTCCCAATAGGAGCTTATGGTTAGACTAAAGAAGGATGTGACAAATCGGGTAATAGATTAACCCAAGAGGAATGCATCTAGTAACTTGGGTTGACAGTCATTTTGGTCTAATGTCATACCGGAGGGTAAAATCGAAATATAAAAGTTTTCTAGCATAAACCCTAAGGGAAGTTGTGTCGAAAGACTTAATATAAGTTTTAACGAAAAGTAAGAATGAAATATTTGAATCCAATGAAGGAATTCAAACATAAAAGAACTAAAGGTATAAATGAAAGGTTTGAATCCATAGAAGGATTCAAACGTAAATGAAAGCAAAGCATGAGTGAAAGATTAATATCCGTAGGCAAATACGGATCTAACACACAAGAGTAACATGTAAGAATGAGAAGACTAGAATTCTTAAGTAATTAAGTAAGAACAACACACGTGTGGGATAGATTATGAGTAATTAATAAAACATAAATAAGAATGAATTAATAGTTTAACTTCCTGAAAGGGTCAACGAAGTTGGGATGATCAATTATAAGGCAAGTAATTGTAAAATAGCTTGAAGGGTTTGATGCATGAAGTAAGTATAACCCTTTTGAAAGTTATTGTAGTATTGAGAAAAGTTTAGTTGAAGGAAAGAAATATTGGATAAATTACATGTTGCGCATGTTAACAAATAACTCATGAGAGTTGGGGCGAACAACAAGCTACGACCCAGATTTATGGTATAAGTATGGATGGGAAAGTAAGGTTATGCAAGAAATGTTGAAACAATGAGATGATGTTTTATAAGCATGTTTGGTTTGGAGGTAAGTACATCACACACACCCCAAAATATATAAACACTAAATAATAAATGGACAGTTTGACCTAGAAAATTTAAACTGTAGAAGTCGGTAAAAATTATTTACAAAATTTGAAGGTATTATGTAGGGAATGCAATGCGTAATATAGATACCCATTAGTAAGGGATTTACGAAGGAACATACGTGAATTAACACCGAATACTATGAAGAACCAAGTGGAATTGGTATGTTAAAGAATGGTCATGTATTGACTCGTTAAGAATGGGTCAAACGGACTAATGATTTAAAGGAATCTAGAAAATGACTAGTATGCAAACAAAATGTAAGAATTGTGTGTAGAATTGGTATATGTAATATGTAGTAACATACATGTAAGAAATTCATGAAAGAATGGTAGGTGCATAAGCACCGAGAAGAATGAATATTTGAAACGGATGTATAAATAGTAAGTGCCGTTAGAAAATGCTAACTTTAATGTTAGGCTTATTGGCCATGTTCATCTAAACAAGACATTATTGAAGGGATGCGCATAGGCGAAAGCTCAACAAATGAATGGATACAATTAATCCGAGTATCGCATAAACTCACGAAGAATAAGGCCGTTTCGGGCCACCGACCGTTGGTTATGCAATGGAATCAAGGTTAGCAAGAGATCTAGCATGCAACTATGATTAAGAATTAGTATAGTAAATGATTTGTTTCAATGGGTAATGTAAGAAGGAAATCATGTCATTAGAAAGATAACTCCAAAAATTTATTTTTTAGTAAGAAATTCATGATATTGATTAAGCGCTCACATGGAGCGCTCGCGATACATACCTGCTTAGTAGGGTAAGTGGTGTGTAAAGGAAGTTAATTGTGTAATAATATGAATGTGAAAGTAATTAGATAGAATGTTAATAGTGGGATGTTGGGGTTTGCCCATGGTAAACAAAATAAAAAAATATCATATATAATATATGAATAGAAATGATGATTATGTGATTTTGCTTGAATGTGATGGTTCATGAGATGAATCGGGAAGAACATGCTTAAAATACTTGTACATTATGCTTAGAAGGTAGTACGTACACCAAGTGTTTGATGAAATGTCTATTGACAATAATATGTGAAATTATATGCAAGTAACGATTGAACGTGTATCGAAAGTGATAATGGTATACGTGTTAGTAAAACAAGTTTAGGAGTGTATTTGATAAGTATATGTGAAACGTAATTGATGATGTGATTAGGTAAAAGAGTGCTTTAAGGAACTAGTACCCTATGTTTGAATGGTGGTGTACACCATAAGTTGAATTTGTGTCTTAACGATAATTAGAAATGGATGTGTATGAAATGTACATAGTGTCATTAATATGGCCTAATATGATGACACGAATATATGAGATTATGTCGAAAGTTCATATGATAAACGTTGACTTCTGAAAGTCAACTGCGCATAAGAATCATGGTTAGACTTGTTGTCACAATTGTAAGATTATAAAAAAATCATACGGTATGTGATACATCAATATGTGTTATATGTGATGACATAATGAATAATACGAGTTTGTAAAGACGTGATTTTGAGTATATGCCTTATGCTTGTTAGGATTGACTTATGAAAGTCAAATGTGAGTTATGCATTTGATACGATCGTTAATATGTACAATCGTGTATGCTAACAAGAATGTGATTGCGATGACATGAACGTATAGGGATTATGTCAAGATGGATGGAAGCATGGAAGGCTAACGGGTCAAAAGGGAGTCAAGGTAACGGATGTGAATTCGGACGCTAAGGTAAGTGATTTCCGGAATCACTCTTTAGATACTTTAATGGAAATGTTTTATTTTAATTGTTGAAGAAGCTTGTGGGAATGTAAGAACAATGGAGGTACTAAGATGAGTTAGATAATATTGTGTTGATAATAGTCAACTAAAACGAAGTTGTATGATATAAACCGAATGGTGTAAATCCAAGTGGTAAGCTATCGTTAAACGACATAATTAAAGCACAAATAGGCTTGTGTGCATGTAGAATTTATTGTTAACGTGAGACTACGGTAGTATTAAGAGGCACGGGACCTCGTTTAGATGTTATATGTTTAATTTGAAATGAATCGGAACATGCATGAACGAACGGGACTCGAAACGGGTCAAATAAGCTGCAGCCCCAAATCTGCAGCAGCTGACCGTAAGCTACGGTAGCTAACCGTAGCTTACGGTAGAGAATTTTATTTTGGCAGAACGTGGTTATCGTAAGCTACGGTAGCTAGCCGTAGCTTATGGTAGAAGATTTAATTGTTGGCAGAACATACCTACCGTAAGCTACGGTAGGCAAGCCGTAGCTTACGGTGGGATTAGTCAACTTTCTAATTAGTTTTGTGTTCTTGTATCGACTAATTCCGGCTCCAACCCGGTGTCTCGTAAGATGTTTTTAAGGCGATTAAGTGATGCTAGGCTTGTAAAAAAATAACGTAAGAGTGAAAGTACGAGTCTTGATATACGTATAGTGAATGTGTCATGTGTGGGTGCCAACACCAAGTTATGTAGTTGTATGATTAAAACTCGGATTAAGTAGAAGTGTTATAGGCAAGAAAGAATCAACTTATTAACATGTACGAACATTGATGAATAAAGAGTATACGATTTAAGTACGGTGATTGCATGTAAACAAGCAAGCGTAACTTGCATGTATGTATGTATATTGATGCGTGCGAGTGTAAACAGGAAGTGTAACTTATTGAATGTAGATCAGTGGTATGTGCTTATGCGAATTTGGAGGTTTGTAATACGTTGATATTGTGCCTTACTAACTGTACTGCTAATGAGAATGAAACAGGAATGCAGGTATGTAAGTGTTGGGCTTTCGAAAGTGCGAAGTCCGGTATACAGAACAAATTTAGAAGGATATAATTATGGAGAAGTATACATAGAAAGAATACTATGTGGTTATTGATTTATTTTATATCCATTTAATTATGTAAGATGTCACCCTCTACTAATGTGTTGGTTGTGTATGTGGTGACCGCAGATTAGTCAGATTACCACTATCATCAAGGGAGATGTGTGGACGAAGATCGAGTCAAAGAGCAAGGATTGTACGGGAAGAGCGATTTCATAGCTTGCATTATGCATTATATACGGCAAGTCAAGCAAAATGAACATAGTACATCTTTTAAGGAAGTGTCCAAATATTTATAAACGAACCCTTTAAGTATGTTATATAGTTAATAAAGAAAGAATTTTATGGTTCATATTTCTGCTGCGTCGTTTTGGGTCATAATGCGTTTAGGGTGTTACACCACCCACCTTCGATCATTGCCGCCACTTTCTTTGCAGCCACCTCCGATCACCGCCGTCATCGCCATCCACCTCTGAGATGGCGCCACCGCTATCAACCACCCCACCACTCCACTACCACGCGACTCCCCGCCGTCACCACCATGCCACCACCACGCCCACTCCCCACCCATCGCCACCACCACTCCGCCGCCACACACCTCCGCTGCCACCGCTATCACAACCTGCCGCCGTCTCCACCCTCCGCTGCTGCCGCTACAATTGCCACTATCACCACACACCATCATTGCCCATCATTGGCCACCGCCATCTGATTTTATTCCTTCGTATTTTCTCGCATACCAAACAACAAAAAGTAATTGTTCATTCCATTTTCTCACACGGTAACCAAACAAGACATGGAATGCTAATGATGAATTCCATTACCTCATCCATTTCATTATCTCGTTTATTCCATTCTCTAGTTCTTTCCATTACACCATACCAAACATATCAGTCTAAGTTGATAAAGGAAGGTTATGCTTGTTTTTTCTGTTCTGGGTATTTTTTTGTGTTGGGCCTTTTGTTTGGTTTGGATTGTGTTTTTTTTTGGATTCTCGTGCTTCTTGTTTGGGTTTGTTTAACTTGGGTTAGAATTAAGAGTTAAGACTATCCATTCCAATGTCATATGCTTAACTCTTTTTCCATAGTTAATTGTTATTTTACTAACAATGCATTTTTATTTTAATAAGTTATATAGATAGATTTAGAAAATTAAATTAACAAGATATATTATGTTATTTTAATTATCCTTTTAATAATACGTAACAAAAAACAATTTATTATAAACACAAGTTAGATATTAAAAGCAAATAAAAAAGTGATGATGATATGAAAATAACCGGGTAGTTTTAATTTGTTTTTCTATTTTTTTTAAATCTGAAGTAAATGACACAAATGCTCCCCCAATCATCTTGGTAAGTTTTATAAATTTAAACGCACATCTGTTTAGCAATTTAACCGTGTTAGTGTCATGGACTGAAAACGTGAAAAAATATATTTGGCTAAATCCAAGATTTCACCAAACCACAACCGCATGATGAAAACGTAATTTATTCTAGTGGGATGATTTAAAAAGGTTCTTTAAAATTTTTTGTATTACAAGTTTTGTAAAACCCATGATTTGTCTTGCTGGTTAACCTGTTAGACCATTTAATGTTATGTGTTCTTAAATGAGATTGAATCTTAACAGATGCTCCCAAATCAGGCAAAAAGAGCAACAATGCGAGAACGATTTCTGTGGTTGTTTCCGTGGCATGTGGCTCAGTGGTGCTGATTGGAATCGGCATCTGGTTCCTTCTTACAAAAACGAGGCGAAAAGACAGAGTGTCACAGATAGAAGAAACCACCTGCTTCTCTACTCTACTAGCGAATCAGACACAAACTTCAACTAATAACATTGGTATACTTTTTATCTATAAACTAACACTAAACTCATTGTCAATCTACTTTTTGAAACAATAACAAAAACATTAGAGTTTGTTATTGTATAGTTGGAGTAGAGAACCGGATGGGTACAATCTTTGCAATATAATTTTAAGACCGTTGAAGTTGCAACAAACTACTTTTCTCAAAAGAACAAGATCGGGAGAGGCGGGTTTGGTCTTGTCTACAAGGTACATACTACACAGTAATTGACCATTCTTACAAAATATATTGTTGTCTGCTTTTCAACATAAAGATTGTATTTTTTCTTAAAGTTATTGTTATATATCGCTATTTAATATTGTATTGTTAGGTTTAGTTGTGTTTAGTCGAAAATCCAATTTCATGGTAAAGATTTGAACAAGAAATTGATATAAACACAATATTCTATATATATGCAGGGTGTTCTTGCAAATGGGCAAGAAGTAGCAGTGAAGAGATTATCAGAAACATCTTCCCAAGGTGTCGAAGAATTCGTAAATGAAGCCATTTTAGTGGCTAAGCTTCAACACCGAAATCTTGTAAGACTTTTAGGTTTTTGCCACGAATCAAAAGAGAAGATACCCATTTACGAATATGTCCCAAACAAGAGTCTAGACTACTTTTTGTTCGGTTAGTCCCATATGAATTTTGTTACATTTTTGTGCCATTTGTCACATCAAATACGTGTTTGACCGGTCAATGTAGAGTCTGTTAAACATGGGCATTTGGATTGGGCAACACGGTGGAAAATCATAGGAGGGATCACAAGAGGATTGCTTTATCTACATGAAGATTCACGGTTACAAATCATTCATCGGGATCTCAAAGCTAGCAATATTTTACTAGATCAGGACATGAATGCAAAAATCGCGGGGGTTTTGGATTAGCTAGGACTATTGAGGTGGATCAAACTCTAGGAAACACAAAGAAAGTTGCTGGAACCCTGTAAGTAATTACAGTGGATATATGTCACCAGAGTATGCTATGCATGGGCAATTTTCAGTGAAATCTGATGTATTCAGCTTCGGTGTCATAGTTCTCGAGATTGTTAGTGGGCAAAGAAACTCTAGCTTTTATCAACAGGATGATGGCGAGGATCTCCTACTCTTCGTAAGTAACCTCGTTCGCTTTCATTACAAGTTCTCCAATTTAGGTGTATGACGTGTTTAATCTCAAACGGGTCAAAGATTAATTCTTTTACAAAATTAAAATATGAAATGTTCATAAAAATGAACAAACATTATTTTAGTTCAACCCAAAATGACATGTTTTATGTTTATGGCCCGCACTAGAAAATAACCCGTTTCAATCCTAAACTGTTTTGACCCGTTACCCAACAAAATCTGACCCGTTTCAATCCTACAATAACCCAGGCTTGGAAAAGATGGACGGGTGGAAGAGCATTGGAGCTACTGGATCCATCACTTGGTGAATCTTCTTATTTGGAAAATGATGTCGTTAGGTGCATCAACATCGGTTTATTATGTGTGCAAGAAGATGCAGATGCAAGGCCTTCCATGGCTAGTATTCTTAATATACTTAATAACAATTCTATTACCTTGCCCGAGCCGAAATAACCGCCATATTTTCTTTCAAAAGGGCTCTTGTTAGATAGCTCAGGCGACCCTGACAAGTCGAATCTGACAACTAGTTCTGTCAAGGAATTATCGACAACTGAAATGCATCCTGACAACAGAATGAATTGCCAATCTGTGTGATATTTTTGGACTGTGAATGTACATAGTATCTATTACAAATGTAAAGATATTCTTTTCCGATTATTTTCTGTAAGAAAAAACTATATGTTAAATCACATGAGGTCACATGGAGGTTGAGTTGTGTGTTAATACACTTATACGGTTATTGTTTGAAACGGTAGGTGAATCGGTCAAAGGTTGTCTAAACGTATCTAATTCTCATAGTTAGGGTTGGCAATTTCTTCTTAGCTGAAGAATATTTACAGCAGAATATTATTTTAGGAATAGATTATGATCTCTTATTTATTGTGTATATTTTTGTATATCGTTTCCTTATTAACTGATTGTTTTCTCCCTATATAAAGGGTATTGTAAATCAATAAAGATCATCAAAAATTCTAAACCATAAACGCTTTTATGGTATCAGAGCTTCGGTTTTGAGATACACCATCTTCTCCTTTTTTTCCCTCTATTTTTTTCGCAAAAGCGGTCACCATGACCAAACCGGACGAACAGTCCTCCGACCAGAAATCCTCGACGGCCCTACACCCGGGTATTCGGTCACCAATATCCAATCCAAAATCCGCACGCTCGATGGCACCTCTGTAACCTACTCATCCTGGGTCAAACTCTTTAAGTTTCATGCAGTTGCCTATCGTGTTCTTAATCACATCGATGGCACCACCAACCCACCCGAATCTACAGACCCGACCTATTCAGCCTGGAAAGAAGTGGACGCTTTGGTGTCCCAGTGGATTTACAGCTCTGTCAGTGATGATTGGCTCGGACGTATTCTCGACACCGAAGCCTTTGCCCGCACGACTTGGTTGAGGCTCGAGAAATATTTTTAAACAATAAGAGAGCCAAGGCTGCAGCTTTGGAAACCCGGTTCGTGAACTTGACTCTTGCCGCCTGCAGCTCAGTTGATGATTATTGCAAACAATTGAAGGAACTTGCTGATCAATTATCAGATGTGATCAACCGGTGACAGAATCGCGTCTGGTTCTGCAGCTTGTTCGTGGTCTGTCACAAGAGTTCGATACTACTGCTTCACTCATTAATTCCCAACAAGCCGATTGGGATCTTGCACGAACAATGTTACAAGATTAAGTTATCAGGCAACAGGCTCGACATCATGCCTCTCCATCTTCTGTCCTCATTGCCCAAACAACCACTAATCAACCACCGGACCAGCAGCGACAATCCCAACAAGCACTGCCGAACCATCAACAGCAACCGCTGCCGACCAACAATCCCATTCAGTACAGCACCAGGGGTCACAAGGACGCAACAACAACTACAGGGGCCGTGGCAACAACCGGGGACGCGGATACCGCGGCAACCCTACGGGGTCCTCGTGGCAATTCCAGAACCAATCTGGTCCCCTGACTTACCCATAGTGGGCTTGGTGGAACACGCCACCTTGTCCTTATCCGACCCAATCCACTTGGCGGTCCAATCAACAACAAAACCCGGCCGCACTACACTGGTTTTTCAGGTCCATCACAGCAGTTCAGGGCACCACCAGGTTATGACGCATTGAGCCCGTCCGACTTAAGCGCTGCTTTTAACACTATGCAGCTTTCATACACTGACCCTACTAAGTTCATGGACACCGGTGCGGAGCATCATGTGACAGAAAACCAAGGTATGATTCGTATCCCTGACTCTTTTCCTGTTAACACTAAACTTTTAGTCGGCAACGGGCAATGTTTACCAATTGAGGGCTCGGGCACAGGATTTCTACCAATACATGACCGAACCTATATCCTACCCAACATGCTTTACAGTCCCCACATAATTAAAAACCTATTGTCTGTCCGACGTTTTACACGGGATAACAATGTTTCCGTTGAATTTGACCCGTTTGGTTTTTCCGTGAAGGATCTCACAACTGGACGGCTCCTTTCCCGCCACAATAGCACGGGCGACCTTTACCCGGTTACTCCACCCACTCTTCCGCCTCAAGCTTGTTTCCTTGCTTCTAACGGCGTTACCATGGCATGATCGTCTCGGACACCCTGGCAGTCAAGTTTTAGATGTTTTAACTAGAAAGTTGGCTTTTCTTTGTCATTCCAATAAACAATCATTTTGTAATTCATTCCATTTATCTAATAGCAAACGTTTACCGTTTTATGACTCCAATTCTTTTACATTCTCTCCTTTTGATATTATACATTGTGATTTATGGACCTCACCCATACCAAGTCAAACCGGGTACAAATACTACATGGTCCTAATTGATAACTTTTCAAACTTTGTTTGGGTATATCCTTTGAAATACAAATCCGAAACCTTCACAACTTTCACCAAATTTCACCGCCTAATTGCAACACAATTTAATCGCAACATCAAAACATTCCAATGTGATTTAGGGGGCGAATTTCACAATCATGCTTTTAAAACATTTGCCCACCAACATGGACTTTTATTCCGTTTCTCTTGTCTCCAAACATCCTCCCAAAACGGCCGTGCAGAGCGTATGATCTGTCGCCTTAATGACATCATCCGCTCATTACTCATACATGCGATCTACCACCTATTTTTTGGGTTGAGGCCCTCCACACCGCCACATATCTTCACAACATCTTACCCATAAAACGCCTCAATTTCTTCACTCCCACCTTCGCTCTATATCTCCATCACCCTACCTATGACCATTTACGTGTCTTCGGATGCGCTTGTTATCCCAACACATCCGCCAAACAACCCCAACGCCTTCACCCGAGAGCCATTGGATGCATCTTCCTCGGTTACCCACCTGATTTCCGAGGATATCGTTGCTTTGACCCCACTACGGGTAAGGTACACATCTCCCGTCATGTAACTTTTGACGAACATACTTTTCCTGTATACTATACCTACCCCACCCGCCACATATTCTTTTTTAGAGACCCCATACCCTTGGGATTTAACTTCCCACGCCTCTACCCACACCATCACCTACCCCATCACATCTTCACACCACCTCCCCATTCCCTATTACATACTCTCGTCATCCAAAACCAATGCCACACAACCCTAACCAAACCACGAGTCCAACACCTCTAATAACCAACCCCCTCCTGCAGCCAATCCATTACCTAATACTGCTCAACAGCCTACAACCCCCCCTCCCACTTTCCAGCAAACCACCGCCCCACAAACCTCTCGGCCCACAAACTCCACAAATATTCACCCCATGACCACCCGGTCTAAATCTCACCAAACTCTCTATACTACCTCCATTAGCCCAGTTCCCACCTCATATGCTAGGGCCTTTGCCGACCCTCATTGGTTACATGCCATGCAGGCAGAGTTTAGTGCTTTGCAGGAAAACGACACATGGGAATTGGTGCCACGCCCACACGATCGGCCGATTATTCGATTTATGTGGTTATTCAAGCATAAGTTTAAATCCGATGGATCTTTGGAAAGATACAAGGCACGGCTGGTAGTTAATTTCTCAAATAGTTGGTATTGATTGTGAGGACACTTTCAGCCCGGTTGTTAAGCCGGCTACTATTCGGACAGTCTTGTCTATTGCCGTCTCTCGTTCATGGCCTATCCATCAGTTGGATGTCAAGAAGCCTTCTTACATGGGACACTGAATGAAATAGTATTTATGCATCAGCCTCCTGGTTTTACCGATCCCGTTTCCCTAATTTTGTTTGCAGGCTGAAAAAGTCTCTATATGGCTTAAAGCAGGCTCCACGGGCATGGTACACTAGATTTGCAAATCATATTTTGTCCAAGGGATTTCGCAGTAGTGTCTGTGACAATTCCTCATTGTTTACACCCATGGCACACATACTGCTTATTTGCTACTTTATGTTGATGATATCATCCTCACATCCTCATCTGACACGCTACTACAGAATATTATTCGCATGCTCTCACGAGAGTTTGCAATGACTGATTTGGGCCAGTTACATCATTTTTTGGGTATTCGGGTGACCCAAAATACTACAGGTTTATTTTTGGATCAGGCTCAGTATACAAAAGACATCATCGCACGAGCTATCTATGACCGCATGTAAACCATTCACTACTCCAGTTGATTTATCCTCCAAGCTCAGTGCTTCGGATGGTCCTTTGTTTCATGATCCAACTCTTTATCGTAGTTTAGCTGGAGCTTTACAGTACCTCACGTTCACAAGGCCAGATATCTCCTATGCGGTACAACAAGTATGTCTTTTTATGCATGAACCTCGTGAACCGCACTTTTCTTTCTTAAAGCGGATTATTAGGTACTTACATGACACAATTAACTATGGTATACGGGTTGTCAAGTCTACTACTCATTCTTTGGTAGCTTATTCGGATGCTGATTGGGGTTGTTGCCCGGATTCTCGTCGCTCAACTAGTGGTTACTGTGTTTTGCTAGGCGACAATCTTATTTCATGGTCCTCTAAACGGCAACCTACCGTTTCGCGTTCCAGTGCTGAGGCTGAGTATCGTGGTGTTGCTAATGCCATAGCTGAATCAACCTGGCTATGAAATTTACTTCTTGAGTTACATCTTCCCCTTCGGCAAACTACTGTGGTTTATTGTGATAATGTTTCAGCGGTATATATGTCAGACAATCCGGTTCAACATCAGCGGACTAAACACATAGAGATTGATATTCATTTTGTTCGTGAGAAGGTTCGTGTTGGCCAGATCCGTGTCCGTCATGTTCCTACGTCATTACAGTATGCGGATATCTTCACTAAGGGCCTCGCTCGCCAACTTTTTCAGTCTTTTCGATCCAGCTTGAGCGTCTGTCCTCTGCCCGCTCAAACTGCGGGGGAGTCTTAGCCGAAGAATATTTACAGCAGAATATTATTTTAGGAATGATTATGATCTCTTATTTATTGTGCATATTTTTGTATATCGTTTCCTTATTGACTGATTGTTTTCTCCCTATATAAAGGGTATTGTAGATCAATAAAGATCATTAAGAATTCTAAACCATAAACACTTTTATTTCTGACATGGACATGTTGACACGAAACGACACCAAGTTAAACAAGTTTGGGTTTGAGCTTAACTTTTCGTGTTTTAAACAAGTTGACCTTTTTTATTTATTTTTATGTAATTTTTTTGTTTGAATTAATGAAATTTAGTTTTAATTAAAAAAATGAGAACAAAAAGGATTTAGGGTAGTTAGAATAGTTTTGATAGAAAATGAGGTTGATGTGTGATTGGTTTAAGCAATAAGGGTACTTGGGGGTGAAACGAGAATGGTTCCCCTTTACCTAAATAGTACTTCAATCCTTTTATTTTTCATTTTTTTCTTCAAATTCATACTAGATATAAAAGGTAGTTCAAATGTAAATACTTACCGAAATAAAATATCTATCTATACTTTCTAAGAGCACCCACAATGTTTGATTTGTAGGTGCGTCCAAATCCAGTCATCACCAAACGAACAAAGAACCAAGTTCTTGCACATTGTGGGTCTCGTCTACTTGAGAAGTCTATCAATTTGGTCGACGAGAAGTGGGGCCATCCACACACAAACGTTATATGTATAAATCTTGAATATAGTCTTCTAGAGTTACGTGTATGTCACTATCTCTGTTCTTATTTAATTGTAATCATCGAAAACTTTCTAATGAAAACAATGGCTTATAGCTGTTCGGTCAACTGTTGGCAACTTTTTCTTTAATTTAAAATAAATTATTTGACATTCAGAAGTTGAATATTGACAAGATTATTGACCAAGACATAACTTGGTGAAGACAAAATACAGTTCAAACTTCAAAGGTATGCGTTTTTACTTATCCCTCTTTACTTGGTCAACCCTCACATATTTATAATATTGGTTGTGTTGTAAAACTAGCCTAAGGAGGAAGTATAGGGAGAAGAAATCTAATATTTTATTGATTGGTGTATATTATAAGAGATACAAGAGACTATATATAATAGAGGAAAACTTGTGGAACAGGTCTAATCTATTTTAGGTGTTGATAACCACATTAATAATAAATACATTTATAACACTCTCCCTTGGTTATCAACTTAATACGCTTTAAGATGCTACATCATTAAAAAAACCTTACTAGGAAAACCCAGTGGGGCAAAACTTCAGCCAAGGAAAACAGAGTGCAGCGCGTATTTTCTATTCTGATACTTCTGAATCAGATATGTTACCTCATTAAAAATTTTACTAAGAAAACCAATGAGACAAAACTTAGTCAAGGGAAAAAGAGTGCAACTTGAATAAGTCTCCCTCTCATTTTAACATGTATTCTTAAGTGGCGTGTGTCCATCTTTATTAAAAGCTTTTGTAGCCAATGATTTTCGCTCGATCCCTTAATGTGCAATCCTTTACGTTGAGCAATGTTGTATAATCTTCTAATGAGACTCTAGGTGCCTCCTTTCAAAAAAATATCATATGTCCACGACTGTGTTTTGTTACATTCCTGCATCTACAAGACTAACCAAGCTTGTTTTGATAGATAAGTAAAATACAATCAAATATCGTTTATACCTGAAATATTTCTTTGAACTCATTCTAATGTCTCTTCGTTTGACAAAGGCTATATCATGACAATATGCTCAAGTGAAAGATATTATAACCATACATAGCTAGCAAAACATATTAATGTATATATGCATTTAACGATTGTACTTTTAGAATGAGAATCTCTACTTTGGTAGGAGATGATAATAGGCATTTCTTATAACAAGTGACTTAACAACCTTTAACATACTTTAAGGTTCAACTATGTCCATACTAAAATGCCTCAACATCATCTTTTGGATGTACTTAAAGGATTGATAAAATATAATTACATACATACTCAAATTGCAGTTCGAGTGATAATTAGACTGTGTCAAGGTCATTCAAAAATTCTCCCTCTAAAAGCTCGACAGTTTCTCTCGTTGATGCCTAGACATCATCACTGTAAACTGCGATAATAGTGAACTTCTAAAAGTAGAATGTTGATAAAACATGGCTAATTGAATCAAACTTGTATCCCTCTTTATGCGAATATCTCGAGTTGTACAACACTCGACCCGACAAATTAATCCATACATATTTTGTCAACTTCTTATAGTATGTTCTTGAGGTTTTGACATCAATGCTTCTGGCATTATCAATCCATGAGGGATTCGTTCCATCAAAATATGCATGTGCTTTCACTCTTCAAGTTTTTTGCTATATAAATTTGCTGATTTAACACATAGACATCTATATCATATGCAAAAATGTCATGAATACTTGCTTTTATCTTCAAAATCTATATTGTACCATGCGTGTACACTATTTATTTAGATATCACAATCACCATGTATAAGTTTTCTATGCATGTTTCTTGCTACACATGTATTACATCGTTAAGATGTTTCAATTAACTTTTAAGCACTTCATTGCTTTAGAAACTTATCAGGAGTTCCAATTATATCAAACATGTAAAATAATCATAACCTATTCAAATCCGAATATGTATAAATGATCACATTGTTCTCGAGAACTTACTTTTCATGACTTACATAATTTAATCATTCGAGATTTTCATGTAAACTTTCAGTATCAAGTGATACATATCATTTGTAAGACGCATATCAATTCTCTCTTTATATTACCAGACTAAAAAAATATTGGAAAGTCAATGCATCCACCTTTGGAGAATACGTCTTCTCATAATCAATCATAGGTCTTTGTGAAAATTCTTGTGCCACCGATATTTCCTTATATCACTCACTTTGATTTTCACATAATTTGCATAAAAGACTCGTGCATATCCAACATATTTTATAACTTTAGTTGTATGGACTGTTGGCCCAAAGACATTCCATGTTATTAGAGAATTCAACTTTACGTTACTTGCGTCTTTCCATTTTGGGCAATCATTTATATGTTTACGTTCATAGGAAAATCTCAAATCTTGATCCTCATCATTTAATCATTTCAAGTGCTACATTATACAAAAGTATAACGACATCGATTTTTATTTCTATTCCATACATATCTTAGACATGATACAACTTATCTAGATCTCTTTATTTTTAGGTACCTGAAGTTCCTGAACCATCATGTCTATTTTATCTTCAGGAGACCTTTTTAATATAACCTCAACTTGACCATCTTAATTAGTTGCTCCAACTTTCGAGGAATTTTATTATTGGAATCGACTGGTCTACCACGCTTCAGACATGCAATAGACTCATTAAAAACATGTTGTTGTCCTTCTGGGACACTCATATTAAATTGGAGCATCTGTCACACCCCGACCCGCAGCGAATAAGAGTCGGGGCATAATTGGGTTATCACCAAAGCTCATGATATTTACTAATATGTTTCATATTTATTAAAGTCAAAATTACATTCTCAATAATCCAAACATGTCCATACAAATACAAAGAAAAATAACCAACTAAACAATTCCAAGCTCTAAATCAGTTTATTCTTCTAGGCCAATCCTATGTGTTTCTTGCTGCAGCTGGTTCACCTATATCATGTGTAAAAATGAGGGTTTTTGGGTCAACATAAGTTGGCGAGTGAACCTTGTTAGATAAACATTTATTATTGATTTTTCTTGTTATTTTATCAAGGAAAAATTGTGCCATAATCATAAGTGAGCAAATGTAAATAATCAAACAGTAGCAATAACAACCACAAACTATAACATACAGTAACATACAATAACATACCAACAGCATACAATAACATATCAACTTGCATGAATATATAACATGAATGAAACTGTGCGATCAAGGCTCAATCAAACGGAGCCGATCGTATGTGGGCACGCCAGGTTCACGCTCATAATGTAATGGGGAACATGCTCAACGCTCATAATGTAATGGGGAGCGGCGGCCTATGAATTTGCATGTATTGAAAATAATAAATTAAATCTAACAATAACCACACGAACAGTTGAAACAAGCTGAATACACATTTGTTCATGATATGATGTATGCACAATGATTTAAATATAATAAATGGCAAGACACATGATACACCCCAAAAACGTGATTAAAACGGGGAATTTGTAAAGATTCACTCACATTGGGTGCGTTTGGTTGGAGATGATGAGATGCGCACGAGTTGGAAGGATTGAACAACGAGATTTAACTAACCTAAATAATAACGGAAAAATATAGTAAATGAGTGGATTTTATTAATGATTTTAATAAGATTTTTAGATATATTTCTGTGAGTTTAAGGCTATTTCCTATCTTTAAAAACATTATTTTTAAGTATTTTTAATTGATTTTTAAATTAAATTAAATAAATAAAAATATAAAAATATGTTGACTATTTCGTTGACCGTTGACTATTGACTTTGACTTGTTGACCGGTTTTTATTGTGTAACTGATGCGCCGGGTGAGGCTCGAACCCGAGACCTCCCGTTCGCGTGCACGCAGCTCTACCAACTGAGCTACGTGTCTAACCCGAAATAATTCTGTTTTTAATTATATTTATATACTAATTCAGTTTATTCAAAATTCTCTTATTTTCAAAAATATTTTAAATCATCGAATCGGTGTCACCAACAGGTCTCGAACCCGGGACCTGTGCTTTATCGTTACACACAGTCCACCGCTGGACTGTGTGTCTAACTTGTTTAATATACAGATTTTTATTATACTTAACATCTAATTGCGAAAAGGATCCGGTTCATTTTAGAAAAAGAATATTTTAATTACGAGGCATACGTGTGTCAAGGATCGAACTCGCGGCGTGTGGTTTGTATATTATTCTACAAGCATTGAATCGTACTAGCTTCGTTACAGACTTGATACTGAACTGTTCACCATCCGAACATTCGCTAGCTGGCAACACAACTTTTACCACCCCAAAAAGATCTCAAGTGATTAGGCGGGGACAGGATTCGAACCTGTAGTCTTCAGATCATGAGCCTGATGAGTTGACCATTCCTCCACCCCGCTTCATCCATTCCCATTCCAAAAAGTCCTTCTTCGATCTGAAGGTGTGTTAAGCATATAGTCATTGTGGTTACAGACGGGTTCTGTTTCCGATTAGACTAAGTCTAACCCGTTCATAATACCGATTTTAATTAATCTTATATTGTTATCACACTTCATCTTCTTCACTGAATTTACAGCCAACTGTTTACTCATCTGTTTCTTGCTTTTAAACGATTAACAATCATTCATAAGACTAAAATGAAATCGCAGAGACGGTGTTGGAAGTAAACATACCGGAGGAATGATTTATCACAGAATTCCGGCAAGGCGTCGGCTCTGTTTTATGAGTTTCCTCTGTTCGGGTCAATTACCAGTTTTGATTGGTTAGATATGAAAGTGGGGTACTAAACAAGGATTAACAGAAGTTTTGAATGTTCATACCGATTCACCGCGTGAGATTGGAAATTCCAGAAGTTTTCCGGCGAGAGCTGAATATTCCGGCTCTGACGTCTGGGATTGATTCTGATTGTTGGTTTGAGGTTAGTAACAGTCTAACAACGGTTTGAAATAGAAATAATCGAAGTATTTACCGTATTAATGAAGGTCTCGGTTTTCCGGCGACTTGCAGAGATTTTCCGGTGAGTTCAAAAAGTTTTTCTGACGAACTGAATGAGTAGCGAAAGTGAAATCGAAGGTTATGCGGATGATTTTAAGTCAAGAGAAGAACCAATTATTGGCGTAGCACAGAAATTGAATAACTTCGGTTATAAAAACCGATCATCATCAAAATTTAAGTTAATTCAAGTCTGAATTGATTAGAATCGTCGGTACATAGGTTATAAACCAGAATTCGTGATTACTCAAACGTTTTGGACGGTTGAATAGCCGATTACGGTTTTTGTTTGGCGCAACCGGTTGATCTATGATTGACTATAACATTTGTTTCCTAGAGTTGACAGAAAACAACAAGTGGCGGTGTGGTTATGTGTGTGTGTGTTAAGTCTTTGGGTTTCAACCCGGCTGACTCGGGTTCAAGTCCCGGCAGCCTCATTTTATTTTTAATTATTTTATTTTTATTTTTTATCAATTATAACTTTTATAGTTTAGTTTGTTTATTAATTATGTATCATTAAGAATCAAATAGACATAATTACGCAACGAAACATTTATAACTTGATATTTGATTACAAACGGAGCGGGTTTGGAAAACCCGTTTTTGACAAATGTTACATTAGCAGTTGGTATATTTGACATAATCATCTTCTAAGTCAGTGAATGCGTCTGGTAATAGATTCGCTAATCTTTGTAGATGAGTTATTTATTTGAACTTCTGGTTCACACTTTTAGTTTTGAGCATCGATGATAATTCATACCAACTCATTTCTTTTATCAACTTCCTTTTATCTCCCCCTGTTGGGAATGCTGATTTAGTTCATTAAAATGAAAATTAATAATTGAGTTGTACATAAATCCTTTGTTAATGACTCAATTTATTACCATATATTTCCAACCAACTTTGAGGTCCCATCGTTGTCTGTTGTGGTGGATTAATTTTAATATATGTCGCACAACCAAATCCTTTGTTAACGAGACGTCTTTGGTTCCTGACCCAAAAACAACTATATGAGGAGAATGTATTATAACTTGTTGGCTTGATGTGAATTAATGTTTAATGTAAAATAACATGTTCATAACTTATGAACTTCTACTCTCATGATCATTGGTTTTGCAACCAATCGTAGACGTTCAACTATCGTCTCAACAAAAACACTAATTCCAAGATCATCAACAGGTTGGGAATCAAATTCATCGTTACAACCAAAATAAATATGTTAATCTGGAATAAGATGCTTGCTATCACATCAACCAAGCTATAATCACACAAACTTCACGCTATGGATTTGATAACCATTTAGACGATGGATCGATTTAAAACACTAAATGGTATCGTGTTGGGATATTCATATCCTCTAACCATTTCCAGAATATTTAGGGGAACACACCCTCCTTTATTTGGCAAATATATAACTTATCTTGAGAGTAAACATTACATGTATAATTATCAAGAAGAATCTTCTAGTCCTTAAATAATTTCACCTCATCATCAACTCAGTGTGGTCTAACTGGTCATGCCAGTTAATTAAATAATCCAGAACCATAAACTTCTAGTTTATGATCTTAGATGTATTACTTGCTCATATGTAATACAAAACGTAAGATATGAGAGAATATATTATAACTTAAAAGTTCAAACCATCCTGTTATATAATCGCTCTTCAGTTACCACTTTGATGGTCCATCTCATTATTAACATGAGCATCATTACAATTATATATGGTTGATCTAATCATTATAACTTTCTCAATTATCTCCATGATCATTACTTTTACTATGATCAATATGTAATCACATTCATTTCAAGAAATGGAATAGAATATGAAAACTTTCATATAATTTCATTATTTAGTCAATCACACATGTATGAAATCATTTTAAACTATTCATACTTTCTTAACGATACCGCTCATGTGTGACAAATGAAAATCATTTATCTAGTTTTTCATTATAAACAATCTTCTTTTCATATGATATAAGTTGAGAAATCTTTACATGACCGAATCGTGTAGTATTATCAGTCTATAAATCTTATGATCTTTTATATATTGATAATGAGATTCAAGTAGTATATCATTTGGAGTGTCACATTTAAGTATATTGATTCGCTTTCATAAGAGTGGTGACATAACTTCATGTTTTAGATGATTCATTGAATACTAAGTAAAATGAATAAATGACAACATATAAAACTAGTTATATACCTGTCAGATGGACGGGTATATTAATGGTATAATGAAATAAGTATTTTGTTCTTTGTATTCTAAATAAACGTGTCATAAATTATCGCCCCTAATTTAGACCAAGAATTTGATAATAATGAGGAAGCTTCTAAGTTACTAAATTACGCCTCCAAACATAATATCTTCAACCGTTTTACTTCTTAGTCGTTACAATATTCAAATCAGTCAATCGTTTCAGACTAATCATGTTGTTTAGGTATCACACTTAGTGTGAAAAAATATAATATAGCAAAAAATTATAAGACTTCTCCATCAAAGAATCGATACAAACCTCAAAGCCCCAATGTCATTTTCTGCCAAAGCATTCCCTCTCCTAGTAGCCCATCCAGTAAAATAAAAATCAACAATTATAATATCTTCATAGATTTATGTGATAATATAGATTTAACGTTTTCATATGTACCTTCCTCCCTCTTGGATAAATTCTACTTTGTAAAGTGTTAAATAAATCAAATAGAAGTCAGGAACATCAACAGATATCTTATTTCTCTATCCACTAATAAAAATACACAATCATAGTTATCAAAATTTTCTCTAATAAAAAAAGTTTGAAGGAACATCATAACATATTCCTTAACCATAGGGCTGGTCGGTGTGTCTGGCGCCTCAGCCACATTAGCCCTTTAACGCCCAACATCGCCCAGGGATGCCAAGTGCTTTCTCATGATGGGGTATCAGACATGAGATAGGAGGTGAGTGTATGGACCCTTATCCCATGAGAACCTTTTAAATGTTGAGGGGACACCAAACCACACCATTGGGCCTAAGCAATAAAAAAACTATTGATCTACTAAATATAACGATGTAATAAGAATATATCAAGTTCAACCCGTTCAACCCATTTGACCCGGTTTGTTTTTAGACGCCCGTTAGAGATATAACTTATAAGTGAATGGATAAAAAATGTCACCTCTAGCAAAAAAGGGTACAAAATAATAAATTTTATGTATAAAATGTTAGAATATATATAATTTTATATAATCCACAAAAAAACATGTTACACAAATCATCTCTTAATGACTTTATGTACCAAAAAAGTCAAATTACTCAAATGAGAAAAACAAAAAAAATCATAGTATATTACATAGATTCTCCTTCCATCAGCCATATAGCTATAAAGCTCACCATTTTGTGCAGGGTTTATTTGTGCTAATTTGTATTTCTTGAAAAGGTCATGTATATTTTCAGTTTCTTTTCTGCCATCTAATTTGTGTTTCTTGAAAAGACCATGCACATTAAAACCTCTGCCTAAAAAAGAAAATATTTAATTTATGTTTCATCTGATTAAAATATATGAGACAGTCAATCTAGTTTTTATCTAAGAAGAGTCTAAAGATAACCTTGGTTGAGGTTGTGCCAGGTTTACACAATTTCTACTCAAAACAGATATATCTTTTATGTTTTTATCAAACATGGGTCAGATAAATGGACATCGAGATTATTAAGAGTTTAAAGATAACATTCGTTGAAGTTGTTTAGGTTTTGCATTGTGTACACCTTCCCATCTGTACCAAGTTTCCTAGTGACACAGTGAACCTAAGGAAATCATGTAGGTAAAATTAGTTTCTGCGTTGATGAATGAAAAATAAACAAAATTGTAAATAATACATCTGTCATATACTCATATGATGTCATTAATATTTCAAACGCTGAAAGAACATAATGCAATAAAATGAAAACTGAATTATACATTTAAACAAATGTAACATGACACAAAGAAAATCAATAAGTTTACAATGGAAAAACAAACGAATCTAATAAAAGTTGGTTTATATGTATTAAGTAATTATATAACAAACTTAACTTATGATAACCATATGCAATGTACTTCAAGCACATCTTCATCCTATCATAACACAAGACACAAAAAATAACACAATGATCATAATAATAATAATAACATTTAAATAGTTGTGTAATAATATGAGCATATTTAATCTATAATAACCATAGGTACTCGAAGCACACCATTATTGAAATCACACCTTAAAAAATCACGCAGGTCCATACTTAATAGATAAAATAATAACATGGGACAGAGGTGAAAAAATTAGAAGATAAGCTTATACGATAATAGAGCACAACTAAAGACCAAAAATTTCAAACAACCAAGGTGTATAATGAGCCTTTCATTCTGCAAAAAGCAAAAAAGATGACCATCAAATTCATGTCCATGCTCATCAGTTTCATCACCTGATAGTTAATCATTTTACATCCAAACAATATGAACTGAAATGCATAGGTGTAACAAAATACTGGTTCGTCAAACCCCGAACTTCAGTCATATTAAGATCATGCTCTCGAGCAAGAATGAGTAATAATTTGTAGCAGTTTTCTTTAGAAAGATAAAAATAACCCTACATCACCACATCCATATTGTCAACACCATTATAACTAGCAACTTACACGAACATTAAGAAAAGAAAGAAAATGCACTTTCTCATGTTTTAATGATCCATATGACTTGCTGCTACTTCATTATGGTAGTTAATGTGAAACCGAGCAACTCTCAACACCAAGAATAGTGTGCCTGTGATTGCAGCATACAAGTGATGTAGTTTGTCACCAAACAACATACATACAAGTGGATAGAGAAAATAACCTATTGAGATAAGTATAAAATTACCTAAATACCTTATTATGATTACTCAAATTTTAGCAATCATATTCTGGGTTCAAACATATATAAGCATTAATCACAACAAAAGTTACCATATCAAAAGAAAAAAAAAATCACCATTAAGTAACACATAAAAAGCAACAAAATTTCCAAAAGTAAACCGTAAACAAACTTCACATAGCTATATTATATAAGAAATAGAAATTAAGAGCAGAAAGAAGAAAGAGATTACACTAAATTACTTTCATCAAGGCACTGAGCAGCCGACAACGTCTCCCCTCCCACCACTGCATCCGATGTCCTACTGAAAAAAGGAGCTAGCCAGAGGCAGAAAGCACCGAATCCTTGGTGGAGCCGTCAACCCTTTCAACTTCAAACGGAAACCTATAAACACAATCAAATCACAACCTTGAGTGTCAGTGTGTCACCACCACCCAAATCAATGAAATACTTAAATCAAAGCAGGCTTATCGATAAAAATCCATCAATTTAACGAAGTAAATTTGATAATATGTGATTGATTCCGGAAGTACCATCGCCAAACTCGGACGGTATCAGAGGGAATTCTTACAATAAATTTAGGGTTGAAAGTGTTGGAGGGAACGACGGTGGAGAAATTAGAGTCTGCATAACCAAGGTAAGAATGAAGAAGAAATTGTGATGGGTGAGTGGGATAGTTACTTAAAAGAACAACGTGAGAAACTGAATGGAGATAGTGGAGCATAATAGTCGGTACCTGTTTTAAACCTCTGCTTCTAGAAGAAAATTTGTAATTTAAACGGCTATGATTTGGTTTTAGCCTGATCCAAAGGTTGTGATTAACTATTAGAGGGGTTGACTTTAAGGATAACATAAAAATATATAATATATGAATATCATAAAGTCAAATTATACGATATGATCATAGCAAAATTTGAGAAAAATATACAAATAAACTGTAATTTTCTTTAAAAAAATCAGATAATATGATAAGAAAAGTTAACCTTGTCTAGATGTTTGAGATCATCGAAACTCCCACTTATTAGTGAAAGTATATTATAACACAATTTATATTGATTAAAACATTTTGTAAATAACAACAGTAAAAATTTATACCAATAACATTCTTCAATATTAAAATAATTATTAAGGAGTTTTGGAGGGATTGTTATCAAACTCTAAAAATCATGAAAGATAATTCATAAACCTTAAAGTCAGTATATATACTTATATTTTAAATAGTTCAATATAATCCTTTTTTGAACTTATGGCTTATGTGACAACTACTAATACTATAACAAATTATTTTGTAATTTAAAGATTGAAGGGATATAAATAATTTAACATTTATTATTTATTATTATATTTAACAACTATTGGTAGACTTCAAACTCATTGGGATACTTGGGGTTTGTAAGCAGAAGTAGGAAAACAACAACCAGCATGATACTTGGGGTTCATCTTGTTTCCTTTTTAGTTATCGATTAATGAATGTTTGTAAAAACCCAGAAATTAGAAAGAACAAACAACCTAGGCGTATACACATGTATAAGATGTATATATATACTACTACAATATGGTATTTAGATTGTTACCTGGATGTCGACTAATAAAGCCTCATTGGATAATCTACCATACATCGAATCGATTGTTGTTGCAACGATGGCTAGGGTTTTCTTGGAGAGAGCACTCTCGTGCTGATAACGTATTGTGAAACTAGCTAATAGCAAAGAAGAAGGAAATAATAGGGAGAAGAAATCTAATATTTTAGATGTATATTACAAGAGGTACAAGATACTATATATAATAGAGGAAAACTTGTGAAACAGACTTAATCTATTTTAGGTGTTGATAACCACATTAATATAATTTATTATTTCATATCCCTAATTTTATATATATAATATATATATATATATATATATATATTTGGGGTGTTACAAATCCACCCTCCTTAAAAGGTTTTCGTCCCCGAAACACACATACGTACCGAAAAGTGATGGGTATAGTCGTCTCATTTCCTCTTCGGACTCCCAAGTGGTGTCCGACCCCTTTTTATGCTCCCACTTGACATTTAGTTGATCAATTTCTTTGTTCCTTAACATTTTGACCTTTCGGTCAAGGATTGCGATCGGCCTTACCAAGTTGTTGAGTTTGTTTTCTACCTCTATGTCTTCATATCGAATGTAACCTGTTTCATCGGCTAAGCATTTTCGGAGATGTGAAACGTGGAATGTATTGTGTATTCCACTCAACTCTTCTGATAGTTCTAATTGATATGCCACCTTGCTCACTCGACCAATAATTTTAAAAGGCCCAATAAATCATGGACTTAATTTCCCTCTCTTTCTAAATCGTATGATCCCTTTCCAAGGAGACACCTTGAGCATTACCATGTCGCCTATTTGAAATCCAATATGTCTTCATCTTTTATCAGCATATGACTTTTTCCGATCTTGGGCTGCCTTTAAGTGGGTTCGTACTATGTTTATCTTTTCATTTGTGGCTTTAATCACATCGATATGAGCAAGTTCTCTTGGACCCACCTCGTCCCAACACATTGGGGTTCGGCACTTTCGGCCATACAGCATCTCGTATGGTGCCATGCCAATGCTCGAATGGTAGCTGTTGTTGTACAAAAATTCAACCAATGGTAAATAGGCATCCCACCTGCCGCCAAAGTCAATAATACATGCTCGAAGCATATCTTCCAACGTTTGAATTGTTCGCTCGCTTTGCCCGTCTGTTTGAGGGTGATATGTTGTACTGATTAACAGCTTAGTACCCATTTGTTCTTGAACATCGTGCCAGAAGTTTGATGTGAATCTGGTATCTCTATCAGACACAATGGACACCGGTACTCCTTGACGTGCTACAATCTCATTTATGTACACAGCTGACATCTTTTCAGACGTATAAGTCTCGAGAATTGGAAGAAAATGAGCGCTTTTTGTCAATCTATCAACTACTACCCAAATAGCATCGAATCCTCGAGCCGTTTTTGGTAGCTTGGTTAATAGGTCCATAGTAATATGTTCCCATTTTTAAGCAAGAATGTCCAATGGTTGGAGTTTGCCATAAGGCTTTTGGTGTTCCGCTTTTACTTGTAAACAATGTAACATTTGTCGAAAACGGGTTTTACCAAACCCGCTCCATTTGTAATCGAATATCAAGTTATAAATGTTCGTTGCCTATTTATGCTTATTTTAATTTTTAATGATACATAATTAATAAACAAACTAAACCATAAAAGTTATAATTGATAAAAAGTATAAATAAAACAATTAAAAATAAAATGGGGCTGCCGGGACTCGAACCCGGGTCAGCCGGGTTGTAACTCCAAAGATTTAACACTCACACGCATAACCACTCCGCCACTTGTTTGTTTTCTGTCAACTCTAGGAAACGAATAAGTCTTATATACAAACCTAGATGAACCGGTTGCGCCAACTGAAAACCGAAATCGGCTATTCAACCGTCTAAACGTTTGAATAATCGCGAATTCAGGTTTATAACCGATGCACCGACGATCCTAATCAATTCAGACTTGAATTGACTTCAATTCTGATGATGATGGGTTTTATAACCGAAAATATCTCATAACCTGAATTACTGCAATCAAAGATCTTCTCGCGACTCAGAAACATTCCACAAACCTCCAATTACATTTCCGCACACTTTACAGTCCACCGGAGAAGTTTATTTTACTCGCCGGAAAAATTCTGCAAGTTCGCCGGAAAACCGTATTCTTCCTCAAAATGGTAAGTCCTTCAATACCGTCGTAGTCTAACAATTGTGAATCGGTAAGGACATTCAAACACTCTGTTAACGTTTGTTTATCACTTCAATTCCACGATTAGCTAATCAAAACGGTTAATTGTCTTGTTCCGTTGAAGTGCACAAAAACAGAGACCGACACTTTGCCGGAATTCTGAAATAAACCGTTCATCGGTATGTTTACTTCTAATTATCGTTTCTGCCATTTCATATTAGTTTGCACAATGTTTATCAATCGAACTAAACAAGATATAACGGTGTAATCTAATGCCTGTAAAATCTAACGAAGAAGATGAACTGCGCGAACAATATAAGAATAATTAAAATTGGTATTTTGAACGGGTTAGACACACAGTCCAGTGGTGGACTGTGTGCGAACAAAAACACGCATACGTCCCGAGTTTGATTCTTGACACACGCACCTTCGCAGTAATAAAATGCCTTTTTTTGTTTAAAACTGAACCGGGTTAACTCCGTTAGTTGTTAAGTATAATAAAATTTGTATATTAACCAAGTTAGACACACAGTCCAGCGGTGGACTGTGTGTAACGTTAAAGCACAGGTCCCGGGTTCGAGACCTGTTAGTGGCACCGGTTCGATGAATTAAAATGTTTTTGAAATTAAAAGAATTTTGGATAAATTGAATTAATATATAAGTATAATTAAAAACAGAATTATTTCGGGTTAGACACGTAGCTCAGTTGGTAGAGCTGCGTGCACGCGTACGGGAGGTCTCGGGTTCGAGCCTCACCCAGCACATTTCAGTCACACAATAAACCGGTCAAACAGTCAAAGTCAAAAAGTCAACGGTCAACCCAAAAAGTCAACATATTTTTTATATTTTTAATTATTTAATTTAATTTAAAAATCAATTAAAAATACTTAAAAATAATGTTTTTAAAGATAGGAAATAGCCTTAAACTCGTAAAAATATATCTAAAAATTCTATTAAAATCCTTAATAAAACCCATTCATTTACTATATTTTCCGTTATTATTTAGGGTAGTTAATTCTCGTTGTTCCGCTCTTACAACTCGTGCGCATCTCACCATCTCCAATCAAACGCACCCAATGTGAGTGAATCTTTACAAATTCCCCGTTTTAATCACGTTTTGGGTTGTATCATGTGTCTTGCTATATACTATATTTAAATCATTGTGCATACATCATATCATGAACAAATAGGTATTCAGTTTGTTTCAACTGTTTGTGTGGTTATTGTTAGATTCAATTTATTATTTCAGTACATGCAATTTCATAGGCCGCCGCTCCCCATTACATTATGAGCGTTGAGCATGTTCCCCATTACATTATGAGCGTGAACCTGGCGTGCCAACATACGATCGGCTCCGTTTGATTGAGCCTTGATCGCACAGACATTTATCATTTTCAGTACATGCAATACGATCGGCTCCGTTTGATTGAGCCTTGATCGCACAGTTTCATTCATGTTATTTATTGTATGATGTTGGTATGTTAATGTATGCTATCATATGTTACTGTATGTTATAGTTGTGATTGCAATTGCTACTGCTTGATTATTTACATTTGCTCATTTATGATTATGCACAATTTTTCATTGATAAACTAACAAGAAAATCAATAATAAATGTCTATCTAACAAGGTTCACTCGCCAACTTATGTTGACCCAAAAACCCCCATTTTTACACATGATACAGGTGAACCAGCTGCAGCCAGAAACACATAGGATTGGACTAGAAGAATAAAATGATTTAGAGCTTGGAATTATTTTGTTTGGTTATTTTCTTTGTATTGTATGGACATGTTTGGATTATTTGTAATGTAATTTTGACTTTAATAAATACGAAACATATTAGTAAATATCATGAGCTTTAGTGATAACCCAATTATGCCCCGACTCTTATTCCGCTGCGTGTCGGGGTGTGACAGATTGGTGATTATTAGACCCTTAGAGCCTATACTATAGTTGATTAGAAATTTTTAAGATTTTTGTGTGTTACATGCCAAATTTCATGATGTTTATATGTTTTATGTTAAATGTTACATTCAATGTTATGCAAGCATGTTCATAAGTATATATTATCATATAATGCCTATCATGAATCATATTCTCATAACATATCATATCCATGAAAGCACACACCACATCATGATTGCTTTTACAATGATTTTTGTGTTTTCATATCTCATCAAAGTGAGTTCTCATGACGGGCATGTAGTAACTGGAAGGGTACCAGTACCGGTAGTCGGAACGTCCTGTCTAGGCTGACATTCGTATAAATCCAAAATAAAGGACCAGTTTGCCTACCTGGGGACTAACGATGAGAGTACGAAGTACCTATTAGGCCAAAGCATGCTATACCAAACGTCATGTGAGCTAGCCCCACTTTGAGTTGTCATTGTGTCTACACCTGGACACATGCCGACCATACATCTCGTGAACATATTTTGTGGTTTGCATTCGGGTGATGCGAGTGTTAAATCGCCAATACTAATGTGAATCCTACCAAGCCAATAGTCATGGGGGCCCACATGACTATACAGGTGAAGGTATGGGGGACATTTGAGGCCCAACATGAGCAAACCCAAGACATCCTATGGATGTAGTTGCATTATTGATATTTATGTTATTTTCATTTTTCTTAAAGACACATGACACCTAAAAAGACTCCATAAACTCACAATCTTCTTATGTATGTTCATGTAGATGTCGTCCAGACAACAACGAGGGGGTAAAAGATCAGGAAGGTCTCACGAACGCTTGGCCACACAAATCGCGAAACAAATGGCCACGATACTGCCTGACATTGTGGTCCAAGTACAACAAGCTCTCGCCACAAATCCCACTAATCCTCCCCAACAACATGACCAGAACATCGACAACCCTCCTACCAGCAAGTGCTCATACAAACATTTCAAGTCTTGTGATCCTCCTAAATTTGAAGGGACCGAAGGTGTCACTGCTCTCCTCCATTGGTTTGAGGAAATGGAAAACACCTTCCTCAACTGCGATTGTCCCGAGGATCGCAAGGTTCGATACGCCACCGGGAGACTATTTGGGGTCGCTCTCACCTGGTGGAATACTGAAAAAGGGAAGAGGGGAATTGATGATGCAATGGCCTTAACTTGGGAGGAATTAAGGGAAATCATGACTAGGTGTTTCTGTCCTAGGAGTGAAATTAAAAAGTTGGAGGACGAATTTCATTCTTTAAAGCAGAAGGAGGGAGATCACACCACCTATAACAAGAGGTTCTTAAAGTTGAACCAAATGGTTCCTAATTTGTTTACCCCAACTTATCGTTTGATCGAGCATTATATTCGAGGACTTCCCTCGAAAATTCAAGATTCAGTTCTCAGCATTTCACCGGTAACACTTGAAGCTGCTATGGAGCTAGCGACTGAACTGACCGAGAATCGAATTCGCAAGGGGAAGTTTAAAGAAGAGAAAAAGAAAGCCCCTGTTGAGGGTCAAACTTCAAACCATTCCATCTCCTCCTCTAAGTTTGCTAACAAGAGGAAGCGCAACACCAGAAACTTCGCCGTTACACAAACCAACCTCCCTATTCCTGCTGCACCCATTACCCAAGTTGCCCCTTCACCTGCACCATACAAAAGACCATACTCTGGCCCATTACCAAAATGCAACCGTTGCCAATATCACCATTCTCCTGATTATCCTTGCCATCATTGCACCGGCTGTGGTCGCGCAGGTCATACTGTTCAAACCTGCCGCATGCCTCAGCGAACGAACCGCCACCAGCCTTCAACCCAAACCCACCAGCAAATAATGGGTCAAGCCCAACAACCCCTACTATACCCACCCACCCAACATTTAGCTCAAAAATATTACCAACCCTATTATCCTATGGGTCAACCTATGCGGGCTTGCTACAATTGCGGAGACCCAAGCCATTTCAGAAACACTTGTCCAAGGTTGGTAAACATTATTCATGCTCAGGCCCAAGCCAACCCGGTGAATCAAGCAAACCAAGCTCCTCCACCTGCAAGAGGAAGAGCTTTCAATATCAACGCTAATCAGGCTAGGGCTGACGGCAATGTGGTTAACGGTACGTTCCTTATAAATGGTAGATATGCATCCATGTTGTTTGATACTGGGGCGGATAAAAGTTTTGTGTCCTTAGAATTTGAACCTATCCTAAACCAAAATCGTGATAAGCTCGTGGAATCCATAACAGTAGAAGTTGCAGACGGGAAACCGGTCTCATTAAACTCTATTATTCGCAACTGTACACTCACCTTAAACGACCACGACTTCTCAGTTGACCTTATTCCTATGAAGCTGGGAAGTTTTGATATCATAATTGGTATGGACTGGCTCAGTCAACATCAGGCAGAAGTTGTATGTCGCGAAAAGTTTATACGTATTCCTCTTTCAAACGGTCAGACTCTTCGAATCTTTGGAGAAACCTCGTCGAAAGGGCTCAGCTTAATGTCTTGTCTTCAAGCTCAAAAATATCTTCGCAAGAATTATGTCGCGTTTTTAGCTCATATCATCAAAAAGGGAACCATGGAGAAGAAACTTGAAGACATTCCAGTAGTAAAACATTTCCCGCAAGTTTTTCCTGACGACATTTCAGGACTTCCTCCAGTTAGAGAAGTCGAATTCCGTATTGATCTTATACCTGGTGCTACACCAGTTGCAAAGTCTCCTTATAGGTTAGCCCCCTCTGAAATGCAAGAGCTAGCCAGTCAATTACAAGAGTTGACTGACAAGGGATTCATATGTCCTAGCTCATCGCCTTGGGGTGCACATGTCCTTTTTGTAAAGAAGAAAGATGGATCGTTTCGTATGTGCATCGACTACAGAGAGCTCAACAAATTAACAATCAAGAATCGCTATCCATTACCTCGCATTGATGATCTTCTTGACCAACTTCAAGGTGCCAGCTGCTTTTCAAAAATCGACCTTCGATCTGGTTATCATCAACTTAGAGTACATGAAGAAGACGTCCCAAAGACCGCATTCCGAACTCGTTATGGTCATTATGAATTCATGGTCATGCCATTTGGTTTAACCAATGCTCCAGCAGTCTTCATGGACCTAATGAACAGAGTCTGCAAACCTTATCTTGATCGATTTGTTATAGTCTTCATCGACGACATTCTTATTTATTCAAAATCTAAAACTGATCATGAGCGTCATCTTCGACTCATCCTTACACTTCTAGAGAATGAAAAGCTTTACGCCAAATTCTCCAAATGCGAATTCTGGTTAAAAGAGGTGCAATTCCTCGGACATGTAGTCAATGACAAGGGAATACATGTCGACCCCTCAAAGATCAAAGCGGTACAAGAATGGCAAGCTCCACGTACACCAACTGAAGTAAGATCTTTTCTTGGTTTGGCTGGTTATTATCGTCGTTTCATTTCAAACTTCTCTCGCATTGCTATACCACTCACGGCTTTAACTCATAAGGGAAAACCTTTCATATGGGGACCCAAGCAAGAAGAAGCCTTCCAAACCCTTAAACAAAAACTCTGTGATGCACCAATCCTCACTCTTCCTGAAGGTTGTGATGATTTTGTGGTCTTTTGCGACGCGTCAGGGCAAGGATTAGGCTGCGTTTTGATGCAAAGAGGAAAAGTTATAGCTTATGCTTCGAGACAACTCAAGACGCATGAGAAGAACTACACCACCCATGACTTAGAACTTGGAGCCGTTGTGTTCGCTCTTAAGATATGGAGACATTATATCTATGGTACTAAGTGTGAAATATACACTGACCACAAGAGTCTTCAACATATCTTCAATCAAAAGGAGTTAAACATGAGGCAACGCAGATGGGTCGAACTTCTAAATGACTACGACTATGAAATTCGGTACCACCCTGGCAAAGCAAATGTGGTGGCCGATGCACTTAGTCGAAAGGGTTATGCGAACTCCATTCGTCTTCTATGTTCGCAAATCATAACTGACATTAAAGATCAAATTCGAGAAGCCCAACATGTTTCAGTAACAGAAGATGATGTACGAAAGGAGATGTCCTGTGGAGCTGAACTTAAAATTGAAACTAAATCTGACGGTATTCTGTACTACCTAGATCGTATCTGGATTCCTGACCACAACAATCTTCGTGAAATTCTTATGAATGAAGCTCACAAAACGCGATACTCTATACACCCAGGAGCCGATAAGATGTATCAAGACCTACGATATACTTATTGGTGGCCTGGAATGAAAAAGGATATCGCTGTTTTTGTTTCTAAGTGCCTTACATGTTCCAAGGTGAAAGCTGAACACCAAAGACCCTCAGGACTTCTGGTCCAACCTGAAATACCTGTATGGAAGTGGGAAAATATAACCATGGACTTCATTACCGGGTTACCTCGCACTTCTGGTGGGTATGACACTATATGGGTAATAATTGACCGACTTACAAAATCAGCTCACTTTATTCCTATCCGCGAAGATTTCAAGAACGAAAAGCTAGCTCGTATTTATATCAGCGAAATCGTAAGCCGACATGGGGTACCGTTAAGCATTATTTCTGATCGTGATGGTCATTTCACTTCACGAACATGGCAAGCAGTACAAGCCGCTATGGGTACGCGATTAGATCTCAGTACCGCCTATCACCCTCAAACTGATGGTCAATCTGAACGCACCATTCAAACTCTTGAAGATATGCTTCGAGCATGTGTCATAGACTTCAAGGGAAATTGGGACGCTCATCTGAATTTTCATACAACAACAGCTATCATTCAAGCATCGGCATGGCACCTTTTGAAGCCTTATATGGTCGTAAGTGCCGATCTCCAGTATGTTGGCACGAAATTGGGGAAGCTCAAATCACTGGTCCGAAATTGATTCAAGAAACCATAGACAAGATCCATCAAATTCGAAACAATCTTCTAGCGGCTCAGAGTCGTCAAAAGAGTTATGCAGATAAACGACAGAAGCCTTTAGAGTTTAACATTGGTGATCATGTACTTCTAAAAGTATCACCGTGGAAGGGAGTAGTTCGTTTTGGTCAAAAAGGCAAGCTAGCACCACGCTACGTAGGACCTTTCAAGATACTCGAAAGAGTAGGACCTGTAGCATACAAGCTTGATCTACCAGAAGAACTCAACAGGATTCATCCCACATTCCACGTATCAAACTTGAAGAAGTGCCTCGCTGATGAAAACCTCCACATTCCTCTGGAAGATATTCAGATTGATGAATCTATGCATTTTATTGAAAGACCAGTAGAGATCATGGACTTCGGGGAGAAACGTCTACGACGGAGTCGCATTCCAATTGTTAGGGTACGCTGGGAGTCGAAACGGGGACCTGAGTTTACTTGGGAACGTGAAGACTCAATGCGTGAAAAATACCCGCATCTTTTTCCTACTACTTCTACTTCTTAAATTTCGGGACGAAATTACTAAAAGTAGGGGATACTGTAACATTTGTCGAAAACGGGTTTTACCAAACCCGCTCCATTTGTAATCGAATATCAAGTTATAAATGTTCGTTGCCTATTTATGCTTATTTTAATTTTTAATGATACATAATTAATAAACAAACTAAACCATAAAAGTTATAATTGATAAAAAGTATAAATAAAACAATTAAAAATAAAACAATTTTAATTTCATTACAGGCCACCAATAATTCTGTTTTAAATCCCTATACATTTTGGTTGCTCCCGGGTGAATCGAATAACGCGACTTATGAGCCTCGTTAAGTAAGAGATCCCTTACGCCACAAGTGCTAGGAACCCAGATTCTTCTTGATCGGTATTCAACCCATTTTCTCTGTCTTCAAGGTTCTTTACTAAACCCTTTACACATTCTATTTTCCAATTCTCTTCCTTTACTGCTTCTTCTTCTGCTACTCGGATTTGTTCTAACAATCCAGAAATGACCCTAGCATGGTCCGTACTCGAATAGGTGTAAAATTTTCTTTCGGCTAAGGGCATCTGCCACTACTTGGCTTTTCCCGGGTGATAGTGGATTTCGCAGTCATAATCCTTCATCGTTTCTAATCAACGTCTTTGTCTCATATTCAGCTCCTTTTGATCAAAGAAATATTTCAGGCTCGGATGATCAGTATAGATGATACATTTCGCTCCATACAGGTAATGTCTCCAGATATTTAGTGCAAAAACTACTGCCGCTAATTCGAGATCGTGAGTTGGGTATTTCTTTTCATGAATCTTTAACTGTCTCGAGGCATTAGCAATCACATTGCCCGCTGCATAAGTAACATCCCAGACCTAGGTGTGACGCATCCAAGTACACTACCAAGTCATCGTGTCGTCCGGTAATGTCAATACTAGAGCACTGTCAACCTTTCCTTAAGCATTTGAAACGCCTTCTTGATCGTCGGTCCAGACAAATTTTTCGTTCTTCCGGTTAGCTTATGTAACATTTGTGTAAATCGGTTTCGAAAACACGCCCCAATTTATCAATCAAGCATATGTATTTATGTCGTTTGGTTATATTTTTCTATTTTTATTTATTTATTGCTTGAAATATTAAAATTTCTTATATAAATAATAATAACTAAGTTTAAAATGACCTAAATAAAATAATAGATAAATAATTTAACATTTAACAATTTAATTAATAAAAAGAATTAACTTTAGAAGTTAAAATAAACAAAAACGCAAAAGGAGGGTGAACCGGATCGAACCCGGGTTCCCCGATCAACACACACTGCAAACCCCACTACGCTGCACACACAACTCGTGCCGTATTCAGGATCAAAATTCTCATATATTCAAGATCATGTAAGCTGCAACTATAACCGAAAATTCACGCGCCTTTCCTCTTTGTCTGAATTACCCGCTGGCCAAACATTGGCTATTCTCGGCAACTTGAAACCAAAACGGCTGTCATCTTTCTGGCAGTATCAATCACCGCAAATAACCGAAATCGAATCCCTCTGATGTTCACCTATAAATACGACCAATTCCGCACTAATCAACTCGCTCATACCCCCAATTCCTTTCTAAACCCCTGTCGTCGAAAACCTTGGCCACCGGAGAAATCCACCGGAATAATCAAAACCCACACCGCCGGAGCTCGAGATCCTCTGTTTCGGTTCTACGGTAGAGTCCTACTCGCTATACCTTTTGAATCTTGTTAAGTAGATTTTAAACATACTGTTGTTATGGGATTCCATGGGCGGGCACAGGTTGGGCAATTTCTAAGTGAAGAAGATGAAGTGCAGTATTTATATATATTTATTATAATTAAGTTTACAGTCGGTTAAGCACTCAGCCCAACTGGTTGGGCGGTGCTGTAACATCCGTCAAAAACCGGTTAACCAAACCCGCTTCGTTTATTAACCGAACATCCAGTTTAAAATTTCGTTGCATATTTAATGCTCATAATTAATTTTAAACGATACATAATTAATAAGTATATTAGAATATAAAATTTATATTTGAAAATTTATAAAAATAACGAAAAAAATAATATGCTGATGCCGGGTTCGAAACCGAGTCAGCCGGTAAATCCAAGTCTAACTCACACACATCCTACCACCCGCCACTTGATGTTTTTGTGAGTTCTAGAAGCAATTAAACATATGTACAACCGTGAATCAACTGTTGAGCCAAACTGAAACGATATCGGCTTCCAACCGTCCAAACGTTTGAGTGCTCGCGGATTCTTGATCATAACCGATAAACCGACATTTTAAATCAATTCAGTCGTTAATGAACTTGAATTCATGTGATGTTCGTTTTATAACGAAAACATCACTTCTTGCATTACTTCAACAAAATCCTCATCTGCGACTCAATTACATTCCCAGAACTTCTAATTTCACGCTTACTCTATTTTCTGGTCGTCGGAATCACTTTTTGAACATCGCCGGAATTCTCTGCAAGTCGCCGGAAAACGAGACTCACCTCAGAACGGTAAATACCTCGACTCTTTCTGTTTCAATCCGTTGTTAGACTATTGCTAACTTCAATCCATCACCCAGACCAATCCCAACGACGTTGCGAATATTCAACTTTCGCGAAAACTTCTGGAATTTCAGAATCTCGTTGTGAATCGGTATAGTCACCTAAACTTCTGTTTATCATTGTTTAGTAACTCAATTTCACGTCTAGCAATCAAAACTTTAAATGTTCCGAACAGAGGAGTTCACAAACAGAGCGACGATCTTGCCGGAGTTCTGAAAAAAAGACAACCTGTTTCGGTACTTTTTCCCCAAACACTCTCTGTCATCACATTACAATCGTTATTAAAGTTCGTTAATTTAACTTAACAAGTAACAGTTTGGTTAACCGATGTCTGTGTTTTGAACGAAGAAGATGAAGTCGGCCTAGTGTATAAGATTAATTAAAATCGTATTATCAACGGTTAGACACACAGTCCAGCGGTGGACTTGTGCAAAACAACACACTATACGTCCCGAGTTCGATCCTTGACACAAGCACATGCTCTGTAATAAAAAATGTTTTTTTTCAAAACTGAACGGATCCACTCGCAGTCAGTTAAGTATAATAAAAACCGGAATTACCAATTAGACACACAGTCCAGCGGTGGACTGTGTGCCAAACTAAACCACAAGTCCTGGGTTCGAGACCTGCGGAGAGCCACAGATTCGATTCAATTAAATCTTTTTTAAAATAAATGATTTTCGGATTAACTTAAAAGTATATAAATATAATTAAAAACAGAAATATTTCGGTTAGACACGTAGCTCAGTTGGTAGAGCTGCGTGCACGTGTACGGGAGGTCACGGGTTCGAGTCTCACTCAGTGCAATAATATTCACAACCGAACCGGTCAATGGTCAACGTCAACGGTCATGGTCAACGGTCAAAAGTCAACATTTTTTTATTATTTTTATTTATTTATTTAATTTAAAAATCAATTAAAAATACTTAAAAATAACGTTTTTAAAGTTAGAAAATAGCCTTAAACTCACAAAAATATATCCAAAAATCCTATTAAAATTGTTAATAAAATCCACTTATTTACCGTACCTTTTTGTTATTAATTAGGTTAGTTATTCCTCGTCGATCCATCCTCTAAACTCGTGCGCATTCAACATCATCAACCGAACGCACCCAATGTGAGTGAATCTCTACAAATTCCCCGTTTTAATCACGTTTTTGGGGTGTATCATGTGTCTTATTATTTATCACATTTAAATTATTGTGCATCTATCATATCCATGATCAAATGTGTATTCAACATGTATCAATTGTTTGTGTGGTTATTGTTTAGATTAAATTTATCATTTTCAGTACATACATTATCATAGGCCGCCGCTCCCCATTACATTATGAGCGTTGAGCTGTTCCCCATTACATTATGAGCGTGAACCAGGCGTTGCCAACATACTATCGGCTCCGTTTGATTGAGCCTTGATCGCACAGACATTTATCTTAAGCCGCCGCTCCCCATTACATTATGAGCTTTGAGCTGTTCCCCATTACATTATGAGCGTGAACGAGGCGTTGCCAACATCCGATCGGCTCCGTTTGATTAAGCCTTGATCGCACAGACATTTATCATAGGCCGTCCGTTCCCCATTACATTATGAGCGTGAACGTGACGTTGCCAACATATACAGTTTCATTCATGTTACATATTTATGCAAGTTGGTTTGTTATTGTATGTTATTGAATGTTTGTTGTTATTGTTATTGTATGTTATTGTTTGTTGTTGTTATTGTTATTGTATGATTATTTTACGTTTGCTCACATATGATTATTGCACAATTTTTCCATATTATATACAACAAGAAATAAATAATAAATGTTTTCTAACAAGGTTCACTCGCCAACTTTTGTTGACCCAAAAACCATTTTTACACATGATACAGGTGAACAGGATGAAGCAAGGAAAACATAGGAAATTGTCTTAGAAGAAAAATAATGAAGTTTAGAAAGATGTATAGAACATGTTGTATTTGTTTGATTTGATTGTATGAATCCTTTTAAATTGTAACAATAAATATGAAACATTATAATAAATGTCATGAGCTTTTTTGAAAACCCAATCATGCCCCGATCACCTTTTCCGCTGCGGGTCGGGGTGTGACAGGTGCAAACCAAACCCACGGTCGTTGGTTCGATCCCACGCACACACCCGGTTCAATTGATTTAATCACCCTTTTTAAATTTAACACATCAGTATAAACCTATTTAGTACATAAGTATAATTAAATTTCAAGTATAATTGGGTTAGACACCCAGCCCAGTTGGTGGGGCTGGGTGCAATCTACAACAGAGACCTTGGGTTCGAAACCCTTGGTGCGGCCGGTCTGAACCAGTTTATTCCTTTTTAAAATTTAATTAAAATTTAATAAACCTAACTTGTGTATAAATATAATTAAAATCAGGTTTCTTTCGGTTAGACACGTAGCTCAGTTGGAAGAGCTGCGTGCACAACCGAGAGGTCCCGGGTTCGAGCCTCACACACGCATGCTTACCACATCAAACGAACTGGCTGACACGTGTCAGACTGTCTTTTTTCCGCATTTTTCTTTTATTTATTTTTATTTTGTTTTCTTTTCTACTTTAATTTTGTTTTACTTTTATTATTTCATGTTTATTAAAAGAATATATACTTTACATTTAAAAACATCAAATTTCAAGGGATTAATTATATCAATACAAGTCACAAAAATTAACTTGAAATCTCACCTATTAGTTATTTATTTATCGCGTTATTATTTTTAGGTTAGTACTTTCTCGTCGATTAAATTCCCAACTCGTGCGCTCCTTTTACCACTCAAGAATACGCACCCAAGGTGAGTGAATCTCTACAAATTCCCCGTTTTAATCACGTTTTGGGTGTATCATGTGTGGTACCATCTCTTTATTTCATTTAACGTTCGTGCTAACATATTTCGTGACCAAATATGTATTGTTTGTTATGTGGTTTATATGTGGATACATTTTATCATTTCAGTGCAATCATTTCATTAGGCTCATCAGTTCCTCGTGGGATACAGGTTGAGCATCAGGTGCCTTATTAGATCGGCTCCGTTTGATTGAGCCTTGATCTCACATACATCATCCATTATGTCATATGTTTATTCAATGTGGTTTGTGATTTGTTACATATATACATTTGTTCACATGTGATTTATGCACAATCTTATTTAAACAACAATAAAATTCATTTACTTAAATGTTTTACCAAGGTTCACTCGCCAACTTTTGTTAACCCAAATTTCTTCTGTTTTACGCATGATACAGGTGATCAAGTGAGGAAAGAAACACCTAGGATGGCCTTAGAAGAATAATCAAGTTATTTCGTTGGAACAATCATTTGGTTTATTATTTGTGTTTGTATGAAATTTTGTGTTGGATATTTGAATTTTAATTTGAATTTACTAAATATGAAACTTGTTAGTAAATATCATGAGCTTTGGTGATAACCCAATCATGCCCCGACTTTTATCCGCTACGGGTCGGGTGTGACAGATTGGATCAGAGCTTGTGACTATAGAGATATAGGATAGGTTATTAGACCTTTAGAGCCTATACTATAGTTGATTAGATGTTAATTGCTTATGTGTTACATGCAAAATTATGATGTTTATATGTTTCATGTTTATTTTCACACACAATATTATGCAAGCACTCTCACAAGTACATGTTAAATTGCAATGCTCATCATAGTTCATATCCTCAAAACATATCATATCTATAAAGCACACACCTCACGATTTCACAATTTCCAAGTTTTCTTTTAAAAAATTTTTGTAATGCTTTCATATTTTTTTTTCAATTCACATCAAAGTGAGTTTTCACGACGGGCATTGTAGTAACTGGAAGGGCACGAGTACCGGTTGTCGGAACGTCCTGTCTAGGCTTGGCATTCGTATAAATCCAAAATAAAGGACCAGTTTGCCTACCTGAGGACTAACGATGATAGTACGAAGGACCTATTAGGCCAAAGCATGCTATACAAACGTCGTGTGAACTAACCCCACTTTGAGTGAAGACCTCCCTTATACGATATCAGAAGAATTCAGGAGGTGAACGTTAGGAATTCCTAATCGTACTCATGGCTTCAACGCGTGGAGGCGGTTAGAGATAATGATCAACTTGAGTTTAGGAGTTGATAGATTAACAATATTAATTAGTTAGTGGATAATTGTCTAATATCCTACACGTGTTATATTAGGATGTGTATTAGATAAATATCATGTAATTAATTAATAGGAGTTCTGGTTATAGTCTAACATGATAGGTTAGCTATATATACCGCGTATTGATAGGGATTTGTAATCTAAGTTTTTGAGTTAGTTTTCTTGGTGATAATCAATAATCGGGTGTTATTCAAATTATTCTTTGTTTGAGTATCGACTGGGACTAGAATTTATAGTATATTGTATTAGTATTTCTTTCATTTTTTAACCAAAGTGTAACTTGCTCATCTATATATTCTTGCATCCTCTCTCATTGTGAGGCATCCCAAATATCAATACCTTTACGATTATTTACATGGCTCTTGAACACGCTTATCATTTGGATGGCTCTTGAACATGCTTATAGCAACACTTCTATCGAAAGGATTCAAAACCTCAAAGACTAGCTTCGCAAATCTCCAAAGGTTCCTCATTCGTTTCGGAATTTGGTTGAAAACTTAAAAACCTTTGTGATCAACTTACCGCAGTTGGCCACCCGGTTCATGAATCCGATAAAATACATTGGGTTTTATGCGGTCTTGGGGCACCCTTCAAGACCTTCTCCACTGCCATCCGTGCCACCAAACCACCACAGGTGTTTCGTGAAGCCAAAAGCTGCGAGCTTTTTATCCAATCCATCCAATGCCCAACTTCCACTCCACCCGTTGCCTTCCACACCCAATCCGCTTGCACACCCTCATACACTCGGGGAAGAGGTGGTCGCTCCCGTGGGTCTTCCACATTTGGGTATTCCATATTCCCTTGGGGAAATCTCGTTTCATGGAGTGCAAAGAAACAATCAACCGTTTCACGTTCAGTTGCGAATCTTAATACCGTGCCATGGCCAGCACTGCTGTTGAACTTGTTTGGATTACACACTTACTTCGGGAGCTCCATGCTCTTCCGCGTGACAGACCGACCCTCCTGTGTGACAATAAAAGTGCCATCTTTCGTAGCCAAAATCCGGTTTCCAACAAAAGGTTCAAACATATTGATCTAGACTACCACTTCACTAGAGAACCTATTGCTGCAGGAAAACTAAATACTCGCTTTGTTCCAACCAACCTTCAGGTAGCGGATATCTTCACTAAAAGCCTCTCACGTCATCAATTTGAGTTCTTCCGTGACAAGCTCGACATTCATCCACCACCGTTTCCCTTGCGGGGGATGTTAATATGTAATTTATAGTATACTGCATTTGTATTTCTTTCACTTTTTGCACCAAAGTGTAACTTGCTCATCTATATATTCTTGCATCCTCTCATTCTGAGGCATGCCAAACATCAATACATGTACTATTATCTCCATAACAACTGACAAACCCATGCGTCCAAAATCCACACCCAACCTGTCCGGACCCCCCCCCCCCCCCCCCACCAACCGGAACAAATGTGAAACATAAAGATTTGAGGATTCAAGTAAGCGCGCACACACACCTTAACTAATTAAACACACACACCTCAGTAGGTTCGTATGTGAGGATCTATATAATTTTAGTAACCTTATTCGGCGATGGTTTGTAACACATTTGCGGGACACCAGCATATGGAAGGAAAGCTTCCCCGCCGGTGAATTCTGATCCTCCCTTTCTTAAATGTTTCGGAGCTGACAAACATGCCTTTACATGTTTTCTTACGTGTTAGGAGTTTTATTAGATTAACGAGCTTTGAGATTAAAATGTTCTATAAACGTTTTTCCCATGGTAAAGGGCTTTTACCATGTATTGTTTAACTGCGATTTATTATTCCTGCGTAGGTGTATGACGTTTAGTAGAGTCACGTGATTAATCCATGTTAAGGTGATCTTTATGAAATACCCTTTGTACAGGTGATGTTTATGAAATACCCTTTGTACGGGTACAACAGACGTAGACGCACCTCCTAGCCAATATTTGAATTCCTACAGTGGGTCTCTAATCGTGCTGTTTGAGACATATAGACAAATGTTACAACAATGTCAAAACTACAAGTTGCAAATAATCTGGACTAGACTATCATGAGTTTGGTATCCCTATCAGTAAGCTTTCAAAGACAAGGCTGCCTTTCATCATAAGTCGAAAATAGAAACACTTGATGAACACTTGGCCATTGTAGGGGCGTTCACAAAGCTCACGCCTCGCTCGAAACAAGCTTGGCTCGAAAAAAGCTTGGTTGTAAACGAGCCGAGCTCTAGCTAGGCCCGATTTGTAACCGAGCCAAGCTTGAGCTAGGCCTGGCTCAACTTGAAAAACCATAAAATAGCAACCCAACTCACACCAAATGACCAAACGCACACACGCCAATAGACCCAACCCCAGCGACAGACCGTTCACACCCCAAAACACACACACACACACATATGAAAGCAAACCCTAACAAGCATTGTGCTCCATATTGTTATTTGTCTTATGAGTCAGTGCTCATTATTTTACAGAAAGGTACTACTGAGAACTGGGCTGCTGCCCTCGAACACACAACCCTGATGCTTTTCTTGATTTACATTTTAGGTCATGTTGTATGCTGACATGAAAGTAAATGGTGTTTCTTTGAAGGTATGACCATAAAAAAGTAGCACCACATTCATGATTTATTTTCGTTTATGAGTATTTTTGTAATTAACTTATGTGACCAACATTTTATGGGCATTTTTGTAATTCAAGTGTTTGTTGATAGTGGAGCCCAGTCAACTACTAACTTTGGCTGTTATTCATGTTGGGTTGGTGGGTTGAATAACTGAACCCAAACCCGACTCAAAGACATCAACCCTAACCCAAACACATTTAAAATTTTGTTGTGTGCGTGTTATCTTTATAAGTTTGACTATGTTGACATTTTTTTATGTGGCGCCTAAACCTCTTACCTGCTGACCAGCTTATACAGTACCATAAACAAATCCGTCAAAAGTACTAAAAACAGAAATCAGACCAAAGGTTCCAAGATTATAGTAGTCAAATATGAACTACATGCGATATGTTTCATATTAGTTTGCGAAACTTAAATTTCAATATCTCTTTATGTCAATTCTAATGTTTAGTTCTGGAGCTAATAGAACATTTGCAGGCAATGGGTTAGTGCTCTTGTAATTAGAATCAGAGTAAAAAGTTTTTGTATTTCATGTCTCCCTTATTTTTTTTCAGTCTTGTTGCTGTTCATCTTATTTTTACATTTGTCTTTTTCATTTTTCTTGCATGATTGGCTTTATTTCTTAAAAATGGACACTGCTGCTGATATAAATTTACCCTTACACTTAAATGTAGCCTGTTACTTGTAATTGGGCTGGTTTGGATTGAATGTAGCCAGTTTACTTGTAAATGGGCTGGTTTGGTTAAGTAGGTCAAACGGGTGAGAGTCCCCAAGGGGATAGCCTGGTGGTAAAGTGGTGTATTTCCCAACTAAGTGGTTGCGAGTTCAAATCCTGCAAAGGGCAGGTGTGGTGTGCTTTTAGCCGCTAAAAAAAATGGAGGTGAAAGTGATATGCAAATTAAAAAAAAAAATCTACCCAAGTTGTTACACGCTCTACCAAGGAGCTGGTTCTATTATTCGTATTGTTACAATTGATCAGATGAATTTAGAGGTATAGATTGCATTTAGTTATGTTTTTGTTAAAAGTTATTAATTTTATGTATGTGTTGTTAACTACAGGCATGGAGTGTACCCGAAGGGTTGCACCTGTTGTATGGATCGTCGACTATTCTTGTTCAAGAAATGACAATGGCATTGCCCGTAACTAATATTTCGATTCCTTTTTTTAACTTTATGTAAAAGTGCATTAGACTTTTTTTAATTTGAGATTTCAACAGGCTTAATGTCAGCTCAAACAGATAGCTCAAGAAGCTTCCCAATCAAGTGCCTCTAATTGGGGTTGAACACTTTTGTAAAGTCCAGGGGCTTATCTGCAAGTACCACTTCCAGGGTCTTTAGTAAAACATTTTTTTTATGTTTATTGTCACACTGGGAATTTTAGATATATAATTGTTAGCATAAAATACTAAAATAAATTTTTTTTTTTAATTATTGAGACTAAACAAATGTTGAAGTGTTGTGTTAAGAAACTTATATTTTAACTTCTTTTATGATAAAATAGAAAAAAAATGACCCGAAAAGTGTCCATAATATTAACTAATCCTAAAGATGACCCACTTTTTTTCTTAAACAAGTCCGGGCTCAAAGCCGGTTCGGGTTTTTTTAAGAAGTTTTAGACTCGGTTTTGGCCAAATTGGTATGAGATAGAAACCAGGTTGGGCCAAAAATAAACCAAATCTCCTAGAATCGATTGGGGTTGGGAGAGGCAAAAACATTTTTTTTTGAGTTTTGTAATATTTTAGTTTAGTTTTTTTTATTAGTGTTACTTTTACTGTTTTGTCTACATTTCTATTTAAATTTCATTCAAAATCGGTGTGTCTCTCGCTGCGTTTCGCGACGGTTATGTAAAAACTTTTCCATTTCTAAGTCAACAATATAAAATATAATATAAAATAAATGGTCGAAGTTGACTAATTTAGTAAGACATTACTTTTTGTAGGTTATAAAATCCAAAGAATGTTTATTAGTTTTTTTTAATGGCATGTTTATTAGTTATAATTTAGTAAATTCACCATTCTAAAAGCTCTCGTGGGCTAGGTGGGCTTTTGACTAAAGAAAATGTCAACTGAATTGGGCTTCTGTCTAGCAGACAAATGCAATGCGGCTAGGCTTCAAGCCTTCAACCCTGGATAATAACATAAGTTCAACAACTGGGCTGGACTCTCTTAGCCCGAAAACATAAACGGTCATCAAGTACGTGGGTCGGCCCTTCCATACACAATGCGTCAAACCACTTCATCCATCCTTTTTTAGACCATCTCCATCCGGGCGTCACGTCCAATTTGGGAGAGAGGCAGTGCGAAAAGGACGTGGCAAGAAGAGAGACGATGAAACATCTCTCCCTCTCCATGAGCCAGAGGGAGAAGGCAGACGGACCCACGTACCTCACGACAAATTATGTTGGCATACAAAGGCTTGCACATAAATGAAAAAAATAACATCCTGAACTTAAAGAAAACAAAGGATCTTGTTGAGTAATATTAAGTTACTTTTCTATGATAATAATTACAAAGAGGTCACGAGTTTAATTTAAAATCTTCATCTTTAGAGAAAGTAATTGTGGCATTTAAGATTGCAAGACATTCAGTTGGAAGATCAAGAAAAGAATTCATTAAAAAATCATCAATGGGCTCGACGGTAGCGACTCCAACTAACTTGCACCTTCCTTGTTCATCAAGCCTCGCTCCACTTCCGCTCCTTAGATTTCCTTTTGATTCTTCTGATGTTAATAATGTTTCCACCAACAATGGTGGAGCTTTGTAGATACTCCCCATTGAAAACCAGAATTTCGCCTTGAATTTAAGATCCACCTACATTAAGAACGTGTTATTGTAAACAAAACAACCAACAATATATCCATGAACAATCAAATTCATGTTTGGCCTAAATATTTTGGATCATTATAATGCAATTTTATGTCATTTTGTGTTGTTTATTTGTTGGATTTTAATCCTTTTTTTGTTTGTGGTTTGACATAAAGCAATAACCGAACTAAAATGACCCATGATAAGCCTAAACAAAACTTCTAGTGGTAAAACATGCAATACAATAAATTGGCGATAATGAGCCTAAATGAATGGTTTTAGTACGGACAGAAGTGAAAGTATATTGCAACGAAAATGCTTTAGTATAGCTGGGTTGACTCACAACCATTTTTTATCTAATTTTATTAAATAGTTAATAATAGATATAATTACAATAATGGTCAAAGTATTTATAAAAGAAAGTTACAAATCACTATATTATTTTTATTAACCAATGTTTTCAAAGCTAGCATTATATATATATATAGAGAGAGAGGGGTTCATGTGAGAAAATTTAAAAGTGTGAGAAGAATAAGAATGATTATGGAGGTGACATGTTTCCCTTTTTATTTTGGTAGTTAAGGGTATAAGTGTAATTTAATTAATAAAATCTAATTATAGAATGAATATATGCAACCGATTTTTGGCAGTTATTGTAGGGATTTTCGAATTTGAAATAACACCCTAACTCATAAAAACACCACAACATGTATATTGAAGGCATACATCTTATAAAGAACAGAAATATAACTCATAAAAACACCTAACTCATAAAAATACCACAGCATGTAAATTGAAGGCATACATCTTATAAAGAACATAAATATAACAAAAATAACACCATAACTCATAAAAACACCACAACAATTATATGAAGGCACACATCTTATAAAGAACACCCTAACATTGAATATAACAGAAATAACGCCCTATATAACACCAGTCAACACTTTAATCAGAATCAAAACAGAAATAACACCCTAAAAATATAAAAACAGATATAACTCTACATAAGTATATAATATGGTATTCATTTAAAGATAAAAACACTCGTTATTATTGTGTAATTTAAAAAAAAAAAGAGTTACATATAAAAAGTTATTGATGTTTAAAAAAGAAGGGGAAACTTTGCATGTGTATTAATGTTAGTTTCTTAATTTAAAAATATTAAATTTACTTTTATACCTTTAATCTAGAAAATTAGTTAGTTTAATAGTCAACATTATTTACCGAATTGCCACTATGATCTCAACCATTATATTAAATATGTAATGGTTTAGATTCTTTCTTATCCTTCTCACACTTTTAAATTTTCTCACAATAACCTCACCCTAATATATATATATATATAATAGATTGAAAACCCTTTGAGAAAACTCAGGAAACTCTAAGCTCTCGAAATTTATTTTTTTTGAAAAAAGCACACATGTAATATACATGTTTTTAAGGGTTTTGAGGGGAAAAATCAAAAAAGCGCCTACTAGATTTTTTTTAAAAAAATAAACAAGTTTTTGTGTAACATATGTTACAGTCGGGTTGCGCAAAACTTGTTTATTTTTTTTAATAATCAATTGGCTTTTTTTATTTATTTTCCCTCAAAACCCTTAAAAATATGTATATTACATGTATGATTTTTTTTTAAAAAATCGGGAGATTAGAGTTTTCTCAATTAAAAGGGTTGTCTACCAATACTTACATATTATATATATATATATATGGTTAGGGTAAAATGAAACCTTATACGAGTTGTGAGAACTTAGAAAACTCGGCCTTACGAAAAGTTTTTAAAGAACTTTTTATCCAAAAATCCAAAAAAAATCAACTTTTTCAAAATATATAAAAATAAAAAAATGGTTTTTTTTTTCATTTATGTTGACCGTAAATGTTGTAAAAAGCGATGTCATGCTTATGTTATCAGCTTTTTACAACTGCTATAAAGGGCCGAAAAACATTATTTTGAATTTTTTCAAACTTTTTTTACGGCAGTCTTTTCTAACATTTTAATCTAGGGTTGTGAAAAATTTGGGTCAAAAATCGCACAGAAAAACCGAGTTCTCTAAGTTCTCACAACTTAGAAGAGTTTTCCTTTTATATATATATATATATATATATATATTGGGGATGTATCATAAGAAAACTAATTTAAATGAGAAAACAAAAAAACTAACTAAAAATAACTAAAAAACATATAAAAAATTATTTTTTAATAAAAACCGCTATATAATAAAATATATATAAATTTCAAAAAAAAGTTGTACTACACATATGTATTAATTTGAAAAAGCCTAAACCACCTAACTCACACCCACTGACAGCCCCAAAAATCTAAACCAACCGCAAAACCAAACGCGTCGATCAAACTGTTACTCTCTCTTTTTTACCCTATAACCAGCAAGAACTTGAGTGTTGTTACCGTATAAATACTATAAATTAATAGAACCAGTCTCAACTTTAAAGAAATTGAACTACATATCAACTTATTTAGAACTTTTATTTATGAAGCCTAAGTTCGGTTCAGGCTCATGGATGTTACTTCTCCAAAACCTAAATCCACCCTCCCTTCAAAAGCCTACCCTCCACCCCAAAAAAAAAAAACCAAACCCCACCCCCACTCCCAAAAAAAAAACCTAAAACTAAACCCTAAACGTAACCCCCCCCAACCTAAACCCCATTCCCTCACACCAAAAAACCTAATCCTAATCTTAAACCCCCAAAAGACCTAACCCTAAAAAGTAAACTAAACTCAAAAGCTAAATCTAAGCATATAATGCACATGTGCAGCACACGCATATAATGTACATATGTATGTACATATATAACGCACATGTGAAGTACAAGTTTTTTTTTTTGAAAAAAAAAATGTTTTTTATACATAAAAAGTAGCGATTTTTAATAAAAAAATTGGTATGTTTTTTATGTTTTTTTTAGTTTTCTCATTTATATGTAGTTTTTCTCATAATTCTCATATATATACATTAATCATGTCGTTTACAAGACATGAACTCAAAACCTACAAACTAAAGTGTTTGTAGTTTTGCCTTTATCAATGGATAACCAACTCCATTGATAAGTTTATTTAATTTAGTTGGACCTGTTGAACCCAGCCGGATTTCAACGTTTTTTTTTAATCTTTTATTCAAAATAATATATTTACCGTTTCAACTCTTTTACCTTTGATTTTTAAAAACATATTTACCAGTTAAATTTACTACTAGTGCCTTCTTGATTTATTCAGTTAACGGTGAGTTTATATTCCACCTGATCCGTCCGATCAGTGAACCGGTAAAAGTTTCATCTAAACAACCATACCTTGCCAGATTCAAGATTAATGATCCCTCTTAAGATCTCCGGAACAATCGCAATCTTCAAAAACGGCGGCAATGGCAACCCCAAAAACTTAGTTGTTGCAGTGGTCAACGGCGGAATGTAAAGTATTGTGACATCAAAGTCAACGGAAGTCTCACCATTAAAGTCAACTCCCACCACCTTTTTCCCTATCCCAGTACCCTCTCCCCCTTGAGCATTATATTCAAAATCAGGATATCTTGATATACCCAGTTTGCAACCTCCTAAAGTCTTGAACTTAACATTGTATACATCTGGTTTTGGGTTGTTTTCTGGGCTTACTGTTGAAATTGAGATTGATGGTGTTGAAGATGAGGTTATTGTTCTTGTTTGGAGTTGTGGTTTTGGTTTGTTTATGGGGATTTTGAGCAGGATTTGAGGGTGTGAAGAGTGAATTTGGCAACCCATTTTGGAGATTTGAAGGGAAGATTAAGTTTTTGCATTCTTATTGTTATGGGGATCTTCTTTTTTTTTTTTTGGTTTTTGTGGTTGTGGATGTGTTTGGTTTGATTATTATTCTTAGCCTTCCAAAAGAACCTTATCATGAAGATTTATGGTATGGTTTTGAAAATTTGCACTTTGCTCCCCTTAGTTTATTTTAGTATATTATGCTAACAATTAGGTGGAATGGGTACCTTCGGTGATCACCATTCACCGCGTGGCAAGGGTCTTCACCTCTTTTTCGGCAATCGGTAACTCAAATGAAGGTGTTGAAATCGGTGGGCATTCACCGAATAAGAAGAGAAGAGATAGAGGGGAGAGAGAGGGTTAATGGTGGGCTCCACTTATTTTTCAACCAATCACAAATTTTTTATTTATTATTATTTTTTTTAATGTTTACCACTCTTCATGTGTTTGAGCACCCTTAGTGTTTGAGTGCAAATTGAATAATAAATGGGGAAGTTGATATGGCATGATTCCACTCCCCATCTAAGGAGTGTCCCTCTCACCCTTATATATAAAATTCCCAATGTGATAATAAACATAAAAAAATCTTTATTTTTATGATGTTCAAATTAATTTTTTTTATTATGATTCACGTTGCCATTAAACTTTGAATGTAGGAAACACGAATCCAAATATGTTATTGCCGAACCGAATCACTACCAACATTGGTACCGGTACGGCGGTACCTGTGTTATCGCAATCAGTATTGGTATTTGTTTTTGTGGTCTTCGAGAGACGTTAAACATGTGTTGTAGTTCTTGATACATATTATGACTTTATTTTTTAATCTTTCGTTTACTGAGTCTCCGTACAAGCTGATATCGTAACAAACCAAACGTCTCTAATGCTCATGCGTTTTCGGTCTCTAATCTCACCTCTGGCGTAAGTTTTTCTTTTAACTCTGTGTTTTCTATGTGTGTCGTCGCTTAAATTCTTTTATCGTTTCGTCCCTTAATGTAAATGTTGCTGTAATTCAAATAATTAGTGTAGACTCATCTTCAACTAAAAAAATAAATCAAAGTAAGTAGTTTATAATTTTTAAAATCAAATTATACTAATTGTAAATATTATATTCAATAACAAATTGCTTTTTAAAATATATAATAATTTAATTATAAAATGTTAATGTTGAAGTTATGACTCAGCTAAAAATATATAAATGATTTTATAAACACATTAATGGGTTTTATTTAAAAGAATAATTATATATTTAAAAAAAACTACTTTGGTATCGTGTTAGAAAACAAATTAAAGGTGCTATTATTCATGCGCTAATTACATACAGAAAAGAAGAAAGGTAACTTTATCAAGTGAAATAAACCGGACATTTCTTTCCTTTATCACTAGCTAGTAACATCCCATTTGGACCAACCCCTATTTCACAATTGGCATGCATTTTGTGGCGCCTGCTGTCCCACGTGGACACCTTAAACCGGATAGACGACGCCACGTCAAGCCTAAACGCCACTGCCCCTTGTTTTCGGGCAGCCAAAAACTGCGTCCAACGGGCATTATCGATCTTCAGTTGGGGTCTGGACAAGGTACCATAGATGATTGCTGTGTTCTTAGGTGATTGGTAGAACGGAAACAATAATGGCGTTTGCGCAATAACTTGATCCCGATGGTACAAGGTTAAATTTACTGTGTCGTAGTAGATCCCTATTTCAATGTTTGGGTTTCGTGCAGTCACGTTAAAAGTTAGTTGGGCAGTTGAAAACCCGTTTGGTTCGGCCAAACTAGGAAAGGAAAACTGTTGTATATGGAATCTAGGACGATGAGGGCGTAAAATGAGCCATAAAATGAACGTTACTAGCCCAACGGTGAACAAAATGCTAAGAAAAACCGCGCATATTAGCTTTGTGACACGAGTGGTTAGACTGTCTTGAACATGGCGTGCGTTATATTTGGTGGTGTGATGTGGGCGTGATCCGTTAGTGAGACTGCCATGGTTAAGGTGGTCATTTGGGGAAGTTTGGATGTGAATTTGGTGGTGTGGGGTAGCCATCGCGGTTGCGGCCGGGGGGTTTGGGGTGGGTATTGTGGGTCAAGATTGGTTTTTATTTTGTGACAATAGTAAGATGGCCCAAATGGGAAGAGATGGTTAGTGGAGGTGATTTGGTGGTAGAAAGAAAAGAATATTAAGGGTGGTGGTTTACCTTAGGTGGTCTTTTAGGTTGCTGGTGAACCAAGTAATGACGCTGGCTCATTGAAGCTATGGGTATTTCTTGTGACACATGACAAACATTGCAAATATAATATTTTTCTAATCACAATATACCATATCTTTTGTTATTTGTGTGTCTCAGATTCTGGATATTGAAAAGCTTAGAATCACTATGGGGCCCAATAATAAGTAACATCCAATCCGGTCACAATACAAGAAAACATGACAATAGCAACGACACCTGTCGTCGCTAAAGGGTTTGACAAATAGCGGCAACATATGGCCATATGTCGCCTCTCTATTGATATCCATTTCTTGTAGTGTAATTGAATGGTTTTTTCATTATTTTGAATGAAATCACCATGCCTTTTAAAAAAAAATAATCCGTAACATTAGAATTTGGATGTATTTGAAACCAAATTCCCGTCATAGATGTTATAAGTTACACCAAACCCGCTTATCAAATGGCGACCCACTCTATATATGGTTCAAATCAAACTGAACCAACATTGCATACAACATTTTTTAGAAATAAGATGCGTGTCCTATAAAATCTTGAATTTTATGTATTTTTATGAGAAATGTGTTGTCTTATTATAATCCTGGTCCTAGACGTTGTAAAAGTGGAACATGTCGTAAAATAGAGTTTTTAGGTTTTTATATTTAGTTTTACAACTAGGTTAGGCATCCGTGTATACCGGTTGGAAAAATTAAATGATATAATTTATAAATCTATAAATAAAATTGTGTATTATAATTTAAACAAGGGCAAAGCTATATTATAGTTTTAATTCCCAAACTTAAAAATATTTTATAAATCTTTAAAAAAATCTTTATATACAACATTAGGGGTGATCACGACGGCGGTGACTTCCGTTGTGTTTCAGGTAAGTTCCGCGTCTGCTTTCACATCTTATGGCTTGTTTTCATCGAATACAACCTTACGGATGGAATTTCGACGTTAAGTTTTTGTAATACAATCTATGGCTTGTTTGCATCACTGTTAAGTAGTGCATTATATCGGCAAGCTCTAGTTTGTAGAAGGGAGGATCCGGGGTGTGGTTGCTTGTGGTACCGCACTTCATACCCCAAAAATCACTTTGGGCAGCGGCGAGATGAAAATTACCGCTTACGATTGGCAAAAACAGAAGCAAAATTAACATTTTTTTTTCTGATAATCCTTGAGCAACTGATTTATGGGTGTATATAATTAAAAAATGATGAGAAAATACATTAATTTTGTATCCAAGACAACGCATGTGGATGTAGAGTTGAAAATTAGTTATCATGTACATGTATTTTCCATAAGTTTGAATTTACTAGCTATGTTATATGGGAAAGTAAATTAAATTTGTATTTAATACGACGCATGTGGATTAGAGATGGGCATACTCGGGTTTTATTATTACCCGGAACCGGTTTCAACCCGGACCCGGTTCTGCTTGGATGTCATTGGAACCGGGTATGGTGTGGAACCGGGTCCAGTTCCTATCCGGGTTCACACCCAAGAATATGGAACCGTGTAGAACCGGGTACGGGTATTATGGAACCGGGTATGGTGCGGAACGGTTCCTGACAGTAAACCTGACTTTTTTACTGTTCAGAACCGGTTCCTGACAGTAAAACCTGACTTTTTTACTGTTCAGAACCGGTTCCTGACAGTAAAACCTGACTTTTTACTGTTCAGAACCGGTTCCTGACAGTAAACCTGACTTTTTTACTGTTCAGAACCGGTTCCTGATAAATGTTACCGTTGGGAACCGGTTCCTGATTAAAAAAATCGATTTTTTTATATAAACCCCTCCCTACTTACCATTTCTAAACTTAACACTCACCATCATCAACTTACGAAATCAATCAACTTCTAAGTTCTTGCAAAATACCTATGGCATGCAACGACGAAGTTGTTACGGTCTTAGAGACGAAAAGAAACCCAGCTATATGGAAGAATTTTGATTTCTGTTTAATGTCCGACAGCCACGAGATGGCTAGATGCAAAGATTGTAGAAAATTTATGAAGGTCGCAGCCAACTCAACCCTTAAGAAACACACTGAGCGGCATTGCCCAGTGACGAAGGCAAAGAAAAATGAGACGGGAGAAGGTTCCGGCACCGGTTCTTCAAATGTTTGATGTAACCCGTTTGGTTTAGTGTTTTAATAAAGTTTGTGTAATGTTTCTTTCTATTGTGTTTGTTATGTTTGATTTTTATTATTGTGTTCGTTAGTCTCCACTTCTTCGGCTATAACCGGTTCCAACGGTAACATTTTAACGGGTATAACCGGTTCCTTCTAGAACTGCATTTCCGGGTACTGGTGGAACCGGGTACTAGTGAAACCGGGTACGGGTAGGAACCGGGTACGGGTAGAAACCGGGTACGACCCGATTCAAATGGTAAAATTGTGGAACCGGGTTGGAACCAACGGGTATTTTGAACCCGGAACCGGTTCTACTTAATGTCGGGTAGGAACTGGAACCGGTTTCAGTTCGGTTCTACCGGTTCGGATTCGGAACCGGTTTTTTATACCCATCTCTAATGTGGATGCAGTGTGAAAAGTCAATTATCATAGATTTTCCATAGCATTAAATTTTACTAGGTTACGATTGCTAAACCCATACTTCTTAGGTACTATGGTAGTATCAATCAATGAAATTATTATTTTTTATTTTTCCAATGAGAAAATCATAAAACAGTCAAATGTTCAAATCTCATATGATTTACTAACCCGGCAAGGGGATTTTAATACTGATTTGGTGATATACTAACATACTAACTACTAACCTGATTAGCAACATCCAATCCGTACGCCGTTCAAAAAAATATATAATCTAGCAATGTCTCAGTCATTGTCATATACAAGAGTTAGGCATCCGCAAAAACAATCAGTTTGTTGAACTGAACCAGCTTAAATCCCAACTGAAACAAGTTTGGAAGAGATGAATAGTGGAACCAATTAAGGAATGTTAAAAACCGTGGGACCAGCTTGGAGCTTCCATTACAAAAACGGATTTGGAACTGGGTTTGTGGAAGCCGGTTTAGGAGACTGATTCATAGTGGTTAAAACGACTTTATGGCTGTTTTGACGTTTGTTTTGACAAATTTTCCCTCGTATATGTTAGTATAAATATGTATTGGATGTATTAGTTTAATCACTACGCTAAAAATGTAAAAACGCAAATAGCTCACATAAAAAATAGGCTCCCAAAAATTGGGTCGGTACACTTTCTCAATGTTAGGAACTGTGTAACGATGCTAGTAATTAAACGTCTTTCTGATGTTAGAGAGACTTGGCACCTTCTGATGTTAAGAATTTCTGCGAGATGATATCTGCAGTAGGTTATCATTGGGGGCAACGATGTGTCCTGGTAGTCGTGACCTTTATGGTGGCAATGAGTTAAGTGGTCATGTCTTTCTGATGTGACAACACTATGTGTTGGGTTCACACCTTATGTGAATTATGTGTTGCATTAGTTAAAGTGGTGGGTAATGTGTATGCAAGTTTTTAAAAATGTTGTGGTGTATCTTGTGCTTGGAGGTGTCGGTGTGTACCTTGTGGCATATTGAGTCAGTTCTACTCGTGCAACGCATGTGATTTATGTGTCACAGGCCAAGAGGTAGGGAGTCTAATAACGGGTTAGATGGGGGTTCTGGATGGGTGGTTATGTATGAGAATCCATTGTGGGTAATTATGCTTTCGAACATTAAAAATTTCTTGAATGGTTGATTTGTTTCTTAAACTTAACAGGTAGAAGTCACTCAATGTAGCTGACTTTTTGCATGTATATTAGATTGCTTGTAGGTAAGTGTTCGGAGAATGTAGAGCTCTTGGCTTGTGTACGAAGTTTCTAGTTGATTGTGGCATTGACATTGGTGTTTTATTCGGTCATTTAGTATGTTTGATATTAAATTTTCCATTGCGTTTTAAACCTAGCTATAAACCTAATGTTTTATTATATATGTGTTTCTGCCAAATAAAAAAAAACCGAAGTGACTGATAACACACTCATTTAATTAACGCTTGATTTTTGAGAGTGTGGTTTTGATGAGAAAGTGTGGCTGTACAAGGATGTTATCTTGATTATTACTACTTTCTAGCTAGTTGTTTATTTTACAGTGATTTTATTGAAATAAGCTATTCTTATGCATTAAACTTGTATACAATAACTAGGTTAGATCAAATACAAAGTCCTATAAAAATAAGAAGTCATAAGAGGGGTATCAAACATACTCCGATTGACTTCATCCAAGCGGCTTTAGAACCGTCTCATCAAACTCTACGATATGAGTTTTTAGGTTTTCACTTTCAGATTTATAGCCTGTAGATTTTATAATTTTTGTTTATATCATTGTTTATTTTTTATTTAGCATTGTGTTTTTTCTATGTTTGTGTTATTGTGTCTTTTCTCCTTGACATTATGTTATACTTTGCGATCCATTATGTTTTTAAATACTTCTTAGACTTAGGAGATTTTATTAGGATAACTTGATTAGTAATCTTATCAGTCAAATAACGATAAAAGATAATATCAAAACAGGTTGGTAAAAAGTTGATTCACTAGAAGATAAAATTTGGTAAATGAAATATGATCACCCTCCAATTTTAAAATTCTAGTTCTACCATTAAGTTTTTTTATTATATGTATATTTTGAAAATAATTATATTTTAGAGGCCCGTTTATCTATTCGCTCTGGGTTTTAAATTTTTGGGAATTCTTGCGGACGACCTTGAATTATATTTTACAGGCCCGTTTTATCTAAGGCGATAAGGATCCATCTAATAACTTTGCCAATCGGAATATTTAGGGCTAGGCGACCATCAACTAGTTCGTCTCCTTTATTTGCTCTCCATAAACGCGATGCCTTTAGTAAGTAAATATATTAGAGGCTAATAATCTCTTAAGGTATATCCTAATAGACGAATATCTTACTTGCCGTTAAGAGGAAGTCTTCGGGTTGATTCTTGTAGCGGAAATGATTATTCTTTTGTCCGCAAACTATTTCTAGCAGCACCATCCCAAAACCAAAAACATCTGATTTTAGGACACCTTGTGAGGAATTCCCGGCTATTGTTTGTCCATTTTGTAGCATACCCTGCAGAAGGAGTGTAAATCTTGTTGAAACCTCAAGTAAAAACTATATAGCATTCAAGGATCATGAAAACTGCACGTTACCTTGTAAACAGAGCCGAAGCCACCTTCTCCGAGTTCATTCTCCAAACCACCCGAAGAAGTTGAAGCTGGAAACCAAGTTGAATTGACAAACCGGTAGTTCTCCTACCTAATACCACAACTAGTCGTGTACGCTTTTACTTGCCTCCTTATAGGTACCTGTTTATAAAGTTGGCGAGATGAAAAACCGCACATCTCTCCCCAAAAGCTTTCTGGGGCAGTGACGAGATGAAAATTGCCGCTTAAGATTGGGAAAAACAAAAGCAAAATCAACATTTTTTTTTCTGATAATCCTTGAGCAACTGATTTATGGTTATATAAAATGTATATAAATATTGCATGTGAAATACATTAATCTTGTATACAATACAGCCCATGGGGATGTAGAGTTAAAAGTCAGTTATCATGTATTTTCCATAAGACTAAATTACTTATATGGGGAAGTAAATTAAATTCGTATTGATTATTGAAGACGAGATGCATTGTGAAAACTCAATTATCATGTATTGTCCATAAGGCTATATTTTACTAGGTTAGGATTGCTAAACCCATTTTTGTGATGGTACTATCAGTCAATGAAACTATTATTTTTTATTGAGTAAACTATCAAAATGGTCCCTGTAGTTTGGTTCTTTTTGCAACTTTCGTCCAAAATTCAAACCTTTTGAATCTGAGTTCCTTTGGTTTTAATTTTATTACCATTTTCATCCAAAATCAAAATCGAGTCAGATTTTTGAGTTAACATTCAGTTTTTTTATCTTTTCCTCCCTTTTAATTAAGGGCAAAATGGTATTTTCATGTTTTATTATAACAGATTAAAAAATCTGATCATTTTGTGTTCTTGAACTTTAATCAATGCTTTTGATTATAGTGGTTAGATTAGGCGTAATGAAGGTGGTGGTTGGGTCACGTTGTGGTGAGGGTGGTGCGGTTAGGTCAGACGGGTGGTTTCAGAGGTGGCAGTAGTGGTAGGTGGTGTTTATGGTGATGGGTGGTTAGATGGTGGTGATGGGTGGTTAGATGTTGGATGGAAGGAAAGAATATATTATATATGTATATTAAGTTTCAAATCTTTTTTTTTATATTTATTAAACTATTTCGTAATAGAATAGTAAAAAGACTAAATTACCTTTATGTGACCTGACTTAACTGAAAATTTTTTAACTAGATTAGTGTTAAAGGACGTATGGTGTAATGAGTTTTCCAAATAAAGGACTGTGAGTGTAATTATTGAAGTTAAAGGGTATCCATTGCAATCCGATACAAACATAAAGGACGAAAATTGTAATTTACCCTTAATCTCGTGGAAATCATCCACACTTCAAATTATGGATGAGCATTTGGTATTGGGTAACAATCCGAAAGTGGTTCTTAAATTGAACAAGAAAACGAGAATAACAAGTATGCTTATTAGGGACATCAACAACAAGAAATAGAAGAAGATGAGAAAGAAATCGAAGTGGGTGAATCTTTCGGGTTCTTAAAGATTGACTGCCATTGATGATCGATTGGATGATCATGAAAAGAGTGAGTAATTGAAGGCCAAAAAGATGAAGTGTAGGAACTTGCAGAATGTGTGAAGCCATCAAATGAATTCTATCTAACCTTTGATTTTGATATTGTTAACTGAATTCAAGACCCATCAAAAGCCTAAAATTTAGTTATCCCAACCTATAAAATCGAGCCTGGCCATCATCATATGTAGGGTTGTTCAAACTGCTCGACGATCGCTCAAAAAAATGCCCGAAAAATGTTTGTTCGATTCCCGCTCAATTTGTAAATGAGCCGCTCGACTCGGTTCAACTTTGAAAACGAGCCTAGCATGAGCAAAGGTCGCTCGCTCGTCGATCGCTCGATTTCGCTCGAATTATTTTATTAATTATATATATAATATATATATATATATATATATATATATATATATATATAATATATATATAACGTATGTATGTATATATTATAGATTTTAAAGATTTATATCTTATAAGTAGCCCATAAAAATCCCTAATTCCTAAACCCCACTCCCCAGCTACTTGCCGACTTGTGTCTGCGACTGTCGGACACTGAGTGAACTATGAAGACTGAACTTTTAGTTTTTTTCTATAGTACCTGAAAGGTCAGATTTCACTTATGAACATTCTAGTTATGAACATTTAGGATCATGATTTAAGTTATTTTGTGCCTTGTAATAGTCTTCATTTTAATTTTTTTGTGCTGCCGCACATGTTTTTATTTATGTTGAGAAACGATCCGCTCGATTAAAATTCGAACCGAGCACGAGCATCACTTTTGTGCTCGGTTTTACAAAATCGATCCGAACCGATCTGCTCAGTTGTAATTCAATCCGAGCACGAACAAACCCTCGCTCGTATTGGATCGGCTCATGAACACCCCTAATCAAATGTCTAATATGTTTCTGAAACATTGTGTTTGAAATTTTTGGAATTTCTTATTTTTTGGAATTAACAAGTCACGATTCAGGCATTTATTTTATGAATCTGAATGATTTGTTTATGTTTAGAATTTCGTAATTTTAAAATTACACAAAATATATATTAATTCCACGTCAGCATATTAACAACAAAAAGAAAACGAAATCCACGTCAGCATGTTAAAGCCATACAAACACTTTAACCAGTTAAAGATGTATAATATTTAATATTTCACATTCCATACAAGTTGAGTAAAGAAAATTGAGACAAAAAAATTTCGAGTTGATTGTAACACTCTCGAAAGTTGGTTGGTGTTTTAGAAAGTTTACTCATTTTTTTATTGCAAAACCCATATTATGATTCGCCTAGTAGGCTATGAAACTCATATCAATTACGTAAGATATGTCCAATTTATCAAATTAACCGAACATAAATCACCAGTGACAGATTTATGTTGTCAAATTGTTCATTCTTTAATCCCCATATTGAACAGATACTTTGGTTAATCTGATATAAGTGAAGGATCTCTTATTTTTTGCCCCAAACTTAACATATAATTTGGTTAATCTGAACATATATATTTCCCAAACTTTAATGTTAAGATAATACGATGCTTTGCCATTGGTTGTGGTACCTTTGGGCATTTGTTTTACTCACCAAAGTTAAAAATAGGTATAGTGGTGAGTGAAACAAATGTCCCTTACAATGATTAAACATTAAAATTGAATTTAAATAAAAAAGACCCATCAAAAAATTTCATTGGCCCAACAACTATCGGCCTGGCGTTTTATTTGGAACGCCCCAACCATTTTTTTCCAAAAAAAGACACCCATGGGGGCGGTCAAATGGCGTGAGGGGGGCTTTTTTGGGGGAGAAAACGTCAAAAATCCCATTACGGGTGATGGGATAAATCTCATGTTAGAGAAGGGGGTGTGAGATATTTAAAATGAGAACTCGATCTTTTATGCATATAATCTTTTTTGTGAAACATTTATTTTTGTTATCAGTTTTTGTTTTAAACCTAATATAAAATGTGATGTAAATATGATATACATGTGACTTGTGTATGTAGAGGATGCCACGCTAGTAGGTACAAAGAACTTGATGAAAAAGAACTAGAGAGGAAACATTGTTGTATCATCTTGATACTTTATTAATATTTCTTTAACTAATAAAAAAGATAGTCAATATTGATTACATATTTTGCTACTCTATATAAATAGAATAAATGTATTTTTTCATACAGACATGGCATCCCGAAACGATTAAATATCATATTATCATAAAAAGTACCTGATTATATACGAAAGATGTCTAACTACGTTATCACTACCAAGAATATCAAACTAGAACAAAGTAGCAAAAAATGAAAATATATAGGAATTCCTAATGATGTTATACGTTTTGTCTTATATATCATTTAATATATGTAGACCAAATAATATTAACTTATCATACATATGTACGTAGGAACATATATTCCAAATGTATCAAATTACTATGTGAGATGGGGCGTTGATGCCATATAAGTATTTACTATGTGACATATATGCCTAGCTTATGAATCTTATATTCATGGTTTTCCCAAGCCCTTTAATATCCTTTGTTTTATTAGCACTAGTTTCATGGGCAACAAACCAAGAATCAGACTTAATTACATAACTTTCAAGACCATATTGTACCATGCATTTGCTCCTCCATGCCAAAGCTTGGTTTTGCTTTGGTCAGCTCTTTAGAAGAAGTGGAATTGTGTTGTTCACGCAAGATGCGCAATCTCCGGTTTTCAAATAGCCTGCACAAAGACCTAAGGCGAAAACCACACCGGCTCTTCCAACATGGATGTCACACCCCAACCGATGGCGAAATCATCGGGGTGGACATAAATAAATTGCTCGAGACTTTATAACGCTAAACTTGTGACAAGTAATTAAACAATAAACTTCCATTTCATTTCTAACATTTCGAGTACAAGGTTCCTTGGAAACAAATACAACATTGAATTCGAATACAAATACAACAAAAATACAACATTTCAATTAGAAACACGATCCTACATAAATCTAATTTAAGATGAGTTTCTAAGTCCATCCTACTAGATTCCATGGATCGTCGTCATCATCAACCTTCAATAATATTAAAGTATAAATCAACACACAAGCATTGGCAAGTATACAAGTTGACTATAGTATAATGTAAATCAACACACAAGGCATTGGCAAGTATACAAGTTTGACTAATAGTATAATGTAAACGTTACAAGTCCTCATGTATAAATGTTAACTTGAAACTAACATGGAAAAACTATCATTCAATTATACGTGCCAACCCAAAGTTACCGCTAGTTAATCTAATCATAGCAATGAGTAGACCATTTTGTTTACTTAACATGACCTCACGAATACCGGCGGTGCGTTACTCCTATAGCGCTATACATGTTAAGGGAGGCTTAATAGAGGTTAATGACAAGGCATAAGCATAGCAAGTATAAGCATGTATGGATCTAAGATTAGCATAAATAGCATGTATAAAGGATTGTTTTATGATTTAAGCATGAGCATGTTTGTGTGATTTTGGTAAAGTACATGTATTGCACCCAAAGTGTTAAAAGTAAAACGGGGTTGAGTATACTCACGGTATTGCAAGCTTTCTAGAAATCCGCGAGATGTTATGTTGGATGTTGAGGTGATGAACACTGGAGTTACCCTACATTGAGTAAACAGAAGTGCGTGAATAGTTTGTATTTGGCGACAGGCTTAGATTCGGAGTTGGAAAATACGGAAACAAAACGAAGACTGGTCGTTTCGTGCGAAGTGACAGTTTTGAAATGCTTTTACTCGTTTAACGACCATTTCGACACTGTTTTTTTATGAATGGGGAGTTTATGAACGAGGAAGAATAGTCTGATTTCATAACATTAACTATAATTCGATTAATATCGTGAATTGGTTAGAACGGTAAAATATGTATTTATATATGTACAAATTATTTAGTCCTTCAAGTTTGTCATAGAAGTCAAGCATGGGGGGTGCGAACACCTCATTATAGGATTCACCAAAGCAAAAGTTAGTAACAACCTGGTTAGTCATGAATAACAAAATGTAAATTTACTATACAAGTGGTCAAGTATGATTAACCCAGTTGAGCCATTCTCGACATGGAAAGAGTTACCTAGGTGTCGCAGGCTAGATGGGTTAGGTTACTTTGTTCCTAGCAAACCACTTGAATAACATGCAATGGTCAAACGAGGTGGTGGAACTAATTCGGAAGCCCAGGCTTCTAGTGTTCACACTACTGCCAATGTAAGCGTAATCATATAGAGAATGATGAGCTCAGTGGCATTCAACGTTTGAGGATGCATTCCTTAAAAATGAGAAAAGAAGGTAGAAGAAACCATCAAAAGTAAGTAAAGGAAGTAAGTTAGAAGGCTTGAAAACCTTCTGATAAGAGTCTGATGCGTTAATGAGAAGATTACTAAGTTGAGAGAAATTCTGGAGTGAGCAAAGGGTTTAGGAGTGGAGTGGAGTGGAGTGGAGTGGAGTGCGTTTTTATAGGAAACAGGTGCTCTTCGTATGAGTTGGACATCACTCTATACGAGGTGGCTTCCCCTGTTCTTCTAGTCTGAAAAGATTGTCTGAAAACCGGGAAGGTGTGATTTCCGGTGAATGCAATGGTCGGAGTGGTGGTACATGCCCAGATCGGGTGGTTTTGTAGAAGTTGTAATGCCATAATTTATTGAGATGAATGGATGCTAAAAAAATAATGAAATATTAAAAAGAACGAAACTTGGTATGGTGATTTTGTGTGTGACAACCCGTAACTTTGAGGTAAAAAAACCCGTTGTTCACTTTTATAAATTAAATCATATACTTATTATATTTATACATATCACGTCGATCCGACCGGATACGTTTAAATGTCTCGCTTGTCGACCCAACCCACTCGTGTAACTCGAAACTGACGAGGCCTAACCATAGCATGAACATATACAATTTGTTAGTTAATTGATTATACTTATTTTGTTAGTTAATTGATTAATTTTTTTATATTAATTGTTGTCAAAAAAAAAAGGAAAAGAAAAGATACAGCCGCCACACACACATTTCTTTAAAAACTAACTCCCCAAATTTTCCCCAACTAAATCCCCTATATATATGTGCTACATATTGCATGTGCTTTTATATATATTATATATATATATATATATATTATATATATATATATATATAACCTCACAACCCTAATTTCTCTAAACTCTGTGATCGTCCCTCTTTCCCCCTTCCTCTGTTAACGACGAACAAGCCAAGACTCCAAGTCTTCGGCTTCAAGACTAGATTAAGTCTCCGTCAATCACTAGGTATCGCCTTTTGTTTTTCTTTGTTTATTATTCTAGATGTTTTCATAGTTAAATCATGTTATCATGGCTGCGTTTGTGTACATTCCTGATGCTTATAATGTTATATGTTGATATATGTAGTATGTGTTGCTAGGTGATTAAATCGCTTATGTGTTCGGTTATAGTATTGTTCGCGGGTTTAAAAATCTGGATAGTTCTTGATTTTTGGTGAATAATAATTTGAGTTTTTGATGATGACCTGCTGTATGTGATGTTTAAGTGTCGTTGTTGTAAACGGAACCATTAGAACTCGCGTTGGAACATTGAGAACGGAAACAGATTTTGCCCCACAGTTACAGCCGATTTTAATCGGCTGTAACCGGGTCATAACTTAACGAAAATTTAATTTTCTTGAGTCTATTGCATGCTATTTCAAAATACGCTTCTAATGGGGCTAAAATCATGATTTTTGGACGTCATTTGCTATTTTAAATAAATTATTTCGTTTCAGCACTAAAAGCTGCGTTTTTCTGCAGATTTACGTGTTATGTTTTCAGTCGTAACTGGGTAAATATTTACTGTTAGACGATGAAATTTATACTATAGATGGCCATAGATGTCTGTATGAACCTCCAACTGGAATTATGTCGATCGGATAACTGAGGATTTTTAAATGAATTTTTCCTTAGCTGCCGTCAGAAAGTGACGAATCTGATCACTGTTTGGCGCAAGATTTTTCACGGAAAATACGTAAGGAGTTTTGTCACGAAATTTTTACACAATAGTTTATGCTCCGATTGACACGTCCTGTATTTTTTTGGAATCTTCCGGTACACGAAGTATTCCGGATAACACTCCGAAAACTGTCCGAAAATGCACTATATTGCTGAATTTTATTAAAATGTATTTTAAATCTTTCGTGACACTTATGTGGTCGCTAAGTGATGTCATGATAGATACATGCATGTTAAGTAGCATTTTATGATAAAACGTGCAAAATTCTAGATTTCGTGTAGGAATATAAGTGTTGCATAAATTCACTCTAATGGAATATATGATAACTATCTTAGGACGCGGTTGATCGTTTTCGCTACTAATTGCACTTTATTTCTTACCGAGCAAAACAAAGGTGAGTTCACACCTTTATTTAAAGCATGTATTCCCGGTGGTTAGGAACCTCACTTTTCCGGGTATGGGATTGCCTAGTATTCCTGGGGATGGAATACTGTTAGATGCTAATTATATTTCATGTCTTTAGCGGACTAAACGAACTCTATCTGAAATTCCCCACACTTTATACCGATTAATCGTCGGGGCTTGGCGAAGGGATATTAGTTGATAGCGCTATTAGGTTCGACAAACCTCACACCGTACCTGGGAGGACGAGCGTGAACTTTTATGCCTTGGCAACTGGTCAGTGACGATAGACGTTGACTTGGGGCACAAACAACTTACACGGTCAAAGTTTCGGTATCACACAGTTTAGTAGCTTAAAGATGGGGTAGCTCCCCATGACGTGTTTTATAAATTAAGTAATTTAACAACCTATTTTTTTGGGAAAAAAAATAATACTGAAAAACCGTGAACTCGCCAACTTTATGTTGACATTGTAACATTTGTAAAAATCGGGTTTTCAAAACCCGCTCCGTTTTGTAATCAAGTATCAAGTTATAAAAGTTACATTAAATATTTATGATTGTTTTGAGTTAAAATGATACATAATTAATAAATAAACTGAACTATAAAAATTATATTTGATAAAAAGTTAAAACAAAATAAATAAAAAAATTATGAAGCTGCCGGGACTCGAACCCGGGTCAGCCGGTTACAAACATCAAAGTCTTAACGCACACACACATCACCACTCCGCCACTTGCTTGTTTTCTGTCATCTTTAGGAAACAAATAAGTTTTATGGACTAAGGTAAATCAATCGATTTTACAAATTGTAACTGAAATCGGTTATCAAACACCCAAAGTCGATTTGGATACTCTCGATTCAGCGAGTATAACCGATAAACGGACGATTCCAATCAATGCTGCCATGAGTATAACTTGAATTCGGAAGTAGATCGGTTTAATAACCGAAAGTTGTCAATTCTCGAACTACTTCAATCCTAGACCTTTCCTGCGACTCAAAGCACTCCGCAAAGCTTTCAATTGCATTTCCGCAACCTTACAGTCCACCGGAGAAGCTTGAATCAGACCGCCGGAAAAAATTCTGCAAGTCGCCGGAAAACCGGGACTCACATCCACACGGTATTTCCTCCGACTCTTTCTGTTTCAATCATGTGATTAATCAGTCACTAACACAACTCCACCATCAGAATCGATCCTAGTCAACGTTTGTCGAAAATCTTACCTTCGCCGGAAAACTCCTGAAACTGCCGGAAACACTCCGTGAAGGGGTATGATCTCCCAAACTTCTGTTAAACCTTGTTTAAGTGACTCAACTTCTTAAATAATCGAACAAAGCTGTTAATTGGTTTCAACAGCCGGAGTTCACCTTCAGTACCGACAAACCTCTGCCGGAATTCTGTGAACAACATCAATCGGTATATCTTTTTCCTCAAACTATCTCCATCTTTACTTTTAAATTACTTGTAATGTCTGAAGAACGTATAAGTCATGAATCGGTCACAACAGTCGGAATATATTTTTCTGTGTAAAATCAACGAAGAAGATGAGGACGCAAAACTAATTAAAATCGGTATTTTAAACGGATTAGACACACAGTCCAGCGTGGACTGTGTGCAAAATACACACGCACGTCCTGAGTTCGATTCCTGCTACACGCACACCTTATATAATAACACGCCTTTTTGTTTAAAAACTAAACCGGGATAACTCAGTTAGTTATTAAGTATAATAAAAACCGAGATAATAACCGGGTTAGACACACAGTCCAGCGGTGGACTGTGTGCAACACTAAGTCCTACGTCGCGCGTTCGAAACCCGTCACTTGCACCGGTCCGTTGAATTAAAATGTTTTTGAAATTAAAGAGAATTTCGGATTAACTGAATAAGTGTATAAGTATAAATAAAAACAAGATTATTTCGGGTTAGACACGTAGCTCAGTTGGTAGAGCTGCGTGCACGCGTACGGGAGGTCGCCGGTTCGAGCCTCACCCGGCGCAAACTAATACGCTGACCGACCGGTCAACGGTCAACGCTAAATAAACAAATTTTTTTTATATTTTTATTTATTTAATTTAATTTAAAAATCAATTAAAAATACTTAAAAATAACATTTTTAAAGATAGAAAATAGCCATAAACTCACAAAAATATATCTAAAAATTTCATTAAAATCCTTAATAAAATCCACCCATTTAATATATTTTTCCGTTATTATTTAGGTTAGTAATCCCCGTTGTTCCGCTCATCTAATTCGTGCGCATATCACCATCTCCAATCCAACGCACCCAAGGTGAGTGAACCTTTACAAATTCCCCGTTTTAATCACGTTTTGGGGTGTATCATGTGTCTTTGTATATATATAATAACTAAACCATTGTGCATACATCATATCATGAACATGTGTATTCAGTTTGTTGCTGTTAAGTAGTTATTATTGGATGCAATTTATTATTCAGTACATGCAATTTCATAGGCCGCCGCTCCCCATTACATTATGAGCGTTGAGCATGTTCCCCATTTTATTATGCGGTTGAACCTGGCGTGCCCACATACGATCGGCTCCGTTTGATTGAGCCTTGATCGCACAGACATTTTCATTTTCAGTACATGCAATACGATCGGCTCCGTTTGATTGAGCCTTGATCGCACAGTTTCATTTATGTTATTTACAGTATGATGTTGGTATGTTCATGTATGCTGTCATGTGTTATTGTATGTTATAGTTGTGACTGCTATTTGCCATTGCTTGATTATTTACATTTGCTCATCTATGATTATGCACAAATTTTCTTTGATAAACTAACAATTAATTTATTATAAATGTTTATCTAATAAGGTTCACTTGCCAACTTATGTTGACCCAAAAACCCCCATTTTACACATGATACAGGTGAAGCAGCAGCAGCTAGGAACACATAGGACTTGGACTAGAAGAATAAAACGATTTAGTGTTGGGATTGTTATGCTTGGCTTATTATCCTTGTATTGAATGAACATGTTTGGATTTTTGAAATGTAACTTTGACTTTATTAAATATGAAACATATTAGTAAATGTCATGAGCTTTGGTGATAACCCAATTATGCCCCGACTCTTATTCCGCTGCGGGTCGGGGTGTGACAGACATGCTATTACATGCTTTGCAGGTCGTTAGTTACAGTGCAGGAGCTTGCATTGGAGGAGTGCCGTGGCTACGTTAACTATTTGAATTGGTTTTATTTAAACACTTATGGTTTATAAACATCGTTTGGATTTTATTTTTAATTGTTTGCTTCCGATGTTGGTTAAACTATATTTTTGGACATTTAAACTTTAGATCACTAATCGTGTTGATGGTGATGCGTTTGATATCTTTAATAGTGGTTCAACATTGATTAGTGGCTTGATCCTGGTCGGTCGTACCTCTCGCGGTAAAACTCCGCACGTGAAAATTTGAGGGTGTGACATTGTGAATAAAAATGGGTGTAGTATATTCAAAGATGGTTTCTAAAATGTACAATAGAAAAACGAAATGGTTTGCAAGTTCGATGATTGTTTGATAAAAAATTGTTATTTCTTAAGACAAAAGAAACTATACAAAAGTATTTCTGCTTTTTTTCTTTATAAAAATATGGATCTTTTTCAATTTGACTTTTTAATTAAAAGCCATGTTGATATGGAACACATAAAAAGTTTGGCCATCAATTCAATTCCCTGTGGAGACGACTTAGCTTTCATATACTAGATATTTTTACTTGTTTTCTATTAGCCTACGACAAGTGCATCAGTAAAACACGAAACAACTTAAAAGTGTTTTATTCAATTTCGCTATGTCTGTTGCTAAACCAATTAATTAAATTAAATTCCAAAGGCATACAGCCAAAACATCATTGGAAAAAGATATGAGAACCTGTAGTTACAAAATTTTCATTTCAATAGCCTTTGGATTTCAAAACTTCAGTACACATGCCTTACGCCATGGTTGTTTAAGAAGAGATAAAATTACCAACTTCATTTTCATCTGTTTACAAAAGGAAATATGAATTTCTCTTACAATAAGATATTACTTTATTTCTTCTTGAATTTTGCCTATATATTTTCTTTCACTTTGATCTTTCATATTTTAAGTATCTTAGACAACATTGATTAAGATATATATATATATATATATATAAACAGGTATGTACATTTAACTGCTTTCGGTTTTATGATGGTTTCATAACTTTAAAACCACATATAATTAAGACCGGGTTTGTTTCTTTAATGTGTGAAGGACAATGTATCATAATTTTAGCATGATTTTTTATTAATGATCAACAAAATCCCGATCACCCAGGTAAATCCAATGACAAAAGGCCACCCTCGTCCGCAAACATAGACGACGCTAGTGACTTGGCCCTCCACCATTTCATGAGAAACCCACTGCCTAAAGGCCCCCTGACTCACCTCAAATTGTTTTCAATTTTTGCTCTGGGTGAGACTCTAACCCATGTCCTTTACTTTGAAAAATTTTGGAGCTGCCGCACCATAAGATTATTGGCTTTAGCATAGTTTTAAAACCTCATATAATCAGCAAGACGAGATGTAGCCGTGATTATCTATAGAAGAAACAAAAAAGAAATTAATAATTTCTTCATTTGTTTACGATAATGAAATTAAGAATTTTGTTATTGAGAAATATGTTACATCGTGTCTTACAAAATCTTGAGTTATAAAGAGTTATTTTTCTTTCATTTTGATGTAAAGTATTTTAAATTAAAATAGGTTATGTATCCTAGATAACATTGATTTATTGATTGTTGTATAACGAGTTGATTTATTGATTGTTGTATAATAAGTTTACGTTATCTCGCGCATTGGGACGTGATGTTGATTACAAAAGTCACTAATATCATTATATATAATGCCATTTTTTATTCGGTTTTAAAAGAATATATAGTTATCTCATTTTTAAAACTTTTTTAAATCTTACAAATAATACATTTAAAATTACATGAACACTTTAATGACAACTTCATGTTATTATTATTATTTTTAACGATAATTTTCTTTTAATTTTTATTATATGTGGAACTTGAACCTAAAATCTTTTCTCTTAAAAGTGTTTAAAATATTTGTCCACCATCTCATTGGTACTTCATATTATTTTTACGTCACAAATTATGCAAATAATTTGAAAATTTATCTCATTTTCTAAACCTATTTAAATCATACAAATAATACACTAAAATTACATGAACATCTTAATGACTTCATGTTATATTTAATTTAAATCGTACAAATATAATACATTAAAATTACATGAACATCTTAATGACTTCATGTTATTTTTAGTGTCACAAACTCTGCAAATAATTTCAAAATTCTATTAAAGTTTTGGTAAGAAGACAATATTGTAATTTTTTTTACATGTGCGTAAAACACACATTGATTTCAATTGGTTTTAGAAATACATTTCGAATTCAATTTTCTTTTAGAAATAAAACACAAATTGATTTCAATTGATTTTAGAAATATTAGAATTATTTAAAAAATTGATGTTAAAGCGACCAAACTAAAGTTAAACTTAGGTAAAATTAATTACTTTTATGTAAAAGCTAAAATGAGATAACTTAATTTTAAATTATGTTAATGAAAAACGGTTTAATCCCGATATTTTCAGTTATCCTGCATCAACCCGCACATCAAATAGTGACCTACTCTGTATGTGGTTCAAACCACACCAAACCAACATTGCAGACAATTTTTTTTGTGAGTTAAATATTTTAAAACATGTTGCATTTTTAATATGATCATGGTTCTAATTGTTGAAATGGAATACGTATTAAAATAGAGTTTGTCATTCAAAAATTGAGTTTGTATTTTTCACACAATTTTGAATTAGACCTATAACAAAAATTCGACATCACGTATAAAGTAACAAATACCAAACAATTCTAACAAAAGAAACGTGACTTGCTAGTTTGATTTATTTCTGTTAGATGAAAACATAGATTTCTGATCACATATAAATTATACATAATACTAATTTTAAACAAAATGGAAGATAATAATAAATATTATGATAAGGTTAAACGTTTGTTTTTATTATAATAATAATCAAGATATAAAACACCGTTTTTAAGGAAAAAAACGAGATGAAGACTTACAAAGTGCTTTGATGTTTCCACTGGCTTTGATTCTTATTTAGATGATGCTTGAACAATTATTTTAGATCCATTTTTTTGTAAATAAGTTTCTCTCTTTGAAACCCTTAAAAGATTTAAGCTTTACAAAGTAAAAAAAAATTAACATTCTTCGTATAAGTTTCATGTTGTATTTATGCCATTTACCTACTAACGTTTTTATTAAACATAACAAAATATTTTGATTCAAGTCAACTCAAGTCTTTCTATAATTCATATTTAAAACAATTTTAAACAAAAAAAATAGATATGAAAAATATTTATTTTGCTATAATTAACTTTAAACAAAAGTTTAGATAAGTATAAGCGTTTGTTTTTATTATCAGTAGATATGTTTATACTTTAGAGTTTGATGACTGAAATTATGGTAAATTAGGAATCAAAGGTTCTCTTTTGATATATACTTAATGATTCATTTATTAGTATAGGAAAACTAGAATTAAATAATTATTCTAGGTTGGGAATACTACCCGGCGTTATTTGGTACGTATCTAAGTTTTGGGGACAAAACCTCCCTTAAGGGGGGTAAATTTGTAACATCCCAAAGTCTCATTATATGTGAATATGCTAAAGATAAGTATTTATAAAAGTAATTATTGTTAGAATGGTAACTAGGAGTGTTAACCTAGTTAAAGTCTTAAAGAATAGATTTTACCCTTAAAATACAATACCCAAACATGAGGGCCAAATTAGGATGAATTAAAAGATGAAATATATATATATGTTTTTTGGAAGCTAATAAGCTATATAAAATAATAAACACCGAGTCAAATCCTTATTATAATAAAGTACTCCAAAAATGCCAACTCATAACTCCAAGTTAACCCTTAAAAACATTTACCCGCCCAAACCCTTATGACCGGACAATGGTTCAACGCGGATCTTTTCTTGGCCGAAGACCAAGAATGACTAAACCCTAATCTTGTTTCATTGTTCCTCATACGCAACACTCTATCTTCTCTCTGCATTCATCTCCACAATCGTTTTTCCAATCGTGGGTATTGAACGACCTTAAGAATGATTTGATTGGCTATGACGTAGTCGTACATAATTTTCCCTTCTATTACAATATTATACTGAGCTAAAAAAGATCTCAAATGTACAATACATGAAAACAAAATGTGACGACTATTATATAAAGATTCTAGCACTTTTGTGAAGACACTAAAAAACTTAATACTTGGTAGCACATTTACTAAAGCCATTTAAAAATAAAAATTTAATCAAAATGCTTTTGAGTGTTTGGTGTGTAGTACTTTTAGGGAAGAAGATTATTTGTTTGAAAAAACTTCTTGTTTGATTATTTCTTGCCAAACGAGTCATTTGTTTCAATTCTTCCATTATTTTGTTTTGGTGTATAGCATTATCTTTCCTCAGAGTTTGCTTTGCATATGTAGAAATTTAGAACAATGATTGAATGGCAGATTCTAACTTAGACCGCTTTTGACCCGAACCCATTCTGACCAGTCATCCACCCAAGCCGCCCGGTTTGCCAGGTATATCCGTACTATTCATGTAGTGGTATGCTACTATCCTCTTCTGACTTTTACTAAGCAAAACTGTATGTTATCTATCTACCATATTATTATGATGCTAATAGTGGTTTAATGAAGTTAAAGTGTTGCTCCTCCTTAATAGACCATGCGAAATATCAATGATAGGTGATCACCGTTACCTAAAGTTACAAGTTTACTTAAACTATATCGGACAAAGAGATTTTCCTTATTGCAAATGATTATGGATGGACAAAAGTGAAATAAGATGTCGAGTGTTAAATGACAATTTGAATGTGTTAGTCTTCTGATGGTCAATTGTTTGAAATTTAAGTAACTTAAATGTATTTGAGTTTTTTTAATATTAATTATAATTTATTTGATGATTTCTCAAATTAATATCATATAGGAATTTATTTGGTATAGAGTACGGAATAGGTAAATGGGATATTTTTAATGTGTTGAAAGGGTAAGTTTGATGGGGATCGTTAAAGCATAAACCATATTTATCCTAAAAATTTAGAAAAAATATTCTAGTATTTAGAATATTTATTCTAAAAGTTATGAAAACAAATCCTAGTATTTAGAATAGTTAAATTAGCACATACTAAAACAAAACATACATAAAAGTAGCATTTTTAAATGTGAATTAAACAAGATAATTGATTTTAGTATACAGGTGAATTATATGAGCACTTTTCAAATATAATAAACGTTTCACAAAATCAACACAAATGGTCAAGATTTACAGGTTAATAGGAATCAGAAAACAAAGTCTAGTGCAAAACAAGGTAAACATTCATCCGGCGGAAGCCACAAGCGTTTAGCCGCGCATACTCGTCATTACAGCTTCAGGAATTGATGAAATAAGATTAGACATGAAGAAACGTGATGGAAGATGGAAAAGAAATGAATAAAAATCGCTTAAAAGTTGCTCCCAATTTGTCCAAAATGGCAAATTAGCAAAAAGTAGGGTTTCCATGCGATTTGGTTTGTATTTAAACATGTTTTGACCGACGCACTTCCTCGCGCCACGCGACCAAACTTTTTACACCGTCGAGTGGCATGAAAATGGTTAGCTTTGACTTCGTTGACTTGATCTCCGTCGCGCCACGCGACCATGCTTTTCTCCCCGTCGCGTGGCGCGAAAATGCTTTGTTTCCAGCACATTGTTTTTCTTCCCCTTCCAGGTACCGTCAAGCCCATTTTTCAACTTGGATGTTCTTTTAGCCTCATTTAGGCTTCGTTAAACCTAAAAACCAAACATTGATAAGCACGACATATCAAACAGATTTAACGCGTTTAAGTGCTTAAAACTGACACAATACTATACAAAAAACAACGTGTTTGCACACGCACATCAATATTTTCGTTTTAACTGCAGAAAACCCTAACTTTGACAAGCAAACTTCCATTTCAATCCATGTTTTACGTAAAGATTCCAACATTAATGTTGGAAAAGTGTAGAAAACACAAGATCGCGTTATTTTACTCATAAAACATCAAAAGCATATAACTTTTTATGTGAAACTTATAAAAAACGAGTACCTAACCGAATGAGGCATGATTCTTGAAAAAAAACATAGCAGAAATCACCCGTCTTGATCCTCAAACTTGCTTCCAATCATTGAGTAAACGTTTCCTAATGTTTTCCATTTGCATTTTTCTTAAAATCAAGCCAAACACATCATATTTCTTCACTTTCTCTCTCTAAAACATTTTTGAAAAGTGGAGAATGGAGTGATGCTTCCCTTTTATAGTAGTTCTATACTTCTATACGCTTTTCTTTATCTTTCCTTTTTGGGCTAACCTTAATTAAATCATAATTAACTACTTATTCATTATTTAATTTTTTAACGATAAAGCTTACTTTACACTATTTATTTAAATAAACACCCTTTACCTAAGTTTGAACTTGAGACTCTTTCTTTAAAAAACATGTATCTCTACCATGTGGGTTACCCAATATTGGCTATTCATTGTTTAATTCATCAATAAAATGCCATCACTAAACCTTCCACATTGATATTTATTTCCATCTATACATTTCATGTTTTCGGGGTGTTACAAGTATACAACCGTTGAGCATATATAATTAGATAATTAATTAGTTTCACACCTGAAAAAGTCATATTTTAACATGGATTTATTTCCTCAATATTATTTATAGTGATTATATAGCATCACAATATGTTATGCATGGCCTGTTTCGTAGTGAAATTAGACGTCTTTAGCTTCAGAGTGTTGGCATTAAATATGATAAATAGGTAAATAAAAGTCTAAAACCGAAGTTTTCAAAACGATGATAGTGTCTACCTTCTCAACTATGTAAGAACATGGTTCATTTCCAAATTTAAACGAACATATTGTTTTTATTTTCATTTAATATAACATTAGAAAAACCTTATTGTTCTCTTTTGGGCTTGGAGAAATCAGCGAGATGGAAGATTATCAACTTTTATAGACCCTATATTGTTAAATGGAACAACTTCATTAAACAACATCGTCAGAAGAATTTACATAACGTTATTATGTGTTAAACAACATGACATACACAGACTAGACATGTATGAGAGTAATCAATAGAGCGGTGGTTCATCAGGAAAGGCAAAGCCTTTAAACACCTTGGAAGGGGGAGATCATGGGTTCAAGTCCACAGACGACAAGAATTAAAAGAAATTCTCCATTAAAAAAAAAGTCATGTATGAGAGTAAATATGAGTTTTGGAACATGTTTATTAAAGTAAATATGCAGAAAATTAAATATTGTGAAACACGCAAAACAAAATGAACCTAAAAAGTAAATGAAAATGTTCAAAATTATAAAATTTATTATTTCTCACACTAGAATTCAAAACAAAATATGGAAAATTTTCAGTTTTAATATAACTTACACATACATAGGTTATGTGTAGTTAAATTATTTACATGTATGCAGGTTATGTGTAGTTAAGAATATATGGTTTTTTTATGTATATATGATACACATACGAATGTAAAAAATATAAACCTTTAAACCCAAAATTTAGTGATTTGGAGTTGTTCTTTTTGTTCTTGCATTAATTAGAGTTCTGTAATGATTCTCATCCTTTACATGTATTTATTAAACGAGAGAGTTATTGAAGAAAACCTGATAGCATTTCTCAGTTGAGATAAAGGCAGTTAAGGTATGGTCACTTTGGAGTTACTCGCATAAATGCGTTGTAAGACAACCATCCAACGTCGACTCGTCTATCTAGAATGATATTCACACGTTGGTTTAAACACTTTGTCTTTTAGAATTAAACTTTGCAGATTTGATCGTTGTGCTTGTGATGCCTTTGTTACATGACCATTGAGGCATTCAATGCCCACCAAAGTAGCAAATGCTTGATGTGTACGGTTGATATGTGGTTCGGGCAGGAGATGTCAAAGATAGATCGATGATAACTTTCGGCATTATAACATTGATAGATATTCGACATTAAAGTGGTCTAACACGGATGTGTTATTAACCTCCAAATACGTTAAACTCCGGTTAAGCTTCAAGCTTATCATACTCTTGCTCACTAGGCAATGTTCACAGTTGTCATGCTTTATATATGTTGATCGTGTCCCTTGGTTCACTAAAACTTATTTAAAAGCGTTTGGAGCTACCATACTCTCTATTTCCGCTGCTATCATACTCATGTGCAAGCAACAACTATATGTTAATTTAATTTCCATATTATCCACTATTTAAAAAGAAGATAGATTTACCAATTACCAAGATCTAACAAAAAATAGTGAATTTATTTTTTAACGATCAACTGGGTAACCCTAATAGCAAAAGGTCACCCACATCTGTGAACACAGAGTACCCAGCACGCCACCATTATAGAGGAAACTCACTGTCCGAAAGCTCATTGTGGTAAAATTACTGAGTCACTGACTCATCCCAAAGCATTTTGCTCCTAGTGAGACACAAACTCATAATTTCCGCCTTGAAATGTCACGAAGCTAACAACTAGGAGGGATGTCACCCTTAATCAACCTTGTTTCTTATTAAATGTTATCAATATCATAACATGTTAAATTTAATTTCCATATTATGGACTATTTAAAAGGAAGATAAAATTACCAATATCTAGCAAAAAATAGTGAACTTTTTTTAACGGTCAACTGGGTAACCCTAATAGCAAAAGGCCACCCAAGCCTGTGAACACAGAGTGATCCATCCCGTCATCATTTCAGAGAAAACCCACTACCTAAAGGTCCATTGTGGTAAAACAACTGGCTCATCTCAAAGTATTTTGCTCCTAGCAAGACTCAAACTCATAATCTCGCTTTGAAAAGTCACGAATCTAAACTACGATAGATGTCATCCCTAGTCATACTTGTTTCTTATTAAATGTTATCAATATCATAACATGTTAAAATTAATTTCTGTATTATAGACAATTTAAAAGGAAGATAAAATTATCAATTATCAAGATCTAACAAAAAATAGTGAATTCTTTTACACCTTAACGGCGAAAAGCCATTCACGTCCGTGAACACCAAAGAGACCCAACCCGCCACTTTACAGAGAAAACTCACTGTCCGAAGAACAACCGTGTGGCTCATGCCGAAGCATTTTGCTCTAGCAAGACAAATCTTCGAATTGAAAGGCACAAAACTACCAATCTAGCAAAGGTCAACCTATCGTTGACTTTTGAGTTTTGACACATCCTCATGACCCCTCACTAATTTCCCAATTTCACAAACCCTAGAAATTTCTCTCTCTCACTATCAATGGCCGAACCCACCAATTCATCCTCCGGCGAAGAAGAAGATCCTTCGGAAGGATCCGGATCCGAATCTGAACCCAAAATAACCCAACAATCCTCCGATGAATCGGATCATTCGCCGTCCAAAAACCCTAGATCGCAATCACCCACCGGAAAACGCCCAGCGTCGGAGCCTGACGGCGGCGATTTCAAACGGAAGAAGACGGTGGTGGCGGTGGCGGCACCGGATGCGGATACTTTTGGGGGGGAAAAGAAGCAGCTTTTTCAGAGGCTGTGGAGTGAAGATAATGAAATTGAGTTAATTCAAGGTATGATTGATTATGTTGAGGAAAAGGGTAAAGATCCTCTTGCAGATATTAATGATTTTCATGAGTTTGTGAAGAGATCACTTCATGTTGATGTTAATGACAGACAAGTGTTGACTAAAGCTAGACGGTTAAAGAAGAAGTTCGAAAACAATGCGGTTCGAGTCGTAAGCAAAGGGAAAGTCCGGTCCTTTTCGAACCCACACGAGAAGAAAATGTATGAATTGTCGAAAAATCTATGGGGGAGTGATGGTAATAATAACAATAATACTAATAATAAGAATGTGGTTATGAGTGGTGGTGGTGGTTCCAAGAAAGTCAAGGTTAAGGTCAATGTGAATGTGACGCCGAAGAAGACGAACAAGAGTTGTAAAGCGGTTGGTTCGGGCAATGGGAATGTGGGGATTGAGCCGGAAGAGGTACAGCCTCTGCGGGCGGTTCGCGGGTTGCAATATTTTGGGTCGGTGGGGTTGCCGATTACGGATGAGGTTATTATGAATAAGGGGTTGGAGTTGGTAACGGGTGCTAAGAGGGTTGAGATGGAGGCGAAGTGGAAGAGTCTTAAGGTGCAAGAGCTCGAGCATCTTTTGAAGAAGGTGGATGTGTTGAAAGAGCAGGCGGAGGTTGTGTTGAATGCTATAGCGAAATCTGGTGGCAAATAAGGTATATTCGGATTATGGGTTGTTGTGTTTAGGAGCTATGCAAGTGCAAAAATGTTAGGTTTTTTATGTGGGATATGTTTGTTTGGTATGTTTATGCGCTAGTTTGGTGAAGTGAGTTATTAATGTTATCGTATATGTTTTTGTCGACGAATATATATCTTTTTAAGGGAACAAATCAATCGAGCTTGTATTGTAGCTTTTCTTTTTTGGTGATAGAGTTTGATAGTTTTCCATTTACAAGATCGTGACCGTGATGTCATTTATGCGTTTATCATCTGCTCTAGTTATTTTCTAAAAACTATCACACGGGTGCTACTGCCAACCGACACTAAGGCAGAAGAATGGAGTACAGAAAGGTTTATCGGTTTGTGTATAGATCATGGCTATGTTTTTTGTTCTTTGATGTTTGAATGTTATGTAGTCTTGATATTGCAATAGTTATTCTATTTGCTTTCGCTAGTCTGAAGTTTTAACGTGCGACATTTGGGCACCCTCATGTTAAGGACAAAAGAGATATTTGTGAGATGAATATAGCTTCGTTCTAATGCTTACGTAAACAGCAAAAAGTCTAATGGAATTACTCTTGATGTTATTTTCTTACTTGATTAGTTAGAATGTTATTGTATTCTCGATTATAGGCTCTTTTTAGAAGATTAAATGAGGTTTGGGTTTATATTCATTAAGGTATCTAACCTAAGTCCTTAACTATATTGTTGAATGATGTGAAGCATGACTTCATTCTCGTACTGTTATTTGTTTGCGTTACTTTCGAAAAGCGAATGCAAAATACATTTCTAATATAGGTACAATTAAGGAATAAATAGATATATATGCAAGCAGTGATATGGATTCATAATCTTTAAGAAACAAGGTTTGTTATTAAACCAAGATAGTTGCATGGAAAGTTATATTGATTGGTGAAATGGTGATTAGGTTTAAGGAATAGGGATTAGTAAAACATATACGATTATGTATGGAATCTACAAAGTTTAAGGAATAGGTTCGCAATACTTTAGAAACGTCGATTATGTATGGAATCTACAAGGTTGCCTAATAAAAATAAACAGAAAGAGAAAGAAAAGTAGAGATAGAAAACTGAAGCATCTGTATCAGGTTACAGTTTTGTTTCAAGCAGGTGCTGACGGTGCAGGCTGGTGTGTGGCGCACTGGTCCATGTAGGTTCAAACCATGAATGACGCACCAATGGACAGGTAGTGATGATTTGAAACTCCACATTGTTTTCTTGAAATTGAGTTAGCCGTGGCTCTTGTCGATTATGTACAAAGCTTAATGAAGTAGGTGCAATTCTCTTAGGCACGTCGTAGGAAAATGTGTACAATGATAGGATGGGTGAAGATGAGCTTGACGTGGTTGATAACTTAGATTTTGACACATAAAGATCCACTCTTGGATTTTGCACCTATAGAAAATACATGTTTTTAAGAAACATAAGCCATTAATCATAAGTTTCCATTCTTCTAGTAGTCTTTTTTACTTTAACTAAAGAATGTTTAGTTAAAACACCGATAGTAGCCCAATCCAAAACTGATTAATTTTCTTAAGAAAACACGGTGTGTGCGTGGATTTGTTGCGTTTAGGCCACCCCACGCCGCACACACCACACCGGGCTCGGCGTTGTCAATGGCATTGATGTTGGGGCGGGAAAATTTCCACCGGCGTTGAGGTAATGATTGAGGCGACGTGGCGTTTGGCTATTGGTGTGGGTTATAGCCGTTGGATCCCAACGGCACAATTTAAAAAAGATTTTTCAATTAAAAAATTATTTTAACCACCTATATAAATAACTCAACCTTTTCATCATTTTTCACCTCATCTCTTCTACCCAACTCATGCTCAAGCTTCACTTTTATAAAATCTCTCAACTTTTTATAAAAAAAAAATAATGCATCCACGCAACTGCAACTTCAGTCCGATGATTCTGAAGCTGAACGTCCACTTGGAAGAGATAAATAAAAAGGCGCAAAAATCATACACTACGAGTGTTGAAAAAAAGACCGCTTTGGTCGGCATCGAAGATCAAATAGCTATGTTCAATAGCATTCAACAAGAAAGAAACACCCAGAAAATAAAAGCCTTCCAGATTTACAAGCGAAAGGAAAGGAAATTGGATATGAAATTACTCGCTACGAAGATCGATCACCTTAACGCCGAAGAGAGGGAAATGTACGAGAAAATGAAAGAAGAAATAAAGGTAAAATTAGTTTCTTTTTTTTAGCTTCATTTTTTTATGTAATCTTTTTCTTAGTTATGTAATCGTTTTTTCTTTAAATTATGTAATCTTTTTTTATTATTGTTAATTATTATATAGGTATTTAAAAAAATTGTATATATTTTTTATTGTTTTGAATAATAAAAAAATGACAAAAATTGACTGTCACGTGTCAAATAACTACACTCTTTCACGCCTCGTCCTACACACCCCCGTTTTTGTACCACGCCCCATTTCTGAGCATGCTTACGTGTTGTCCACATGTTGCATAACACCTAATTTCAAGCCCTTCATACCGTATAGTCTAACACTCTATTAATTACCAGAAAGCCACAATTGATTTGAGCCATTGATCATTTTTTTAACCGCCATTGATCAATTATTAAATGCTCATATTTGTTCTCCATTTTCTCGTATCGTATCTCTCTTATTAAATGAATCTTTCACTCTCTCTCTCTATATATATACACACACATAGCAGGAGTGGCTACAAAGTATAAAGTTTCTTAAAAATGTAAAAAAACTATATAGAGTTACATGTACTTTTAAAAATTTCGGGTAAAATGTATAAAAGTAAATTAAACAATTCTTGCAAAATATATCTTCAAAATAAAGCATAATGAACCTGCAATATAAAAATACCATGTACTATTTGTTAACATTAAATAAAACACCACGTACTTCTAGTAAATAAGACACCACATAATAAACCCTTTATTAAATGCAAAATAAACACCATGTGTCTATTACAAATAAAACACATTTGTATAAACGGAACCCAAAATACATGGACTAAAAACACCTACTTTAAACATTATATATATATAAAGCAATATGTTACTCATATCAAAGATAAAAAAAACATTTGTTATTATGATGTATTTTTTATAAAAAAATATGTATAATAAAGTTATAGACGTTTAAAAAGGACAGGAGAATGTGCATGTAGATTTAAGACACACTAAGTTTACCTTTATACTTTTAATTTAATAAATCAACCAATAAATTTAAAACAAATATTACAAAACTGTCTCCTTTAATCTCACTCATAAATTATTCTAATCTAAAGGCCCACGTCATTTCTCACATTTTTTAGGAAAAATATACACTTTTTAGGAAAAATATACTTTGTAAAGTAACCCCACTACGTGTGTGTGAATTATTTGAACAACTCAACTATTTAATATCTAAAAGCTAAGCCGGCACACTTTACCACATAATACTAATATTTAAATACAATGACTACCAGTTATCGGCTATACAAAAAGCAACGGCTTAGCCGCTTGTGTATATCTTTAATTAGAGTACTGGAATCTTACCCCTGTGTTATGGGGCCCTCACATTCTTACCCAATATTTTTAAAAAATTGATGCTTATCCCTGTCTAGTCTCGATTGCATCGATCCTGGACCTTACCACTTAAAACTATTAAATGCCAACGTTTCTATATAACGATCAAAGGGTATATTGGTCATTTCCACTGCTTTTCACTTAGCACATTCATTTCCAAACCCTTCTTATGTTAACTGGTTTGGTCTAACCATTCACACTCAACGATTCAAGAGCGAGACCAAGGTTCTTCATCTCCGGTGAAGTTTTCTGGCAATCAGACATCAACCAGTGGACGTGATCACTTGTTTGCAATACAATGCCGAAAGTGCTAATAATTTAGTCGATTGAAACAAGGATCAAAAGAAAGTGTTAATTAAGTCTTTTGTTTTTCATGTTGATGGTTTGATGTGATGTGTATACTTAATTCATTGTTTGATCACACTGGTTATTGATTTAAGTGTAATCATTTGTTTTCTGTTGATAGTTTCAATGAGTCATTGGTCATTGATTGTTTGATCACAGTCTAATCCTTTTTTTCATGTTGATTGTTTCCCTATTCATAATTTAGTCAATTATGTTACCGTTCAAAGTTTGTTTCATTTGATCACAGTGGTTCATGATTACTTGTTGATTGTTTGTTTGTAGTTGAGGTGAGGGTGAACATATCAATCACAACTCTGGTGTTCCACATGGTGGTCACGATGTATGGCCGCTCTTTCCTCAACTTCCGGTATCCACCAGAGATTCAGAGGATTGAATAGTGAAAATCTAGACGTTATGTTTAATATTTATGTAGGATAAAGTTTTGATGATCTTATGTTTAATTTTTATGTAGGCTAACTGATTTATGAATGATGATTGCCTAATTAAATAGTGTTTGGTTAACTTTATTGTGCATTTGAATTGGCCATGATATCTTGGTTATGTGTGGATTTTTTTGTGGATTAGAAAGCTGGCAAAGTCAAGGATTAGAAACCATTGTTTGTGCATTGGCTATTATATATTAGATTCATGACTTGCAGGGTTAGTCAAACCATTGTTTGTTTATGTGACTTTGGATTAGGAACTGATCACAGTTTTGGCCATTTGGTTGATTAGGATAAGATGTTGATCGTTTTATTAGGATTGGATGTTCTACATTTGAATCTAAAAGATCATACAAGAATTGGATTTATAGTTACAGGCTTTGACTTTGCCAGGTCAAACAATTTAAGGTGTTGACTATCCAAGGTCAAACAGTTTAGATGTGAATGATTAATAGTTGTGTGCAGTGTGTTAGATCAAACATTGTTACAAAGAACAAGGGGTAAAAGAAAGGGTAAAATTATCATTTCGCATCTCAACTAACAGAATTGTAGTGTCATTTAACAGCAGCGTCCAAGATCGATGTAATTGGGACTAGTCGGGGGGAGGGGGTAAGGGTGTCAGCGCCCACATAACACAGGGGTAAAACTGCAGTTTACTCTTTTATTTATATGAATTTCTAACGGCTAAGCCGACACACTTTACCACATACATATTTTAACAAATAGGAAAAAATGGTTTGGAACAATAGTTAGGGTGGAGTTATCCTAAAAAAGTTGTTGTGTAAGAGGAGTGTAGGAAGTGTTTTACACCCTTAGATCTAAAATTTAATAGTTGAGATCATAATGGCAAAATTGTAAATAGTGTTTACCATTAAACTCCCCCCCCCCCCCAAGGTTTTTTTAAACATCAATATTTTTATGTGTAACTATTTAAACAAAATTACACCATTGTAACAAACATTTTTTATCTTTGATACGAGTACCATGGTTTGGAACAAAAGTCAGATTTTAAAACACCATGACTTGTTCCATTTGTGTAGTTCGTAATGAAAAGAAACTCCAAGATTGTATAGAGAAAAGCCCTGCGTTCATCAAAATAATATTGTCAATGAAGTTCAGTTATTAAAACGTAAAAAAATTATCTCCTAGAATAACTACTAAAGCGGTTACAATCTATTTTATCTTTAAACTGGTTTTTGAAGTTAATTACATTATTATTACCATTAATCCATATAATTAACTAACGTCACGTGTCATCTCCATAATATTTCTCACACTTCTCGTAAACTTCACCCTTTTTACAGGAACTTGAATCACAAGTGTTAAACCTGCGACCTACAAACACATACAACAAAGTCTTCGATTTATAAGCGTAACCAGATGAGCCGCACCCTAAGATCTTTATTTCTACCAGTGTATACATTTTTATCAGTTTAATAAGGATCTCAAGAGTGACATGAGTGATCTGAGTATCCTTTGACGGTGGCTCATTGTCACTACATATTGTCCATTGAAATTATTGTACTACCATGTGACTACGCTAACCGTTGCCGATCTTTAAAAGATAACTAGGTTCGTGCTTACTCGTGCGTTGCGTAAAGACGTAGTTGAAATCCAGAACGTATAGCACAGCATGACAACCGATAAATAAATTTGTAAAATTAATTAAAATGATATATTAATGGGCTTATACTATTTGCATCGTAACTCGACTCTGAACATCAAAATAATAACAAAAGGTAAAACGATAGTAAATAACAAAGATAAAAAAACAAGGTAAACGAAAAAGAAAACAATACAAACTTGGTCGGTTTTGACGCGCTCGTTATAGCAAAGAAAAAAAGTTAAAAATATGTTCAAAAGAGTATCGGCATGCTCGTTAAAAAATATTAAACTGAAAAAAACCTGTCATACTTGTTATAGTAACGAAAAAGAAAAATTAGAAAATGTCTAAAACGATATTAACATATTCGTTAAAAAAAACTATTTAGGGGTATGGGTTGTAAATGAAAAGGTTTACACTAAATGACGAAATAATATAAATGACAAAAAAAATTGATGAACTGATAAAACATACAATGTGAACACGGATTAAACCTCATGGGGAACATCTTTTAAAAATATTATGCTATGTATATGTGTTATTGTAAAATTACTATAAAACTATGTTTCGAAAGAAAAATCGCTAAAAATAGTAATTTAAAACGCCAAAACCAGCCAGCCCGGCCAACCCAACTGCCGGTTTCTCTTCTTTTGAAACCATTAAAACAAACCAACCAAACCAGGCCTTAAAACACCCGTAACACAGGTTGTTCGCTGTGGCACTAATGATCGTGGCTCATCAGCCACACCAAAGTCGTCGTTAGGTTTGGTTCATCTAAACAAACCTGACAGAAATAGAAACAGTTGTTCAATATGATATCTAAAAGGTGGCCCTGGGTCGACTTAAAAACCAAACCCGTTTAGGCCAGGCCCTGGTCAAGTCCTTTTGAGCATCTCTAGGCACCATGGTTGAACCCATAACCACCAATTAAACAGAAGACAACATGAATGAAGCTTCAATGATGTAGATTCAAGAATAAAACATTGTATGAAAATCAGTGTCCCTTGATATGAGATCTAGTGGCGGGTTGGCTGGTTAGCCGAGAAAATGGAATCTGTGCCTGCCCGGGAAGACCTCTCTGGCCAGAAAAACGATCGGTGGCTACTACCTTTGGATCAGAGACCGATTTCGAGAAGGCTTGGGCCAGCTCAACTGCTGAAGCTGCTTTTCCATAACGAGGTCCAGCTGATGGTTCGGGGTCCACAGGTTTGCGCCAGGTTTCTGGTGAAGGCGGTCTTTCCTGCTGCTGTTCGAGGTCCCTGCTGCTCTTGCGGTTGTCGTTTCTCCAGTTGCTTCTCCTTTGAGCATCTGATTTTTCTGCATCTCGCTTGTCAACGGTCTTTCCGGTTCTATGATGATCGAATGGTTCAGATTTCCCAATTTGACGTGAGGTAACCGTTGGGTTCATGGGCAGGTTCTCTGCCCTAGTAATGTCCTTTTTCATCCTACAAAGAACAAAACACATCATGACCCATTTGGCCCCTTTTAGTAAGCTTTTTCTAATTCTACCCTTTTGACATGTTGGCATGAAAACGTAACCCAATTCGACACCTCATGTCTATGAAAACCCATAATCAATATCATCAACTTCTCTAATGATGCCAACAAGTACACAAAGGAAAAGAGAAGATGCATGTTTCAAGAATCTGGGCTAAAAGCTAGAATGTAAAAGGTTGTTATAATATATTTTAAAATGAATAAATTCAAGTATATGAGTACCTATTAGGAGAGTGGATCATGTCTCGAGTAACTGCAACATCATCGACCCCCCGCTCCTTCAAAACCTAACAACATGACCAGCAATATACAGATGTCAAAAAATTGATTATTTATCTTAAAACCATAAAAACAAAGGTACAAGTAGATCTTAATGAGCCACTTTGACAAAGTATTAGTTTATAAAAAAATAAAAAAATTAAAAAATGAAAATAAAAAAGTTCACGTATTGTTAACTAAAATAATGACAAAATCCTTACCAATTCCCGTGGGCGAGCACCACCAAATACGGCGTTCCTGTAGAGGACATAGCTGTTAGTTGTAAATACAGACTCTGTAAAGTGTCAACCAAATCAATAATGTGCTACACACAAAACTTATTTTCAAAATAATCATATATTTCTTTGATTATGAGTTTTACTTTTGGTGTTTCCATATTGACAGGAACAAACAGCAACGGAAAGTCCACCCGTGTCCTCAAAGTTTTGATTCAAAGATATGCACTTTCTCTACAGATGAAGATGTATTTGTTTCAACTCTTTACATGTTTCCATAAAGGTACTTATAAAACAGGGTTAAATGAGAACCCCCTGGTTCTCTCTCAATGGTCCAGATAACATTTTCTCAAACTACAATCAAGCTTTCTCCTTTGTGACCATTTATTTCCTAATATACTGTCATAATCAGCTTATGTTTAACTATAAAATTTAACATGTCTCATGATAGAGGACTAAAAGGCAAAGGTGGAACATCGTTGAGGAAAGTGAAAAATGTGTAAAATAAATGAGTGCATGAACGGTACCTTTGTCTTTCGGTATTTCTTTCAATTTGTTCAAGGGACTGTAGCCGCGGCTTTAAGTTCACTCTTGGTCGCTCAGATGCCTGATGGGCATCGTCTGGTCCAGCTAAGTTATGTACCGAAGAATTCACATTTCCATAAGTGTCACCTCTAGTAACTAACTCCCCTGACTGTGGTATAGTCTACAAAGAACACAACCATTATCAAAACGTCAATACTGATCAAAAGTTCAAAAGAGACATTATCAAAGCATTCCAACTTAAAATACCTGCTTATAAGCTACAAGTGGTTCAATATTGTCAACTGGTTTAGACCTCGGAAGTAACTTCAACTTGGGTCGCTCAGTCAACTCTCGTCCACCAAGTGTTACCCCACCATGAGATGGCTGAACTTGAACACCATCCGAATGTGTAGAAGTTCTAGCCATCGGCAGCCTGTCATTTATGCTTGAACTCCTGTCACCAGGAACATCTGTAGACTGTGTATTTACTTCAGATTGTATTTTAGCTTCAGGCTCAGGATGTCTGATGACCTCTACATCTATCTGTTTATGTTGGTTTGAAAGCCAACGACCTGAAGATACCTTCTCGAGTGCACTTGCATGGGCTAACTTGGTTGCAGCATCAGGAGCAGACCAAGAAGCCGCAACAGACTCTGAAATCCCAACAGCCACTTTCCTAGGGCCCCATGCATTTGGAGACGGTCCCCTTATTTTACTTTCAACGCCCACATTTGAGTTACTTGGACCCAAAGATGCCACTTCACTTTTAACATAAGACCTACCAGTGCCACTACTAACATTAGCTGCTTCACTAAACCTGGCTGCAAAAGAACCACCCGTAATACCACCTGGAAACTGAGAAAGTGGGGTGGTTGCAGGTCGAGTTGGTACATTCCCCGCCAACAGGTAATCAGATTTTGGCTCCGGGCGAACAGGTACAACTGTACCGCCATGAATGTTTTCATCAGTTACAGTCCGGCGAGGGGCAGACCCCCCATCCAATGGCTTTCGTTCATCTTCGTCAAAGTTACGCCCAATCTGCACATTCTGAGTCAGAAATGGAGTCTTATCATCATAAGTTCTCACAGCACCAGCTGAACCTGGTCGCAGTCTGTGATCTTGTCTTCCCATAGGATTTGTCCACGAAAATCCAACATGATTCAAAGGCTTTACAGTTCTATCAAACCCATAGAATAAAGAGAATTATTGTAAGAAAAAAAAAATTAAAACCTTGGTATGTTCTAACCTAGCTCCAGAGGAACCCAGATTAAACAAACAAGCATCTATCAGTTCCTCAAAAAAAACATATACTGGTTCTAGAGATCAAAGCTAATATTCTATGAGCCAAAAGTCGATACAAAATTGATAGGTTAATTATATATTCATCAACTCAATTATTCAAAAACAGACGCATCATAACTTAATTTGAAAATGAATCATCAAAAGTAAACGAGCACAGTTAGTCGTTACCACACAAACAAAGAATTCAAACGTTTATCTAGTGTTTCAGGTTTTCAATAGCAGATCTTTTACAAACACAATCAAATCGATGATATACACAAGCTACCACACAAAATTATCAATCTAATTCACATTAAACCGAATCAGTAAACAACAGCAAACAAATTTGATTTCGAATCAGTAAAACGAACAATCTCAAATCCATTCTCACGAAGATGAATCATAGAAGGAAGAAAGGTACTCGCTCCTAGTATATATTCAACATAAACAGACACAAATTGAATCATCAAACGCAAACGAGTATCGTTACTACACACACAACAAACTCAAATCCTAGGGTTTCAACTTTTCACTAGCAGATCTTCTACAAACGCAATCAAATCAACAAAATACACAAGCTGTTGAACGTAATTATCGATCTAATTAACATTAATCTAAATCAGTAAACAACAGAGAACAGATTTGATTTCGAATCAGCAAAACGAACAATCTCAAATCCGATAGTTATAAAGTGAATCAGAGAAAGAAAAAAGGTACTCGCTCCTAATATATATTCATCAACACAACGACTATCGTCGTTACTACACACAAAAAATTCGAAGTACACCTAGGGTTTCAACTTTTCACTAGCAGATCTTCTACAACGCAATCAAATCGACGAAACACACAAGCTATTGAACGTAACTATCAATCTAATTCACGTTAATCGTATCAGTAAACAACACGAACAGATTCGAATTCAAATCTGACAGCTGACAGTTATGAAAATGAATCGGAGAGAGAAGAAAGGTACTGACTCGCCAGGAGCGGAGGGGAGAGAGAGATCAGAAGGAATGGAACCGCCATGGAAGTCTTTGAGAGTCATCGTAGCTTTCTTCTTCGCCATTGTTTATGCTAATTATTGGTACGAAATATGAATGAATCGTTGTCTTCTTTGATAACCTCTCTGCAACACAAATTTAACTCTCTAGGTATCGGAGAGAGAGAGATGTTTGCGTTGGGGCCGAATACTTGCGAAGCTACTTGATTAGTGGGTTGTTTTGTAGTTTTATTTAACTATAGAAAAAGAACGGATTTGGGAACCCCACTGCAAACATAATTTCTTACTATTTTGTTTGGGGTACTACTAGAGCACTACTACTCGTTGACACATGACATTATATCACGAAAAAGGCTTCAATAGTGATATCTTTTAGGCTACTTGACGTGGGTGACGAGCCTTCCTTCAGAATGATCCGGCATGTCAGCATCCACGTCAGAGGCCTTGGAGGACGCCCCTCCAAGGATGGATGCAACAAAATAGGTGACGACCCGACCCCACCTAGTTAATTTATTTATTTTTTAGTTTACCTCCCCACCGCCGCCGCCACCACCATCACCTTTTTCTATCAAGTTCATCACACCACCGCCACCACAACCACCTCTTCTCCCCTATAAAAACCGTCACACTTCTCGCTCCACCTACCCAAACACCACACTGCCTCTTTCAGTTTCCGGCAGCCACCACCACCACCTTTTTCTGTCAAGTTCATCACACCACCACACCACCACCTCTTCTCCCCTACAAAAACACCACCTACTCCGGAGATGAACTTAAAGAAGAAGAACAAAGAAGAAGAACACCGAGTGGCCTAATATTCAAAATTTGCCCCGTCTCCAACGTCTTTCAAGCCGACGCCCAAGCGATGACGACCCACCCGGCGCGGTGTTGGGGGGCGTCGCAGGTCCAAGCCGGGCCTGGACGGCCCCCCACACTGAGTGGTCTTAAAGAAAGTCACTGAGGTACCGATAAAGCACTGTACCTTTGTTTACAAATGTATTACTAGTTTTTATTTTTCTCGTTTCCTTTAATAATAAATAGTAACAAGTGTATTTGGTAATCCAAAATAACAAATATATTTTAGTAAAAATCTCCTAGATAGTGTCTAGAAGGTGGAATAAAGACAAACATTTCATCTATCTTTAGACATAGATAGGTTGTTCCTAGTGAACCCAACTCATAACAAAACATTTTTTTGTGGGTATAGTATATAGTCTAGTAAAACAAATAGCATACAATGTGTCTAATATAGATAGGGCATATATGGCTGTCCCAAATGGTAATTTATAACAAACTAACAAGAATACTTGGTACGTAATGAGTAATTACCAGCCATGTACATATCAGGTATGGGAACACACTTTTTTATTATCGGATGTGTAACTGAGACGCCAATACTTGGCCTATAAGAGTGTCTACATTAGGATGCTAAGAATGAAGAAAAAAAAAGTGTTTGATTGACTTATAAATACAAGGGGATAACTAACTAGTTACCCACCGAAAGTTATCCTGAATCTGTTTATAAACAATATGTTTTGTTGAAGAAATTATGAGTTTGACCTCGATAGAGATTTCAATGCTAACACCTCGACAAATGAATCTCAGTTTTGCAACCACATAGACTAGGATATAATAACGAAAACCATGGTGATATATCATGTTATTATTTTTTTTACTTTCTAACTTAAATTTGAATCTTTTAACTTCTAACATATTTTGTTATATTTCTTATCTCTTTCAAGCATATAACTAAGGTAATTTATCTGTTTGTATCAATATTTTTTTTTAAAACACAACTTATTTAATATCGAAAGTATAAAAAGTAACGATCGTAAGATATAAAATTACATCCCGCTAGGTTGATGCGTATAAAACCCACATAATGGATTCTCTCGTATGAAACACATCATATATTCGGATCTATAACAACATGACCTATACCGACACAATAAATATGTCGCTATTCAGGTTGCGCATATACTATACTTCTGTACTATGTAATAAAAGAAAATGTTTGGAGACACGTTTCATCATTCTAAGCCATTTACTCTTTAGTTTTCCCGTCTCTCTCTTATTTTAATTATGGATAGTTATTATTTAATTATTGATACTTATTATATTTATTGAGGAGAGTTCCTTTATAAAGTGTATTTTTCTTACAAAGTGTAAGAAGTGTTGTAGACCTTTAGATTAGAATAATTAATAGATGAGATTAAAGGAGTGACAGTTTTGTAAAGCTATGGCATTATAAGGGCGTGAAAGGGTTTTATAACTCCCTCAACAACACCTCTTGGGCATTAAAGAGGCATGAAGATGGATGAACATTTCTAGAATAATGCCCAAAGTGGAAGAAAAAAAGAAACGAAATAGAGCACTAAGGGGCATTAACCGTTACACTTTTTTGAAGAGGCGTTATGAAGCGGATGTGATGAAAAGGCCCCTTAAAGGCATTAACCATCATGCGTGGTCTAATATGTATTTTGAGTTTATTGGTTGATATATTAAATTAAGGGTATAAAGGTAAATTAATGTTCTTAAATTCAGGAAACCCACATGCAAGTTCTCCCATCTTTTTAAAATGTCAATAACTTTTTATAAGTATTTTTTTATAAAAAAATGCATCATAATAACGAGCGTTTTTTATCTTTAATAGAGTACCGTATTACTATATATATTACGTGTAAAGTAGGTGTTTTTAGTCCATAGTGTTTATTGCGCACTTAACAAGGGGTTCATTATGCGGTGTTTTTTTACAACAAGTACATGGTGTTTTATTTTTTAAATAACAAATGTATATGGTGTTTTATATTTCAGGTTTATTGTGTTTTATGTTGCAGGTACACTATGTTCTGTTTTGCAGGAATTGTTATATGTTTACAACATTTAATTTACAGACGAATAGTAACATATCAAATATACAGATTAAATTTACTCTGACTATATATTTTTGACACAAAGAGTAAAATAGAGAACCTGATCTTTCAAACCAACAATAATAATGATGCAAATCGTAGAAATAACATAATGCTTTTATACTTGTTGATTGAATCTGATGCACAAGATATTTATGTAATCATCTGTATTTCTTTTTCCCACAATCTCACTAATACTATCTTGTGTGAGCTTATTATAGGATTCATGTGTCCCGCTAATTCCATTTATGTGAGCTTATTATATGATTCTCGTAGTTCTCAACGTACTAAACTAACAACCCATCCATACAACTATTTTAAGAATCTCATACTTATGAAACCATTATGTCGACGAGGGCCCATGGTTGGACTCCTCGTCTGAGCTCCCAAAGGGCAATCCATTAAGAAGGCCCATTTGACATTCTCCCAAAAGAAACCATACATAACGAAGGGAGCGGGAAGAGGATGGCAGGCAAGGCCATCACCTCACATTGTCTTCCCTGTCATGAGGCATTAAATGTCTGCAACATGAAAGAGAAAGCATCCACTAGAATAGTACGAGGAAGGTACAAGCTTCATTAAATGCAAGGACCATCTACCCGACGTGAGGGGGACACGAATCCAACGGTACCAGAAGATCTTTGTAGGCATGCAGAAGACCGTTAGATCTCAGCGGGATTCCCACCAACTAATAAGCTTATATTTCTATATAAGCTACATAGACGATTGTCGAAGGTAAGCTTTCAATAACTTTCACCCACCAAGACAAAGAACATTAACTTCGAACATTCTCTTAATCTCATTGAATACTCGTATCCTAGAGTTCACAACATACATTCAACGACATCATCGTGCCGGAATATCGTTTCTTCTCCGGCAAGTTTACTTACTCTCACGCCGGAGCTTGGTCACAGACTCCCCTCAGGGTCCTCCATGACGAGGCTAGCCTCTTTTGCAGTCACTCTAGAAGATCTATAGGACCCTGACGAGTCTCTTCAACTTGAACCTTGGTGTCACATCCCAACCGATGGCAGAATCATCGGGGCATGAGAGAATGGATGATTGCTCAAAGCATCATAACAATTAAAAATGACAATATTTAAATAAACCCTTTTTATTTCATAAACTCAAATGTACATTGTTAAAAGAAAAGAAATTACATCAATTCAAATATTCATACTGTAAGACCCTACCTTATCATATTGAAATTTCTATACAAATTTCGCATTTAAACGAGTAATGCGAATATACATCTTACTAATTTTCGAGTTTATTAAAACTTTATTTGCGTTTCACATTTTGACATGTCCTTACTATTTAGTTTCGTAAGATTGAAACCAAATGCGGAAGCTTGATCTTTGATCGTGTTCGGTTCTTCATTGAGCTTGATCGTCATCCGGAGGTGCTTGAAAGGGTCTATTATATTATAAAACTCATTTTTAAACTAATATTAGAGTCGTTTACTTATTTTATCACTCGATGGCATTTTGGTCAACTTAGTCCCTTCTTTTACGACAAAGGGCTTGCAATATCATGTTTTGACCAAAAATGAACATTTAACCATAATCTATTTAAAATCATTATGTTCTCGAGAACATAATGTCTACGAATTAGATTATTAGATTTACCTTACCTTAGGTAATTTATTATTCGTTCATGACTCATTTTCCTCTCAATGAACCGTAAGTCCTGTTTGAGAGTTTGACCTATTACACGTACCTGGCTCGGCTCATAGCATTGATCCGTTCTAATATCATGCTCTATTCTTTCTATGAACACAAAATTCAATAAGCGATATTAGTCATCATTGTCAAATGGTGATACCCGTTCGGTCTAAATGACCATTTATCATTATGAGATGGCACTTATTTGCCATCTCACCTATGTAACCCATTTCGTTGTACAATGTATGATTATATTACTTAAAAATCGTTTCTTAATTCGCCCGACCCATTATGACTTACGCCATATGGTATCTTTTTTTCAAAATTCCTTATTTATTCGTTATCACATGACTAATTTACTGTTTTACCCTTTTTACCGTAAATCATGATTTAATACCATATTCACTTGTTCCGACCTAAATTCCTTCGCATCGGAACATCATATTTCAAATACTAATCTACCTTTTTTCTTAACCTATACAACAAGTACGCGTTCTACTTAAAGGTGTAAGATTTACTTACCTTGAAATCCGATTATGTCGTTTTCCACGCGTATTCTATCCGTTTGACCCGCTTCTCTCCAAGCTTCCTCCTAGCTTGTCAAGCATCAAACTACCTTTTATCATTTTGTAAGATGGTTAGTTTGTCACTATTTATCAAGACCATTTCACCTTACGGACTTTATATCAAAATCACCATTTGATCTTATTATAGGTTGGTTTGACTTTTAAAAGTCAACTGCCTAATAACTCATACAAACCCACGAACAAGTTAAACAATTCATTTATGCATTTCGTTTATTACCCGGTAAGCGCTATTCTTAGGCCACCATTTAAGTTATGTTTCCCATACAATTGTTACATTAATTCAACAAAATTTCAATCATTGTATGCCAATCTATTCTTATGCAAGAACTTGGGATTGTTTTATCATCATGAAACAACCCATTGCATCTTATATATGGAATTTACCCAAACATTAAACTTAGCCAGATACTTTAAACATTCATATATACATGATGATTTTAAGTATCTATTAACATGTGTTTAACATCAATCTCATCATATAATCAAAACCTACTTTATAATTTACTTGTTAATCACTAACAAGTAATCCTTCATCAAAGTGTGCATAATTTCTTTAAGTCTAACGAAATCAAGCATACACATACACTTAATTTCATCTTTGGATCATAATCCTCTATCTAATTGCAAGTATTCAACTAGTCTCAAGTTATGCTTTTTCACCAATCTAAGTTTTGAGACATACCTTATGATCCCCTCGATTAGGTGATCGTTTATATGCGTTCATGCATCAATTCCGAGCTCAATTCATCCTCCAATTTGATGATTTAAGAAGAACAAGGGTTTGTTCCTTGTTCTCCAACCGTAGAACACACATACATACACATTCACTATGTGTTTTAGGTTTTAATTTTTGAGATCTATAATGCAAGTTCCCCTTTTGGCAGCTTTGGTCCCTCAAGTTTAGTTTTGATTATGAATGAGACTATAACTCATTGTTTGGTTACTTGTATACATGTTATTAACTAGGTTAATCTGTTCCTAGTTATTTTGTTTATAGTTTAACCTTCACCGCTAACAGTCTTTTACCCGTTCTTTAATATTAACGTGGTTTGACTACCAAAACCGTTTTTGGGGTGTTACACATACAAAAGAAAACTAATTTTTCGTGCGTTTCTATTCCACCTAGTAGATTTCTTGAACATTATCATACATCCCCTGCAATATATGAATAATAAAGGTCAACAAAATAGTTGGCGAGCATACAAGTTTGGTCTACATAATATAGAATAAAAGGTCTCAATCTAGCATGGCAATTTGTATACTACTAGCATGTGTAAACCATCAATCAAACCAAGTGTCCACTAGCATATCATTTCCACATAAGGGGACAAGCCGCATAAGATTGAATACTTAACAATACCACATAAGGGCGGTGTGCTACTCCTATAGCGCTATAATTGTTAAGGTAGGCGATTGAGTACACAAGATTGACTTCTAGCATGTATGTATGACAAATACATGTATTCATAGGTTGAGTGTTTTGAATAATGTGATTGATTGTGTGTAGGTGAGTTTTATAATTCCATATATTCCAACCCAAAGCGTGTTTAAAGGAAAAAAGGTTCGAGTATATTAACTGTTTGCAAGTGGGTTTCCACAAACGTGAGATGATCGTCTTGTAAGGTTGAAGCACCAATTTATCCTAACAAGGATGAATAAGGTATGTAAGTAGAAGGATTTAGAACTTAGAATGTAAATGAGATTTGAATAAGAAATAAATAATAATAACAATAATAATAATAATAATATATTGAAATACATAAAAAATATTATCTTGACTAAACACTCACTTTGGACCCTATTAATTTATGTGTATTTCGTGGGCACTATCTCACGCACTAGAAGTCCAAGTGTGAGGAATTTCACTTTGGACCCTATTAATTTATGTGTATTTCGTGGGTACTATCTCACGCACTAGAAGTCCAAGTGTGAGGAATTTAGTCTAAGTAAATGTTTACCTTTGCTCATAATTTTCTACCATAAATTGGTTGGTGTCATGGCTAGATTAATATTTTATATATATTTTTAGTCTATAATGATTTTAGTAATAATAATAACTAATTGTAAGAATAAATGAATGAATTTACCAAATCAAATTACAAGAATAAACGAGTTAGAAACTAAATTAAAGGGGTTAGTGGTTAGTAGCATGAATAACTTGTTAGTGATTATTAGCATGGTTAAAGAAGTTAGCAAGGTAAAAATATTTTATGTCCGGTAATAATCTTCTAGAGCATTTTTTATGATAGTCGCCTCGCTTGCTCCGCTTTATGGATTTCGGGCCTACAAAAATATTTTATAAACATGATAAAAAATACTTTATAACAAGGTAAAAAATATTTAATAAACAAGTTAAAAAATATTTTATAGCAATGTAAAAAAGTTTTTTAAACAAGATAAAAAATAAAGTAATAACATTAAAAAAATTACCAATTAAATAAAGCAAGCGTTAAATTTACTCATTCTTTGGTTCAAATCTCCCCACTTTGATGTCATTTGATCCATGTTGCGTTCAGTCGAATCAGGAAGTTTGAAAAAATGTGCAATAACTCGACTCCAAAACAACTCCCTTCTTTGTTCTTTGAATGTTTTTTTTGTTTTCGGAGATGTCCAAGTATGGCTTGACCAAGGGCGACCTCCTCGGCACTCGTCCAAGCTCTCCGACCACTGGCTATTGGGATGATATCATCAACTTCTACATCTTCGTCTTCTTCTTCTTCTTCTTGAACCGATTCACTATCTTCATCGTCATCATCTTGTTGTTGTGGTTCGCGATATGCACAGGCGAATTGGTGGATGAGATTGTTATCTTCAAGTGGGTCGATAGACATTTGATTAAAAGCTTGTGGTTGAAATGGTTGGGTTTGATACAGTGGAATAAACGGTTGGTTGGGATATGGTTGGATATGAACGGTTCATGTTGAAAGGGTTGGTGAGGAAAGGGTTGGCTGGGAAACAATTGGGTTTGAAACGTTTCGTTTTGAAATCTCGCGGGCTCGCCAAGATTAGCTCGAACCTTTGGTCGTGTGTGTTTTGTCCTCGAATCCGAACCACGTTTGCTTGAGCCTTCCATTTTTTGGGTTAAAGAATATAGCTTAGAGTAGTATTTTTTTGTGGGCTTTAAAAAGTTAAATTGGATGGGTTATATATAGTGTTTAAGGTTTTATTTTATTTTATTTTTATTTTTATAAAAATCAAATGCTCCAAACGGTCACAATCTCGTCCAACGGTCAAATTTGCAATGGATGTATCGATTCTTCAATGCGTGATGAGTTTGACGCATTTTCTTCACCACACGTGATGGACACGGGTGGCGGCGATGTTCCATGCGTGGTCACCGGCCACCACATGCCACTCACTACGGATACGCCCCCACTCCCCTTATAGTGACAAGGTCTAGTGTCGGTAGTCATACTCTTACGATATGAATATATGATATGTTTCATATGAAAGAATCCATTGTGTTGGGTTTTATACACATCAACCTAGTGGAATGTAAGCTTATATCTTATGTAACGTTAGTTTTTACACTTTTGTATTAATATAAGTTGTTAAAATCAGAAAATGTTCATACAAACAGTAAATAACCCTTAATTGTATCCTTGAAAATTGAAAGATAGAGATAAAAAGAAAATATAACAAAATATTTTAGAAGCTAAAGATTGAAATTTAAGTTGTATACAGAACCGAGATTCATTGTTCAAGAGTTTAGTATTAAAATCTCTCGCGATTAAAGTTAGGGGTCCAACTCCATGATTTCTTCAACAAAACATATTGTTTACAAATAGATTTTCAAGCATGGATAATGGGTCAATGGGCCCTTTGTTTATATAAACTAACCAAACACTTTTTTATCCTCGGTTCTTAGCATCATAATGTAAACACTCTTTTGGCCCAGATATTGGGGATCTCAACTACACATCCTATAATAAAAATTGTGTTCCCCACCTTAAAAATTATCCATTGAGATCCCAATACGTTATGTTTATATTAGACATCATATTTTTTTGGAACATCTACTCTCAAGAGACCACCTACTTGGTGGTTGGGACCGCAGGCACGACTGTGAGACCGGCCCCAGATCGGAACCCACTGGGTTTCTCCAAGGTGACCTTTCTGTGTCTCCACTGGAAACCATACCGTCGACTGCCACTAACAGACGTTGCACTATCACAAGAGCTGAGAGTAACGCATGATGGGACGGAAACTCGTGTTAACTCGGATTCGAACTTACGACCTCCAAAGGAGGTTTAGTTCTTATCTTAATTGTCTTTCCCACTTCACCAAATGACGAGGACATTAAACACATCATATGGTATTTGGCTTACTAGACTGTATACGATACACATCAAAAAATGCTTTCTTGAGCTCAGTCTCACCGGAAGTCTCATATCTATCCTTGAGGATAGAGAACATGTTTGCTCTCATCCCACCGTCTCCAAACTCTACCAATAGTTCGACTATCAGTGATATATTACCCTCGGGCGGACCTACTTAGAGACTGGGTTGCCCGGGATACTCTCAACTTTTTGGCGTAATGCAATATCTCTTTTATTTTCTTCGTTTTATGTATTTGGATACCTTTGAGAAGATATTAGGATACCCCTGAATATGATATTAAAGAAAAATGGAATATTTTTAAAAGAAAAGTAGAGCTTTGTGGCCGTAGTTGCAGAGACTTCAGGAAGAAGACAACCCTTCAATTTTTCATTTTTTAAAAGCAAAAATAATTGTTATTATTTAGCCTTCTCTTGAAATCTGGAAAGTTGCTAAGTCACGTGGGCCAGTAGCCAACTATTAATTGTTTTCAATGTTATTTATTATTTACAATTAAAATTTAACTTTCATTAACTTATATGTTTTTATTCTATTAGGCACTTTTCTTACAAGTCACCTATTTTTTAACTATATAAATACATATAACACTTTATGCTCTTTGTTTTATTGGGAAGATTATTTAATAATAAAAATCTCAAACACTTTAACAAGTATACTAAATTAAAGTTCACAATGAATTATTAGTACATATTACTGGTATATGTCGGAAGATAAAAAAACTTAGGTTGTGATCTGACTTAAACCCAGTTGAAAATTTTTATGTTTGATTGTATGAAATAATAGCATCTAAAAATAGTGACTTCATACAAATAAAATCTTGTATCTGCCATTGAATGTACAATAAAAATATATCACTCCATTTTATGAACGTACGATAAATAAAATTGAAATACTCCTCAATTTTTCTTCTAGTTCCGCCACTGATATACCGGATATGTTTGCTTGTTTAGGATTACCAAATACATTTGTTACTATTTAACTTTATAACCAAAGAAAATTACCAAAATAAAAACCAGTAAAAAAGGAGATTGTTCTATTATCAACGACAAACAAGAACATAAAGAAAATGGTAACAAGTATGTTCCGGCTAACAAATATACATTTTTATCAAGTAATCGAGTCAAACATCACATAAAATGTCTTTTAAAAATAATCTCATACCTGTGTTACCGTACCATGCACATATAATGTAAGTTTATTGTCGAATTCGGGTTCGGATTCCATTACCATCCACTCTCGATGTAACCTGAACACATCCAAGTAGCTTCTCAAGTATTTAGCCGTGGCTCCAACGCAAACCATCACTCTCTCTCTCTCTCTCTCTCTCTGAAACCTAGAGAGAGAAAGTTGTGTTGCAGAGAGGTTATCAAGGAAGACGACGACGTTTCATTCATATTTCATACATAAACAACAATAATCCAATAACTAGCGTCAACAATGGCGAAGAAGAAAGCTACGATGACTCTCAAAGATTTCCATGGCGGTTCAATTCCTTCTGATCTCTCTCTCCCCTCCGCTCCTGGCGAGTCAGTACCTTTCTTCTCGCTCTAATTCATTTTCGTGACTGTCAGATTTCAGATTCTAGTTTTGCTGATTCGATATCGAATCTGTTTGTTGTTTTTTACTGATTTGGATTAACGTAAATTAGATTGATAGTTATGTGAAATAGCTGCGTCTTTCGTCGATTTGATTGCGTTTGTAGAAGATGTGTCTGTGAAAAGTTGAAACCCTAGGTGAACGTTCGAATTTCTTGTGTGTAGTCACTACGATTCATTTTTATCGGATTTGAGATTTTCGTTTTGCTGATTCGAAATCAAATCTGTTTGTTTTGTTTACTGACTTGGATTAACGTGAAGTAGATTGATAGCTATGTGTGATCGCTTGTGTACTTTGTTGATTTGGTTGTGTTTGTAGAAGATCTGCTAGTGGAAAGTTGAAACCCTAGGTGTACGTTTGAATTTGTTGTGTGTGTATAGTAACGGTACTCGCTTAAATTTGATGATTCAGTTTTGAATTTAAATTAGATGCGTTTGTTTTTGAATGATTGTGTTGATGAATATGTATCATGAGATAGTACCTTTCTTCTTTCTCTGATTCATTTTCGTAAGTATCGAATTTGAGATTGTTTGTTTTTCTGATTCGAAATCAAATTTGTTCGTTGTTGTTTACTAATTCGGTTTAATGTGAATTAGATTGATAATTATGTGCGATAGCTTGTGTATTTCATCGATTTGATTGTGTTTTAAAAGATTTGTGTGGTAACGACTAACGATACTCGTTTATGTTTGATGATTCATTTTCAAATTCAGCTATGATGCGTCTGTTTTTGAATAATTGTGTTGATGAGATGAGCATATATTTAACCTAGCAATATTGTATGGACTTTTGGCTCACAGGGTATTACCTTTGATCTCTAGAATCAGTGTATGTTTTCTTTTGAGGAACTGATAGATGCTTGTTTGTTTAACCTGGGCCCTCTGGAGCTAGGTTAGAACATAACAAGATTTTAGTTTTTTCTTACATTAATTTGTTTATTCTGTGGTTAGTATAGAACTATGAGGCCTTTAAATCATCTTGGATTTGATCGTCAATCTTCGTGGACAAATCCTATGGGAAGACAAGATCACAGACTGCGACCAGGTTCAGCTGGTGCTGTAAGAACTTATGACGATAAGACCCCATTTCTAGCTCACAATGTGCAAATTGGGCGTAACTTTGATGAAGATGAACGAAAGCCATTGGATGGGGGGTCCGCACCTCGCCGCACTGTAAGTGATGAAAATATTCGTGGTGGTACTGTTGTGCCTGTTCGTCAGGAGCCAAAATCTGATTACCTGCTGGCGGAGAATGTACCAACTCGACCTGCAACCACCCACTTTCTCAGTTTACAGGTGGTAGTATGGGGGGTTCTTTTGCAGCCAGGTTTAGTGAAGCAGCTAATGTTAGTAGTGGTACTGGTAGGTCTTATGTTAAAGTGAAGTGGGATCATTGGGTCCAAGTAACTCAAATGTGGGTGTTGAAAGTAAAATAAGGAGACCGTCTCCAAATGCATGGGGCCCTAGGAAAGTGGCTGTTGGGATTTCAGAGTCTGTTGCGGCTTCTTGGTCTGCTCCTGATGCTGCAACCAAGTTAGCCCATGCAAGTGCACTCGAGAAGGTATCTTCAGGTCGTTGGCTTTCAAACCAACATAAACAGATAGATGTAGAGGTCATCAGACATCCTGAGCCTGAAGCTAAAATACAATCTAAAGGAAATACACACTCCACATTTTCTTATGGTTCAGCAGATGTTTCGGGTGGCAGGAGTTCGAGCATGAACGACAGGTTGCCAATGGCTAGAACTTCTACGCATTCGGATGGTGTTCAAGTTCAGCCATCTCATGGTGGGGTAACACTTGGTGGACCAGATTCGACTGAGCGGCCCAAGTTGAAGTTACTTCCGAGGTCTAAACCAGTTGACAGTATTGAACCACTTGTAGCTTATAAGCAGGTATTTTAAGTTGGAATGTTTTGATAATGTCTCTTTCGATCAGTATTGATGTTTTGATAATGGTCGTGTGCTTGTAGACTACACCACAGTTAGGGGAGTTAGTTACTAGAAGTGACACTTATGGAAATGTGAATTCTTCGGTACATAACCTAGCTGGACCAGACGATGCCCATCAGGTATCTGAGCGACCAAGAGTGAACTTAAAGCCGCGACTTCAGTCTCTTGAACAAATTGAAAGAACTACCGAAAGAGAAAGGTACTGCCTCATGTGCTTAAATATATTTTATAAGTATCTGAATGGAAACATGTAAAGAGTTGAAACAAATAGATCTTCAACTATAGAGAAAGTGCATATTGTAGAATCAAAACTTTCAGTTGCTGTTTGTTCCTGTCAATACGGAAACACCAAAAGTAAAACTTATAATTAAAGACTTATATGATTATTTTTAAAATAAGTAATGTGTGTAGCACATTAGTGATTTGGTTGACAATTTACAGAGTCTGTATTTACAACTAACAGCTATGTCCTCTACAGGAACGCCGTATTTGGTGGTGGTCGCCCACGGGAATTGGTAAGGATTTTTTTATTAATTTAAGTTATCATTACGTGAACTTTTTTTTTTTTATAAACTAATGGTTTGTCAAACTGGCTCACTAAGACCTACTAGTATCTTTGTATGGTGACATTGCTGGTCATGTTGTTAGGTTCTGAAGGAGCGGGGGGTTGATGATGTTGCTGTTACTCAAGACATTATCCAATCTCCTAATAGGTACACATATACTTGAATTTATTTATTTCTAAATATAAGAGTAAAATGCCATTTTCGTCGCTGAGGTTTGGCAGTTTTGCGATGTTTGTCCAAAAGTTTGTTTTTCCGCATCTAGATTCAAAAGGTTTAAAATCTTGCCATTTTTGTCCAACTCGTTAACTCTTATCCATTTTTCTTCTTTAAGTCGAGTGTATTTTCGTCTTCTTTCTCCGTTAAGGGTAGTTTGAATACTTGCACATTATGCTAAATGCTTGTACATAAAATGGAAAAGACCGAATTGCCCTTTAAGTTAACAAAAAGGACGGAAATACCTCTGACTTAACGTAGAAAAGGGATGGAATTAATGAGCCGGATGAAAATGGCAAGATTCCAAACTTTTTGGATCTAGATGCAGAAAAAACAATCCTTTGGACAAAATTTGCATAACTGACCAAACCTCAGGGATAAAAATGGCATTTTACTCTAAATATAAAATAACAACCATTCTAGATTTTAGCCCAGATTCATGCATCTTGTCTTTTCCTTTGTGTACTTCCTTGTTGGCATCATTAGAGAAGTTGATGATATTGATTATGGGTTTTCATAGAGTCGAGGTGTCGAATCGGGTTACGTTTTCATGCCAACATGTCAAAAGGGTAGAACTAGAAAAAGCTTACCTAAAAAGGGCCAAATGGGTCATGGTGTGTTTTGTTCTTTGCAGGATGAAAAAGGACATTACTAGGGCCGAGAACCTGCCAATTAACCCAACAGTTACCTCACGTCAAAACGGGAAATCTGAATCATTTGATCATCATAGAACCGGAAAGACCATTGACAGGCGAGAAGCAGAAAAATCAGATGCTCAAAGAAGAAGCAACTGGAGAAACGACAATCGCAAGAGCAGCAGGGACCTCGAACAGCAACAGGAAAGACCGCCTTCACCAGAAACCTGGCGCAAACCCGTGGACCCTGAACCATCAGCTGGACCTCGTTACGGAAAAGCAGCTTCGGCAGTTGAGCTGGCCCAGGCCTTCTCGAAATCTGTCTCTGATCCAAAGGTGGTAGCCACCGATCGTTTTTCTAGCCAGAGAGGTCTTCCCGGGCAGGCACAGATTCCATTTTCTCGGCTAACCAGCCAACCCGCCCTCGATCTCATATCAATGGACACTGATTGTCATACAATGTTTTATTCTTGAATCTACGCCATTGAAGCTTCATTCATGATGTTCACTTCTATCTTTGTGGTCTTCTGTTTAATTGGTGGTTATGGGTTTAACCATGGTGCGTAGAGATGTTCAAAAGGACTTGACCAGGGCCCGGCCTAAATGGGTTTGGTTTTTTAAGTCGACCAGGGATCTTGATTTACAAAATCAGATTGAACAATTGTTTTTATATTTTTTGTCAAGTTTGTTTACATGAACCAAACCTAACGAGAACGGTGGTGTGGCTCATGATCTGTGATCATTAGTGCCACAACAAGCAACCTGTGTTATGGGTGTTTAAGGTTTGGTTGGTTGGTTTCGAATGAAGGGAAACCATGGTTGGGTTGGTGGGGCCATTTTAAATTACGATTTTTTAGTTTTTTTTTTCTAACGCTAATACATATGCATAGCATGATGCTTCTAAAACAAAAAAATAAACAAATTATAAATGTTAAATGGTCATTGTATGTCTCATTTCAAGTTTCAAATCGTAAACTAAATGGTCAGCACTTAAACCTTTGAAAGCGAGCTGTTAACCTAACGACCAATAATCGGCTTTTTTTTTGCACTCACTTCTATCACTTCAAACTGTTTATGAGTGTAAAAAAGAGCCGACTATTGCTTGTCCACTTTTAGTGTGTGTTTAAAGAAGGAGATAAGTGCTCTAAATAAATTATAATCATTTAAGTATATTTCGTGTTGAAGGTCCTTTTTTGTAAATAAATTATAGTCATTTTAGTATATTTTGTGCCGACGGGTTTTGATTTGATGCTTTCCCGCAATTAAAGAGTTTCTTCATATTTATTATGTTAATTTAAAGTTGATGGGGTGCATTTGTGAATGGTAAAAAATGTTAGCCGAATGATTAATCTAATTCCAATAAAACACTTCCAATAATATCACATATCTTTCTCTCATTCAATTCATTAATGATATTATTAACAAATTAATATCTAATTCTAATTTATAATTAAAAATATATAAATTATTTATAATTTAAAAGCTATGAATTTTACTTCTTAAAATGGATAAGTATATGGTTTGATTTATTTTATCTGTTTTACGTAAATAAGGTATAAATATAATCAAATTAAATGATATTTTTACCTTTGAAAAAAATTAATTACAATTATCTAAAAACATGGTGTTACATTATTAAAAATACCTTTGAAAAAAATTAATTGCTATTATTTAAAAAACATGATGTTACGTTATTAAAAATGTTATTTTTTAAATTATATGTATTAATATTTCAAATCAACACCACAAAAATATGTAAAATAATAACACTCGGATTTGAGTTTATATATTAGAAATAGTGAAGTGAAGTGATTATCTATTAAATCTGTTGATTTAAACAAAATTTAATTAATTAATAATATTATTAATGGATTGAAAGGGAGAATATTATATGACATTAACTGAATTTTTTTATTAGAATTAGATATACCTATCACAATCCATCTACATCACCACCATTTTCAGTCACCAACTCTATCTCAATTAAGATTTAAGATTTTTTAATTGTCATCCCAATTATATTTAAGGAATCTTTTTGTGTTTATTAGTTTTTTTTTTTACTTTGTCTAATTCCTCAAGATAAAGATAAGGATAAGATTTAACAATTTACTTCACATTCTTTACGTATCGTATCATAGTATATAAATTTAATTATTATATAAAAATATATCGTATGTATATCTAATTATTGTTACTAAAGTAACAAATAAATACAAATTATTTGCTTAAACGCGCCATTTATAGATGTTATATTTTCTTTAACTTGGAATGGATAGTTCATGTTAGGGTTATATGTGTTTATATCAAAATTTATATTTAACATTTGCAATATAAAAAACAATTCAAATTTTATAATTATTTTATTCTTCAAATACAACCAATCTTATCGTTCAACTTGTCTAACACACGAGACTATAAACTAGTTAACATCATAGATGTATCCAATATATTTAATTAGTAACATCCATCTATCTGTCTATATATATATATATATATATATAAGGTTAGGTTCATTTGTGAACAATTCCTATATAAGGTGGTTCAAGTGTAAAAGAATTTAAACCCACCTGTACGTGCAAATTAAAAGGTGGTTCTAAGTGTAAAAGAATTGCTCTCAGAAAACATATGAAATGAATCTAATAGTGGTTTAGATTTAGAAACAAAGGCTAATAAATTTTGTATTTTGATTTTTGACGCACAAGTAATCTAAGACAATCAGATTATTTGATGTTAAACTTTAATTATTTATTACTTTTCATATTTAAAAACTGTAAAAGTACTAAAGTAATTAGTAACCAAATAGTTATCTATATTTTTCTTAATGTTTTGATAATTATACTTATTTCTTAACATGACTGCTGATTATACTTTGTATCGACAGTTGTTGAAACATTGATCTGGATTATTATTATACTTTTTTTTGGATTTTGCTACAAACATTAAAGAAAAAACCAGTTACAAAATGGTACTAGGCTAAAGTCTTGTGTTGATAGTAATTAAAGTGAGTTGTATTAAAATAAAATATTTCTGGATATTATGAGATAAAAAAATACTTAATTTTTAATACAACTTAGCTTACAATAAAATTTATATAAAAATATAAAACAAACTTAAAGAAACTGCATATTTCTATTTTTACTGAATTATATTCTTATTTATTATATATAAGTGATAGTTTTAAATTTTCAAAGAGAGAAAAATAGGATTTAGAACCCTATTAATGTAGTTTTAAATATCATTTTTTTACTTTTAACTTAAAAAGTATTCAAAATCTAAATTAGCATAGCAAAAATTCTCCATAGAGACAGTGGTGCACAAAATACCCGGTTCCGGACCCGACCTACCCGGAACCGGTTCCTACCCATTACCAATCCCAATGGTAGTAAGAACCGGGCCAGACCCGATGATACCTGAAAGTTCCTACCTGGTTCCTATTGTTTTTTCTATTTCGGCTCCTATTATTTTTTTAATTTCGGTTCCTATTAAATGAAAGTATCAAGCATATAAGATCATTTGGGTAAAATACTTGCATTTCTATAACTCTCTTGATCAATGCTGACAATATCTTAAAAACATATGACAAAAACATAACAAAAGTTCACCATTACAGCATTACTCATCTACAGGCATGATCAAACTATAGCGCCGAAACTTACTCGAGTTTCCAATCTCGACAAGCTTCTTAGCTTCGTCGATTTTTGACTCCTTAACCAACCCATCAATCACGAGTTGCATCACATTCGGATCCACAAGACCCTTGTGTTCAAAAGTCTGCTTGAAAAGCTCAACCGCCCAATCAAAATCAGACACTTTACACGCGAACCGGATTAGAGTTGCAAATGTTGCTTTATTAGGAGCACAATCACTCTCCACCAATTTAGCATACCATTTCTTTGCTCCTTCTAAATCACCATTGTTACAAAAACCATTGATTATCGCATTGTATCCAAACACATCCGCCTTGACATTTTCGACCCCAGTTTCCCAAACAGTTCAACAGCTTCGTCCACTTTCTTCTCGGAAACCAATCCAACCAACCTCGCGTTATAACTTCTGATATCCGGCGAAACACTAGTCTCCATCATCTTAGCCCAAACTTCCTCCCCATCAACAAACCTACCGTTTCCGTAAAACCCAATAAGCAAAGTATTAAAACTAATCAAATCAGGCTCCAACCCACTCTTTCCAATCTCATCAAACACCGAATGCGCCAATTCAAATGACCCCATCTCACAACAAGCCTTGATCACAGTGTTATACGAAACCACATCCGGCTTCACCGATATCTTCTCAGGCAACTCTCTAAACAACTCATCAACCTTATCAAACTTCTTGGCATTAACACACGCGCCAAGAAGCGCGTTAAAACACTTAACAGTCCGCGGACAGTTTCTGTCAGGCATTTCATCGAACACCTTGTGTGCACGATCAAACATGCCAGATTTTCCGTACAATGATATCAACCGAACTGCAAAACCTTCTTTTGAAATGTCATTGTATTGCTTTTGATCTTCGAGAATCTCCTCGACCCATTTGTGTTCTTGGCGGACGCTAGACGACGCACTGTTTTGTCGTAAACGTTGGATTGTTTGCGAAACAAATGCGATTCGGATAACTTTTTGAAATTCTCCACAACCTGTCTGAGGTTACGTTCGTTGTAGAGGTCGTCGGAGATGGATCGCCGGTGATTTGGAGACGAGGTGGAGAAGGTGCGGAAGATGCGAGAGATTGTAGCCATGTATGCAGGAGTATGGAAATGGATGATAAATAAGCAAGCCATGTTAAGCATCCACTTACTCACCGGTTTAAACGAGCCAAGCCAAGATGAACTCTGCCCATGTTTGGATAATCTAGAGATCGAGTTCGGATTGATTCGGTTTAGTTCAAACACGCTCAAGTTTGACTCTTGAGTTGTCTTTATATTTAAACTCGAGTTCGGGTCGTTTATTATTTATTAATTAAATAACTAGTATTAAGCTCCACCGCGTTGCGGTGGGGGCGTAAAACAGTGTCAATGGTACCAATGTCACACCACCATCAGCAATCAGCGACATTGAAGTTGCGGCATGTTAATGCGAATAAATTAGACCGTAACATAAAATACATAAAATAATAACTAAGTCGACTTAATACCGCACGTTGCGACGAACTTGTCAAATTGGGGAAAAAATAAGTGACGTAAAACCGTTGAACCAAGCGTAAAAACGTTGAACCACACACGCATATTGCGCCGTGTTAACTCGCAAATTTAGAACGAAGCGTAAAAATGTTGAACCACACACGCACGTTGTGGCGTGTTAACTCGCAAAATCTAGAACAAAGCGTAAAACAAAAAAAATGCGAAATATGAAAAGTATAAGGGACCAAAGTTTAAGGTAAAAACTTTGTGAGGTTAAACTGCAAAAGATGAAAACTTTTGGGTTAAAAGTGAAAAATCAAATAATTTTAGGTTAATAGTATAATATCAATATTTTTTTTAAAACCCCTCTCAATGCGTAAAGATGTTGAAAATTTATAATATATAAATACATGTATTTATAATTATATATTGATTGTATTATTATGTAACACAAATTTTTTTATTTGTGTAACAATAATTGTTATATAAATTATAGTTTTGATTAGGTTGCGAGTCAATTCAAACTCGATAAATAAAGTGTGAACTCAAGCTCGTTTATTAAATAAGTTTATTTCAATTTTACTCTCGTCTAACTTTTACATTAAACTGATATTGAATAGCTCATAAGCGGCTTGCCCCTGCAATTCATATTCAAAGCAATTTTGTCAAAGATTGTAAATGGCTAAATCTTGTTTTTTCATGAACTTTTTTTGTATATTGTGATTGGTAAATATAACGAGAATTACAAAGAAAGTAGGAAAATTCATTATTGTTTATTCGGCTTTCATACTTTTTCTATTTAAAATAGATTTTGTAATCAACGTTCTTCTCTTGTTAAAAAGCTAAGTTTTTGTCTTCTGGGTTTTGACTTTGAAAATTGTTTTGTTATAAAAGTAGAATACTTTTGCTTGTATCACGCTTGTATGCAATTTTTTAAATACTAGTATGAACTGGTCGGTTATATCGGTTAAACCGGATACGTGTTTAGTACGATACGAGCCGGTAAAACTCGAATACGATGTCTTATGTACCGATGATAAATCCGGTTCTACTGGTTCAAACCGTTGAACCCGTTTGCATTTTCTTGGAATTTGATTTTTTAATTTTAGTAAAATACGAAATTAAGGTAATATTCACAACCCATATTTACGGTAAATAACCTAGTGTTTTCCATTCCAGTATCCCATCACCGTTGAAACTGTTTTCCACATCGTACAATGCAATATTGTTTATAATTAATAAAAATGCTCTTAAAATGCTTAATATTTTACCATGAAATAGTTGTTATTAAATAAAATTATGACCAGTTACATAAATCCTAATTGAGATTGGATTACTTTTTGAGATGAGTTTGTATTTTATGGAATTATAGGGTTAAGAGTGAATTATAAGTTTTGTCCTTTATCTTTATATCCAATTTCAGGTGGTGTCCCTTGCCTTTAAAGTTGATGAGTTTTGTACTTAATATTTTAAAATCTTGCATGCTATGTCTTTTAACTCTAACCTAAATAGATTCTTTTATTAAATTTAGTTATGTGCATTGCGTATTTCTGTCATTTCATTTTTACAAAAGACTAATTGTGTAAACACTTTAAACCCACTCATTTATAAAAAAAAAAAAAGAAAACTACTCCCCTCTCCCCAACATTACCATCACCTTCCACCCTCAACCACACCACACCACACCACCTGCTTGTATAAAAACCCATCATCAAGAACTGAGTTCCACCTGTAAATGCATCCAATAAGGGAAACCCAAATTCTTTTATAACCAGCCACTTTCTCATCTACAAAGGATGGAGTCCCAATAGTTTTACGTTGAATTGTTTGAGAAGAAGAGTGGGAAATGGCTTGGTGAGTGTTTACCGGATGACTGTGTGTGCAGGGACAGGTGGGTTTATTTATTGGGTAATGTGGTAGTGGTGGTGCAGGTGTGAGTGATGTAGTGGTGGTTGGGACAGAGGAGAGGAGAGGAGAGGAAGTGTGTGTCTTTTAGGTTGGAAGGAGCGCTTCTCAAACAAGAACAAGAAATAATTTAGGATTATTGTGGTAATAGAGTAGAAGTAACATTTGCTATTTAAAAAAAGTAACTATTGTTAAAAGTTAATAAGATAACACCGTAAAGCAGTGGTGTACAAAACCTAGTTTGGGCTTAAACCGGTTTAATTTATAAACTAACATGTTTCTTTTAGTTTAGTCTCAAAATGGTTGGCCCAAACTGATTTGGGTTAAGAACCAGTATTAGCATTGAAAACTCCAACCCATCCAAACCGATTTGGACCAAGTTCAAAACCGGTTTTAACGTTTAAACCAATTTTTATCAGTTTTTTAGACCGACTAAAACCGGTTCAGGTTGGAACAGATTCTCAACAATAAAATCCTAAACCTGTACCAAACCGCTAGGTTGGGTTGGACCCAAACTAGTTTTTTTCCTCGTTGTCGAGGGTGGTTCGGTTTCTGGGTTAGCCAGTTTCATTCCATTTATAAAAGAACAAAAAAGAAACAGAAAATATAAAATTATTATTTATATATATTTTATCTATATCTATAGAGACATACAAAATATCTTTCTAGAACATAATCAAACACTAATTTGTTTATTTTACTCTGTTGACAAATTGTATTTAAGTGATTAAAGTTATTATAGTACATTATGTTGACATTTTTGTATTAATTATTAGGTGCGAGTAATTACAAGATTAGGTTATTAATTTTATGCCAAATGAATCCATGCAAATTGCAAACTACTCTTTATTAATTAAATATAATATAAAAACTTGTCTATGTATTTATTTAATTATTTGTTAGAAAAGTTCCTGATAATCTGAGAATACTCTAGCCATCTTAGCTATGCGTGTGTAATAATATAACAATTTTTAAATATATAACGCCAAAAAATAGCATATACACCTTATATTAATTGCCGTAAATACACAAGATCTATTTCACTCTCCCATTGCATATGATTTTCTTTTAAGAATAAATACTTAACTTAATGTAGTTATAATAACTATTTACTTATATACAATTTATATATACACGGTAGTTTGAACCTGTCCAAGGCATGGTCGGAGCTAGTGTATTAGGAAGGAGCACGGGCTATCCCTCAACCCCGTCTTCGTATTGTTTTTGAGTGTAAAAAGAAATAAAAAATTCTGGTTTTATACAAAGGATAATGAAATATATTACATAGGGGGAAGAGGGGCTATCTCTTAACCCCGTCTCCGTATTGTTTTTGTAGCGTAAAAAGAAATAAAAAATTCTGCTTTTATATAAAGGATAATGATATACATTACATAGGGAAGCACAGACAACCTCTCAACCTCGTCTCTGTATTAACATAGGGCCATTTGGAAGTTTGCACCATTGACTCGTGTTAGGTTAGAATAATGATATATATATATATATATATATATATATATATATATATATATTCCATCATAGTTTTCTTAAGAGTAAAAAAACAACATATATCTAATTCATATTATTCTGTCTTATATACTGAAAATAAGATTAGTAGGTGCTGACATCAATACAAAATATAGTAGATAGAAATAGAGTATTCATGTGTTATTTTTTAATGTAAAAATATGTAGAAAAGTTACTTTTCATACTAACAAATGAGGATATGACATAGGTGTAAGTGAGTTTAAAAGGTGAGGGGTATTCTTGTTTTTTTTCTCTATCACAAAAAGGCGAGTGACTTGATGTCTTGAATCAGTTTACCGATCTCTGATCTCGTCTTTGCGAAACCATTTTTGTTTCTAGCTTTTCATATCACCCAACATCCCACCGCAATTATATCATGGAAGATCTCCTTAGCTTCTCTCGACTCTCGCACACATGTTTCTAACTTATATAAATGCATCATGTAAAATGGGATAACTGCAACATGGTTAGCAAAATCAAAAAACAAACACAGACTATACATACATCCGCAATGTGTTAGATAAAATTTAAACATACTTTAGTTTTATATCCTTGTTATTTTTTCTTAAATATACTATAAATGAGCATCTTATTATTTCTAACTGAATATAGTATTCATATATTAAAAAATATTTATTTTAAACATTCTTTTGTTATGGTTGTAAAGTACCATTATGTCTTTAGCAAATTTCAATCCTCTTACTCAGTAATATTGTTTATTATAATTATAATCTTAAATCTTTTATACAAAATCTAAATTTATATTATTTCGTGCACTCCTCTTATGACTGTACTATCCATCTATATTTACAAGCTGAACATGAACACAGAAATGAAATACATATTATTTTTTCTGAAATTTATGAAAGAACTATAATTTGTTATATATAGAGGAAAGTGCCCCCTTAGACTTTAGAGCACACAATAGACACAATTTTACAAGTGATGCCATCAAATCGATTCTCTTGCTTTTGCGGATTGTTAGCGAAACCACATATAGAACAACGAGTGTTTGTTCGTACATTGTATATATATTTTTTAATTATTTGACAAGTTTGATTTTGTGTATGTGTTTGTGCGTATTCATACTTAAAGATGGGGTTCCGACTTCATTGAGGATGGTGGTGATGACATATATGCCGATGGGTTAAGTGTTATATACATGTTAAGAATGAGGCAACTCAAGAGACATTGTGGGAGGATGGTTATTGTGATGTGTGGAGGTGGTGGTGATAGTGGCTGGCGGAGGTAAGGACGACAAAGATAATTGTTACAAAGTTACTTTTTATTGTTTTTAATTATAAAATAATAATTATATTTTTTTTGTAAAAATTGAAAATGGGATAAAATAAGTTATAAAAACATGGTATAAAATTTATATAAGAAGCTGCTAGGATTATCTTTTTAAATTAATTACGTGTAATATAACAAGCTAGGGTGCTAATTAGACCATCTATAATACTTCACACCTAAGGGTGTGAAGGTTGCCGATTTAGCACGCATGTAGCACCACCATTCAACATTGTAACTTCTTTTTTATTATTATAGTATTGTTTGATAAACTATTTTGGTTTTTAAGTAGCTAGAGTATTTACAATAGTTTTTTATCTTTATTCCTATAATTTAAATAAAAAATATTTTATCTATAAGTTTAATTCCAGTGTCTCATTTCACATCTCTATGTCTATACGGTTAAAAATTATCTTTTAATTACTATTTTCTTCCTATTATTTTCATTTTTTATTCATTTACAAGCAGTCTCAAAATAAGATGGAGAAAGAAAATAAATATTGAGTCTTTAATAAGGATTGACAAGTGAGTTCTGAAATTTTTATCAGAATTAGATAGGGTGAAAAATTAGGTAACAACCCTAAATTTTTCTTCAATTACAAGGATGTGAAACTCAATGAAAGTGCTCTTAAATTATTGATGTTATATTTTATCATTTCATTTTAAGAATTATATAGTAATTTTAAATTTATAACTTTATAAAAGAATATTATCATTGTCATGATCCTAACTATTTTATTTTTATAATCATTATGCTATAGTAAAACTTATCAAATTATGAAATCTGATAGGAAAAGGTTTAATCACCAAATGGATCAAAAGACAATATATATCAATACTTAGTAACATGTTTAAAAGGCTAAAATTATCAAAATAGTACATAAAAAGTAATTCTCAAAAGTTATTAAAGTGTAAGAGTAATTTTTTTTGGAATGGTGATTTTCTTGTGTTTTTGTGTTTTAACCAAGATCACGTTTGCTTCAAAGTTTGGCTTGGGCGTTCCCTTGGGAAATTATATCGCCGACTTCCACTTAACAGTCGTTGTGTCACCAAAAGAGCAGAACTCTCTAGCGTAACAAAAGGTAGGACGAAAACCCGGATGGGATTGGGTTCGAACTGACAACTCGCACAAGACCTAGCTCAGATCTTTCAATGTCTTAATCCACCAAAAATGACACAAGTGGAGATCGAACTTGAGTCTCCATTGAAAAATCCAAGTTTCATATTGACAAGAATTAGTTGTTTTTAGTGGTATTTCTCCAATCATTATTGACCCTTCTTGTGATACTAGTTACAAAGTTGTCAAATATTTTATTTGAATCATGATATTTAGCGAGTCCTGATATTTGCAATTTGACCTTGTTAAAATCTTGTAAACATGACCAATGTTATCAATACAATGAAGATCAAGACAAGAAAGCAAAAAGTTGGTTCAACCCATCTCTCAACTCCATGATCCATGCTTTCTTCAAACCTAAACCAAACTACACAACTTGTCTATATCTATCCCTTCCTCACCTTAATTTTAAGTTATTTTCTAAATTAAAACTCGGGTTAATTTGATACCCAGAAATGTTAAATTTTGAATCTCATAACTAGTTTAAAGGTGAGCAGGGGCGGACCCAAGTGGAAGTTTGGGTGGGCGGGCGCTCCTTTTAAAAAAAAAATTAGTGTATCATATAGACAAAAAAAACTCGATCGCACCCCTTAAAGGTTTGATTAAACCCTTCGTTCGAACCCTCAGAAAATAATTCATGGATTCGCCGCTGAAGATGAGTCTGAAAAAGATGACCGATAGAGTTGGTGGCTTTTAGGGGTGTGCAAAGTCCGTTAACCGAAAGTCGGTTAAACGAGGGTTCGGTTAACCGCCGGTTTGGTTAACCGAAAGTCGGTTAAACGAGGGTTCGGTTAATCAAAAAGAGTTATCCATAACCATAATTGATAGTCGTTTACCGTGGTTCAGTTAATCGGCGGTTATGGTTATTTCGGTTCTTAACCGATATGTATATTTTTTTGTGTTTTTAGATAAACATATGGTTGTATTCGTGTATAGTTTATCAAATTTTCAAAAATAACACATTCTTATGTTCTTATTTGAGCTATTTTAGCTTTCAGAGCATAATTGTCTACTGAAAAATGAACTATTTCGTTTATAAACAATTAAAAACTAATATAACCATACTTTGGATATAGATACTTAGTTGTTAATACATTATATAAAAAGGTACACAAGTAAATAGAGACCAAGAAAATAAGAGGGGTATGATATATATTGTCTACTGAAAAATGAACTATTTCGTTTGTAAACAATTAAAAACTAATATAACCATACTTTGGATATAGATACTTAGTTGTTAATACATTATATAAAAAGGTACACAAGTAAATAGAGACCAAGAAAATAAGAGGGGTATGAAAAGAAAAATTTGGTAAAAAAAAGAATAACTTTTAAACCAATAGAAATTCTCCATTTACTTCATTTAATGTTTATATTTAATATTATGAAAAATGGCATATAGGTAAATCTATAATTACCATTAATTAGCTAATTAATTAAACTTGTAACTCATTTTTTAATATACTTTTTCAAGATAAAATAATTTATTGCGAAGGACAATTTTCGACATGTGTAGGATAAATTTTAGTATTTATAGGATAAATTTTGAAATGTGTAGGGCAAATTTACATGTGTGTAGGGTTAAATTTGATAAGTATAAGATATATATAAGATAAATTTTGAAATGTGTAGGATAAAATGTTTTTGTTTTATTAATAAGAGATAACATAATTAATAAGAAGAGTTATAAACTATTTAATGTTTTACAATTATACTATTTCTTCTTTTTCTTCTCACATTAAATTTCTTCTCAAATGAACCTTTCCATATATATATATATAATATATATATATATATAACTCTAATGCTTACTAAAAATTAACTTTTAACAATAAATATATATTAAAAACATGGTTCGGTTCGATTAAATTCGGTTAATGAAGATGCCTTAACTGTAACCGAATGGTCGGTTAATCATATTCACTTAACCATAACCTTTTGATTTGGGCGGTTTCGATTAATTTTGGTTATTTTTCGGTTAACATTCGGTTTTCAGTTGTGGTTCGATTTTTGTTCACCCCATGTGGCTTTTGATCGAGTTCAAAATCGGTCATTCTCAACCTTCCATCACCGGTGATGTAAGGATGGCGTCATGTAATACGAATGTACGTGCGTTGTATGTAGCATGGACGGTGCAAATTAAAAATGAATGTGTTTAAAAACAACATAGGATTAGTCCTTTTCAAAGGCACATGCATTGCTATTTCGTTATCATAAAATCATAGGACCACACCTTGAGAATGGGCTTCTTTTGGTGATGATAATACGGCGTTTTTCTATGATTTTCATTGTGTCGAAGGTATAGACAGATGGAAGTGGAAAGGAGATAGCAAACGGATTTTCACAGTTATAACGGCTAAACGGGTTATCATTGCTAGTCGGGTTTTCGGTCCGGTTTTTAATATGAAGTGGGACAGTTGGATCCCCTGAAAAGTAGTATTTTGGCTTGGCGGGCGGAACAAGATAGAATTCCGACTAGAAGCGCACTTAATAAGAGAGGTATGGGTCTTGTTGATGATAATTGTCCGCTATGTGATTCGGATCAGGAAATCACATTACACATTTTCACTGCTTGCATTTTCTCTTGTGAGGTTTGGGCTCGGATTGCGGTATGGTGTCGGTTGGATCCTATTTTTGCTTTCGATGTCCGGGATCTTTTATTACTATCTAAGGGATCGAAGATTCAAAAGAAAGATAAACGGGTGCTCTATTGTATCGTGATTACAACTTTTTGGTGCGTTTGGACCGAAAGAAACGAGAGGATATTCCGAAAGAAAGAAGCTAAAGCGATTGAGGTGGTGGCCAAGATTAAGTCGTTGGCATATTTTTGGATTCGGCATAGATCTAGATTTAAAGATATTGTTTGGAATGATTGGTGTAAGTGTCCTCTTAGATTGATGTAATTTGGTTTTTCCTTGCGCTTCTCACTTTATGAACTCACTAGAGGTGTTTTTGGTTGAACGAAGTTAACCTTTAAAAAAATCGAAACATCTATGGGTAATTTGTGAAAAGAAATGGTTCTAGAAATCAAAGAAATTAATGGTTTTTGAGAGCTAGATTCGCGGATGGATGTATATAATTATGTACGATTGTGTAAATAATATTGTGGTAGAAATTTGTTTTATATAATCATCAAATGTGGGCCATGACGATGACTCAAGGAGTCTTTAATCAACAAAAGTCAATTATCTATGGAAACCCTACAAAGGGAAAACTTCAAATTTTTTAGTGAGTATTTTCTAAGTCCATGAGACGAATGATGAATGATTTAGTATTTTGTGGAATATAGAGAGGTGGTGTTGTAGTAGTGGAACCATTTCACAACTTCATACCAACTACAAGTCAACTCTTTAAATAGTATTTGAGTTAGGTTTGTTTATAAAAATTAATCTTATAGAAGATCTAATAATTATACATTTAAGTTATATGTGGAGTACTCAATGCATCACTAAACTACATCAACATATCTATACAACATAAAACTTGATACGACTTAAAAGTAAATTTTACATTACTTTACAATAGCCCTTAATGGTGATAACAACAAAACAAACTCACAACTAGAGTTCAGAAGATGAGAAACGTCAACTATTGATAGAGAAGAAGTTTGATGGACACAATTGGCTGATAAGAAATAAGCATGTACTCAGGAAGTACAGAGTATATAATATAAATATATATATAATATATATATATATATATATATATTTATATAACGTCTGAGGAAAGTCTTCATGTTAAGAGTTACACATATGATAAATTTCAATATTTTTTTTTCTTATGGAGTTTCAAGTTGGGAAAAGTTACAATATAGGATTGTTGTATTGAATCAACCGCTTATCGCCACAGATCTACTGTCTAACAAATGTTTAAAACTAATACTTAGGCTGAGTGGTATGAGTGACGTCTCACTCCATATCAGTCATGTGGGCGTCAAGAGGCTCTAAAAGGAGGGGGCCATGATGGGATGACGGGCGTAATAGACGCGGGTGGGGGGGGGGGGGGTAAGAAGGGGACTTTAAGAAGCTTCATTCGATACCCCAAGTCTTATATCATAATTCTAACAAAGTTGTAAATTTGGTCTCTTATGAGGCAAAGATCTAGGAGAAAAACAGCAGTGAATGCATAAGTCATATACTACTTTATTGTTAATCCCAACTAAAAAGTTTGAAAATATCACTAATACGAATGCAAAGCATGTTTAATGGTTTTTTATACTATCAAATGATAAAAAAGAAATTTAAATATAGTTTAATTGAGGATGATTTATTTACACATGTTTCACTGCAAAATAATTGAGGTTTTTTTTTCATTTAAAAATATTTAAAACTGTTAGTGAAACAACAAGCCTAATAGCTAAATAATATGAGAAAGAGACGTAGAGAGAAAAATCTTTATATTATTCATGATTTGTTCATATAATAAATACAATGGAGTAGATATAGGGTAAAGAAACTTGGAGAATAAGCGTATTCTATTTTAGGCGTTGATAACCACAATATTAATATATTTATAACACTCCCCATTGGTTATCAATTTTATACGCTTGGAGATGATGTCTCGTTAAAAACCTTGCTAGTAAAACCCAGTGGGACAAAATCTCAGCTAAGAGAAAAAAGTGTGCAATGCGTATTGTCTCCCTCTGATACTTTGGATCAGGTACGTTGCCTGATTAAAAACCTTACTAAGAAAACCCAATTGGACAAAACTTAGTTAAGGGAAAAAGAGTGCAACTTGAATAAAGCTCTCCCTCATTTTAATATGTATCTTTTAAATGAAGTGTCTCCATCTTCCTAGAAAGTTGCTCAAAACTTTTGTAGCCAATGATTGCTGCTTGATTCCCTTAATGTGCAATCATTTATGTTCGCAACGTTGTATGATATTCATATGAGTCTTCAAGTGCTTTTGCTTGTAAATAAATATCGTAAGATCCACAACTTTGGATTTGTCGCATTCCCTCCCCATTTACAAAACTAACTGTCACACCCCAACCGATGGTGGAATCATCGAGGCGGACGTAAATAGATTGCCCGAGACATGATTACACTATTATGACAATAATTAAACAACAATATTCCATTTCATTTCTAAAATTCAATACATTGTTTGGAAGCAAAGTACAACATCGAAATCAAAATACAACAACGAAATCAAAAGTACAAGTACAACATAAGTCTAATTAAAATGGGTTTCTAGTTCGTCCTACTAGATTCCATGCTTCCATCATGTCATCATATTCCTGCAACATATACTAAAGTATAATTCAACACACAAGGCATTGGCGAGCATACAAGTTTGAATACTAAGTATAATAAAAGTCTAGCATTCAACATGGCATAAATGTTTACTTAGACTATCATACAATACTAGCAATGCTACTATACATGTCAACCCAAAGTTTACCGATAGCGTAATCTAATCATAGCAATGAAAAGACCGATTTGTTTACTTAAAATGACCTCACAAATACGGGCTGTGCGTGACTCCTATAGCGCTATACATGTTATGGGAGGCTTGTACGAAGTTAATGACGTAGTATAAAACATACGATTCTAGCATGAATAAGTTTCAAGTATTCGATTTAAGCATGCATGATTGAATGTTCGTATAATGATTATGTATAAATCATAGTGATTTTTGTGGGTTTAATAAGCATATATGTTGCACCCCAAAAGTGTAAAGAGGAAAAGGGGAATCGAGTATACTTACGGTTTTGTAAAGTTCCTTTGGTAATCCCGTGAAAAGTTGGAAGATGGAACACCGAGTTATCCTACACGAGGAAACGTAGGTGCGTAAGTATTTGGATGTTTAAAGGAGGATTCAGATTCGGAATTAAAGTATGCAAAAGTATGTATATAAAAAAATAATTATCTAGTCTTAAACACGTTCTTGACACTATGAATCCCGTATGGGTTGATGTGATTTTATGGGTCAATATACCCATTAGAATCGTTAACGAGAGGTTCAAGACTTAGATAATATAACATATTACCATGACAAGTAACCATGTTGATTATATCAAGGATTCGGTTATATATTTATATATATATATATATTGTATAGTTTATATAATAATTCTAAGCTAAGTCCATCAAGACTATCATAGATTGTCATCTAAGTCAAGCATGGAGGTAGGAGGATAACCAATCCTTTAACCTCATTTGTAACATTCACCAATACACAAATCATCACAAGGATGATTCGGATGGTCATGAATGAAAGGAAATGCACAACTAATTACTATATCAAGTAGCCAAGTAAACATTAACCTTGTGAACCACTTCCGACGTGGAAAGAGTTAACTAATTGTCGGAGGCTAGACGGGGTTAGGTTACTTTTAATTTAGCAAACACTTGAGATAGCAATGGTAAAACATCAAGTGAGGTGGTGGAATGAAGTTAGGATAGCCAAGGCTTTCAAGTATTCACACCTATACCAAAACATAAGTCTTGCCATAAAAGCTCAGATGGTTTTATCACTTGTGGGTTGCATAAACCCTTGTAAAAACAGAAAGCTTAGAGGTGTTTGCACCTCTTAAACCCATAAGAATCTATTCCTAACAAGTCCCTCAACCTTAGATAGGTTCAAGAACAAGTAGATACAAGATTCAAGCAAGAAAAGTAAATAAAAACAAGTTTGTAAAAGTTCTATTTAATGCAGAATTTTTATCCAACTTTGGACCTCAAATATGGTGATGTTCCACCTTTTTTTACCTTGGTAAACATGGGGTAACAATCCTAGAGGTTATCCAAGGAAGGAGATACAAGAAAACTAGAAGAAAAGATGAAGAAGTGAGTTGGAAACTCACTTTTTGAGGAAGAAATTTTCTGCCCAAAAGTTGCAAAGATTGGAGCGTTGAGAGAGTTTGAGAGTGAATTGAGAGTGTGGAAAGTGTTTAGGAGGTGGTGGAGGCTTGTATTTATAAGTGGGTATTAGGGTTTGGTCATAAATAAAGTGGTAGGGTGATGGGAGGAGAGAAATTTCAAATTTATATTAAAATCCCGTTTTTATAAATAATAATAATTTATTTTATTTTTATTTTTTTAGGATTTAAAGGTATGTAAGTATGCATAATGAGTAAACATATATGAATAACATTCCAAAGAAGTTTAAAGTCTCGATTTACTGCATATAACATAAGTATAAATGTAAATACGTATTTGATGATTGATTTCACATAACACAAGCATGAATTAAGATACGACTGATATAAATATGGTTTTCCATTATGATTGATGTCTCGGATTTACAAGATTGGAATGAAGTACAATTACAAAGTTACTAAAGATAAAAAGTGAATACAAGCTTTCTAAAAATGGAAAAGTACAAATATCGAAGCGTTACACTACCAAACTTGTTTGAGATCACAAAATATAAACCAATCTTTAGTGCCTTAAGGGTATAGAATAGATGTCGTACTAAAACATTATCTCTTCACTATACACAAGTTATATCTTGTCAATGAATGTAGTGGTATACATGGTCGTGTGTAACTTGCAATATATACTAATACAATTCGTTTTTAACTATAGTACTTCTAGACCAAATATCTTTGATTTTTTATAGGAGATGATGAGAGTCATTCTTTATATCAACTAATTGGATATCATCATCATATGTACTTACAACATAAACTTTACCCGTATGAAAATGTCCAAACATCTTCTTGATGTATTATGGTTGATGGGTATTTATACAAATGCGTGTTCTACATATCAAGCCATAAATTTGCAATACCATCTTTAATTTGTAAATCCTTGCTTTAACAATTGAGCTCTTTTTTATCTTTTCATGGGATTCTATGATATCATCAACATATATTATAATACTCATAAACCTCATATTGTTCTTTTAATAAAAATAAATGGATTAACTACAGCGTATGTATTTCTCTCTTTTCTAAGCTCATTTGTAAGTCGATTATACCACATTTGAATCGACTATTTTATACTATCTTTTAACTTTACAAAGATACATTGCCGAGGTTTTGATATCAATGCCTTAGATATTTACAATCATTCACATACTTTTTTCCACTTTGACTAATTATGTATGAGCATACACTTTATAGGAGTTCCGTCACATAAACTTCCTCATTGACTTCTATATCATATACAAAGATGTCTTGAACAATTGCTTCATTTATAAAATCCATATTGTACTATGCTTGTACATTGTACATTGAGATACCATAATTACCAAGTATAAGTTTTCTATGTATGTTCATTGGTGCACAAAATTACATCCTTAAGATGTTTATATTAACCTTTTAGGCACTCAACTACCTTAGGAAACTCTTCAAGAGTTCTAGTTATATTTAACATATAAAATAATCATAACGTATTCAAATTTGAATCTTAATGTTCTCGAGAATTTATTTTACATGACTTTGATAATTTAAATCCTCTAGGGAGTTTCATGTAAACTTTCAGTATCAAGTGAAAAATAACTTTCATAAGACACATATCAATTCTCTCTTTAATATTATATCAGAATAATTAAATATTGGAAAGTTGTTGTATCCACCATTGGAGAATATGACTCCTCAATCAATTTTAGGTCTTTACGAAATCCTTGTCCCACCAATTTTGTCTTATACCATTTTCTTTTCATTTATTGATTCGCATAAAAGACCCATTTGTATCCAACATACTTTACAAATTCAGTTGTATGGATTTTTGGTCCGAAAACTTTCCATTTCATTATAGAATTCAAATCTGCCATATTTTGCGTCTTTCCATTTTGGCCAATCATTTTTGTATTTTCATTCACAGACAGATCTTATATCTTGATCCTCGTCATTTCATCATTTCAAGCGCTAAATATACAAAAGTATAATGACGTCGATTTTGTTTCAATTCCATGTCTTTCTACACATGATATAATATATTGAGATCTCTTTATTTTCAGGTACCTGAGGTCCTTCTTGGACCTTCATGTCTAATGTCTCTTAAGGAGACGCTTTTACATACCTCGACTTGATCATCTTCATTACTTGCTCCCTTTCTCGAGGATTTTATTCTTGGAATCGACTAGTCTACTACCTTCGGGCGTGCCATAGACTCATTACGAATATATGTTGTCCTTTTGAGACAATTATCTTAATCGGAGCATTAGTAGTTGGCATATATGACTTAACTAATCATTCTTTCAGGTCAGTGAATATGTCTGGTAATTAATTAGCTAATCTTTGTGAATGAATTATCCTTTGAACTTCTTGTTCATAATGTTTAGTATGAGGATCAATGATAATCCATTCTAACACTTTTATATTTCCAACTGCCTTTTATCTCCCTCGTGTTAGAATGTTGATCCATTAAAAAGGATGACAATCAACTGAGTCGTAAGATGGCTCAAAGTGTTTAACTACTAATAGTTTTTTATACTCAACATGTATTTCCTGCCTCCATTGGGTCTCATATATGTGCGTTGTGGTGGATCAATAACAATATATATTGCACAACTAAAAATATTAGAAGGGATATATTTGGTTCCCGACCAAAAACCAGCTGTAGTGGGGAGGAAGTATTATAACTTGATGGCTTGATGTGAATTAGTGTTGTAGCATGTAATATTATATTTACCCAAATACAAACATGAACTTTTACTCTCGTATGATTATTGATTTTGCAATAATTGTAGACATTTGGTGATCATCTTCAACAAAAGCAATTCGTATATAAACATGTAGAAAGTTGAACACTTATTCCAATAATCATCAGCAACGTGAAAATTAAATTCAGTGTTATACCCACCATAAATATGATAAATTGGAATAATTTGCTTGCTATCTCATTAGCTACTTATCACACAACTTCAAGTTGTGGATTTGATAACCATTTAGACGATGTATCGATTTAAAACACTAAATGGTATCATGTTGGGATATGCATATCCTTTAATCACTTCTAGAATATTTAGGGATACACTCCCTCCTTTATTTGGTAATTATAAAATTTCCATTGAGAGCAAACATTACATGCTAATTATCAGCATGAAGAGTCTTCTAATTCTTCTTTATGCTTCTCATCATCATTGACTCGGTGTGGTCTAACCGATCATGCTAATTAAGTAAATAATCATGATACATAAACTTCTGGTTTACGATCATATGTATATTAGTTGCATTATGCGAGAGTATAACTCATTATCATTGCAAACTATCATGTTATATAACTTTATCCTTTTCACATTTTGTTCTCATATAATCAATCACTCCCATAATTTGTCACTTCTAGTGGTCTATCTCATTATGACCATTATTACAGTTCCAATAGTCGGTCTCGTTATTAACTTGGCTATCATAACATTCTGATGGTCAATCTCATTATTAACATGACCATCATTACAAATTTCTCAATGATGTCCATGATCACGATATTTTCAATGATAGTTATATAATCACATTTGCTTCAGGAATGGAATAATGAGAACAAGCTTCATAGCTTTTCACTATTTATTTGGTCACACGAGTATAAATTCATTTCAAACTTTTTCATAACTCTCATAATGATATTGCTACTTCGGTAGCATGTGTCTCAAGTGTGACAAACATTTTTTTCTTTGTAAATAACCTTCTCTTTGCTTAACACAAACTGAGAAGTAATTAAATGCGTGAATCATATAAGATTTATCAGCCTAACATCTTACGACTTTTTATAACTTGATAATAAGATTCGAGACTATGACACTTCATCTAAACATATTTATACTCTTCATAAGAGTGCTATTTGACAACCAACTTTGGCCTTTTAATTGATTATCCACTCATCTATATAAATATTAAAAGTGCATATAATTTAATTGCAATAGTGATAATCTTTCAATAAAAACGATTAGCCATCATTAATTATCTCTTCTATCAATATCAAATATGTGACTTTCAACATAGTGTTGTTTCATAAAGAACAAAATTATACTACGAAAGAACCCAGAAATTATACATCATTATAAATTAGATTTTATATATGCATGCATATAAATTCATACTTAACTCTTAACTATTACTTTTATTTTTATTTTTACATAAATCATGTTATTACAACTGAGATATTAAACTTATCATGTGCCTAAACTCATCTCTAGACTCTAAGATGGCAAAAACAAAGATATCAAACTTATGGTTGATCGTACATCAATTTACTCAACCGTATAAGTGTATTTTTTAAGCGAGATGACACCACCTATATCATGCATGTATAGTAACAACATCACTTATTAAATTAATAGATAATAGCAAACATTATAATCTAGATTACCCAAATTCTAACAAAAAGATAACTGCATATAAACCATTTAACATTGATGAAGTTACAACTATCTTTAGAACCACTGTTATAAATTTTTATATTAACATGGCTAAATACAATTTTAACATTAAATAAATAATCGATCTATTTTATGAACTAGAAAAGCAAAGATGTAGAGTTTCGCGTTTAAAAATGTGTATTTAAGTCAATAAATCGCTATAAAAAATTGCACATCTTTGATCATAAACTCAATTGATAAACTTTATCAACCACGTCAACAATATATATTTTACGGAAGGATCAATTAATTTATCAACCGTATTTACCAAAATCATTACTTTAGTTTTAAATGATAACATATCAACTAAAATTAAATGAATTGACCTTTACATAATTTGAAAGGATCTATAACCACCATGAAAGTTAAATCATGTAATTTTTAAATCGTTGTATCATTCAATCATGTAAAATAAGTAATCTAATGCTGCTTTGTATGTATGTGTTTGTTATTAATTGTATGAATTAGGAGAATGACCTACAAGATCACTAACCTGCAGATAATCTTCTAATTGTATTACACCGGCCGAGAAGTAATTAAATTCCCCAATCATATAAGATTTGTCGGTTTAAATGTAACGCCTCGCTTTTTCATACTTTCCTTATTTAGAAAGTATTGCTGTATTTATATTTTTGGAAACTTATATTCGTACTTCCTTTCCCAAACTTGTAATCCGAGACTTGAATCGTAATAAAGGTCATACTTGATACATGCTTGTTTATACATTCAATCGTTTAATTCATGCTTACTACTTATATACGCGCAAGATTCATGCGTTCGAAAATTATATTCATTATATGCTTAAAAACATGCAAAAACCGTTATAAAACTAAGTTTAAGGGCTAAAAGTGATAAAAACCAAAGAAAATTCTGGAATACCCTCCCTCGCGCCCCGCGACCGACCCAATCCTCCACTCTCGCGGCCCGCGACCGAGATCCTTCTACTCTCTCGCGGCCCGCGAGAGAGGCGCGATCCGGGAAAACTCGTTTAAAGCTTGTTGATTGGTCAAGTTTGTGTTTCTTACATTAATTACCCTCAACTACCATCCTCCCAAACTTTACCTATAAATACCTCATCCCATTTCACTTCAACTCACACCTCATTTCTCTCTTCTCTCCTCTAAAGGCTCAAAGAGCTCTTCTCTCTAAATCAAGTGAGTTCTAACTCACCTCTCCCTCTCTTTTATCTCTAACTTTCTTATTACTTGGAGTACCTTGGAATGTCTCCATAAGTCTTCCATGGAAGACTAACTTGGAACATCACCATATTTGGGAACCCAAGTGTAAGAACCTTTTTGGTTTTATTAGGGTTTTACCCACAAGTGTTGTATCCTTCCAAGCTCGACTTAAGTTGGTAGTGTGTGATCTCTTGGAAGCCTTGGCTATCCTACTTTCGATCCACCACCTCACTTGATGTTTTCGTTTACTTTTGTCTTTTACTTTTATGTTACTCATGACCATCCTTGTCGTCCTTGTGACGACTTGTGCATTGGTATACTATACGAGAGGTTTTAAAAGGAAGGTTGTCCTCCTACCTCCATGCATGACTTCTATGATTCTACATGACATTTATTATTTATTTATTACGTATATTATGTATACACTTATACTAACCGAACTCTTGATGGTAATCACATGGTTATCCGTCATGGTACTAGGTTACATCACCTACGTACTTAATCTCTCGTTACGATTCTAATGGGTAGACCATCCATGAAGACACATCAACCCGAATGGGTATTATAGTGTCAAAAACGAGTATTAAGTCTAGATGATTACTTTCCATATAAACTACTTTATCGTCCTTCCATTCCAAATTCTCTATTACCATTGGAAAACTTACCAAACCATTCTTCCTCTTGTAGGATAACTTGGTGATCATTCCATCCTCCAACCTCTTCACGGGACTAACAAGTGGAAGCTTGCAAAACCGTGAGTACACTTGACCCATTTTCCTTTTACACATTTTGGGTTGCAACATGTTATCATACAAAAACACACCAATACACACTACATGCTTTATACACTCAATCCTTTATACATGCTTGTGTTATGCTTTGGTTCATCTAAATTTATACATGCTTATTGTCATTAACTTAGCTAGCCCCAACTTAACATATATAGCGCTATAGGAGTAGCACACCGCCCGTCGGGGTATTGTAAAGTCTTAAAGCTGATTCATTCTTGTTACATTCATAATTTAGTCTCGTTACTTCGTGTGACGAGGGACACATACATTCTTGTGGACACTTGGGTTTGACAATTAAGTATTGCATGCTAGCTTACCTTACATACAATTGCCATGTGGATTTGAGTAAATTCTTTTATACTTATGCTATGTATTACAAACTTGTGTACTCGCCAATACTTGTCGTATTGAACTTTATTTTTAACATGTTGCAGGTTAGAGATGTTGATCATGATGGAACTTGGTAGGAATGGCTTAGAAACTCACTTAGAATATTAAGAAATGTTGTTGTCATATTTGCTTCTTGTTGTATTTGACAATTTGATTTGGAAATGAAATTTGGTTTATTTAAATTATTGTCGCAAATAGTGTTATGAGTGATGAGCAATCTATTTCGTCTCACTCCGATGTTTCTGCCATCGGTTGGGGTGTGACAGATTGGTATCAGAGCCATAACTATAGGGAATTAGGTAGAATTGCCATATTCGACCTAGTCTATAGTTCTAAGTACCCATTTTAACCATTCTTGTTTATGCTTAAAACTTTATGCTTCCTACTTTGCTTCTCCTCTTATTCTTTTGGTCTTAATACATATACATGATGTCTTTCCTAAGGCATTTTTACACAATACACACTTGAAGACTTGAAGACACTCATACAAAGGAGACGATCTTACCAAAATAGGGGGAAAACCCGTACTTTGGTGATCACTCTTAATCCGCGTATTCGATTTTTTTTCACGAAATTACGCCATCAAGTTAGGAGTGATATCCATACCTTGATGGAAAATTTCCATTTCATGCTCTAGTGGACCCTTACCAACGAGTCGGAATTCGCTCCTCGTTTGGTAAGTACCAACCACACTTAGGGTACGATGTTATCAAGTTAGGGGTGAAACCCGCACCTTGTCAACTAGTCCCACTCCTCGATTTTCGATCTCGCCAAAGTTTTAATTTTTCGATCAATTAGATACGTGTAGTAACTAGAAGGGTAAAATGTCGTTAATCGCTCCTCGACCGAGAGCATTTTACCTATAGGCCAAAGCATGTTTCTCTAAGTTGAAAGGATCTTCGATTTACTTTGGAATAGTAGACGCCTCTCAACCCAAGGCACTCTAATGTTTTTACTAAGCCTATCTTTTATGTTATCTCAATTTTTATGTGATTTTTTATAATTGTTACCTCGATCTTTTCAATCCCGATGAATTCGCACGTTTATCGCAATAAAAAACAATAATAATCCTCGCAAACCAACAAAATTTATACTCTTTATGCAATCCTATGTGTTCAAAATTTTGTGATACTTATGTGAAATTATATGTGTTATTTGCATGACCGATGTGATATTTTACCTTACCCCACGATCAAGTCTCATCCTTTCCTATCCCTTAGATGTCTTCGCAAAACTCTGCGCAAGATTGAAGTCAAGGGCTAACTCCAACTCAATGTCAAAGAAAGATTGTATGAGATTTATGGCAAAACAAATGGCTAAGATCATACCCGACATTGTTAGCAAGGTTCAACCCCCACCCAACGCTGAATCGCCCCATACCTCCGTCGATTCGAAGGTGGAGTCACCTAAGACAACGTTTACCCATAAGCAATTTTGCTCGTGTAACCCTTTACTGTAACATCCGTCAAAAACGGATTTATCAAACCCGCTCCGTTTATTAACCGAACAATCAGTTAAAAATTTCGTTGCGAATTAAATGCCCAAAATAATTTTAAACGTTACATAATTAATTATTATATGGGAATATATAATTAGTTTTTGAAAAACTGTTAAAAATAAGAAAATAAAAACAAATTGTTTCTGCCGGGTTTCGAACCCAGGTCAGTCGTCGGGTCACGGTTCAACAGTTTTATCGCACAACTCTCCAACCACTGCGCCACTTGTATTTTTTGTTAAATATTAGAATCATTTAATTCATAACATCTTTTTCGAATTCAAAATCGGCGCCCAAAGTTCAGTCGTCGGAAATCCCGGCGATCTCGCCAATAATTTAACGATTCCTTCAGTTATAACACAAACTTTAAACACACATCGGTTATAACCGACGTCTGAGTCCGCGACACCAACTATAACTGCCGGAGAAATTATAACCGACGAATCAAGTCGGAAATCGGACCAAATTCATCGACGACTTGCCTTATAAATACCCCTCGAACCTCTACAAACTTTTTCGCTCAAAACCGCACCCTTTCTCGGCGAAAACCCACTCGCCGGAAAACTTCTGTATCTCGCCGGAAAACCGAGACCTTCACTTTTAAGCCTTACTAAACCCCTGAGCTTATACCGAAGTCACCCACATCTTTTTCAAGTTTTCTGAAGACTCGCTGCTGCAAGACACACGACGCCGGAACCTGTTACTGTCGCCGGAGTTCTGCCGGAAAACAGCGGAATCCAGTCGGTATACCTCACGCTTAAATCGTCCCTTCTTTTTATTTAATCTCACTTGTAATTAACTAAAGAACGCTAAAGAAACCGATTAAAACATTGAACCAGTCGGATTTCCGATTCTGGTTAAAAACGGACGAAGAAGACGAAGCTCGGTAACATATAAGTATAATTAAAATCAAGTTATTACTCGGGTTAGACACACAGTCCAGCGGTGGACTGTGTGCACAATAAACACACTAACGTCTCGAGTTCGAATCTTGTCCCACACACGCTGCCTTAATAAAAATGTCATTTTTTGTTAACTGAACCGGATTCATTTCATATATATGTTAAGTATAATAATATTCGGAATAATAACCAAGATAGACACACAGTCCAGCGGTGGACTGTGTGTATGTTTAATCACACGTCACGAGTTCGAGTCCGGTCTACTGCACCGACTCGGACAATTATTTACCTTTTTAAATAAGTCAGAAATGAAAGTACTTAGTTTGTATTTAAGTATAATAAAATCGGTTTATATAACATGTTAAACACACAGTCCAGCGGTGGACTGTGTGTTAACGCAACCCACAGGTCCCGGGTTCGAGACCTGTGGAGCGCACCGGTCCGATTCAGTTAAATAGTTTTTAAAAATAATTGATTTTCGGTTTAATCTAATTAGTATATAAATATAATTAAAAACATATATATTTCGGGTTAGATACGTAGCTCAGTTGGTAGAGCTGCGTGCACGCGTACGGGAGGTCTCGGGTTCGAGCCTCACTCAGCGCACATATACTCGCATTCGAACCGGTCAACGGTCAAGGTCAACGGTCAACGGTCAAAAAAAGTCAAATTTTTTTATTATTTTTATTTATTTATTTAATTAAAAATCAATTAAAAATACTTAAAAATAACATTTTTAAGGTTAGAAAATAGCTTTAAACTCACAAAAATACACCCAACAATCCTACTAAAATGCATTAATAAAATCCGTTTACTTACCGAACCATAATGCTATCTATCTAGGTTAATTTCACTCGTGGTTAAAACCACTTCGCGTGCATTCAACATCATCAACCGAACGCACCCACTGTGAGTGAATCTTACAACTCCCCTTTTTAATTACACGTTTTGGGGTGTGTCATGTGTCACCAAATAACTAACTCGTTTATTTAAACTTGTGCCAGACCATATCGTGATCTAAACTTAGATTGTTTATATTGTTGTGATTACTTATTTCATTTTGTCAAATTATATGAAATTCATTCATATCAGTTCCTCGTGGGAGACGAGTTGAACAACGCGTGTCTCAAAACCAATCCATTATTGTTCATGTGTGTATCATTGAGTTTATATTGTTTGTAGTTATGTCTTTCATATTATCATGTTTATGCAATTCATTCATTAGGCCCATCAGTTCCTCGTGAGAGACGAGTAGAGCAACGCGTGCCTCTAAACGTTCCATTATTGTTCATGTGTGCTTTATTTAATATCTAATGATTGTTGAATAAGTTTACATCTATTTTTACTCATGTGTGGTTGTGCACTCATTTCATAATCAATTAAATAAACTTGTTCAAATGTTTTCCATAGGATTCACTCGCCAACTTTTTGTTGATCCAAAAACCTTTTTACACATGATACAGGTGAACAGGTTGAAGCAAGGAAAACATAGGAAATGCCTTAGAAGAGAACAAAGAAGCTTAGATTGATAGTTAGAACAAGTTGTAATATTTATTGTAAATTTTCATTAAATTGTATTAATGAATATGAAACGTTAAAATAAATGTCATGAGCTTTGATGATAACCAATCATGCCCCGATCACCTTTTCCGCTGCGGGTCGGGGTGTGACAGATTGGTATCAGAGCCATGACTATAGGGATATAGGATAGGTTATTAGACCCTTAGAGCCTATACTATAGTCTGCCCAAATTTTAATTGATTAGGTGGTTACATACAAACTTGTGATATTTATCTGTTTCATATTTGTTTATATTTACAAGTCAAACATACATGCTTATATACATATTCATTATACATATATCAATGTTCATATATTCAATTCATTTTCATACTCTCATTATTCAAAGATTTGTTGCAATTTTCAAATCTCATCAAAGTAAGTTCTGCGACGGGCATGTAGTAACTGGAAGGGTACAAGTACCGGTAGTCGGAACGTCCTGTCTAGGTTGGCATTCGTATAAATCCAATATAACGGACCAGTTTGCCTACCTGGGGACTAACGATGAGAGTACGAAGGACCTATTAGGCCAAAACATGCCACACCAAACGTCGTTCGAACTAACCCCACTTTGAGGTGTCACCGTGTCTACACCTGGACACATTCCGAATATCACACGTTGTATACATATTTCTCGATTTTCTCCGGGTTTTAGTGTACGCAACCTGGCAAACCCGTGCGAACCATATGAAAAACCGGTATTCATGGGGGCCCACATGATTACAAAGGTAAAGTATGGCGGCATGTAGGGCCTAATGGCGAGCAAAGCCCAAGACATCCTATGGATGTAGTAGATTTATTTTTCTATAATTATTTTATGAATGTTCATTCCTGAATGCGACCCATGATCCCAAAAGCATCCAACTCATACCCTTGACATGAAACCCTTGTAGATGTCTTCTAACCACGCCCGTAGGAAGACGAGAGCAGGGAAAGCCCGCGAACGCATGGCTGCCCTAATCGCTCAACAAATGGCTGCCGTAATACCCAACATTGTAATCCAAGTACAACAAGCACTTACCGCTAATCGTGTCAATCAAGAAAACCAGAACGTTATCAACTCTCCCCAAATACCACTAAATGCACCTACAAGCATTTCAAATCATGCGACCCTCCAAAATACAAAGGGACTGAAGGCGTCACCGCTCTCCTCCATTGGTTTGAAGAAATGGAGAACACTTTTCTAAATTGCGATTGCCCGATGATCGCAAAGTGCGTTATGCTACCGGTCGATTATATGGGATAGCACTTACTTGGTGGAATACAGAGAAGGCCAAACGAGGTGTTGAAGTTGCTATGACTTTAACTTGGAATGAATTGAAGGAAATCATGACCAGACGATTTTGCCCAAGGAGCGAAATCAAGAAATTAGAAGATGAGTTCTATTCGTTGAAGCAAAAGGAAGGCGACCACATCACGTACAACAAAAGATTCCTCGAGTTACATCAAATGGTTCCCAACATGTTCACTCCCCTCTACCGTTTGGTCGAGCACTACATTCGTGGTATTCCGTCAAAGATTCAAGACTCGGTAATAAGTACCTCGCCTGCAACTTTGGAAGCAGCAATGGAGCTAGCAACAGAGCTCACCGAGAATCGAATCCGGAACAAAGACTTCAAGGAGGAGAAGAAGAAGGATAAAGAATCGACTGAAACCTCCGACTCCACCCAAACCGAATCCCCTTCTCAACCCAATCCTAAGAGAAAAAGAGACGGGCAACTTTTCGCTGCTACCCAACGTAATCAACCAATTTCACACGCCATACCCATCCAAGCTATCCGAATCACTCAAGTGGCACCCAACTCAACCTACCCAAATAAGAAACCACATCTTGGACCTCACCCTCAATGCAACAATTGTTTTTTATCACCATCCCCTTACCTTACCTTGTCGACTATGTGCAACTTATGGACGCTATGGTCATTTGAGCAAGGTTTGTCGCACCTTTCAAAACCAAATCTCTCCCCCTACTCAAAACAAGGCCCAAACCTATCAACAACCCCCAATACCCCATGTTCCCATATGTTCGAGCTTGTTTTAATTGTGGCGACCCTACCCACTTTAGAAACACATGCCCTCAATTGGTTAACGTCATCAACACTCAAGCTCAATCAAATCCAGTTAACCAAGTAAACCAAGAAAACCCAACCGCTAGGCCACCAGGAAGAGGAAGAGTCTTCAACATCAACGCCAATCCTGTCGAAGATAATGACGACTCAAACGAAGATACCCAACTAGTCCCCTTCACCGAAAATCCAGATTAAACTCCTATCGTTTAGTTTTATGTTTTTCTTTATCACATAGAACCAAACATAACTTAAGGATAAAGCCAATGAAACTTTGACGAGAATACGGTGGATACGCCGCTGGTACTTCCTATATATAAGTATTCTTGTCAAAGGATCAGAAGCATTATCTGGCGGTTATGAGAGGTTCCATGTGTAGACTGTATGAGTAATTATTGTTTATTATTTTCAGTACATGTAATTTCATAGGCCGCCGCTCCCCATTTATGAGCGTTGAGCATGTTCCCCATTTCATTATGAGGTTGAACCTGGCGTGCCCACATTTTCATTTTCAGTACATGCAATTTCATAGGCCGCCGCTCCCCATTACATTATGAGCGTTGAGCATGTTCCCCATTTCATTATGAGGTTGAACCTGGCGTGCCCACATTTTTCATTTTCAGTATATGCAATACGATCGGCTCCGTTTGATTGAGCCTTGATCGCACAGACATTTTTCATTTTCAGTACATGCAATACGATTGGCTCCGTTTGATTGAGCCTTGATCGCACAGACATTTTCATTATCAGTATCTTGTGGTTGTTGCGTTTGTTGTAGAGTCGCATAGAACTAATCATAACTTGCAGATAAAGTCAATGAGAATTTGACAAGAATATGGTGGATACGCCGCTGGTACTTCCTATATATAAGTATTCTTGTCAAATGATCGGAGGCATTATCAGGCGGTTATGAGAGGTTCCATGCATAGGCTGTTTGTGTGATTGTTGTTTAGATTAAGTTTATCATTTTCAGTACATGCAATACGATCGGCTCCGTTTGATGAGCCTTGATCGCACAGACATTTTCATTTTCAGTACATGCAATACGATCGGCTCCGTTTGATTGAGCCTTGATCGCACAGACATTTTCATTATCAGTATTTTGTGGTTGTTGTGTTTGTAGTAGAGTCACATAGAACTAATCATAACTTGCGGATAAAGTCAATGAAAATTTGACAAGAATATGGTGGATACGCCGCTGGTACTTCCTATATATAAGTATTCTTGTCAAATGATCGAGGCATTATCAGGCGGTTTATGAGAGGTTCCATGTATAGGCTGTTTGTAGATTAAGTTTATTATTTTCAGTACATGCAATACGATCGGCTCCGTTTGATTGAGCCTTGATCGCACAGACAATTTCATTTTCAGTACATGCAATACGATCGGCTCCGTTTGATTGAGCCTTGATCGCACAAACATTTTTCATTTCAGTATGTTGTGTTTGTTGTATTAGTTGTAGAGTCATATAGGGCTAATCATAATTCACTGATAAAACCAATGAGAATTTGACAAGAATATGGTGGATACGCCGCTGGTACTTCCTATATATAAGTATTCTTGTCAAAGGATCAGAGGCATTGTCAGACGGTTATGAGAAGTTCTATGTAGGATTTAGTAGTTTCTTGGTAACTAATCATAACTTGTGGATAAAACCAATGAAAATTTGGCAAGAATATGGGATACGCCGCTGGTACTTCCTATATATAAGTATTTTTGCCAAAGGATCAGAGGCATTATCAGGCGGTTATGAGAAGTTCCATGTAGGATTTAGTATTGCCTTGGTTGAAATTTGTGTTACATTTATATCATCTTGCTATTTAAAGAGATTGGATTGTGTTCCATTTCTACATAAACTAACCTCTCAATCATAACAAACGAGAGAGGAACTGTCACCATTCAAACATATATGCTATCAGAATGTGGATTCAAATGTTAGCTGTTATGTTTATTTATGTTCTATAGTCATAGAACCAATCATAACTTACTGATATTAGCTGTTGTGTTTATTTATGTTCCATGTAGGTTGTAGTATTAGAAGTTTTGCCTTAGGATATAACCATACCCTTCCAAACATAACCAAACTCTTATGAATGATATCATAGTTAGCGAATCAATTCTGCTTATCAATATTTTTACAGTAGGCAACAAAAAGCGATTCCTGTAATAGGGTACTTAACCCTTACAAGGAACGTTGCCGCCTCAAACAAAACTTAAAACCTTACTTCTTCTAAGCATGTAACTGTCAAACTAAACACTATCATTCTTTTCGTCAAATATATCACTATTTAAATTTCGGGACGAAATTTCTAAAAAGCAGGGGATACTGTAACATCCGTCAAAAACGGATTTACCAAACCCGCTCCATTTATTAACCGAACAATCAGTTAAAAATTTCGTTGCGAATTAAATGCCCAAAATAATTTTAAACGTTACATAATTAATTATTATATGGGAATATATAATTAGTTTTTGAAAAACTGTTAAAAATAAGAAAATAAAAACAAATTGTTTCTGCCGGGTTTCGAACCCGGGTCAGTCGAAGGGTCACGGTTCAACAGTTTTATCGCACAACTCTCCAACCACTGCGCCACTTGTATTCTTTGTTAAATATTAGAATCATTTAATTCATAATATCTTTTTCGAATTCAAAACCGGCGCCCAAAGTTCAGTCGTCGGAAATCCCGGCGATCTCGCCAATAATTTAACGATTCCTTCAGTTATAACGTAAACTTTAAACACACATCGGTTATAACCGACGTCAGAGTCCGCGACACCAACTATAACCGCCGGAGAAATTATAACCGACGAATCAAGTCGGAAATCAGACCAAATTCATCGACGACTTGCCTTATAAATACCCCCTCCAACCTCTGCAAACTTTTTCGCTCAAAACCGCACCCTTTCTCGGCGAAAACCCACTCGCCGGAAAACTTCTGTATCTCGCCGGATACCGAGACCTTCACTTTTAAGCCTTACTAAACCCCCTGAGCTTATACCGAAGTCACCCACATCTTTTTCAAGTTTTCTGAAGACTCGCTGCTGCAAGACACACGACGCCGGAACCTGTTACTGTCGCCGGAGTTCTGCCGGAAAACAGCGGAATCCAGTCGGTATACCTCACGCTTAAATCGTCCCTTCTTTTTATTTAATCTCACTTGTAATTAACTAAAGAACGCTAAAGAAACCGATTAAAACATTGAACCAGTCGGATTTCCGATTCTGGTTAAAAACGGACGAAGAAGACGAAGCTCGGTAACATATAAGTATAATTAAAATCAAGTTATTACTCGGGTTAGACACACAGTCCAGCGGTGGACTGTGTGCACAATAAACACACTAACGTCTCGAGTTCGAATCTTGTCCCACACACGCTCCCTTAATAAAAATGTCATTTTTTGTTAACTGAACCGGATTCATTTCATATATATGTTAAGTATAATAATATTCGGAATAATAACCAAGATAGACACACAGTCCAGCGGTGGACTGTGTGTATGTTTAATCACACGTCACGAGTTCGAGTCCGGTCTACTGCACCGACTCGGACAATTATTTACCTTTTTAAATAAGTCAGAAATGAAAGTACTTAGTTTGTATTTAAGTATAATAAAATCGGTTTATATAACATGTTAAACACACAGTCCAGCGGTGGACTGTGTGTTAACGCAACCCACAGGTCCCGGGTTCGAGACCTGTGGAGCGCACCGGTCCGATTCAGTTAAATAGTTTTTAAAAATAATTGATTTTCGGTTTAATCTAATTAGTATATAAATATAATTAAAAACATATATATTTCGGGTTAGATACGTAGCTCAGTTGGTAGAGCTGCGTGCACGCGTACGGGAGGTCTCGGGTTCGAGCCTCACTCAGCGCACATATACTCGCATTCGAACCGGTCAACGGTCAAGGTCAACGGTCAACGGTCAAAAAAAGTCAAATTTTTTTATTATTTTTATTTATTTATTTAATTAAAAATCAATTAAAAATACTTAAAAATAACATTTTTAAGGTTAGAAAATAGCTTTAAACTCACAAAAATACACCCAACAATCCTACTAAAATGCATTAATAAAATCCGTTTACTTACCGAACCATAATGCTATCTATCTAGGTTAATTTCACTCGTGGTTAAAACCACTTCGCGTGCATTCAACATCATCAACCGAACGCACCCACTGTGAGTGAATCTTACAACTCCCCTTTTTAATTACACGTTTTGGGGTGTGTCATGTGTCACCAAATAACTAACTCGTTTATTTAAACTTGTGCCAGACCATATCGTGATCTAAACTTAGATTGTTTATATTGTTGTGATTACTTATTTCATTTTGTCAAATTATATGAAATTCATTCATATCAGTTCCTCGTGGGAGACGAGTTGAACAACGCGTGTCTCAAAACCAATCCATTATTGTTCATGTGTGTATCATTGAGTTTATATTGTTTGTAGTTATGTCTTTCATATTATCATGTTTATGCAATTCATTCATTAGGCCCATCAGTTCCTCGTGAGAGACGAGTAGAGCAACGCGTGCCTCTAAACGTTCCATTATTGTTCATGTGTGCTTTATTTAATATCTAATGATTGTTGAATAAGTTTACATCTATTTTTACTCATGTGTGGTTGTGCACTCATTTCATAATCAATTAAATAAACTTGTTCAAATGTTTTCCATAGGATTCACTCGCCAACTTTTTGTTGATCCAAAAACCTTTTTACACATGATACAGGTGAACAGGTTGAAGCAAGGAAAACATAGGAAATGCCTTAGAAGAGAACAAAGAAGCTTAGATTGATAGTTAGAACAAGTTGTAATATTTATTGTAAATTTTCATTAAATTGTATTAATGAATATGAAACGTTAAAATAAATGTCATGAGCTTTGATGATAACCAATCATGCCCCGATCACCTTTTCCGCTGCGGGTCGGGGTGTGACAGATTGGTATCAGAGCCATGACTATAGGGATATAGGATAGGTTATTAGACCCTTAGAGCCTATACTATAGTCTGCCCAAATTTTAATTGATTAGGTGGTTACATACAAACTTGTGATATTTATCTGTTTCATATTTGTTTATATTTACAAGTCAAACATACATGCTTATATACATATTCATTATACATATATCAATGTTCATATATTCAATTCATTTTCATACTCTCATTATTCAAAGATTTGTTGCAATTTTCAAATCTCATCAAAGTAAGTTCTGCGACGGGCATGTAGTAACTGGAAGGGTACAAGTACCGGTAGTCGGAACGTCCTGTCTAGGTTGGCATTCGTATAAATCCAATATAACGGACCAGTTTGCCTACCTGGGGACTAACGATGAGAGTACGAAGGACCTATTAGGCCAAAACATGCCACACCAAACGTCGTTCGAACTAACCCCACTTTGAGGTGTCACCGTGTCTACACCTGGACACATTCCGAATATCACACGTTGTATACATATTTCTCGATTTTCTCCGGGTTTTAGTGTACGCAACCTGGCAAACCCGTGCGAACCATATGAAAAACCGGTATTCATGGGGGCCCACATGATTACAAAGGTAAAGTATGGCGGCATGTAGGGCCTAATGGCGAGCAAAGCCCAAGACATCCTATGGATGTAGTAGATTTATTTTTCTATAATTATTTTATGAATGTTCATTCCTGAATGCGACCCATGATCCCAAAAGCATCCAACTCATACCCTTGACATGAAACCCTTGTAGATGTCTTCTAACCACGCCCGTAGGAAGACGAGAGCAGGGAAAGCCCGCGAACGCATGGCTGCCCTAATCGCTCAACAAATGGCTGCCGTAATACCCAACATTGTAATCCAAGTACAACAAGCACTTACCGCTAATCGTGTCAATCAAGAAAACCAGAACGTTATCAACTCTCCCCAAATACCACTAAATGCACCTACAAGCATTTCAAATCATGCGACCCTCCAAAATACAAAGGGACTGAAGGCGTCACCGCTCTCCTCCATTGGTTTGAAGAAATGGAGAACACTTTTCTAAATTGCGATTGCCCGATGATCGCAAAGTGCGTTATGCTACCGGTCGATTATATGGGATAGCACTTACTTGGTGGAATACAGAGAAGGCCAAACGAGGTGTTGAAGTTGCTATGACTTTAACTTGGAATGAATTGAAGGAAATCATGACCAGACGATTTTGCCCAAGGAGCGAAATCAAGAAATTAGAAGATGAGTTCTATTCGTTGAAGCAAAAGGAAGGCGACCACATCACGTACAACAAAAGATTCCTCGAGTTACATCAAATGGTTCCCAACATGTTCACTCCCCTCTACCGTTTGGTCGAGCACTACATTCGTGGTATTCCGTCAAAGATTCAAGACTCGGTAATAAGTACCTCGCCTGCAACTTTGGAAGCAGCAATGGAGCTAGCAACAGAGCTCACCGAGAATCGAATCCGGAACAAAGACTTCAAGGAGGAGAAGAAGAAGGATAAAGAATCGACTGAAACCTCCGACTCCACCCAAACCGAATCCCCTTCTCAACCCAATCCTAAGAGAAAAAGAGACGGGCAACTTTTCGCTGCTACCCAACGTAATCAACCAATTTCACACGCCATACCCATCCAAGCTATCCGAATCACTCAAGTGGCACCCAACTCAACCTACCCAAATAAGAAACCACATCTTGGACCTCACCCTCAATGCAACAATTGTTTTTTATCACCATCCCCTTACCTTACCTTGTCGACTATGTGCAACTTATGGACGCTATGGTCATTTGAGCAAGGTTTGTCGCACCTTTCAAAACCAAATCTCTCCCCCTACTCAAAACAAGGCCCAAACCTATCAACAACCCCAATACCCCATGTTCCCATATGTTCGAGCTTGTTTTAATTGTGGCGACCCTACCCACTTTAGAAACACATGCCCTCAATTGGTTAACGTCATCAACACTCAAGCTCAATCAAATCCAGTTAACCAAGTAAACCAAGAAAACCCAACCGCTAGGCCACCAGGAAGAGGAAGAGTCTTCAACATCAACGCCAATCCTGTCGAAGATAATGACGACTCAAACGAAGATACCCAACTAGTCCCCTTCACCGAAAATCCAGATTAAACTCCTATCGTTTAGTTTTATGTTTTTCTTTATCACATAGAACCAAACATAACTTAAGGATAAAGCCAATGAAACTTTGACGAGAATACGGTGGATACGCCGCTGGTACTTCCTATATATAAGTATTCTTGTCAAAGGATCAGAAGCATTATCTGGCGGTTATGAGAGGTTCCATGTGTAGACTGTATGAGTAATTATTGTTTATTATTTTCAGTACATGTAATTTCATAGGCCGCCGCTCCCCATTTATGAGCGTTGAGCATGTTCCCCATTTCATTATGAGGTTGAACCTGGCGTGCCCACATTTTCATTTTCAGTACATGCAATTTCATAGGCCGCCGCTCCCCATTACATTATGAGCGTTGAGCATGTTCCCCATTTCATTATGAGGTTGAACCTGGCGTGCCCACATTTTTCATTTTCAGTATATGCAATACGATCGGCTCCGTTTGATTGAGCCTTGATCGCACAGACATTTTTCATTTTCAGTACATGCAATACGATTGGCTCCGTTTGATTGAGCCTTGATCGCACAGACATTTTCATTATCAGTATCTTGTGGTTGTTGCGTTTGTTGTAGAGTCGCATAGAACTAATCATAACTTGCAGATAAAGTCAATGAGAATTTGACAAGAATATGGTGGATACGCCGTGGTACTTCCTATATATAAGTATTCTTGTCAAATGATCGGAGGCATTATCAGGCGGTTATGAGAGGTTCCATGCATAGGCTGTTTGTGTGATTGTTGTTTAGATTAAGTTTATCATTTTCAGTACATGCAATACGATCGGCTCCGTTTGATGAGCCTTGATCGCACAGACATTTTCATTTTCAGTACATGCAATACGATCGGCTCCGTTTGATTGAGCCTTGATCGCACAGACATTTTCATTATCAGTATTTTGTGGTTGTTGTGTTTGTAGTAGAGTCACATAGAACTAATCATAACTTGCGGATAAAGTCAATGAAAATTTGACAAGAATATGGTGGATACGCCGCTGGTACTTCCTATATATAAGTATTCTTGTCAAATGATCGGAGGCATTATCAGGCGGTTATGAGAGGTTCCATGTATAGGCTGTTTGTAGATTAAGTTTATTATTTTCAGTACATGCAATACGATCGGCTCCGTTGATTGAGCCTTGATCGCACAGACAATTTCATTTTCAGTACATGCAATACGATCGGCTCCGTTTGATTGAGCCTTGATCGCACAAACATTTTTCATTTCAGTATGTTGTGTTTGTTGTATTAGTTGTAGAGTCATATAGGGCTAATCATAATTCACTGATAAAACCAATGAGAATTTGACAAGAATATGGTGGATACGCCGCTGGTACTTCCTATATATAAGTATTCTTGTCAAAGGATCAGAGGCATTGTCAGACGGTTATGAGAAGTTCTATGTAGGATTTAGTAGTTTCTTGGTAACTAATCATAACTTGTGGATAAAACCAATGAAAATTTGGCAAGAATATGGTGGATACGCCGCTGGTACTTCCTATATATAAGTATTTTTGCCAAAGGATCAGAGGCATTATCAGGCGGTTATGAGAAGTTCCATGTAGGATTTAGTATTGCCTTGGTTGAAATTTGTGTTACATTTATATCATCTTGCTATTTAAAGAGATTGGATTGTGTTCCATTTCTACATAAACTAACCTCTCAATCATAACAAACGAGAGAGGAACTGTCACCATTCAAACATATATGCTATCAGAATGTGGATTCAAATGTTAGCTGTTATGTTTATTTATGTTCTATAGTCATAGAACCAATCATAACTTACTGATATTAGCTGTTGTGTTTATTTATGTTCCATGTAGGTTGTAGTATTAGAAGTTTTGCCTTAGGATATAACCATACCCTTCCAAACATAACCAAACTCTTATGAATGATATCATAGTTAGCGAATCAATTCTGCTTATCAATATTTTTACAGTAGGCAACAAAAAGCGATTCCTGTAATAGGGTACTTAACCCTTACAAGGAACGTTGCCGCCTCAAACAAAACTTAAAACCTTACTTCTTCTAAGCATGTAACTGTCAAACTAAACACTATCATTCTTTTCGTCAAATATATCACTATTTAAATTTCGGGACGAAATTTCTAAAAAGCAGGGGATACTGTAACATCCGTCAAAAACGGATTTACCAAACCCGCTCCATTTATTAACCGAACAATCAGTTAAAAATTTCGTTGCGAATTAAATGCCCAAAATAATTTTAAACGTTACATAATTAATTATTATATGGGAATATATAATTAGTTTTTGAAAAACTGTTAAAAATAAGAAAATAAAAACAAATTGTTTCTGCCGGGTTTCGAACCCGGGTCAGTCGAAGGGTCACGGTTCAACAGTTTTATCGCACAACTCTCCAACCACTGCGCCACTTGTATTCTTTGTTAAATATTAGAATCATTTAATTCATAATATCTTTTTCGAATTCAAAACCGGCGCCCAAAGTTCAGTCGTCGGAAATCCCGGCGATCTCGCCAATAATTTAACGATTCCTTCAGTTATAACGTAAACTTTAAACACACATCGGTTATAACCGACGTCAGAGTCCGCGACACCAACTATAACCGCCGGAGAAATTATAACCGACGAATCAAGTCGGAAATCAGACCAAATTCATCGACGACTTGCCTTATAAATACCCCCTCCAACCTCTGCAAACTTTTTCGCTCAAAACCGCACCCTTTCTCGGCGAAAACCCACTCGCCGGAAAACTTCTGTATCTCGCCGGATACCGAGACCTTCACTTTTAAGCCTTACTAAACCCCCTGAGCTTATACCAAAGTCACCCACATCCTTTTCAAATTTTCTGAAGACTCGCTGCTGCAAGACACACGACGCCGGAACCTGTTACTGTCGCCGGAGTTCTGCCGGAAAACAGAGGAATCCAGTCGGTATACCTCACGCTTAAATCGTCCCTTCTTTTTATTTAATCTCACTTGTAATTAACTAAAGAACGCTAAAGAAACCGATTAAAACATTGAACCAGTCGGATTTCCGATTCTAGTTAAAAACGGACGAAGAAGACGAAGCTCGGTAACATATAAGTATAATTAAAATCAAGTTATTACTCGGGTTAGACACACAGTCCATCGGTGGACTGTGTTCACAATAAACACACTAACGTCTCGAGTTCGAATCTTGTCCCACACATGCTGCCTTAATAAAAATGTCATTTTTTGTTAACTGAACCGGATTCATTTCATATATATGTTAAGTATAATAATATTCGGAATAATAACCAAGATAGACACACAGTCCAGCGGTGGACTGTGTGTATGTTTAATCACACGTCACGAGTTCGAGTCCGGTCTACTGCACCGACTCGGACAATTATTTACCTTTTTAAATAAGTCAGAAATGAAAGTACTTAGTTTGTATTTAAGTATAATAAAATCGGTTTATATAACATGTTAAACACACAGTCCAGCGGTGGACTGTGTGTTAACGCAACCCACAGGTCCCGGGTTCGAGACCTGTGGAGCGCACCGGTCCGATTCAGTTAAATAGTTTTTAAAAATAATTGATTTTCGGTTTAATCTAATTAGTATATAAATATAATTAAAAACAGATATATTTCGGGTTAGACACGTAGCTCAGTTGGTAGAGCTGCGTGCACGCGTACGGGAGGTCTCGGGTTCGAGCCTTACTCAGCGCACATATACTCGCATTCGAACCGGTCAAAGTCAACAGTCAACGGTCAACGGTAAAAAAAGTCAAATTTTTTTATTATTTTTATTTATTTATTTTAATTAAAAATACTACAAAATAACATTTTTAAGTTTAGAAAATAGCCTTAAACTCACAAAAATACACCCAACAATCCTACTAAAATGGATTAATAAAATCCGTTTACTTACCGAACCATAATGCTATCTATCTAGGTTAATTTCACTCGTGGTTAAAACCACTTCGCGTGCATTCAACATCATCAACCGAACGCACCCACTGTGAGTGAATCTTACAACTCCCCTTTTTAATTACACGTTTTGGGGTGTGTCATGTGTCACCAAATAACTTACTCGTTTATTTAAACTTGTGCCAGACCATATCGTGATCTAAACTTAGATTGTTTATATTGTTGTGATTACTTATTTCATTTTGTCAAATTATATGAAATTCATTCATATCAGTTCCTCGTGGGAGACGAGTTGAACAACGCGTGTCTCAAAACCAATCCATTATTGTTCATGTGTGTATCATTGAGTTTATATTGTTTGTAGTTATGTCTTTCATATTATCATGTTTATGCAATTCATTCATTAGGCCCATCAGTTCCTCGTGAGAGACGAGTAGAGCAACGTGTGCCTCTAAACGTTCCATTATTGTTCATGTGTGCTTTATTTAATATCTAATGATTGTTGAATAAGTTTACATCTATTTTTACTCATGTGTGGTTGTGCACTCATTTCATAATCAATTAAATAAACTTGTTCAAATGTTTTCCATAGGATTCACTCGCCAACTTTTTGTTGATCCAAAAACCTTTTTACACATGATACAGGTGAACAGGTTGAAGCAAGGAAAACATAGGAAATGCCTTAGAAGAGAACAAAGAAGCTTAGATTGATAGTTAGAACATGTTGTAATATTTATTGTAAATTTTCATTAAATTGTATTAATGAATATGAAACGTTAAATAAATGTCATGAGCTTTGATGATAACCCAATCATGCCCTGATCACCTTTTCCGCTGTGGGTCGGGGTGTGACATTTACCATTCACTGGCGAAGGGGACGCCACTCAGTTGCTTCAATGGTTTGACGCCATTGAGGTGACATTCCTTCAAAGTGGATGTCCTGATCACTTGCGAACGCTAAATGCCACGGGCGTTTTCCGATCGAGGGCTCTCGATTGGTGGACCTCCGAACTCAACGTTCATGGGAACGACGCCCCGCACGCCCCTCCCTTGGGCTGATCTCAAAAAGCTGATGAGGGACGAGTTTTTGTCCTCCACATGAGCTTCGAAAACTAGAGAATGAATTCTGGAATTTGAAGCAAGTGGGGAACGACAATGCCGGCCTCACTACCCGCTTCAAACAGCTAAGTGCACTTTGCCCTGGTCAAGCCGACACACTCGACAAGGTTATCAAAAAGTACATTGAATGCCTACCTCCAACCATCGCCGACCTAGTTGAAGCCGCCACACCCAAAACCCTAGAAGATACCTATCGCCTCGCCGCCAAGTTAAATAATAACCGCATCATTAGTGAAGCCTCCAACAAACCCCCACCGAAGAATGTACACCAAGCTACCACCGAAACCACCAAATAACCTACCCCATCCAAGCCACCTAGAAGCCACAACAAGGGTAAGAAGCGGAAGGCTTCTAACCAAAATTATGCGGTCGTCACCCCGTAAAACCAAAACCTTTACAATCCGCCTCAACCCTAGAACCACCAAGAAAGGGCTATACCGGATCATGGCCCAAGTGTAACCAATGCTCCTACCACCATCCCACCAACACCCCGTGTCGCAAGTGCACAACCTGTAATAGGTTTGGGCATTTTGCCGACCGTTGTCGCCAAAACCTAAAGCCTACCCAAGACCAACTACCAATACAAACCCTGCCCTAAACCTACCTCAACCTCCAGCCACTACCAATCGTGCATGCTTCAAATGTGGCGATCCAAACCACTTTGCCAACACCTGTCCCCAATCCATCAATCAGCAACAACAACAGCCGCGTCAGCCTCAACAAGCTCGAGGCAGAGCATTTGTGATCACCGCCGCTCAAGCGCAAAACGCTAATGACGTCATAACCGATACGTTTCTCGTTAACAACGTCTATGCTTCTTGTCTTTTTGATACTGGTGCGGATAAGTGTTTTGTATCCACTGAATTCGAACCCATGCTTAAGTGTAAACGCTCTAAACTGCCAAAATCGTTCAAAGTCGAAGTCGCTAACGGAAAATCTATCACCATGGTTTCCATTCTTTCCGATTGTTCTTTGAATCTTAGCGATATGCATTCCCAATTGATCTCATACCCATGCAAATGGGGAGTTTTGATATCATAGTAGGCATGAACTGGCTCAATCGAGTTCGTGCTGAAGTCGTTTGTTCGGAAAAATTCATTCGTCCTCCTCTTCCAAATAAAGATTTCTTACACGTCTATGGCAAGAAACCTTCTAAAGGTCTCAAACTTATGTCATGTATCCAAGCGAACAAATACTTGCGTAAAGACTACTTTGCATTTCTTGCTCACATTATAGAAAAGAAGGAAAAGGGTCCAAGCGTAAGTGATGTTCCTGTTGCTTGCGAATTTCCTGACGTTTTTCCAGAGGATCTTCCTGGTCCGCCTCCTCCTCGTTCTGTTGACTTCCGAATCGATCTCATTCCTGGCGCAACTCCTGTTGTGAAATCCCCTTATCGTTTAGCACCTTCGGAGATGCAAGAACTATCTAGCCAACTTCAAGAACTTCTTAATAAAGGCTTTATACGTCCTAGTACTTCTCCTTAGGGCGCTCCCGTCCTATTCGTCAAGAAGAAAGATGGATCATTTCGGATGTGTATCGACTATCGTGAGCTCAATAAGCTTACGGTCAAAAACCCATATCCTCTTCCTCGCATTGACGATCTCTTCGATCAATTGCAAGGCGCAACTTGCTTCTCAAAGATCGATCTCCGTTCAGGCTACCATCAACTTCGAGTCCTCGAAGAAGATGTACCCAAACCGCTTTCCGTACACGCCATGGGCACTACGAGTTCGTGGTCATGCCCTTTGGCTTGACCAACGCGCCCGCCGTGTTCATGGATTTAGTGAATCGCGTGTGCAAGCCGTATCTCGATCGTTTCGTGATCGTCTTCATCGACGATATCCTCATCTATTCTAAGACACAAGAAGAGCACGAGCGACACCTGCGTCTTATCCTTCAGCTATTGCGTACCGAACGACTTTATGCCAAATTCTCGAAGTGTGAATTTTGGTTAAAGGAAGTTCAATTTCTTGGTCACGTTGTTTCTTGGTCTAGCTGGTTACTATCGCCGCTTCATCTTGAATTTCTCCAAGATTGCCGTCCCTCTCACTTCTTTGACCCAAAAAGATAAACCTTTCGTTTGGGGTCCCGAACAAGAGGAATCCTTCCAAACCCTCAAAGGCATGCTTTGTGATGCCCCCATTCTAGCTCTTCCCGATGGTAACGACGACTTTGTCGTGTATTACGATGCTTCAAAACAAGGTCTTGGTTGCGTCCTCATGCAATGAGATAAAGTTATCGCTTACGCGTCGAGACAACTCAAAATACATGAGAAAAACTACACTACCCACGACCTTGAACTTGGTGCAGTGGTTTTTGCATTGAAGATATGGCGACACTACCTTTATGGTACAAAGTGTATGGTCTTCACCGACCATAAGAGCCTACAACACATCCTCAATAAAAAACAACTCAACATGCGTCAACGTCGTTGGGTGGAGTTATTAAACGACTACGATTGTGATATTCGCTACCACCCTGGTAAGGCGAATGTTGTAGCCGATGCGTTAAGTCGAAAAACTCATGTTAAAAGTATCCGTTGCTACCAAACCATGGGAAGCTTCAAGAGCTAATTCGTGAGGCACAATACTCAACCATTAATGAGAATAATCTCAATAATGAGTTGAAGTGTGGTGTCGAAACCCAACTCGTACCCAAACCTGATGGCATTATGTACTTCCTTGACCGTATTTGGATCCCGAGCCGTGGAAACCTTCGCACCCTTTTGATGAGTGAAGCTCATAAATCTCGATATTTCATTCACCCAGGCGCTGATAAGATGTATCATGACCTTCGTATGTCATATTGGTGGCCTGGTATGAAGAAAGATATCGCCTTCTACGTCTCAAAATGCCTTACTTGTTCTAAGGTAAAAGTCGAGCATCAACGTCCCTCTGGCTTGCTCGAACAACCCGAAATTCCTGTTTAGAAATGGGAGAGCATTGCCATGGACTTCATTACCAAGCTTCCTCGTACATCGTCTGGTCACGATAGTATTTGGGTCATTATTGACCGTTTGACCAAATCCGCTCACTTCCTCCCTATACGTGAAGATTTCAAAGTCGAGAAATTGACTCGTATCTATACGGATGAAATCATTTGTCGTCATGGTATCCCCATTGACATTATCTCAGACCGTGATGGTCGTTTCACCTCCCGTCTTTGGCAAGCTTTTCAAAAAGCTCTTGGTACTCATCTCAATCTTAGTACTGCTTTCCATCCTCAATCTGATGGACAAACCGAGCATACTATCCAAACCTTAGAGGATATGCTTCGTTCTTGCGTAATCGATTTTGGTGGCAACTGGGATATGCACTTGCCTTTGATCGAATTCTCGTACAATAACAGTTATCACACGAGTATTCAAATGGCACCCTTCGAAGCCTTGTATGGTCGTAAGTGCCGATCGCCTATTTGTTGGCACGAGATCGGGGAAGCTCAAATCACCGGTCCCGAGCTTATACAAGAAACAACGGACAAGATCTTACAAATTTGAGACAATTTTCTCAAAGCCCGAAGTCGACAAAAGAGTTACGCGGATAAACGACGCAAACCTCTGGAATTCAGCGTGGGTGATTATGTATTTCTCAAGGTATCCCCTTGGAAGGGTGTAGTTCAATTTGGTAAGAAAGGCAAACTCGCTCCTCGCTATGTAGGTCCTTTCAAAATTCTAGAAAGGATTGGCAAGGTAGCGTATCGACTGGATCTACCTCAAGAACTCAACAACATTCATCCTATGTTTCATGTTTCAAACTTGAAGAAGTGCCTAGCTGACGAAGGACTTCAGGTTCCACTTAAAGATCTTCAAATCAACGAAACTCTTCACTTCGTGGAAAAACCAGTCAAAATCATGGACCGAGGAATCAAGAAATTGAGGCGCAGTCGAATTCCCATAGTCAAGGTTCGATGTGAAGGTAAACGTGGCGCTGAATTTACTTGGGAACTCGAAAATGATATGAAGACTAAGTACCCGCATCTGTTCGTTACACCTTCCTCTGAATAAATTTCGAGACGAAATTTCCTAAAGGAGGAGAGACTGTAACGCCTCGCTTTTTCATACTTTCCTTATTTAGAAAGTATTGCTGTATTTCTATTTTTGGAAACTTGTATTCGTACTTCTTTTCCCAATCTTGTAATCCGAGACTTGAATCGTAATAAAGGTCATACTTGATACATGCTTGTTTATACATTCAATCGTTTAATTCATGCTTACTACTTATATACGTGCAAGATTCATGCGTTCGAAAATTATGTTCATTATATGCTTAAAAACATGCAAAAACCGTTATAAAACCAAGTTTAAGGGCTAAAAGTGATAAAACCCAAAGAACATTCTGGAATACCCTCCCTTGCGCCCCGCGACCGACCCAATCCTCCACTCTCGCGGCCCGCCAGACATCTCGCGGCCCGCGACCGAGATCCTTCTACTCTCTCGCGGCCCGCGAGAGAGGCGCGATCCGGGAAAACTCGTTTAAACCTTGTTGATTGGTCAAGTTTGTGTTTCTTACATTAATTACCCTCAACTACCATCCTCCCAAACTTTACCTATAAATACCTCATCCCATTTCACTTCAACTCACACCTCATTTCTCTCTTCTCTCCTCTAAAGGCTCAAAGAGCTCTTCTCTCTAAATCAAGTGAGTTCTAACTCACCTCTCCCTCTCTTTTATCTCTAACTTTCTTATTACTTGGAGTACCTTGGAATGTCTCCATAAGTCTTCCATGGAAGACTAACTTGGAACATCGCCATATTTGGGAACCCAAGTGTAAGAACCTTTTTGGTTTTATTAGGGTTTTACCCACAAGTGTTGTATCCTTACAAGCTCGACTTGAGTTGGTAGTGTGTGATCTCTTGAAAGCCTTGGCTATCCTACTTTCGATCTACCACCTCACTTGATGTTTTCGTTTACTTTTGTGTTTTACTTTTATGTTACTCATGACCATCCTTGTCGTCCTTGTGACGACTTGTGCATTGGTATACTATACGAGAGGTTTTAAAAGCAAGGTTATCCTCCTACCTCCATGCATGACTTCTATGATTCTACATATCATTTATTATTTATTTATTACGTATATATGTATAAACTTATACTAACCGAACTCTTGATGGTAATCACATGGTTATCCGTCATGGTACTAGGTTACATCACCTACGTACTTAATCTCTCGTTACGATTCTAATGGGTAGACCATCCATGAAGACACATCAACCCGAATGGGTATTATAGTGTCAAAAACGAGTATTAAGTCTAGATGATTACTTTCCCATATAAACTACTTTATCGTCCTTCCATTCCAAATTCTCTATTACCCTTCGAAAACTTACCAAACCATTCTTCCTCTTGTAGGATAACTTGGTGATCATTCCATCCTCCAACCTCTTCACGGGACTAACAAGTGGAAGCTTGCAAAACCGTGAGTACACTTGACCCATTTTCCTTTACACATTTTGGGTTGCAACATGTTATCATACAAAAACACACCAATACACACTACATGCTTTATACACTCAATCCTTTATACATGCTTGTGTTATGCTTTGGTTCATCTAAATTTATACATGCTTATTGTCATTAACTTAGCTAGCCTCAACTTAACATATATAGCGCTATAGGAGTAGCACACCGCCCGTCGGGGTATTGTTAAGTCTTAAAGCTGATTCATTCTTGTTACATTCATAATTTAGTCTCGTTACTTCGTGTGACGAGGGACACATACATTCTTGTGGACACTTGGGTTTGACAATTAAGTATTGCATGCTAGCTTACCTTACATACAATTGCCATGTGGATTTGAGTAAATTCTTTTATACTTATGCTATGTATTACAAACTTGTGTACTCGCCTATACTTGTTGTATTGAACTTTATTTTTAACATGTTGCAGGTTAGAGATGTTGATCATGATGGAACTTGGTAGGAATGGCTTAGAAACTCACTTAGAATATTAAGAAATGTTGTCATATTTGCTTCTTGTTGTATTTGACAATTTGCTTTGGAAATGAAATTTGGTTTATTTAAATTATCGTCGCAAATAGTGTTATGAGTAATGAGCAATCTATTTCGTCTCACTTCGATGTTTCCGCTATCGGTTGGGGTATGACATTAAAATCTTATGACCTTTTTGTAATATGATAATGAGATTTAGAGAGAATAAGAGAATATATTGATACTCTTTGATGAGAGTGATAATTAACAATAACCTTGTTATAATTTTTCTGTTCAATACAAAATAAATGATAGGATATAAAAACACAAGATATAAGTATTATAACATGTCACCATCTAAAATAGTTTTTCTATTCCAATCACCCCATGATATACGTTACATTAATTTACACATATATTTTTTGTCAAACAAACATCTTAAATATTATCATATGACACACTTTCAATGACGTTAAAATAAAATCATTGACATGGTAATTCACAAATATCATAACAATGATATGATAATTCACAAATAAATTGGAAAATAAAAAGATGGTAAAAGATATATTTACAATTAGAACTAATTTATACATATTCAAAGTATATCTCAATTTTTTTATACCAATTTAATTATATTTGTAACGATATAATGATTTGATTTCATATTTTATAAAAAAAAAAACCTTAATCTAGAATGATACGAATTAAGTCAGTCAATCGAACAACCAACATATAAAAACTAACCTTTATGCTTTTGATAAAAAGATTTGATCGAAAAGAATTAAAATATCCAACCAAAGTAATCAAAAATTTGTCCTTCACTTATCTTATTAACCCATCTAATTTTATTAGCCGGAATAGTTTGGAAAAGTTTTACCATGTTATTGTAAATAATTTATTTGTGACTTCAAATCCACCGAGGATTTCAAATAAAAATAACATCATATAACAAGATTATATTTTAGTAATTATTACAACATTCAAATCAGTATCGTTATTACAAAATATATTTAGAATCATCATCATCATCAATAGTTTAATAAATCAAAATTGTATATATTACTCTACTAGTAATTGGCCAAATTAATTTATTAAATTTATGATGAAAACCCTGGCGGTGGAAGTTAAGCAAGAAAAAGATAACAATATAATTATAAAAATTCAAGTAATTGAACCGCTTATTACTTATTTAATTATTTTTTGTTTACATCCAATTAATACTAACTGATAATATTATTAGTTATTACTAAGACGCAAAGCAAACCACCGTCCTACAAATCAAAAGCAACAAAGGTTTTTTTTTTTTTTTTTTTTTAATAGTATTTTTAATTTTTTCATAAAGAGCCCTAACCAAACGATCATATCAGTTACTGCTCATCGCTCGCAACAAAAGAAAATATTTTAGTTAACGCATCATCATAGATTGATTTCACTACATATTTTAGTGCATGCATAAGTGATAGTGTATATTACAAACGAAGGTTAAAAAAATGTTACCTGATTATTTGCTGAAGCAAATCCAGAACAACGGGAGATGCAATGTATTACGTCCACTTCGAAAACGTGTAGCTGATTGTGACCACGTCTCAAAAATTAGGGATTTGGTGAGAGCACTTTTGTGCTGATAACGTTTGTGAAACAACAAACGATGTAGTGAGAAAAATCTTTATATTATTCATGGTGTGTGTTCATATAATAAATACAATGAAGTAAATATAGGATAAAGAAATTTGGAGAATATGTTTTTTCTATTTTACACGTTTATCAACATATTTATAACAAAAACCATTTATTTTATGTTAAATGAAAGAGATGTTATTAGTTTGGGAGGTTGGGCTCAGCAGTTAAACATTATGTCACTATGACCAAAAAAAGGAAAAATACTAATTATATGATCCTAATAAATATTAACTATTAAATAACCAAATATGGTAAAGTAACGACAGGGCGGAAAGAAAATGTGTCTTTTCATCATTTGAGCTATCCACATGTTTTAATTTTAATATTTTATAAAACATAAATCATATTAAATTAAAACAATGATTACAGATCTTTGCAAACAAACCAATTATAAACCGCATAAACCATGGTAGAGTTTAAAACGGGAATTCAACTACCACAACTACTTAAGAATCATATATAATTCTTTCTCCAAAGAATCATTGAAACATTTGAAAAAAAACAATATTAAAATTAAATAGTATATTGAAAGGTTCATAATATAAATTTATTTAAAATAGGCATCACTTTTAGGTGTACAAAGAGTCAAAGATGTTCATAATAACAATAAAACAATGCCTAAAAATAATATTAGGCATATAAACAAGAAATGATATCATATTTGAATTACTCTTGCTATGAAGGTAAAGATAAGATTAAAGAGTAAATACCTTTTTTTCGTTTTATTATTTATATTTATACAATTTCATCATAAAAAAGTTTTGTTTAAATTGGACAAAAATGTACTTTGTATGATGAAAAAGTGTCTAGATTATATTTCAATTGTTTTAAATTTTGTGTTTGGAATATAATAGAATAACGAAAATATATACAAATTCACAAAGAAAAGGTTTAACTACCCGAAATGCCTATTCTATAAAATGTTCTTCTCATGCTAACACATTTCCACTTAGGAATTAAATAGAAAGGGTGGTGTGAAACCACATAACATGGGCGGCCCTCGTATGTTCAATGAGTATTATATTGACAACTAGAAAGAACATGAAAATTGCATTACATTTTGGACCCTCACTCACTCTCCCACCCACCATTGTTTTTTATCTTTCTTTTTCTTATGTGAAGCCGGTGGCTGAGAAAGGCGATGGTGACGGCAATGACAATAAAATGTGGCGGGTGATGTTTTGTGTTGAATGTATTTGGCACCATTGGGTTGGAGATTGTCACGTGGAAGGTCACACGCTAGCGATGATAACATGTGGATGTGCGTTGATGTTTGAAAGTAGTTTAGCGAATTATAAAAATAAATAAATAAATATATCATAAAGTAACACATACGATTCGTATCAAAATGGTATCGGTAACCCTAGGAATACCAAATGTTTGGTACTTGTATATAGTAGCAGAAACTATTTGGTTATGACTTGTGACATCTGCCTTGTTAGGGATATATTAGTAATTCTAATATCAGAACAAAACATTGGGTTACCACATTTGCATTGTGTGGGGGCCAATTTGGAATTTCACACATTGAAGACCCATGAACATTCTCCCATGCCATAAGAAGACAACAAGAAACACACAAAGAGAGGATGCAATCAATACAAAAGGGAAAGGAACCCTTAGTGTCTTTTACCCTTTTAAAGGGGTCAACTCTTCATCAACCTTTTCTAAATTTACTTCCCTTCCTTTCATTGCTTAGACGTAGACGGTTGACCACGCCCGCCCTAGTTTGACTTTTCCGATGGCCACAACAAGTCTCATCCACCCTTCCAAGCAATATCCGAAAAATCATGCATGACATACCTCTCACGTATAATGTTAAAAATGCTAGTTATTCTAAATGGTAACAAGTGTTAATCGGAAGTCTGTCTCAAATCAAGCTATCGAAAAGCTCCCATAGTTGTCGCGGATTTGGTGATGGCAAAAGTCATGCCTAATGTCCGTTGCAAACTTTTTAGTCGGATTCATTTATGTTCATTGCATGTTTATTGATTTTATTCTTATTTTATGGCAATAATACGAAAGCATTGAAACGGTTCTTGTAATTCTCATTGTATTTCTAAATTTGTTAGCAACTTAAATAAAAAAAAAGCCATTATTTTGAATCATATGATTTTGCATGCATTTATTTATTTAGCATTTAAAGGTAAAGGGAACTCATAAAATTGATAATGAAAGGCGACTTGAACATATAAAACATGAGTAAATGTGATATTTAAAATAAATAAATTTTGTTTGGCTGGATTTAAAATAAATGGCCCATGGCATTACAGTCAAGTGATATCTTCAGGATGGGATAAGTCTTAAGGACCATTAGTTCCTAAGTTCGATTCTTACAAAAGGATAAGTCTTAAGGACCATTTTCCAGATTTATTGGGTTTCTTACTGATTGGTGTAGGCATTATTGCCTAGTGGTGATGGATATGATCGATTGGTTCCACTGGTAACGTAAAAAAAGAGTGAATTGAGCATGCAACCGACACAAACATTTTCATGAATTGCTTCATGCTTTTAACTTCTTTTGGTAAATTAAATAATCACGGTATTAACGACTTTTTATGAGTTTGTCCTTTCACAAAATCATAATACCCTAGTAATGTATTACTAGTTTGTTTTAAGTGAAATTATTGAGACGATGTTTTACAAATTTAGTCTAAACGATCAGCGGTTTAACGGTTTTAATAACCATTGAATCTTGCTTGATATAAGAACATAAATTATCTCCTGAATTTAGTGAACGTTTAGCGTTATCTGTCACACCCTCAAATTTCACATGCGGGGTTTTACCACGAGGCGTGTGACCGACCAGGATCTAGCCACTAATCATGTTGAACCAATCCTTTAAAATAATAAAAGTATTACTATCAACATGATTAGCGATAAGGTTTGAATTTGTTCCAAAGACAGTTTGTGTTGCAACGGAAAATAAAATTAAAAACCAACATGAACTTAAAACTTCAAGTTAAGTAAATGTTCAAGACAATACGTTTAAATGAACCACCCACTCCGGCCGATTACAATGCCCGTCCAAAGCTATACCTACTTACCTGCAAAGCATACAACTACGTGTCAACAATAAAGTTGGCGAATTCACAAAATTTGAGTTTAGTAAAAGTAAAGTTCACAACGTTTTGATTTAAGTATGACTCGGGTAGCTAACCCTCATCATATGACTAAACTGTGTACCGAATGCTAACGTTTCGTTTGTGCCCTCAATAATGTCTATCAACATTAAAGCAAGAGTGAAGGTTAGAAGTTCACGCCCGGCCTCCAGCACAGTGTGAGGTTTGTCAAACCTAATAGCGCTATCAACTAATACCCCGCGTATGCCCACCCGTAAATCTAACCGGTAAAATGTAGGGACTTTCATGATAGAGTTTTCGTTTAGTCTAAGTGTACTATCCACCTCCAGTGGATAGCATGTTTCAGTGGTCCACACAAGGGACGCGCACGTACCTCAAACCAGGGATACCGTAAAAAGTGTTGTCCCAAAACAGGGCCGCATGCTTTTAGAAAATAGTTGTGAACTCACCTTAGTTTGCTCGGTAGTAAACTTGAAAGGTAATCAGGAAAGTCAGACTACTCCTGCTATGTTTACCGTTTCAATTAGTTTAATTTATAAATCCTACATGTCTAACACATAGTCACAGAATCACGTTGTAACATTCGTCGAAAAACGGGTTTCAAAACCTGTTTCGTTTATTAATCAAATATTCAGTTATATGTTCGTTGCGTATTATTATTGTTCAGTTTATTTTTAAATAATACATAATTAGCAAATATTTAGAATTTAAAAATCAAAAATTATAACTAACAATAATAAGTATCAAAAAAATAAATATTGGGGCAGCCGGGTTTCGAACCCGGGTCTCCCGGACAAACACACACACAACACACCACTCCGCCACACACCTCTTTTCTGTTTAATACCGAAACAAATAACACTTATAATAAAAACCGAAAGTCAAATCTGTAAATCAGCGCGCCCAGAACTCGCAATCACCGAAAAAACCGAAACTCCGCGATTTTGGCTATTCTCCTTTGACTGAAACGCATAAACGGATCGCGACATCAGTTATAACCGTTGCCGGCACTCAATTTCAGTCAAAAACCGATGAAATCATTGATCGCGATTGTTGACCCCTAATTCAGACCCAATCGACCTGCCCCCTTATAAATACCCACTCAAACTTCATGTAAACCTTTCGCTCAGAACCACACTCACTTCCGAAGTTCGGTTATGTTATAAGATTAATTAAAATTAGTTTTATGAACAGGTTAGACACACAGTCCAGCGGTGGACTGTGTGCAAACAAATACATACACGTCGCGAGTTCGATTCCTGCCCCAACCTCACTCTCTTAAATAAAAATGCTCTTTTTAACCGAACCGGGATAACTCACAGAATCATGTTAAGTATAATAAAAACCGGATTATTAACCAGGTTAGACACACAGTCCAGCGGTGGACTGTGTGCAACACTAACTCATACGTCCCGGGTTCGAGACTGGTTGACGGCAATTAAAAACCTTTTTAAAAATAAATGATTTTCGGATTAAGTTAAATAGTATATAAATATAATTAAAAACAGAAATATTTCGGGTTAGACACGTAGCTCAGTTGGTAGAGCTGTGTGCACGCGTACGGGAGGTCAGGGGTTCGAGTCTCACCCAGCGCACATATATAAGCGACCGGACCGGTCAACGGTCAACGGTCAATGGTCAACGGTCAAAGTCAACATTTTTTTTTATATTTTTATTTATTTATTTAATTTAAAAATAATGTTTGTAAGATTAGAAAATAACCTTAAACTCACAAAAATATATCCAAAAATCCTATTAAAATTGTTAATAAAATCCACTTACTTACCGTACCTTTTCGTTATTAATTAGGTTAGTTATTCCTTGTCGATCAATCCTCTAAACTCGTGCGCATTCAACATCATCCACCGAACGCACCCAATGTGAGTGAACTTCTACCAAATTCCCCGTTTTAGTCACATTTTGGGGTGTATCATGTGTCGTTATTATTTATTTAAATTAAACACTTGTGCATTCATCATATTCATGATCAAATGTGTTGCCAATATATACCTATTGTTTGTGTGGTTAATGTTTAGATTTAATTTATCATTTTCAGTACATACATTATCATAGGCCGCCGCTCCCCATTACCTATGAGCGTGAGCTGTTCCCCATTACCTATGAGCGTGAACGAGGCGTTGCCAACATAAGATCGGCTCCGTTTGATTGAGCCTTGATCTCACATACATTAGCATAGGCCGTCCGTTCCCCATTACCTATGAGCGTGAACGAGACGTTGCCAACACATACATTGTCATTCATATCATATACTCATGCAAGGTGGTTTGTGATTGTTTGTTTACATACGTTTGTTCATATATGATTATTGCATGATTTTTCCATATTAATTACAACAAGGAATCAATAACAAATGTTTTTAACAAGGTTCACTCGCCAACTTTTGTTGACCCAAAATTCCCCATTTTTACACATGATACAGGTGATCAAGTGGAAGCAAGAAACATATAGGGCGACCTATAAGAATAAACCAGTTTATATTTTGGATTGTTTTAGTTAATTTTTCCTTTCCTTGTATTGTATGAATTTGACTTGAAACTTTGAAATGTAATTTGAATTTAATAAATATGAAACATATTAGTAAACATCATGAGCTTTGGTGATAACCCAATTATGCCCCGACTCTTATTCCGCTGCGGGTCGGGGTGTGACAATCAGTTATAACTGTTGCCGGCACTTAATTTCAGTCAAAAACCGATGAAATCATTGATCGCGATTGTTGACCCCTAATTCAGACCCAATCGACCTGCCCCTTATAAATACCCACTCAAACTTCATGTAAACCTTTCGCTCAGAACCACACTCACTTCCGAAGCTTTATTCCTTCCAAAATACTTCGCCGGAGATTTTCGCATTCGCCAGAATTTCACCGGAAAACCGAGGCTTTACTCCTAATCGGTATAATTCTCGACTCTTTTTTTTGGTAATCCATTATTCGGCATGTATTAACCTTAATCGGTCAACCAGAGTCTGTCTCAAACAACGTCGCCGGAAATTCTCGCACTCGCCGGAATATCACTGGAGAACCGAAGCCTCACTGCGATCGGTATAATCATCTAAACCTTCTTGCTATCTCTTGCTTAGTAATCGAATTGCTCAACACAATAATCGAAACTGTTAATTCAGTTCGTTCAGCCGGAATCACTGTCGGAAATTTCTGTAAGTGAAGAAGATGAAGTTGATTATGTGTATTAATATAATTAAAATCGGATATTTAACCGTGTTAGACACACAGTCCAGCGGTGGACTTTGTGCAAATACAATACACACGTCCCGAGTTCGAATCGCACATGTTACCGACTTTCAGAAATAAAACCAACATTTTTGAAACCTAATCAGATCAAGTCACAGTAAATACATAAGAGGAATATAATCCAGTAGTTAAGCAGACACACTGCCCAACTGGTTGGGCTGTGCGCACTCGAACCGAAGGTTCCTAGTTCGACTCCGGGTCTCTTCAACCGGTTCGGCCATATTAAATCATTTTTAATAAAAACTAAATAAGGTTAAAGATTAATTAGTATATATATATAATTAAAACAGAGAATATTTCGGGTTAGACACGTAGCTCAGTTGGTAGAGCTGCGTGCACGTATACGAGAGGTCCCGAGTTCGAACCTCACTCACCGCATATATTAAACACAGTCTGACCGGTCCGACCCGGTCAACCCTGACAAGTCAACCCAAAATTTTTAATTTTCTGTTTTCTTTTTATTTATTTATTTAATTGAAAATTTTATTTAAAATACTTAAAAATAAGGTTTTTAAAGTTAGAAAATTTCATTTAAACTCACAAAAATAAATCTAAAAATCTCATTAAGAGCACTAATTAAAAACATTAATCTCAAATGAAATTTATTTATTTATCGAATCATTTCGTTATTATTTAGGTTAGTTTTTCCCTCGTCGGTTGAATCGTAAACTCGTACGCATTCATCATCATCAAAGAACGCTCCCACGGTGAGTGAATCTCTACCAATTCCCCGTTTTAATCATGTTTTGGGTGTATCATGTGTCGTACAATTCTTTTATTTTATTTAAACACTTGTGCATACATCATATCTGTGATCAAATGTGTATCAATTGTTGTGTGAATTATATGTAGATTGGATTTATCATTTTCAGCGCACGCATTTCATTAGACCCATCAGTTCCCCGTGGGATACGGGTTGAGCATCAGGAGCCTCATTAGATCGGCTCCGTTTGATTGAGCCTTGATCTCACATACATCATCATTCATGTCATATACTCATCCAAAGTGGTTTGTGATTGTTTATCTATATATGTTTGCTCACATGTGATTATTGCACGAATTTTCTTTATTAAATAAAACAAGAAATTAGTAAAAATGTTTTATCAAGGTTCACTCGCCAACTTTTGTTGACCCAAAATCTCCCCCGTTTTACACATGATACAGGTGATCCAGCTGAGACAGGAAACACTTAGGAAGGCCTAGAATAATAAGCAAGTTTATGCTCCGGAATAATTATGTAGTTTCATTTTCTTGTAATTGTATGAATTTTGTTTTGGATATTTAAGTTTGTAATTTGAATTTAATAAATATGAAACATCTTAGTAAACATTATGAGCTTTGGTGATAACCTAATTATGCCCCGACTTTTATTCCGCTGCGGGTCGGGGTGTGACACACGTTGTCATACAATTACTCATTTAGATAAGTTTGGGCATATGATCGTCTAATTACATATAGTGCATTCATAGACACCCATTAGCGTTTCTAATAACATACAACACTTTGTTAAAACATATAATCATATTCACGTTCACAAACACTTTCAGCTTAATGTAGTTTCATGATAGTTTTAAGGCAGTTTTTCGGAATTTATTTAAAATACTAAATGAACTCATAAAATTATGATATTTTAACACAACTTGCCATTGAGTTCCCGAATACTTGTGTATTTTTTCATAACCTGAATCTTTACACAAAAATTACTAAATTTCATTCTCTACACCTAGGTCTGATCTACAACTTTCTGATGACAGTTTACGCCAAAAATAATTTAAAAATTCTCATTTATTCTTTTTACGAAATTCCAGTTGGAGATTTTTGTGACCTCCCGGAAATTCCTAAAGTAAAAATTTGAGATCATAAATCAATTCCTACATTGAGTTATGACACTCGTAATGGGCTACAAATTTTGATAAAAAACGCATGCTGAACCTTTGACACGAAATAAATCATTTAAAATACCAAACGACATCGAAAAAATGTGATTCCAGTTGGGTTTGAAAGGTATCTCCTGAAAGTTCATCATGAACTCAAGAAACAATGGATTTCATTAAGTTTTGACCTCATTACAGCCAACAAAAGTCGGCTATCAAGATTTGGACAGAATCTGTTTACTTTCAGCTCTTCCCAAAAACGTGTTTATGATCTTGTTTACCCCAAATCCGACCTGTACATCATGCGTAACCCCAAATATATCAGATTAAACAACCATGTATCATCAACATCAAGTTATAATCAAAACACTAATGTTTAACTCATGCAAAACATCAAAATTGATCAAGAAAACTTACTTGTAAGCGTTAAAGGGTATTGAAATCGATCAAGCAAGCCACCTCTTGAAAGATCCAAGAAATAAATCAAAGTGGAATGGTGTTTTAAGGGAAAATTTCGAAATTATGGTGGAGGTGGGGATGGATTATGTATTTTGGGGATTTAGGGTTAGGTTATGTATTTTTTTTTAACTAATTAAAACCCATAGGTGGGCCTTTTGGTTGGCTTTTGTAACTTTTGGTTGCCCTTTCTAGCTAACACAAGCCCACTAAACCATTTTACAAATTTTTAATAGGTCAAGTCTATAAAAATAAAACCCACTAGTTTGTTTATAAAAATAAATATTTTATAACGCTAGATCACACAAAAACGCACATTGTTCGCAATTACGAGAAACAACTAACAAGTAGTCCATGTAATCAAATAACATATAATTCCACTCAATTATATTATTATTTCTATGTTTGCAATACCATATCCATGTTTCACCAACGTTCGGGGTCAGACTTATGTGCAGTTTGTTAATTCGGTTGATTCGCCGAATTATTGTTACGTGAGTGTTCGTGTACTAACTGACACACTTAACCAACCAATATGAAGTGAAATGCTATAATGAATGTTTTAAGTCATGTTAAAGATAACGGAGCTGTTCTAACGGAGTTAACCTGAAAAATCTAAGTTGTCACAGTATCTATGTTTGGACAATGAAAATAAAAGTGAAGTGTTCCAAAACTTTGTAATTTATGTCATAAATTTAATGAAAACTTTATCAACTAACAGGTGAGAATGGGTCAATGAGTTGGTCGTGGAGTAGTAAGGGAGTGATCTCATGTTCCAAGCGACTCTAGTTCGAATCCTGCTTTCGCCATTTAGTTTTGGTGGCACCTGGTGATAATGGGAGACTAGACGAGTAGGAGGTGATCGCTAGTTCAATATTTGAACCGAGCCGGTTTTACTTCACCGCATTGTCGTGCCTTCGGACGAGTTTTCACGGTCTTTGGCCCTAGGTGATGGTTTTCTCCTGTTCGAAGACAAGTGTATCCCAATGTCGTGAATTTCGCCAGTTGCCCATTTGGAGGCTTTGTTGGACGTTCAAAATAAAGAATTAACTGCCATTTTCGTTCCTATGGTTTGCCCAATTATGCCAGTATAGACCAAATTTCTAATTTGTACCATTTTTGTCCCTGATATTATTAAAATATGCCAGTTCTGTCCAAAAACTTAACGGTCGTTAACTTTGACTGTTAAATAAGGGGTAAAAGGTAATATTACCCCTTATGCCATTTCTGTCTCTGTAGACAAACCACTCGAATGTCAGGGACGTAATGACAGTTAACTCTAAAATGGGTAATATTACCTTTTTACCCCTCATTTAACAGCCAAGGTTAACGACCGTTACATTTTTGGACGAAACTAACATGTTTTAAGAATGTTAAGGACGTAAATGGTACAGATTTAAAATTTAGTTTGGATTCATATAATTGACCAAGACACAGGCGTGGAAATGACAGTTAACTAAAAAAAAGAGAGATGAGAATGTAAGAAAACGGCATTATCAAAATCAGTAATATCTAATTAAGTTATATAAGAAATTATAAAAGTAAAAAAAAGTTATTTAAGTGATGTCATATTATTATTTTAATATAATATAATCTTATATACTATGTAATAAAAGAATTAATGTGTGTCACGTGAGATATTTGTTTTTTGATCTCTCCTCCTCTCTCTTACTTATCTTATATTGATTAAATAAATAATAATCTGATATTAATTCTTATCCTAATTTGAATATCGAATATAATTCTTCTATATTTCTAATAAAATACTATCCTCAAATTTAATTGTTAATTGAAGATATTTTTAAATAAAACAAATTATTTATCATGAAAACCAAACTTTGCATTAATATATTATTCATTTTTATATTCATTATTAGAAAAATATTATATCGATTTTATTACATAATTTATAAATCAAATTGTCGGAATTGGTACCAACATTTTATCACTCAAATGGATTTGCTTCTTGAAACATAGCTTTTTTTCAAGAACCATCTTCGCAATCATCTTATCTATCATGTATTGAATATATCGGTTAGTTTTTTTAAAGATATATTTTTTATTATTTGGCATATAAAATTAGATTTATTCAACCAGTGTATTACACTAGGTTTTATAAAGATATAACTTTTTTTTATAAGTTACGATACAAAATTACATGTATTCAACCCGTGTAATGCACGAGTGATCGGAGTGTCTCACCCCGGTCAAAGGTAATATTTATTTATCCAAATTATTTTAACTATGCGTTAGTCGTAGTACGGGATCGAATCACGAACAGTTTGTGGTTTGAGTCGGGATTTGGTTGATTATTTAGTTGTAGGATGATTGTGGTGATAGATGATGACGGAGATGGGTTGTGGATGATGAGGGTGATGAATTAGGCTCCAAGAATTCAATAATGATGTTCAAAATCTGTAACCCCTTGATAATGCCTCAAAACCTCCATCAAAACTCGGTTAAACACATTATTTAAGAATTTACACACGGGAACAATCCTCAACGGGTTGCTGGCGGCCAAACCATGCGTTGGCGACGCAGCATGCTTTTTGGCTTTTCCTCCGACGGCCAATGCTACTAGATATCGGATTTCTTGGGCGACGCTACGCGTCGGCGACGCGGCTTTAAACCGTGACGCAACCCCTAAATCCAACTTCTGATTTTCTTCGTTTCGCGTGCCCGGTTGGTCTCGATCGCTTCTTGATGTTCCACAAAGCTCCCGAATTGCTTCTTAAACTCGTTAGACCTGCAAAACACAACTCATATCAAAGTAAAATATTCGAAACTCAAATTTATATAAAACACAAGCTTTAAAACGATTAAACAACGGGTTTTCAACCGCGTATCAACGAGGTTTTTAAAGATACAACTTTTTTATTATCTCGTATATAAAATTAGATTTTTTCAACCCATTCAATTCACGTGTTTTTCTTAAGATATAACTTTTTAGGGTTATTGGATTTAATAATCTGAATTTTCACTAGTTGACCGATAATAATTCCAACTTCAAAAATTCCTTGTGACAACCTCAATTTGTAAGATTTTGGCCCCCAATGATCCTTTAGTAACTGGGTTATAACCCAGTTAGTTCTTGATGACGTTGACGCTGACGTGTTAAAAAATGAGCTGGTTGATTATGTGGACGCTGAAGTGTCAATGTAACACACAACTTTATTATATGCTGACGTGGACAGTGACTTGGCACCTCCACCACCATCATTGCTACCACTACTACCACCGACATCTACACCGACCACCACCACTGCCATCTCCACCAACACCACCGCCATCTCCACCACAACCATCACAACTACTAACCACCATCGCCACTACTAACCACCATCGCCATCCTTTACATCGCCACCTTCACCTACCGATTACCACCACCTTCACCCACTGATCTCAATTTCTTCCCCACCAGATTAACCATTAGACACGTCAAAAACAACAAGAGCTAAACAAAGTGTACCACTAGAGTTGTTAAATTCGATCATTGCCATTCACCCTTGGTTGCCGTAGACGAACCCATACTTTCAGATTTACTGGAAAATGAGTTTGAACATGTGAATATGAACCCAAAACCCTTGATCTAGTCGAAATCCCTAAAAAACCCTACCATCGCACCATAAGAGCCACCAATATGGTGGTTGCGCCGCCGTGTGAATTTGAACCCAAAAACCCTCGATCTGCCGCCGACACCGTGTCTCCTCCACAGTCCGCCGTCGTTGTCTCCTCCACAGTCCGTCGTGTATCACCCAGCCAACCCTCTTTCGATTCCCTATCTCTCTCTCTCTCTCTTGTGGCAGTGAAATGCTTTATGGTGGTAGTGAGGGGGGAGTGGTGGTGATGAAGATGGTGAGTGTGTGTATGTATATAATTATTTTTTTTTTCACATCAATATCTACGTCATCATCCACATAATCAACCAGCTCATCTTTTAACGCGTCAGTATTCACGTCATCAAGAACTAACCATGTTATAACCCAGTTACAAAAGGATCAATGGGGGCCAAAATTTTACAAGTTGAGATTGTCACATGGAATATTTGAAGTTGGGATTATTATCGGTCAACTGGTAAAACTTTAGATTATTAAAATCCAATAACTTTTTTTATTATTAATATACAAAATTACATTTATTTAACCCGTACAATACATACGACTCTTTAAATTATAACTTTTTAATATTTTTTGATATAATCAAATTATAATTAACTAATGCACGTTGTTATAACTTAGTATAAAAAAATAAGTAGATTAAAAAATCCATAGGATAAACAAAAGAAAAATATGTTACTCCTCCAAAATATATGATTACGTGGCACTCATATCATACATATCCCTTTGTTTATAAGCAACTCGAATTTTTCAACTTTTTATAATAAAAAGAAATAAAAAGGTGACGATAAAAGAATTATATTATCTTCACCTATTAAAGTAGGTATATATTTGAATAAAACTAATACAAATAAATTCTATCCAAAATTCCCCTACTTTAATTTATTTATTTAAGTATACAAATAATACCAGTTTTTATTTAATTTATTCGTTATAGCCTCTGCACCTAACATATACTGTTGTATTGTTCACGACTTCAAATTAAACTTTCTTATTTATGAAATCGTCATGCAACCTTTATTTTTTAACTATAATTATTTTTGTTTAATTTCATCTACGTTTTGCAACATTAGATCATCCCAATGCAACATGCTAAATGCACTTAAAAACATGTCCAGTCAGCTGTCACATCAGATTTTTATAAATGTATTAAAAACACTAATTTTCACTCTAACTCTACAAACATTGTTACCAATATTAACATTTCCACATCATCATCTATTATATTTTATTTTTAATACTCTAATTTATTTTATAATCAAGCTATTTTCTATTATTAAAATATAAGTTATTAATTAAGTATAATAAAAATAATTAAACATAGATAAAATTTAAAAATTAAACTTAAAAAATTAAAACTAGAAACAAAACAGAGAGTAAACTAGGAAAAGTGTTTTCTTTAATCTTATTATAGTTGAGAATGAATACGGAAAATTAAGAACAAAAACTAATTTTATATCCTTTTACACCTTTATGATAAAGAAAAAAAAATTATTTTAATATCATAGATGCAATCGGTTGCCACATCAGATTTAATACTCTTTATCTATTGTTATATTATTATAAATATAAATTGATGAAATATAATTTTAATAATTCAACATAGTTAATCGTTTTTCTCTGTTGTTGATATTTTTACTTTCTAAGATTTAGTTTAAAGTAAGAGTATTTGTTTTAACTTTCTAACCGTAAGAAATAAAAAACTTTTTTTCTAAAGAAACAAGTTGACAGTTTGTGATAAAGAAAACATTTATTTTTTCTTTTTAATATCATATGTGTCGGAAGGAAATAAAATTATCTTAATAAATGAAAATCTATTTTTCAGCAATGAAATAAGATCAAATAAAAAAACAAAAGTTAATTTGGCCCCACCTTTTACCTAAATATAGCGCACGTACTTAAGAACAATAACCCAAATGCATTTCCCCTCCAATGGTTAAAAATTAGAGCCTATGATTTTTATTTGTCACATCAGTAAACGTATAATTTGGGTTACCTAGTATTGAATTCGATTCTTAAAAAAAGGTTTTTTTTTATATTTATGAAGGAAGTGGCCATAGAATTAGAAACCGATTTACCGTCAACTTTGATAAGACTGCAATATTTTCAGTCATTTTGAATTATGTAATTAGATTGGTCGCGAATTCCAATTTTGTGTAGTGAAAACTGAAAAATCTATACCTTATTGTGACACAATAATTGTAAGAGAAAAAAAAATAATTTATAACATTCAAAAGATTTTTAAAAAAGATAGCTAGAAATGAAGAAAAACTTGAAAATTACAAAGTAAAGTCCTAAAATAAATTATTGAAACTAATTATTTAAATATTAATTTCCAAGATACCAATCTTTGAAATTTCATATTAAAAATCAATTCATTTTTGACACCCTTTATCGCAACATATATGTCAACTAAATTCCAGTGGTTTACTCTCCTTACATTCCCAGATGTTTCACTTCCATCCTGGTAAATAATAATATATATATAACAAGAACAACAATTCAAGACACAAATATTGTTGCATAGATTCACATGGCAGAAGAATTTCAGGCTGAGGTATGTGGTGGAACATGGTGGAGTTCACCTAGAACAACCTTCACCGGTTCACCATTTATGGGCAGTTATGGAGGCTGCTGGCAAAACGAGGTAATCATGAACATGAAGACAAGGTCAACCCACGAGTCGTCGGGTGGTTGCGCCACCACTATCTCGCCAGATTCCGCCTTTCAGACACCATCTACAACCACCAATTGGAATCAAGCTTTATTGGTGTAAGTATACACGACATAGAAAACTTTTGTTTTTCTTTAACTTTGGTTTTTTCAATTATTGATACAACTTTTAATTCCACTAGTAACAAATGGTCCATAGAGGCTGCATAGATAATGTCTTTTGTAATTATTTGAAGCGAAAAAGAATCTGATGATCACTCATTTGAAATTTTTATCAGAAATGGAACAAGTGATCAAGAGGGTTACAACCAAACCCTATCAGAAATCTTGAACAACATTCCGCCCGGTATGAACCAAGAACAGGCTTCAAGTTTCATGACAAGCTCGAGTGATTGCACCGGAAACTTGTTTAGCACGTTGTATGGTTACCCTACAGGTTTGCTACAAAATGTATTATGTTCATCGCCATCAGCACCACCACAGTTGAGGGCAGCAGCACCACCACAACAATCACTTTATGGTTTTCAAACAAATTTAGATGATATTGGTACAGTTTCAAGCATGCCTAGAGGTTTACACTTAGCCAACAAGACACCTTTTTGGAACACATCAGCGTTGGATTTAAACGATAATCAAGCGGGTTTTTTCACTTCTACCCAGTCCAGATTCGTGTCGTCGATTTATGAAGAGAAACCCAATTGTCATAACATCAAGGTAAGCAAAAAGATCAAATTTTAATTGGAAATACTCATGTTCAAGAAGATTAGGGTTTCATCAAGAACTTTGTTTTAATTATTATTTAGTCTCTTTGGGTGTAGCCTTTTTATCTCCTGAGTAAAGATTTACCAATAGCTTACTATGAGCGAGATCTTACTGGGTATGTTTATTTGTTTGTTTAGACTCAAAACAAAGAAATTCAAGACATGGGGTCATCAGTGAAGAAAAGTTCCAGTGAACCTACATTCAAGCGACCACGTCTCGGAACACCATCACCATTACCTACATTTAAGGTATATACATACCACTTCACTTTCCTACTACTAGTATACGCTTTATCTTATTTGTATTTTCTACGGTTAAAAAAGAATCAGAAGGAAGTTTGTTAACCCATTGGGAGTGGCGCCTCTCTATGTCTCTGGGATAGAGATAAGGTTTATCATCATCTCACACGCTCCTTAAAACCCTACTCTACGAGTGGTGTATTACAGGATGTGTTTGTTTGCTACTGCTTCACTTTCATCATTTTTGCTCATATTAGCTTCTCAAGAAAATCAATTGAATATGAGTAAATACAAACCTTAATCAAGCCTCCTTGGTTTTTCAGGTTCGAAAAGAGAAACTAGGAGATCGAGTCACTGCTCTCCAGCAATTAGTTTCGCCATTCGGAAAGGTATTCATCTTAACCTCAGTCTCTTATATGTTCTACCAAAATTGGATTATGTTCTAGCTTTTAACATTAAATTAAATATGCAGACTGATACAGCATCTGTTCTCCATGAAGCCATTGAATATATCAAACACCTCCATGATCAAGTCAATGTACGTTTTATTTATTCATACAGTTTTAACTCATTTGAATCTAATATACATCAAGTTAAGTCATTTCCTTATGTATCATATATTCTTATTTCAGGTTTTAAGTACCCCTTATATGAAAAATGGAGCTACTATGCAAGTGCAACAAGTAAGATCCTTAGATTCATATAACATTTACTTATATCTTGATTTGTTTTAAACATTTCGAATTAAACTTCATTCACTAACATAGAAAACAATCTTTAGATCAATGACAAAATGAAAGACAACCCGGATGGAGCTAAACATCAAGACTTAAGGAGCCGAGGACTTTGCCTCGTGCCCGTGTCGAGTACTTTCCCCGTTGCTACCGAGATTGCGCCCGAGTATTGGACACCAAGTTTTGGGAGCACATTTAAATAAGCACAACATAGAAGTAAAAAATCTAAAACCTTCATAAACTTAACATATATAAGCTCGTGCCCCGGCCGCGTTTGTTGTTATTTAACAATAATGGAATCGTTCTTAAGCTTTTTCGTTATTTTGAATCAGACATATTACTCAAAATAACAAAAAAACTTGAAGAATTAAAAATAATATAATTAGTGAAGAATATGAGCCACATATTGGAGTAGTGTAGTAGAAGTACAATGAAAAAAAGTTGGAAAAGGAAAGGGAAAAAGGAGGATATGAGAGAAAAAAAAGCTACAAAGTGACCCTTGAAGGAAGGACAACCAATGCCAGTTTGATGTAGGGCTAGCAAATTATTAGGGTTCTATTTTAAAGAAAGAAATTTGTTTTTTATGTAATTAGTTGTATTTGTAGTTTATCTTAGAAAGCTTTTTTGTGTTAGTTTGATGATTGCAACTTTAAGATGTTAAATTGTGGGAATTTTGTTGTTGGGGAAACCTTCTTTCAGTTTATGTTAATGACCCAAGATTGGGATAATCTAAAAAGAACTAATACTTTACATCTAAAGGCAACGATTTCACCTGTTCATAGACATATTTGGTGTAACATGTTGGATGATTAGTTGCTAGTTAAGTACAAAAGTTTGGAAAATGTACCTAAGTCGAAGAAATCTTTGGTGTCTTCATTTTTACAAACCACTACATACACTCGGGCAAATATAACCTGATTATACTAGCATATGTAATATTGGCATCGACGGGATTGTATTTAACACACGTATTTGAGCATGGCTCATATCCATATGCGCGTAGTATGCATCACAAGTAAAATAACAGAAACAAATGGTTATGTGATTTAACACCCTCAGGTCAGAAATCTCAAGCTTCGCCACTGTTTGTGACACATTAGTTCCTTATCCTTTCTCAGCAAGTCAATTCAGCCATAACATCATCAATGTAGTCCAATCATGTATGTTGATTGTGACGCTTCTCTTTGCAGCCTTTTTCTATTCGAGAGGCTGAACCAAATTTTTACAATGGGAGAGACTGCAACGTGACAGGGGCATATGGACAACGACAATAACAATAAAGGCTCTTCATCTTTAATCTTATTCTGTACAACAATAAAAATTTTCTAAATGTTTTTTTAGAACAACGTTAATTATATGCACACTTTTCAGTTGGCATGCATACATACACATATTCTACGTGTTATGGTTCTTTATTTTGATACAACTTTTATACCCTTTTTTGTTTGCAAAATTGTTGTATGTATAATATTTCTTTTGACATGCACATCTATATTATATAATGGTACGTACCTTTATTGTTTTGACTTATTTATATATTAGTTTTATATTTCATGCACATATGCACATCTTTTTTTGTTAAATCTACAATTTAAGATTGTTATAACTTAAATATTTGTGTTTTCCAAGATATTTGAACCTTTATATAAAAACTCTTATTCGGTTCTCACCATTTGGTTAAATAAGAACTAGAATACAAGAACCTTGAATCAGTGATTGCTTGAATCGGAAGGGCTACAAATAGTTAAAAAAAAGGAATTTTATAACAAAGATATCATCTAGACACTTCCATTCAAGTATGCTTTTGGAGAAGACGATATTCTTCGTGTTTCATATTGTTAAATACCATTTCAAGAACATATTCTAGTATGTATACATTTATATATGGAATATTTAATATCATGGAATTTGCAAATAAGACGAGTGACTAATCAAATAAAGAAATCAATTCGACAACGATGATTTTAGTTGATTGATACGTACTGGGTCCGATAGAGTTTATATGCTTTATGTTTTGCGAAATTTGACTTGATGGATGGGTTGTTTGTGTTGTTTCTTTAAGCATCAGGATCAGTACCCCTTGTCCTTAAAATATGAAAACAGTATCGAACTTCACTATCACTTTTTAGGGTAAATCTAAGACAGGAAGATTAAACACAAAGGAATACTTTACAAAAAGCATACTACACATCATTAAAGACCATCATGAGGTGTGTTTTTATACGTTCATGGTGTGTTTTTTTATATGTGTGACAAGGATATGCGCATTTCAAAACCAATAATATGTGTTTAACTGTAAGAACTACTTAATACACCTGTAGATAGTATATAAAAAATAATTAGAGGTCATGGGAAGAAACATATATTGTTGCAACAGTAGAGTTCTTGCGCGTTGCGGCGAGAATACAACACTTATGCAATGTTTTCATAACCAGAGGGAAAATCTAACTGGACAACTCGAAGGTTCACTTAAATTGTTACACTGCCACTAGCCTTACACATGTCAATTAAATATTAATTTCACTTAAATCGCCATGTAACCATTTTGTTCCTCTATTTTGTTTTGTGTGGTTTTGGTGAAGTGAGCGAAGACGGAGGCTTTCGTCGAGAAAGTTCGGAATGATATAGTATGATTACGTGATCATCTGTTTCGTTAGTTTAATTATGATACATAGATTATAGCATGTTGTTTTTTTCAATTTGTTGTCAGTGGAGGAAAATATTTGAAAATATGTGAGACTTTTCGTTTATATTCTAACGCCTAATTGGGATTTTTAAAACGATGATTCGTACTTTGTGTTTTCAACTGCTTATCTTAATTTGACTAGACATACGTATATAACTACGTACTTTGTGTTTTCAACTGCTTATCTTAATTTGACTAGACATACGTATATAACTACGAAATTGGCAAGTATGTACCTTGTATAATAAGATTAATTCTTCAAATGCTTGTTAAAACTCTATCGTCTCCACGCTGTTATCATCCTTTAATATCAAGCAAACAGTAGAATGTGTTCAGTAGTAAACATTTGGACGAATACAACATATGAATTAGAAAACAAGAAACACATACTGATAGATATATGATAATATCAAAAGGGCACAAAGAAGATTAATCTAGCAGATATTATACAAATAAATAGGATTAAAAAACAAAAAGCAGGACCGACGGTCATTAATTAAAACTAGTTTTTTTTCGTCGTGAAATCGAGCAAATGATAATGTAAAACAAACGTGATTTGAAAAGAATGCATGTTGTTTAGAAAGTCAAACCATTAGAACGGTTTAGTTTATCATCATATCGTTTTATGATACCAAATAAATACTTTACTTTGAGTACAACTTCGTTTTTAACAAAACTTATAATAGAATCTTAGGGAAAAATCAAGCACAACTCGTACTTAAATTTTTAGAAAAAAGTTATAAACGTAAATTATTAAAGAAGTATCAAATTAATCAATCGATAAATTAATATATATCATTTTATAATACCAAATAAGTATTTTATTTAGAGTAGAACTTCGTTTTTAACAAAACTTATAACGGAATGTCAGGAAAAAAATCAGCAAAACTACGTACTTAAGTTTTTAGAAAAAAGTTATAAACGTAATTTATTAAAGAAGTATCAAATTAATTTATAAATCAGTATATGTTTAAAAAAAGGAAAAAGAATTATTAAGAAAATGATAAAGAAAATATATGGTTTTAAAAAGAAAAAATATATAATATATTATTAGAAGTAAATATAATAAAAACTATTATAATATATTAAATAAAAAGTTAAAAAAAATACACATTATTATAAAAATAAAGTTACTATTTCGTCAACAATGTATATACGTCTTCGTCAACAATATATATATATATATATAATATCTTTACTAAAGTATTATTACTATTAGTACAATTAGTATTATTGATATTTATTTTTTAGTTTTACTACATACGTGATCCATTATTATAAAACTCAACAATAATTGGTTGTTAATTTATAAAGAAGAAAAAAGGTCAAAAAAAAGTCCAACAGTAACATGCAACGGTCAAAAAAAGTCCAGCAGCAACATGCTTTTTGCTCAGTGACTAGTCGCCGAAATGGGGACTCCCCGCGTGCGACTTTGATAATGGCGGCACCATTACCGATCGGTGAAGGGGTTTATCGAAGGGGTCACTGAAGGTGGCCCTTCCACCCTTAATGCATGAATGACTTGTACATTATAATTCACATCTCGGTATTGAATACAATTTGACAAACTTCCGTTTGTAGCGCGTATATTTTCCTTCATTGCACTATGAAGCTTCTTCTTCAAATGACAGCTGTTGCTCCAGCAGTTTGGAAGATAGATCAGGTAAGAGTTTATTTATTTTTTCCAGATTCTTGTAGTATAAAGTTAAATGTCGATTAAACCCGTTTATCAGTTTAGGTAAATGAGTCGATTTGAAAATGGGTAAAAATCCGTTTGTAAAATTCAAACCTACTTAATTTTTATTATAACAAACAAAATATTTGTAAAATTCAAGACATAGAGAAAGCGGAAAACCAAAAAATGTTTGTGGGCCGGGCCGACCAACTTGGCCGACCCATTTTACAAAGGGACCAAACGGTGCACACAAGGCTACAGATTTTCTATTAAGGTTTAAGGATCAATGGTAACAGAATAGCAACCACATACACTAGTGATACCCAGGGAATATTTCAAACGAGGTATGGGCTTTATAGTCGAGTCATCATGGCAACGCAAGAAGCCCGTTAAGCAGATTATGCATCATCCCAAAGTTACTATCTCCTGAAAGCATGGGGTTAAAGCTAAAACCGATAAACCGAAAGGATTGCTAAGGTGTTCAACCCCATTGAGCATTTGAGCCACAAGGTGAAGGGGTGGCTGTAGCACATTAGGGTTGTATGATGATGTGTAAATGTTTGTTTTGGTCTATTTTTTTTTATATGACATTAGTTTTGTGTTTTATCAAAAATTATATATAAATTGTAAATCGCGCTTAACGCGTGAATATGAATAACACTAGTTAATCTAGGAAAATATACTGGCATACTCCACTACTAAAATACTAGAAATAAAACTAAATAAACATAAAGAAACTAATAGAAATAAATAATTAAACCTAAATAAAAACGTATATATGGAACCATGAGCTATCTTCATGTGCATGAGGGCAGAATCATGATGAAGGAAAACATTGGACTAGATCTACATCAGTATGTAATGTATATTGTACAATAAAAATTATAATAGTAAAAAGGAAATGCATTTGGAAATCTCAATCGATATCTTTTAACAAATTAACAGGTATAATCGATACCCGACGGATAATGAGTCGGGTATGGGACACATTTTTACATCCGGGTATGGGTATGGGATTACCAATACCCGATCTAAATCCGGATCATTACAACCCTACTCTACATCAACATTGCTTTGCTTTTATGTTTATATTTATTTTATAGATATATAAAGAGGGGAATTTTTTTGGGCCCCTAAAACTGTTGGGCCAGTGCGCTGACCCACTCTACACCACCATGGGCCTCCTGCGATTCACCCTAAGTGCAACCTGCACCACCAAAAACCTCGAACACAATGCAAACATACCTTCCTTCAAAGCCTCCATACAAACCGCTTCACTACTCAAAACAAACGTCAAAAGTGCATATTGAACACTTCTTGAGCTTTCATTACTCAACACATGAACCAATACATTTACACACCCATTCAACCTCACCATTTCCTCTCTCCCTCTTTTACACTTCCACCCCCAAACTCAACTAATCCACCAAAATCACGCTTCAAAAGCTAACAAAGTTGCAGGGCCGGTTTAACGCTTTTGGATACCTAAAGTGAACTCTAAATGTGGGGTCTTTTCTGGCTTTGAAATGATATCTTTTTGTTGCTTATAATAAGTATATGATGGTATTCTTATATATTACACACATCTATTATAGAAAGAAACTAGATTATGTGGTTATTGTTATACGAATTATTTTAATTTCAAAGCATATATGTTTACTAAAAGTTAATAAATCAAGAAAATAAAAAGCTAAAATAACCGTTTATAGAAATAGAAAATTAGTCGCTAATGCAACCATATTAGTATTAGTGAACAAACACGGAGACACGTTTAAAATGAGAAAACAAAAGAAAATAAGAGGAAGAAGATTTGAATTGAAGATTAGCCACTAATGCAACTATGTTAGTATTAATTAGTAAACAAACACGCATGGATGTTTTAGTCCATGGTGTTTTTTCTATGTTCATACAAGGGTGTTTTCATTGTAGGATGTTATTTCTGTTATATTTATGTTCTTCGTAAGATGTATGCCTTCAGTATATATGTTGTGGTGTTTTTATGAGTTAGGGTGTTATTCCTGTTATATTTAATGTGAGTACAAAGGTCCTTGATTTATTAGGGTATTATTTCTGTTATATTCAATGTTAGAGTGTTGTGTGCCTTCAATATACATGTTGTGGTGTTTTTTTATGAGTTAGGGTGTTGTTTCTGTTATATTTATGTTCTTTATAAGATGTATACCTTCAATATACATGTTGTGGTGTTTTTATGAGTTAGGGTGTTATTTCTTTATAAGATGTGTACCTTCAAATTCGAAAATCCCTAGAATAACTGCCAAAAATCGGTTACATATATTTATTCCATAATTAGATTTTATTAATTAAATTATACTTATACCCTTAAACTACCAAAATAAAAGGGGACACGTGTCACCTCTAAAATATTTCTTATCCTTCTCACACTTTTATATTTTCTTACATGAAACTCTACCTATATATATATATATATATTTAATGAGCAACCATGAATAGTAATTTTAAATTTATAATAACATATAGTTTCTCCATAATTTATTATTTTAATATTACAATACTTTACTATTATATTTACTTTAAACTTTTAACATATTTTATTTTTTTTATACCATATCAATTCTTTTTTTTTTTCTTTTTATATTTTCTTTATCAATTAATTTAATATTTCTTTAATAACAATTTTTTTCTAAAAACTGAACTACGTAGTGTTTTGGTAAGAAAATCGGTTAAAGATAATGTAACCAAACTTTGATTGTGAGGTAGAGTGCTAATGGTTGTAACTCGACAGTTCGACTAACTTGATACATAAGAAAATACAATTATACAACTTAATAATATCTAACCGAGAGCTAACCGACAAGTTTAGCTTTTCAACTCCCAAAATTGCTCTAACAAAGCCAATTAATAAGGCTTTTTTTCCAACTATAATGGTTCGTTTCGTTTTTTTTTTTCAACCATGCTTTATAGAGAACTAAGTACGTCTACTTAGATAAAAACTCTAAACCATGAGTTTGTAACTAATAAACTAAGATACTATACAAAAAGGCTACAAGTTAATCACTAACCGAACTGGGATTCCAACCAAAAAATTGGGTTAAAATATAAAAGGCCAATTTGGTCAAGTGATTAATATTTAGTCGTTTAAAAGAAATGAAAAGGAAAGGCTCAAATTGGTTTAACTAGGGGTATGATTCGGGTGTAGGAATAAGTATAAATGGCTAAAAATAAAAGGTTTCCTAATGCTTCAATCATTTTCGTGCTATATGTTTGCTTTGTGGCCTCGAAATGTATACTTAACACAAGTTCTAAATCGCAAAAGCTATCGGCTCACTCAATCTTTGCCCGCAAAAACATTAGTCGTTTGCTCAGGATTTCATGTCTGTTATTCCCATTGAAGGTTTAGAGCAATGTATGTCGGCTATGGAATATCGGGCTATTCTTAAGTACCGGCTGATGGTACCCCTTTTCCGGTTGATGACCCATGTCTCGAATGTCGGAAGGCTTGCTTGGATTCCTTTTGGGGAGCATACAGTCCATTGCAAAGAATTTCCGGGTTTAAATATCGACATGATTTAGTTCGAGATGTGTTTCATTATGTCCTTAAGCGGGCAGGGATCTCGGCAAAAAGGAAGCCCCGGTGAACTTCTTAACCGATCAATTAGAAGGGAGATCTACCCTACGGTCGGCTGACATTCTTGTTTTTTGATGGGAATGAGGAAACACGCGTGTGTTGATTTTACAAATGTGTCTCCCCTCGTTGGGTTAAGGGAACACGGGTTTGAGGCGGGCAAAGTAGCTAAGCACATAAGAGCTTGTATCGAGAATCAGCACGTGTTCGTCACGTTCGCTTTCGATACCTTTGGCTCTCTCGCACCTGACACGGTGCGGTTTCTCAAACGGGTTCAGCAGGTGGCAAGTAGTAACACCGCGCATGTTAAGAGGCAGAATTTTGTGTTTAGTAGGGTAGGGTTTGCTATTCAGAAAGGGATAGCGATACAGCTTATTGTCCGTCTACCTGCCGTTAGTCTGTAATCATCTTTGTGTATATTATTGATTTTATTTAATTTACGCTTGAGTTAATAACTTGATTTTTAAAGTAACATCTTACACTTGTCAAACTAACCATTAAGAGTATGGTCTTCTCAAACTTACCATTTACACCCTATACTTTTCTCTTTGTTTTTTTCTTCTTTTTATTGTCCAACTAGGTTATGCCATGTGGCCCTTTTCCCTTTGTTTTTTTTTTTTTTTTGTTTCTTTTTATTGTCCAACTAGGTTGTGCTATGCGGCCCTTCTAAATGTATAATTACAACATGCCATATGTTTTTTACCTTTCGATATAAATTCCATCAAAATTAATACAAAGAAAATACTTGAATCAAAGGTAACCAATTATGTTCACATGGTCATAGGGTTGTTCATGATTCGATTCAAAACCGTAAAATCATCCAAACCAGTCATTAATATAGTTTCATGGTCGTTTTTCATTTTTACTTTTGATGAATAAATTTCAAATACACCAGCTTTTTCATCAACTTATTTTGAGATAATTTTATAAAATGGAAACTATGGTATATGATGATAGGTGTGGAAAGAAAAAACAAAGCACTTGAACAAGAATTTATAGAGAAAGCGGTCGCCAACTACTCTTTTTTGATTTATGCATGTATTTAGACATTTTTCCTTTTTAGTATCTATTTTGATTTATGCATGTATTTAGACATTTTTACTTTTTTATATGCATTTTTGCAAAGGAGTAAAAGCCAAAACCACGTTGATTCATTTGGTTTGGTTTAAAAACTCAACGATTCGGATCAATTTTTAATGATCAAAATCACTAGAGCATTCTGAGCTAATATTTTTAACATCATGGGTTGTATTGCTTTTTTCACTTTTTTAATGAATTGGTTGGTGATAGTCTATAACAAAGAAAGAGATGGCAGGTCTTTGAAAGCTTAAAAAGCAATGATATCACATAAATCATAGTTAGCATGTAGGATTTGGTTAGTGAAAGAAAGTATTTTGGGATTAGTTGCAGTTGCGTTTTATACATTTTGTGGTGATTCTAATTTTAAATTTTTATTGCGTTTTACATAATTTGACATGAAATTAAAATTATATGTTAATGATTCTACTTTATTGGTTTTTGTTTTCAGTTTTATAAAACATATCAATTCATTGTGTTTTAGTCAATTGCGTTTTATAACGCAATGAAAAATACATTTTTTGTGTTTTTAAACCACTGCATTTTAGAAAAAAAAACCACATTGCTTTGTGTTTTGTCCATCGCGTTTTAGAAAAAAAAAACATATTTTTTGTGTTTTCTGCCCATTGCGTTTTAGAAAAAACACATTTCTTTATGTTTTCTGTCCATTGTGTTTTAGAAAAACGATATTTCTTTATGTCTTTGTCCATTGCGTTTTTTTTTAAAAGTCATTTTTATGTGTTTATTGTCCATTGCGTTTTACGTATCTAGGTTTTCGAATTTTTTTTCAAAATATAACAATAGTATACTCGTTTTAAAAATAGAAAACACTCATTTATATGGTGCAATTTTTATAGAAAAATAATGTCGTATAAAAAAGTTATTAACGTTTAAAAAACGAGGGGAATTCGGATGAGAGAGAAACTATTGTCTTGGATTGACTATAATACCCCTGCAGAAACCCACGCGCCTTCTCTTTTTTGTTCAATTTCACTCATTTAATCTTAGCCTTAGTATATCCTGACTCTTATCTTTATTCGTATAATTACGTTAAAAATCAATATTTTTTCTTTCTTTTTCAATTAATTAATATTTTTTTATAATCATATTTTTCAATCAATATTTTTTCTCCTCAATTGACAACAACTTTAAAAGATATTAAAAATTATAAGTGGTGAGCAGTGTTCCCGTATATTTACAGATAAACAGTACATATTCTCTCATTCACTCGCAAGTATTCCTTGTATTATAAATAACTCACTCACATAAATATGATGGATTCATTGTTAATGTTCTCGCATCTCATCCTCTTTCTCTATCTATATAATTTAACTAAAAAACACATTTTTCTAACAAAATTGTTACCTTTTAAAAACTCAGGCATCTCATTCTCTATTTCTACCTTTATTTTACTCACAACATATATTTTATTATATTTTCTCTCTTTCCTATATATACTCACAATACATTATAAGATTACACGGTGTTTATGCCTCTCCACGCCACACACACCACACCGTCGTCAGCGTTGTCAACGATGTTTTCAAACGGGCTTGGAATTCTCCACTAGCATTGAGACTTTAAGTTGGTCGATGTGCCATGCTGTGAATGGGGTGGCATGTAGCCGTTAGACCCCAACAACATTATTTTAGAAAAATATATTTTTCATTTAAAAAATATTTTACCACATCTATAAAAAAACTTAACAATTTTTATCATTTTCACCTCATTTTCTTCTACTCAACCTACATTTTTATAAAATCTCTCGACCTTTTATAAAAAAAAATAATACATCCACACAACCGCAACTTTGATCCGAACAACCCCTGTGGTGTATATCCGTGGACAAACGATGAAGAGTTGGTGTTGACGAACGATGAAGAGTTGGTGTTCACGAAAGGTTGGTTTTCGATTTCGGAGAATTCAGTTTTAGGTATTTTTTTATTATATTTATTGTAAAACTACATTTCATACTTTTAATATATTTTTTTAACAGCTACCAATCAACATAGTGATTACTTTTGGAACCGAATAAATGATCTTTATCACAAAACCTTGGGACGAGATTTCTATCATAAAAATGATAGTCTCTCGTCTAAGTGGCGTGAAATAAATCAAGCCGTGATCGCCTTCAACGGCCACTACAACAAAAAGGAACAACCAAAAAAGTGGCTAAATGCATACCGACTTGTTGACGCGTGCGGTGTCCTTGTAATCTGAAGGAAAAAAGAAAGGCCACCTTTAAATTTATTCATTGTTGGGATGTTGCGAAAAGCTCCACAAAATAGGCACGAGTACCTTTAGCAGGTCAATCGTCCTCCTAAAGGTCTAAAAGTTGTTCCTCCACTAGTCATTCGGATGCTCGTACCAAGTTTGAGATCAACTTAAGCGACAATGATTTTGAAGCCAAAAGCCCACCTAGAAGAGATAGATCAAAAAACAGGGCGCACAAATCATACATTACGAGCGATGAAAGAAACCTCGCGTTGGTCGGCATCGAACATCAAATAACTATCTTCAATAACATTCAACAAGAAAGGAAATCGGATATGAAATTTTTCGTTATGAAGATCGATCACCTAGACGACGAAGAGTGGGAAATGTACGAGAAAGTGAAAGAGTAATAAACGCAAAATATCATCTTTTTTTCGGTTTTTTAAAGTCGTCCAATATTTTTAGCTTTCCTTAGTCTTTGTTCGTATTTAAATTGTGTAACCTTTTTTAATTTACGAAATATTTTTTTAGTTACATTAGATAATCTTTTTTTAGTATTATTATTATTATTATTGTTGTTGTTGTTGTTGTTGTTGTTGTTGTTATAGGTATTTTAAAAATACACATTTTATAGTTTTGAATATAAAGAATAATAAAAACTAGGTGCCACATGTCGAATAACGCCACTCTTTCACACCCTTTCCCAACAGTGACGAAGCTTGAGATTTCCCCCCGGGGCTCGAAAACGTATATACCCGAAAATTTCTATACAAAAACTATATACTCTCTGATATTGAGCAAAAAGTTCGAGGGTTCAGCGGCCCCCTCCCGCCCACTAGAAGTTGCCCTGGCTCCCTCAGGTTTTGGCCCCATGTCCCATTTCAAAGATGCGCTGACGTGTCATACAACACCTAATTTTCAAGACTCTCCACGTTGTATTGTCTAAAAGCTTGAATTTGGATTTCAAAACATAAAGTTTTACTTTTGTTTTCTAAATTACTCTCTATTATAGAGTAAAAAGGATAGACATGAATCCTGTCTAAGTATTCACATTGGATTAAATCCATATAAATATTACCATTCGACTAAAACCTAGATCGTCACCTGAAAATCAATAAAAACTACAAAAACTCCATTCCATATACACAACTAAACCATAATCATCATTCTCTAGAGAAAATGCGAAAACCCCATTTTCATACCACCACCATCATCATCATCATCATGTTGTTGCCTGTTCTCTCTCTAGCCACTGATACCATCACACCCACAACACCAATCACCGGTAACCAAACTCTAGGATCCAATCATGAAGTGTTCCAACTCGGGTTGTTTAGTTTAGACAACAATAATAATTGGTATATAGGAATATGGTACAAACAAATTGAGCCCACAACTTATGTATGGGTGGCTAACAGAGATAACCCGGTTAACTCATCATCTGGGAAGCTAACACTCGGCGGAAATGGCAACATAATACTTTTAAACCAAGCGGAAACCGTGGTCTGGACGTCGAATGACTCGAACCAATCGGTTCGGGCTGCGAACACGGTGGCTCAGCTTCTTGATTCCGGTAATTTCATGCTTGGATCGGAGACCGGAGAGTTATATATGGGAAAGTTTTAAGATTCAAGGTTTAGAATCATTCATCGTGATCTTAAAGTGGGTAATATTTTACTAGACAAGAATATGAATCCCAAATTATCTGATTTTGGTATGGGGGGAGAGCAAACCGAAGCGAAAACAAAGAAAGTGGCTGGAACATAGTAATAAGTATCATACTTTTGTATCTCCTTACGTGTTACGTTTTCTTATCATTTCCGAATTTTTTATGTTGTGCGCAGTGGATATATATATATATATATATATATGTCTCCAGAATATGCAATGAATGGTATTTTCTCATGTCTTTAGTTTTGGAGTCCTAGTGCTCGAGATAGTGAGTGGTAAAAGAAATAAAGGATTCTATTGCAGTAGTAACCTAGTTAACCTAATCGGGCATGTCACTACATATTATACTTATACAGTTAAAATATATATATATATATATATATGGTCTTGTTATATGAACAAAAGATGTTAATGAAAAAAGTTTCCTCATTCTCTCAATTATTATACACATATAGATGTTGCTATTGGATCATTGTTTCACAATACATTATTAACGCATAATGCTTTTAAAGTTGGATTATTAATCTAAGGTATATCAACTTTGGATCATTAGAAGATCTTTACTTTTGTTTTGATTATCTCAAACAAAATTCATATGGTAATTCATACAATTTTAGGTTTTATTGAGATTCAGATTTATTGTTCTTATTTTGATTCTCTCAAACATAAATGTATTGTAATTTATACAATTTTGAGTTGTGCTAGATATTTATTATCAAACTAGATGGAAGCCCAACAAAAACCTAACTGGGCCTTCAAAAATGTAGCCAGAACATATACGAATTTATGCGGCAAGTAAAGTGATGTTATTTTTTAGATAGACAGTACACGTAATCAATAAACATAACTACATGACTAAAAACATCACATATTATTGATTCCTAATATAAATTATAACAAAATTTACGATAAACGATTACATCAACTAATCTAACTAAACATATAAATTTTTATTAACAATTTTTGGGACAACATAACGCACACGAAGTGCGTTTATTTCAAGTTGTAGTTCAGATTGCTTCTCGCGTATGTTGGACATACAATCAAACAGTTCATTGAGCTTCTGGTTAATCATGCGGTCCAAGTCTATTACTTGTTGCAGAATGTGCCTGAATTGTTCAAAAACAAGTGCCTCTCCATACGAGTTAGTCATTAGTACCTATAAATTAATGTATAAATTAGGCGTCATTTAATTTTTCTTTTAACAAAGAGAAAAATAAAAAGAAATATTTTTTACAAAGAGAAGGTCCATTCACATTCTAAAACGTTATGCCTCTTTGATGTGATCGAATTTGTCATCACCAACATTAAAAACAAAGGATAATATAAGCTTAAGATATAAAAAAACATTAATAAAAAACATGACGCAGATACAAACAACTTTACCACGTGTAATAAAGTTTAAAACACATCAGCTTTCTTTCTCTTTGTTATGTGTATTAAAGTTTAAAACACATCAGAAACAATGTGTGAGACATAATCATCTATAGCCATTCACTGGTTGTGTAAAATGTGACATAAGGTTCTCTTTTCTCATTAGAAAAAAAAAAAGCAAATGCTGCACAAAAATGACAGATAAATAGGGAAATACAATATAAAATTGTCAATTGTAGCTAGCCTAGTTTTGGCTACCTGCCGTCTAGTATCGTCACGCTTAGTTTGTTCAAGGTTAGAGATTCATCTTGTTTGCTCGATGATCCTTTTTCAGAATCTCTTTTTCCAAGACCGAATCCAGGGTATTTCGGCTGTGGCAAATTTATAACGTCACTGCTCAACATTAACAACACTTTTGACATATTTGGTCTATCTTCTGCGTGTTCTTGAACACATGATAATCCGATTTGTATACATCTCAATACTTCATCTTGTGAAAACTCAACCCCTATTGATTCATCTACTAGTTCTAAAGCATTGCCTTCTTTCCATAAATTCCATATCTGAAAAAAACAATGTTTCTTTAGTAAATAACACGCTAAACTAAACGTATAGGGACGAAAATGCAATATATAGTGTTTGTACTTACATGTCCAATGAGGTTAAGTTGGTTACTTGCATAATAGAATCCTCTATTCCTCTTACCACTCACTATCTCCAGTACCAAAACTCCAAAACTAAAAACATCTGATTTTATTGAGAAAAGACCATCCATTGCGTATTCTGGTGACATATAACCGTTGGAGATAAAAATAGAAAGTAAATATAAATAAAAGTGTATGGTGTGAAGAACTCGAGTGACGGTATAAAGTGTTGAAAATTTGGTGAATGAATATTTAATATATTTATAATTTAATGAAATTATAAATATTAATTAGAATTTTCATGTCGTTAATAAAAGAGAAACTCTTGAGTAGAGCTTCTTGGTGACATTTAATTAGTTTTATTAGATTTTTTATGTCTCTAATTAAGTGACTAATTAAGTGAAACCTTTCACTAATACTTGACTCTTGTACAATTAGCAGGTTATGTGTTTCTTTTTGTGACTATAAGAATATCATATTGCTTGATACATGAAAGATACAAGAATGAGGATGAACACTTGAATTCCAACTAGAGAGAGGAGTACTCTCTATTTATTTTCCACCGCCATCACATCCTTATTTGTTCCATAAGTTCAAACACTACAATTACCCGGTGTAACCTCGGGCGCGTGATCCATCTTCGACAGTACATAATGTTTCGGCTATTTTACCATGGGAAACAGTCGCATCGTCTTTAGTAGAGGCGCGAAATCTGTTTTAAGAGAAGCGTGTTGAACACGTGCCTCAACTAAAATCGTCAACGTTTTAGTATGCTCGTTGTTGCAGTCAAGGAATATTTTCAAGACGGTGATGAATGCTCGAGTCTAGGATGCTATCAAGTGCGCGTGAAGGACCCATCAGAGATGCGGCTTGAATCAAGATTGGTATATATAATTAAATTTTATATTCTTTTTATTTAGTTATTGAAACCGGTATTGTACTATGATATTTCCTACAAATAACGAGAGTCTCGTTATTATATATTTTGTAATTATGTTTTATAAAAAGTGAACCTATTTCCTACACAAAGGTATGATACTTAGTGTGTTCCGACCACTTTCTTTGTTTCCGCTTCGGTTTGATCTCCCCCAAAGATCCGCTCCATGCCAAAATCAGATATTTTTGGGTTCATTTCTTTATCTAGTAATATATTACTTGCTTTGAGATCCCGATGAATGATTCTAAACCTAGAATCTTGATGAAGATAAAGAAGCCCTCGTGCAATCCCGGATATGATATCGAATCGTTTTTGCCAATCAAGTTGGTGGCTTTTCTCTTTATCTACATATAACTCAAGAATCATGTTAAATTTCACCTACGAATCAAGGGGTTCTTTAAAAGAGTCATTGTATGGGTTCTTTAATATTTAGTTTTTGTTTTAATATATATATAAGTTTATGGATTAAGATTAAATACAAAGAACAACATAAATAAGAAGGGTAACAAGGATTTTAATCTATTGACCTTAGATTTAGAGGGTTAATATTAGTTTTAGAGAAAAGAAAATAATATAAGAGCATAAAAGAAATCCTACATATATTAATTTTCTCTCTTCACATGCAAGGCATCCAATTCTCCCATTAATTTAAAACGTTCATAACTTTTTTCATACGACATTTGTTTTTTTTTTAAATCATCACAATAACGAGCATTTTTTTATCTTTAATATGAATATGATATCACTATATAAAAATAAAATAAAAAAATTCAATTTTACTGGGTTTTCTTTGTATTGTGCTAAAGGTTGTGACCATTGTGTCTTTCAACTGAGTTTTAGTACTCACATTTTTTACTAAGATTTCTATACATTGTGTTATTTAAAACTTACAACACAATGTTAATTTAGGTTTTGTTTATTACATTTTTATTAGAACCTATGACACAATGCATGACACAATGAAGATGATGTTTTAATATGTTGTTCATTGTTTATTAGTCTGTTGTCCCTTATGTCTTTTATTTGCTCTCACTAATTGTGTCTTTTATCTGTCGTCATCAATTGTGTTTTAGTCTACTTTCTATTGTGTTTTTAGTTGATACTCATTGTGTTTTACGTTATGTCCATTGTGTACTCTATCTGCTGTCATCGATTGTGTTTTTAGTCTACTTCCCACTGTATGTTTTAGTTTGATACTCATTGTGTTTTATGTCATGTCCATTGTGTCTTTTATCTGTTGTCATCGATTGTGTTTTTGAACTACTTTCCATTGTTTTTTAGTTTGATACTCATTGTGTTTTATGTTATGTTCGTTGTGTAATACACAACTGGGTTTTTTCATTGTGTTTTTGTAAGACCCTATCTTATTATAATGAATTTTCATTAAAAATTTCGCATTTAAACGAATAAATGCGAATACACATCATTACAAATTTTCGAGTTTATTAAAAACTTTATTCTATATGTAACATTTTGGCAAGTCGTTACTAATTAGTTCCATAGTCTTGAAATCAAATGCGGAAGCTTGGTCTTTAATCGTATTCGGTTCTTCATCGGCCTTGATCGTCATCCGGAAGTGCTTGAAATTACCCTAAACTGGAAATTTGCAAAACACTAGTATTTTAGCAAATTACCGAAAAGCACAATATGACCGACTCGTCAAAAAAATAAATCAAACAGAAAACTCAACTTTTAAGGTGGCGTCGGCGACGGTACCCAGCCGCGTCGGCGACGCCTCTTTAAAAGTTGCGTCGGGACTTTGCTACCGTGGACAGTAGCTTAAGTCGTCGGAGATTCTACATTGCGTCGGCGATGGCCGGTTGTACCGTCGGCGACGGTACCTTCTGCAGCAGTTTTGCTGCAGATTTGATCAATTGTCGTTCGACCCTTTCAAGTCCCGTACTTTTTAAAACACGTCTCGGGACTTTCGGTGACACATCCGCAAAACACTATTTCCTGTTTTCATTCCATAGTTGCCATCCATAGGCTACGGCTGATCACCGTAGCTTAAAATGGGTTGTCACAATATTTTCCGTTTTGTCGTTTTTATTACGAAAACTTCCAGAACTCGTTACATTTTTGTCCGTTTCCTATGAAACTTGTTTCTAAATGTCAGTAAACTATTTTCTTACATATTTGACCCGGATTCTTAATTTTTATGAATTATGCATCTATTCCCGGTTTATACTCATATCTTCCGATATTGCCCTTTAATCCCATTTAGACCAAAATGAGTATTTACGCATCCATTTCGATATGCATTAAAACTACATTTTTACATGTTTGACTGCCTTAGCGAAAACCATCGCTCCATACAAAACAACCTTTATTTTATCGTTTTGACCCGTTTGGTTATTTTAGCGAAATCCAACGTTTATTTCAACCAAACCACTATTTGTTTTATCATTTTCACACAAGTTATCCATTTATTTTCCACCACAACTATACTTGTGGTGGATTTGAAATCGTTAATTTATTTAGTCCAATTTCTACCCTTGTTCCGACAAATTACGGAAAAGAACCGCTAAAAGGTATTAAACTAATACGGCTTCCGTCATTTACTTTTACACTACCGCAAGGGTATACTAAATTGTAAAACTCATTTTAAAACTACCCTTAAGATCATTTACTTGTTTTACCACACGAGGGTATTTTGGTCAACTTAGGCCCTTCTTTAGAACGAAGAACTTTCAAGATCTTGTTTTGACCAAATATGAACATTTAACCATAATCTATCTTAGAACATTATCTTCTTAAGAACATAATGTTTACAATTTAGATCATTTGATTTATCTTACCTTAGGTAATCAAATGTTCGTTCATGACTCGATTAACTCTCAACGGACCGTAAGTCCTTTTTGAGAGTTTGACCCATTACACGTACCTAGCTCGGCTCATAGCACTGATTCAATTTAATACATTGCTCTATTATTGCTATTTAATAACAATGCAAATCATCCTCATTCTTCATATGAGCACAAAACTGAACAAGTATCCATCAGTCATCATCGCCAAATGGTGATAATATCACCATTTGACCCGTTTGGTCTAAATGACCATTTATCTTTATGAGATGATATTATTTGCCATCTCACCCATCTAGTCCATTTCGGTTTACGACTTATGATCATATTACTTTAGGTCGTTTCTTAATCTGTTTGACCCGTTATGGCATACACCATAGGGTGTCTATTTCAAGATTAAATATTTATTTGTCAACCCGTGACTAAATTGTCATTTTACTCTTTATATTCCTTATGACTTACACCATAAGGTAACTTTTTCCGAAATCCTTGGTTACTTGTCATTAAATGACTAAATGATTGTTTTACCCTTTTTACCATCAAATATGGTTTATTTCCATTTTCGCTTGTTCCAACCCGTATCCAACCGTGTAGGAACTTCATATTTTGGACTCTCATTCCGAATACTCAAAATGCTTATTCATATTCAAAACATAAGTAAGATTTACTATTTTAAGAATGTAAGCTTAACTTACCTTGAATTCCAATTATGCCATCTTCCGCGTACTTGTTCCATTTGATCCACTTCTTCCCAAACCTCCACCTAGCTTGTCAAGCGTCAAACTCTCATTTATCATTCGCAAGATGGTTAGGTTAGTCATCATCTAACACGACTATTCCACCTTAAGGATTTTATATCAAATTTATCATTCGATCTTAGTATAGGTCAGTTTGACTCTTAAAAGTCAACTGCCTATTTACTCACACTAACCCACAAACAAGTTTAACAACTCATCTACGCATTTCGTTAATTACCCAGTAAGCACTATTCTTAGGCCACCAATTGAGTTATGTTTTCCAAACCAAGTTCACATGATTGCTAATATAAATTAACATAGTTTCTACAATTATATGCTAATTTATCAGTCTTATGCAAGAACTTGGGATTGTTTCATCATTATGAAACAACCATTGCATCATATATATGGAATTTACCCAAACATTAAACTTAGCCAAATACTTTAAACATTCACATTCACTTGATTATTTTAAGCATCTATTAACATGTGTTTAACATAAATCTCATCTTATCATCAAAACCGATTTCAAGTCATGTATGAACATCTATCGAACCTCTAATTTGTTCAAATATCTTATACATACATACAAGTATGATGATCATAAACACGTATATATCATCAATTTCATCATATAATCAAAACCTACTTTATAATCTACTTGTTAATCACTAACAAGGAATCTTACATCAAATTGTGCATAATTTCATTAAGTTTAACGAAATCAATAATACACATACACTTAATATCATCTTTGGATCATAATCCAACTATCTAATTACAAGTAATCTACTTGTCTCAAATCGCAACTTTCACCAATCTAGGTTTTAAGACATACCTTATGATCCCTTCGATTAGGTGATCATTTTTATGCATTCATGCATCAATTCCAAGCTCAATTCACCCTTCAATTTGATGATTTAAGCAAAACAAGGGTTCACTCCCTTTGTTTACTCCTGATCGCTACACATACACACCTTTTGTGTGTGTAGTGTTTTATTTAGTTTTTTTTATACGTTCAACTTTTCAACCTTTCCTCTTTTAGTCCCTCATATTTGAGGTCTTATTTATTTAGAGTTGCAACTCATTGTGTTATCACTTATATACATGTTATTAACTAGGTTAATTTGTTCCTAGTTATTTTGTTTACGGGTTCACTTTTACCCACTAACTGTCTTTTACCCGCTTTATAATATAAACGTGGTTTTATTACCAAACCCGTTTTTTGGGGTGTTACAGTTTTACGTTATCTCTATTGTGTAATACGCAACTGGGTTTTCGGATTTTTTTTTCTAAATATAACAATGCGGTACTCATATTAAAGATAAAAATACACTCGATTTTAGGGTATATTTTTTTTAAAAACAAATCACGTATAAAAAAAGTAATGGATGTTTAAAAATATGGAGAAACCGCATGTGACTTGCATGTGCATAATTTTTTTATTCTTTTTGACAAAACTACCCTTCACACTATTTATTTTGGGACACCTGTTACTCTATAATTCATTCTTACACTTCTAATTTTTGTACTCCTTTGTATCATGATGATTCTACCATATATCAAGGTTGCATGAAAAACATTGGAATGGAATCATGAGGGAATTAGAATGTTGACTTCACTCTGTATTTTGTAGGTTTAACAAGAAAATGAATTGAAATTGAACAACATTATAAGGAAGGGAATCTAAATTTTAATTCCAACCAAATTTCAATCAACTTTACAAAACAAACACACATAAATTACAAACCAAAATTCAATTTCTGCATGAATTCTCATTCCAATTTCATTACAATCCATGAAAAGAACAGTGGGTGTTTGGTTCGTGAAATGTTTTGGAATTGGATTTTTTATAGAAATTAAAATTTGAGAGAATTGGATTTGGAATTTAAACAATTGGAAATTGTTGGAATTGGAAATCAATTCCATTTTTAGTGTGTTTGGTTGTCACATGAATTGGAATCCATCACCCCGTCACCCAGAACCCCCGGTTTGGGTCAAACAGTACGGGTCGAAACGGTACGGGACGAAAGTTCGTGTCGAATCGGTTTGTGTCGAAACGGAACAGGTCGGAACGTTTCGGGTCGAAACGATACGCGTCGAAATGGTTCAGATCGAAACCGGTACGGGTCGAAATAGTTCGGAATAAAACGGTACAGGTCGAAACAGTTCGGATCGAAACGGTTGAAGATTCCAATGAATTTATATTATACCTAACACATGAAGATTGGAATTGACATTCCAATTCCATCAAATTTTATAAATCAAACATATTAAGAGACGGAATTCAAATTCCAATTCTTTAAATTATTGCGAAACAAACGCCCCTAAAACTTTAATCAAGGCCATATTTTCAATGGTGGGGAGTGTGACGTTTAGGTAAGTGGATTTATATTGAAAAGTGTTACGTTCTTACTCTTTTAGCCAACGGCCTAACAAACGGTTTTTTTATGTTCACTTAATCTGGCCCATATATAGGCCCAATCTTATCCATTCATAAAATAAATGTTTTTGTCCTACATTGGAACAGAAAACACGTTCTTTCTTGTTCGACATCGTTATCCTCAGGCACATATGGGAAATTGTGTCAAATCTAAAAATATCAAATAAAAATTATATTATGTAATTATGTTGGACCATTTGGATTCATCTAAATATATACGATTAAAATTTGATTTTGGTTAATCGTTTTTTATTGTTACACTACTGGTATAATATTGATGCGTGGTATAATTTACGATACTAAATTTGAATACAATTCTAACCGAACAAAAACACAAAAATTAAATTTGTGATATGCTTTAAACGATAACCCAGACGTTTTACATCGATAAAAACCATAAAAACAAATATCTGTACTTGTTTTTGATGTACTGGTACTAATGTCGATATCGATTCAGTTCATCACATTACTAGCAATCGTTGTAGTTTGCGCTAGTGAAAAACTACCTTATTTTGAATACAACTCAAATTTGAACAATATTTATATTGTCTATTTATTTAATTTTTTAAAAGTTACCGAAAGTAAGTTATTAGAAAAAAGTTAATATAAAATTGCTATTTATATTTCATTCAAATAAATAAAATTGATAAGCATAATGATTTCTTATAACTATAGGTATTCGATATTATTTAAATTAACTTTTTATTTTAATATAATAAATTTATATCTCTTGGAATATTAAGTGGCCCACCGTCCACGGGATTTTTGGGTGATCGAAAACTAAAGAAAGAATAATAAGGTGGGAAGACAAAATGCTTCAACTCCGATGTTCCGTGATCCTTAATTTAATATAATACATTTAAAGGGAAAACGAGAATTATCTTTATAACTTTTTATATCGTTTTGGAACTTTTTTACGTGTTATCGTTGTGTGACGAGTAGCATCCGAATCATTGTATATGTGGTAATCGTGTTACTAGCAAGGACGACTCTTAAGGGTATGTTGAATGAGTGACCTCACATGGCTCAACACTTTTTTTTTCTTGTTGATTTGTATAAAATAATTTAAACTATTTATTTACATCGTGCGTTGAAGCGAAACCGAATAGATGATAATGTAAAATAAACGTAATTCAAAAAGAATGCATGTTGTTTAGAAAGTCAAACCATTAGAATGGTTTAGTTTATCATTATATCGTTTTATGATTCCAAATAATACTTTATTTTAAGTACAACTTCGTTTTTAACAAAATTTATAACAGATAATAAATAAAGCATAACTACCTACTTAAGTTTTTAGAAAAAAATATAAATGTAAATTATCAAATTAATCGATAAATTAATATATGTTAAAAATTAATTATTAAAAAATGATAAAGGAAATATATGGTTTTAAAAAAGAAAATAAAAATAAAAAATATGTTATTAAAAGTAAATATAATAATAAACTGTTATAATATATTATATAAAAAAATTATATAATATTATAAAAATAAAGTATACTATTTAGTTATCATATTCAAATGTAAACACAAAAGTAGTGATACAATAGTTGGTAAAACCCTTTTCATGCCATATACAAGTTTATGGGGTTAAGACTTAACAACTTCGCTTTCTTTTCCATTCACTTTCTCTCTTTATTTTTCTTTTTGTGAGTTACACACCCCTAGCTTAAATGAGAAAGGTTTATATTTCTTTTTTTTTTTTCCTTTCTATGTATCGAAATCACCGAAACAACAAATTTAAGGGTGTACAAAGTGGAGCGGTAAAGTGGTGAGATAAACTAGTTTACCTCTTGTGCATACCGTCGCCATCAAAGTTTACCTCACGGGAGGAGTTGATTTCGGTGATTAATCACCGTACAAGGAAGAAGAGACATAGTGGTTTAATAGTGAGCACCACTCTCTTTCAACCAATCATAATTTTTTCTTTTAAAAAAATTATTTGGGCACATCACCCCTTATGTTTGAATGCAAATAGGGAGTTGAGATGACATGGTTTGATAGGTTATGATGGTAGTTTATCTCTTCTAAAAAAATAACCGCCCCTTACACCGTAAAAAAATAAATCCTCTCAGTAAATTGAGAACTTGAGATCTCATTCAAGTACTGCTTGAAAAAAAAAAAGAAGCTCGCTATATGATAATCACATTCTGGTTGTTTATTAAATGAGCTATAGTTTAGAGTTACTTAAGCTCGTTTAATTTTAATTTTTGAATGAATATAAAAGGTCGACTTGTACACATCTAATCTTCTAGTAAACCTATAAGTCAAAATTATGTTTATGCTTTATAGCCTTCTTAGTGTAGTTTACAACAATTACAAACACAATTATTAGAAAACTTATTTATCAATCAAAACGTCTTCATCAATGCGATCTATTATCATTTGGAATATTTCTGGTAGTTTGTTTTGATTTTTTATTACTAATAAAATAACTATTATTATAATCGAAGATGCCAAATTCCATCTCAACTTGGGTGGCTTTTTTGCATTTTTTATCCTTATCTTCTAAAAAATCTTACTTTCCATTTTAACTTTTTAATAGTTTTTAATTAATAATGCGCACAAGAATAATACTAATATTAAATTATATCACCAACTTATAGCTCGTAATATTTAATTTAACTAAACCATAAATATGACCTTTTATTTTGGACAAAATAGGAAGAGTTTATAGGTTTTTTTTTCTTTTAAATAATGGCAATCAAATTTATGTAAAAAACTTAGCAACAGACTTATATACCTAACGTAACATATTATTACAACTGCTGTACACTAATAACTTTGACATTTTTTTTTCTAAAACAGTAATCATGCATTCTGTTTAAAAATTGATTATAATACATAAATTTAAAAAAAAGTAAAAATCAATTGTTAAACTGAGTTTTCACGGTTTGAAAATTAACCCACCTTTAAATAAAATACTTAAAAACCTTATTCTGCAACAAAATCTTTAACTAAACTAGTAAACAACCTTCATACAAAGATTCAAAAATATCATTAATGTTGGGGAATTTTTAGAGACCGGATGATTAAAGAGCGTGTTTTCACTCTCAGATCAAATTATTTCGGTGGTTCTACCGAATAATCTAATCGGATACAACTCTGATTTTTTGAGCAATTTGAACAACCGTATGCCTTTTTATAGAACTCGTATGAACCAGTGTGACCAAAACCCGACTCACGAATTTTTGGAGAGCATTCCCCGATAATTGCCACTTGACAGTTATGGGCAGTTATAATTCAAATTTTGAATTTAATTAAATTGACGTCTAAATTTTTATCTACAAAATTGTGACCAAAACCCTGCTCGCGGGGGCGCTGCCCCCGGACCCCGCCAAGGGGTCGTTGCCACCTTAGATAGAACAACTTGAGCAAGTATGCACTCCCGCACATCCTAACTTGTTCGATGTACATCATAATTCTCTTTGGTAACCAAATTAATTCCGATTACACTAAAATATCTAACAATTAACTTTTTGGTAAAGATTCTTGCAAGCCTTAATTTTTGTCGGGTATTCAAAAAAAAAGGTCAAAGAAAAGGTAACATTTTTTGGTCAAAGATAGAACCCTCTTGCCATTGACAGCGGTCAAGAAGCCTAAGGCAACTAAAACAGTTCCCATTGATTGGACCCAGATAACAACCATTCTTACGTGTCACCAGCTGTACCCAATCATTATCACCCTATAACTCCCAAATCATTTAAAAAAAAGACTCATTATCCACTTAATATCTCTCTTACCAAATAAAGGGTTTTATAAAGTAGACAAAATCTTGTACATTTTTGTGTTAAAGGTGAGAGCTTGATGGCGGAGGCGGCGGCAGCGGCAGTGGTGGAGGAGGAGGAGAGAGAGAGGTTGATTGAGAGGGTGGCGGTGTTGGATTTTGATAAGTTGTGTTCAACGGTGGCGATGAAGACGAATCAAGGGAAATGGAATAAGTTGGAAGAAGTTTATGAGGAAGATGATGGTGGAGAATTGGGTGGTGGTGTTTTTAGGATGTGGGAAGGTGGTGTTCTTGAGTGTTTTGATGATCGTCGTTTGGTTCTTCAATCATCATTGTAAGTTGTTGCTGCTGACATGATATTGTTATGCTAGAAGTGATACGGGTTCTACAGCTTGAGTGATGTAACCCGTGTCACTTTTTTTAATTTCCTTTTTTACCTGACAAAGAAATTATTTATTCTAGTACAGCCCATATTAACTTTTTTTAATGTCATCGATACAGCCCGTATCATCTATTTTATGGTTCATCTCACTTTTTTTGCCCAGCGATGCAGCTGCTTATCGAACAATATGCCGGCCTGTATCACTTATTTTTACCTGACAAAGAAATGATTGATGTAATAGTGATAAGTGATATGACTAATATGGCCCTGTGTCACCTTTTTCTACCCATTGATTAAGCCATGTATGGAACAATGCTTCCGTATCACTTGTGGAGGTGCTATAATCGATTAAACGATGGCATATTAGTAATTTACTCACTATTAGAACATCCCGTTTGACTTTTTAAAGTCAATATAGTTTTTTTTTTCTTTTAAAAAGGTTAGTAAAGAACAATAAAAAAACTTTATAGGGATGTTGTATGTTTCGTTTTGCAAGAACCCCTTAGGAGAAAAGCTCAAATCTTTGTGTTTGATGTTAGCTTTAATGGTGGCAAAAAGTGTAATTTAGAGGTTTGACCATATGAATCAGTTTATCTTCTTGAGTGTATGTGGCTGGGAAAAAAGATTCTTGCAATAAATCAATATGAACAAAATGGGAATTTTGAATTTATAAGTTTGTAAAGACACCCTTAGTTTTAAAACAATTTCTTTTTTAATATCTTGGAAGAACATCCTGTTTTGACTTTTTAAAAGTCAAAAGTATAATTTATCTTATGTTAAAGAATAGAGGTTAGTGATGAACAAAGTTTCTTTGATTTTGCTTTGAAGATTATTACAAAAACTCTTGGCTTGTTAAGGCTTCAAGCTCGATACCCATGATCATTATGTCATATGACTCATATCTATGAATGTTTGAATTTGCAGTTGCCCTTGGTATAGATTTGGGGAGAACATGAGACTGGCTGGTTTTGGCTCCTGTTTTCTTCAGGTACAAACAGATAACTTCATTTATTTCATTGCAAAACCTATACACAGTCATATATTACTCAGATGTATTTCTAACACGTTTGTGCATTTTGGGGTCCAACAGGGATTTGCATACATAATTCTAGCTACAATTGCTCTCTGCAACTTTGTAGCATTTACCATCACCAAGAAGCCCTGTTTCTTGTATCTTGCGGTCGCTTCTGCGCTCTCCCTTGGAGCATATTTGGGCCTTCACCGATCCAAGATGATAAAGAAGTTCAATATCAAGGTAAACTTTTGGCTGCCAAATAATATTGATTTAATTCTGGTACAGTTTTCGTGTTTGAAATGGCCTTATGCATATGCTCTAAAATAACGAAATGCATTTTGACCTTTTTGGTCAAATGGGCTACATTTTACTTTAGCTTTGATATGATATCCTGTACTTTTTTTTTGAAGTGATGGATATGAACATGATTTTGGTGTTAAATCTTTTTTGTGAAAATTATATGATTTACATTTTACAATACTGAAGTGTTTGCAATCTTCTAACATCGACACATTCATACGATGTTTGGGTAAGGCACAAATTAAGCATGGTTAATGGTTAGTCTTTAGTGCTACTTACTGTTTGGAGATTGCAAAAAGTGTGCTGTGCTTTGACTTTATAAGTCAAAAGGGATACATATCACATACACTTTGACTTTATAGGTCAAACAAGCCATATTTCAACTTGAATACAACTTAAGACATGATAAGTCAAGCCTGCTATATTTCATCTTAAAAAATGATATTTCATAAAAGAATTTCACAACTCTATAACATCAATTTTTATGTCGGTTTTATTCTTTAACTAAATCCATATGATTTGACAACCAAAAGCATTAGGTTTGAATTATAAAGTCAAAATGTATACCATATATTGAATTGTCCCAATCTCGCAACATTGGGTCGTGCATGTATTTTCTTGATGGAAAGACATACCCTTTGACTTTTTAGGTCAAATAGACTACATTCCAACTTCGAAACTGATACGATCATTCTCTCATGAAATAACTCATAGTGTCAAACTTCATAGTAAGCAACAGAAACATGGCAGCATTTATGTCAAACTTATGAGAAATTGTTATTTTACATTTCATAGGTTTGACTTTATCAAAAGTCAAATTGTATATTCAAGTTATTCATACATGTGTTATCGTTCTTCAGGGCAGTGATAGTTCTTTGGATGACTGTATATCCCATCTCATGTGCCCTTGTTGCACCTTGGCTCAGGTTTGTCTTCTTCTTATATAAGTTTCGCGGGCCATGGTTATTTTACATAGTCTATTGGGACCTATTTAGGGGAAATTATTGACACGACAATGAAAATATTTAGGTTTTGGGTTGTCAATGGTTTAATTAAATGAGCCATGTTCATGTTGTTTACCTATGGTTTAAACAAGTAGACCCATCAAGCCGTTTACCTAAACAGGCCAACCCGTTCAACTCGTTTACATAAATGGGTCAAACGGGTCCGTGTTCAGGGCACAAGATTTGAATTGTCCCTGGACTAAGGCTGTGTCTTTGACACGAATAAATTTATAGGTCGTGTTCAGGTTCAGCCCGACATGATTAACAACCCTATGCCCATTTTGACCTCTTTGATTTTTCACGGGACCAACAAAAAGAAAATGCTAAATCGAATATATTTTTTCTCATTTTTACGTTATAATCTTGAGCAGGAGTCAAGGACATTGGAAATGAACAACGTTCATGACGGGACATGGCATGGTCGAGGTGACACAATGTGTATAGGAACGTATGTTGAAGGCGTCAAGGCCTTTAACCTGATACCACCCCTGACTATTTCAATCGAGCCTTCGAAACCTTAAATCGAGCCACTTGGGTAATGGGTCTTTCCCCCAAAAGCTGAAAAGTTGCACATCAACAATGGGATGTCATTGTTGTTGTTGCGGATCAGGAACTTCACCGTTTCCCGCCATGTGTTTCGAAAAAATGCTCAAAAAAATTGTAATAAGTTTGTATAGTTTGCAAAGTTAAAAGGGTTAAATCTAATATGGTAAGTTATGAACAAAAAAGGCATTGCAAGTTTATGGGAATGTTTGAACAGAGCCGGGTAATTTTCAAAACACCTTTTTCTATTACAACTATATACAGTGTCTATATATAAATCACCTTGACCCAACAAATCACAAACAAAGAAAAATCTTATGTGTTTATATTTATATGTCTATACTATATCCTAGCAGATGTCCGCGCGATGCGGCGTGAGCGACACATCGCATTTCGATATTCGTTTTTTTGGTAGTTTTCTTATTCCTATAATATTTATTGTAGCATTAATGTGATAGATACACATCAAAAGAGAAGTAATCGGGTAATTCATTTCGTTGTGTTGTGTATGGTTTTGTCGGTTCCGTTATTATCCTCGACCGAAGCCGAAACCAAAGGTATCGGTCAGTCTATTTTATCAACCAATCGGTTTTCGGTTAATCACTTCGGTTTATTCGGTTAGATTAACAGTTTTTGGTTTGGTTCATTTAATTTCAGTTGATAGAAAAAACCAAATTTGGGCTAAAACTTTTGCTTAGAAATATATAAGATGAAGGTATAAATACATGAAATTAAGGTATAAATATATGAAATGGAGATATAAAATATGAAATATATGAACCGAAGTATAGAAGCTAGAAATATATGAAAAGATGAAAGATTCGGTTCAGCTAATTTTGGTTAAACGAGGGTACAAAATAATTGATAACCGGTTTTTGGTTAATTCGGTATTCAGTTAATTCAGTTTTTGGTTGATTTCAGTTCGATTTCATTTGTTTTTGGTTTGGTTTAGGTTAACGATTTAGTTATTGCTTACCGATTACCGGTTTTGGTTAATAACCAATAATAACGTGCATTGTGGACATTGCCATGGTGTGCATTGTCCGAATGGTTAGATTATCCTCAACTGAAATCGAGGTCATCGATTAATCTATTCTATTAACCAATCTGTTTTCAGTTAATCGGTTTGGTTTATTCAGTTAGATTGACGGTTTTTTGTTTGATTCATTTAATTTCGATTAATAACCAAAACTAAACATGGGCTAAAACTTTCGATTAGAAATACATGAAATTTGGGTATAAATACATATAATAGGGATATAAATATGAAATAAATGAACTGAAGGCAAGCTAGAAAAATATGAAAATATGAATGGTTACGTTCAGTTAATTTTGTTAAATGAGGGTACAAAAAATAGATAATTGTTTTTGTTTAATTCGGGTTTCGGTAAAACAATTTTTGGTTGATTTCGGTTCGGTTTTTGTTACGGTTAAAAAAAACTATAGTAATATTATACTCAAATAAAGAGAATAAAATACTCGTTTATATGGTGTAATTTAAAAAATAAAATATTAACGTACCAAAAAGTTATGACTATTTAAAAATCAGGGGAGGGGGAGTTAGCTTGTTTTATAAGGGGATAAATGGTAACTACTGACTAATTATCTATAATTTTGTTAAAGACGAGGGATTAAAGTGTAATCTAGATGAGATGATTAAATTGACGATATCTAATCAATTGACATTCTGTAGCTATAAAAATACCGGGATACTGACTAAGTACGTTGGGCTTTAATCACTTGTACACTAACGCATCATTTCCTTATACCTCTTAATCCACACGCCACCTACTGACCAAGACGACCATCGAAACGTCGACAAAAATGAGTAGGTCGTCACAGTACTTTTGGATTTTTTTTAAAACATTATAATTTATAAGATATGACAACAATACGTAAAAGAATTATAAGTTTGTTGTGGAAGGGGAAAAATCTAACTAGTTACCTATAATTATGTTAAACCTTAGAGACTTAAGTGCAATAAGATGGGGGACTAAAATATAAATTTGTTTAAAAGACCAATTTACCCTTATTTTAGGGGTGTATTTATAAATTAAGGGGGAACAGTTCTCTTATACATTATAATATAGTATAGATAATTGAAAAAGGAAAAGTAAATAAATTTTTTTTTAATTTAACGCATAAAATAAATCCTAAAATGAGGGTAAATTGTTCTTTCAAACACTAATTACATTTAAATCCCCCATCTTTATTACACGGTAATCCCTCATTTTTTACCAAATTATGATTAATTAATTATTAGTTACATTTTTTTCTCTTATTAAAAAACTAATTACACCCATGATTTTGAAATGACCATAACTTTTTTTTTGTACATTTATACATTTAAAAAAATACATCATACAAACGAAAATTATATTATCTTTAACTTGATTATAGTCTTGTTATAGTTTTTTAATTAAAAAATTGATATGTTACGTAATTAACAGTGCCTAGGGGTGAGCAATAACCAAATCATTATCTGTAACATAATCTAAACAAACGAAACCGAACTGAAATAAAACAAAAAATGCATTAACTGATAACCATTAACCGAAAATCGAATTAACCAAAAAACGCTTATTGGTATTTTTAAACCCTTGTTTAACCAAAATCAACCAAACCGAAACATCCATATTTTCGTTTATTCTAGCTTTTATACATTCGGTTCATGTATTTCGTATTTTATACTTTCATTTCATGTATTTCGTATTTTATACTTTCATTTCATGTATTTATACTTCCTTTTCAAGTATTTATACATCTTGATAGTGTCCGTGTTTCCGCATCGCACTACCACTTTTCTAGTACATATATATAAATTTCACTTATCATGATAAAGCTAAAGTTTGTTTGAAATCTATTCATGTAAACATACATTACTCGAGAAAATTATCATCTTTTAAAAAGTTAAGTTTCTCACAATTACGATGGCTATAAGAGATGAAACAAGATCTATAGTGTCAGATAGACATTAACAAATTTATATTGTATTAAATAACGTTTTACTAACAAATTAATACTGTATTAAATAACGTCTTACTAAAATGATACTGACTACCAATGCGTCTCACTATGATGATAATGATCACCACCCTTGTCTAACGAATTATGATGGTGATCACGAATTTCGTGTCACTAAGTATCGTAATGATCCAAACTTATAAGTTATAATTGAGTGTTTAAGTAATGTTATAATGATGCCCACAAGCTCACTTCTTTTTGGATCTTTGATATTGACAATGACCAATGAAATAATGCTAATACCACTTGATTTGAAAGAGTTTGTTGTGTTTTGAGGGAGATCATGGACTTATGGCATTTATAGAATGATAATGTCCCAATTAAAACGTGTGTGTGATTTTCATCATCTGTCACTTCAGACTTTGGTTTGGTGTTAAATCAACATCACCACAAGAAGCAGTGGCCACGGTTTGATTGTCCCAATTAAAACGTGTGTGTAATTTTCATCATCTGTCCGACTCAATCTTCTAATTCGGTAAACCTGAATCAAATTTTGAAGCAAACATATCGGTTATCATCGAGTTTGCATATATACATTACCTAATCAAAAAGGTAAACTATATGAAGTGCGTATGGTTTGGCCGCAGCTGAACCCAATATTTCTATTCTATTGTGTGAGACATGGTGATCGACGACAAACTAGAGTTTTGGTTTAGGCCTCACTCACTCTCTATACACACAAACTCTCACGAAGTATGTAAAAGTGAATATGCAAGAAGAAAGGTTGAAAGGCTACTTTATATTCAATTAAAACAAAAGAGGGTACGTTATCAAATGAACAAATAACACTTCTATCTATATAACCATTTTTTTAACGGCAAAGGTTACATAATAGTACTCTTAAATTACACCAAATTTTACTACATATCAGGAATTGAACCCTAATCTCTTTCTAAGAGGCACAAAATCTCTATCATCTCATCAAAGTGATGATAGCATTTAATAACAACCCATTTATCTACTTATATATGTGCTCTTTTGACTTGTAATTGACTAACCCGATAATGCACCCGTAAGCAAACCGAATAACCCAACATAGAGATCAAAACAAGGAAACATAAAGGACTGGTGGGCTTTGATTCTTTTAGGTATCAGTATCACCAGGCTTTGATATCAAAAGCGTGAATGATTGAAAAGTATTTTTTTTGTTTGACTCCACATCCAAGGGGATTGTACTACATATACAAAGAGAATTAATAAACCTAGCCTACGATCAAGGAGGATAATAATATCTTTTCGTGAAGCATAAAAGATACACCATAATAATGTGCAGTGGGGAAGTGACATAATGCCCTTTTTACGAGCATGAAGTGACATATCGTATATGGGGCATTATAGAGGGGTGGAGTTGAAAAGGGTTGTATTAGAGATTTGTGAAGACGTGGGAAAATCCGATTTTAATTTTTTTTTTTAAGTTAAAAAAGGGTTCAAAATAGATGTGAGAGGATCTGATTGGCCATTCAAATTCATCTCAGGCGTGTTTAAGGAAATATCATTAAATAAAAGGCAAAAAACGCCTCGGAGCGGTGTGGTGGGCTTTATGGGGTGTTTTTAGGGCATTCCACGCCCAATTCCACCCCTACTAAGGGTGGTCTAATATATAAACGTTAATAGCCAATGGGGTGCGAGATTACTTGATAGAGGCTCTTGTGTGTTAGTGGAATGTATTGGTTCAATCCCAAACAAAATGATAATTTGGTATAATTTAGTATGATTAGGAGTCGTATGCCATTAGCCATTAATAAAATAATATAAACATTAACAGTTCAAACTCAAAATTATTACATATGGGCATATGAACACTGGGTATAAGCAAGTTTGTAAATGAAATACAATTATGTTGTCATATTTCGTTTAAACTTATAATAATAATAATAATAATTTAATTTACTATATATTCTTAAGAATAGAGTCAAACAAAAAGTTAGTCTTGGTTTTGAACTTCGGTATTTTATTCATTTAGCTCAATTATATTTTAAACATATTTTACTTCCTTGCGAACTCTCATAAATAAGGTAAACCTATTAATTATATTTTATATATCAATATGATGTCTATTTGTGTTTAAAGTTATAAAATAACACAACACATTAACACATTACAAGTGAGAAAAAACTTGAGAGATGTATCGATCCAAAGTTGATACATTTTATGATAAAACATCACTGAAAACATGTGTACATACATATTGTTAATAAATCCATAAATTTGATATCATACATATTTTTACAATTAAGTATACAATTTATATAAAAAAAGGGCTTGTAACTTGTTTATTTTGCAATAACAATGATTTGTTTCGAAATATGATGTCTTCTAGACAACACCTTCATTCCCCGCCAAGATCATGTACTTATCTTTTCTTGTTATATTCGTACACTGAAACCCTAATGCTTCCGCAATCTGTTTTTGAACTCGATTTGCAATCTCAACCCTTGATGGCTCAACTATATTTTCATCTGGCAATTTTTCAAGAATCTTGACGTGGTAGATCGCGATTGGATTCAAGACAAAGAACAACGGGTCCAAAAACTTGAAACCGCCTGCGGTTGTCCCATAAAACATGCTTACTTTAGCATCTAGAGCGACGGGGATAAAGTCATTGCTAATCTCCGCAAACAAAGGGCTAAACCAAAGTACATAAGGCTCCCTACACGTGGTCCCTTCAGGGCAAAGCACAACATCATGATTTTGGTTAAGTAACGTTTCCATAATCATATAGTCTTTTACTTTGTTCCTACTCAAGTGGAACGTCTTTATAGGCGATAAAAACTCTGATAATGGGCTCACACTATACGTGAGAGCCGTTACAAGTTTCATTATCGCAATTGAAATGTAAATGGGATCAAGTAATGTTCTATGGTTACACACGTATAACGTGTCGTTGCTCTTGTTTTGATTTTTAGATGATGCCTTCAATCTATTTTTGGCAAAGGATCGAGTGTATCGTTTACCACTCATTCCGGTAAAGCACAAAATTGGGATCGCTATGGCGTATGGAAATGATATTGTGATTATGATCCTCAAAATGCCAACCCATAATCCAAATGGAACCCATACAATCATCGCTAATGTATCAAGATAAGTTGGCATGAAAGCGATCCTACCGTCGTGAAAAATCAATGGTTTCGGGTACTTGTCTCTAGGGAGGGCTCTCCATCTTCTCTTATCGGCTTTGCTTGCTAAGTAGATCTCCTAAAAAAGAAAAGAGTTCATGAATAAGTTTTATAAAGGTTTAAAAAATAAGATGGAAAAGTTTTTTTTTCCAAATATCCACAAGAACTTGTTATCAAAAATTCACAGGACCATGTCAATATGCTGTTAATGTCAATATCCTGTCAACTAACGAGATTAGATAAATAAAGTGTTGGGATCATAAAAAAGAAACTAGTTATAAGGTTCTATAAAGTTTTAATAAAAATAGTAATTTAATAGGTTTGTACAAATTTTAAACACAAGATTTTTATTTAAGCTCAAAATTGTTGGGATTATTGACACCATCACGGACATGGTGTCACAAAAAAGGTTGACCTTTTAAGAGCCTTTGGAACACAAATTTCCACCAACACTTAGTAATTGTTACCATCAAAACATCAAATTTTAAGTATCAAACATATCATGAATGAAACAACAAATATGTGAAATCTTTTATAGAATATACATACAGTTAGAACATCCCCAATAAGCATGATTTAGATGCTTTTAGAGATGAGGTGATCGATTTTAATGTTCTTTATGATTGGGTGGAAAAGTTTTTGTACGTGAAGTCAGTACATATAAACGCCAAGAGCATCTACAACGGTTAAACCTGGTTCATCCAACAAACCGCCTAGTCAGCATGTCACATCAATCCAAACCTCCATCACTCCAAACCCTATTTTTTCCTTCAATAATAAGTAATTTCAAACCTTAGTATCACACCCCACTTTTTACCCATTTTTTACATTAAAAAATAGCATTGTGAGTGGGTCCCCCTCTTCCAAACCATACCGATCCGGTGGAGCGCTCCACCTCCTCCAACAAGGAGGTTTGTTTGGGCATTGGTTTGTTTGAGTGGACTCCACAACGGGCCTATGGTTATGGAAGCTCTAAGGAGTAGGTGGTGAATTTGTATGGGACATTGGGGAGAGGCCAGGTGGGTTAGGTTACTATTAAAAAATATATTTTAAACTTTAAAAAGGATTTATATATTATTAATTTTCTCAATATTACATTTATTTTATAATTTTTTTAAACTTTTATTATAATATTATATCATAGACCTGGCCTTGCGTCTAACTATTATAAAATTTAAGGATTTATATATTATAATTTTCTAAATATTATTATTATTTTATAAACTCTTTTAACTTTTACTATAATTTTATACCATAGACCTGGCCTTGCGTCAAGTTTCAAAAAAAAAGTATTAATTTTATATTTTCCCTATAACAACAAAATATATATATATATATATATATATATTATAGTATGTACGTATGTATGTGTATATATATAATTAAATTAGAAGCTTTTATAATATATGTAAAAGGTGGTATGTTATTACAAGTTTATTTGTGGTGTTTGTAGGTCTTCTAAATGAGGAAGTTTTTGGTGTTTTAAAAATTGTGAGTTTGTTTTTGGTGATTTAAAATCTTTGCGTGTGTGTGTTTTTTATGCTGTAGCTAACATAGTACTTTTTTATGATTTAGATTTTGTTTTTTAAATGTGCTTAAACTTATGACTTTTATTGTAATTAAAGATATCATAGATTTGTAAAAAGTGAATTTTCGTTTTGAATGACAGATTTAATGAACAAGAAACATAAGAGAACCAAATACACTAATAATTTTAGGATTTGGTCAAACATCTAATTACATACATGTATGCATATGTATGTTTTTATGCATACATTCTATGTATGTGTATATATATGTAGAGAGAGAGAGACTACTGACCTTGCAAAGAGAGAAAAGTTGGTGATCAAGAATCTTGTTTGAGGAACCAAAACCAATGAGATGACAATCACTATTCATGTCTCCAAACACATCATTCATCAAGAAACTTGATCTTGTTGTCACATCCTCCATCAACCCTACATAATACCCACAAACCACCTTCAAATCTGTCCCCAAAACACAATCAACATTCAAATAATCCTTCAAAAACCCTTCAACCATAACTCTAGGCGACTCACTCACCCCCACCTTTCTCCCACATCTCCTCACCACCTCAAATCCTTCAAACCCTAAATCCTCCAAAAAGAACTTTGGCAAAACAGTCTTTCCAATCCTAAATTTATCTTTTTTAATACCAAAGAAACATATAAACACCATAATCTTCAACCCCCTTTCTTTGCTAACCAAACAAACCAAAGGGTAAAATAGGAACAACACTAAACCTCTTAACAAACCACCACCTTCAAAAGCCACTAGCATGAAGTAAGGAAAGAGTGAATTTGACCTTAATAACCCTCCTTCAACTTCAAACACAAGAGTCGTATTTAGTAACTCTTCTGGTGTGTGCTTATCTGCCATGGATTCATATCTCATATATTTCAAGCTCTTGCTCTTCAAGTTATGTCCCTGAGGGTAACATAGTAATTTGAACAAAAAATTATACAAAAAGAAGAGATGTTGTAACATCTTTCTATCCATTTTTGTTGGTTATTGTTTGTGCATGTATGATGTATCATTATTCATTACATAATACATATATTTATATGAGTAACACAACGGTGTAGGAAGCATATACCACCACATGCATAAAAGCTTGTACTTGAGGAAAATCATTTGGATGCATCCCTTTGGTACCCTACAAAACCACACTTAATGCGGCTGGTCAAATGTCAAATCTGATAACCACATAATTTAATAATAGTATATTTACAAAATTAATATATATTATAATCATTAATTATTGCTTAATATAATTACAAATAATTAACAAATATATATATTTAAAATTTAAATTATTTTTTTATGTAATTGTTAAACTAATTTTTTAATTGATGGTTGTAATATTTCCATAAATGAATTGTGATCTCCACCAGTATCATACTCATAATGCTAATAATAACAACAATTACTATATGTTTCTATTAGAACTTAAATAAGTTTATTATGTAATTATTAAATTAAATTTTAATTGATGGTTGTAATTTAAGACTCATAACTAAGTTATTTCTCATTATTGAATCTTGATCATCTGCATCCATTATTTATTATTATTATTATTATTATTATTATATTATTATTATTATTATTATTATTATTATTATAACAAAAACAGTTAATATATATCTTTATTAAGTTTGAAAACTAGTTCCCATATAATTAAATGTCATGAAAAGATTAGTCTATGGGTCGTTTCACACCACATGCTAAATGAAAAGATGACAATTTGGGCCGGGTGTTTGGACCAAGTAAAGATTGAATGGGCCACATAAGTTTTTAAAGCAATAATATCTTAACAACCTGATTCGAACATTCGAGCATCTTAACACGTCAATTACAATGTAACTTTCTGTTATCTGATAAGGTTAAAGTTTCGTGAACAACAAGTCTTTTCACGAATGATAGGGTTATATTTACTTGTATTACAAGTCAATTCAAGATTGGTAACCATGCTTTTCGAAATAAATCAAAGTGTCACCTGGCTTGTATCATGAAAGCTTTCTTTGTCAATATTGACTTACATAGCCACGTTTAAATGGTATTTAGCTTTAGATCTTGAACCGTTATCTATAGTCAAAGTCTAGATTTATAAATTTTACTCGAACGTATGTTTTATATCTCTTCCACCCTAGCTACGATCACCATACATGACTTTTTTAGGAAAGTGCCCATCAGTGATCAGTCCATCACTATACATGTTGCCATCTCCCCCGGGCCATTTCTGCTCCACCGCCTATTCGTGCTCGTTGACATCGTCATGATGGTTATGGTAGCGAAGATGGGAGTAATGGTAGATGGCGATGAAGGGGGAGCTAGTGGTGTCAATAGGTAGAAACGACATGACTGGTAGCTGGTGAGACAGTGGAGGTGGTGGCCCTCATTGGTAGGTGATGAGGATAGTGATAGATTTTTATTTCCTTTTAAAAACTTTAATTTCAAATCTAATTCGTTCAAATTTTAGTTCATTATACATATTATTAATGTGTCAACATTCTGTCATTTAAATTTATTACTCCAGTGGTTTGTTAGACATCAGTGATCCAAATTTGCCGTTGAAAAAAATTAATGCTACGATGAAGTTAATCTAGCAATTAAATTTATTACTTCAAAGGAAGAAATGCATCTCAATAAGAAACCTAAGAAAATGAAGTTGAATATGTGCTCTTGGTTTGACTTCTTAACCACTTTACATTAACTTAATAACTTGCATATTAAATATACATCATAACTCTTTTTTTCTCTTTTTTTAAAGACGAATTTCACTCAAACGAACAACTAGCACGGCGCTAGATACAACTCTCTTTTTCCTCTAATGGCCATCAAAGACGAAAATGTAGAAGTTTTAAATCTTAAATTAAATTGCCTTCTTAAATACTTGTAGAATATTTCATTACCATGGTGCATTCTCCATGCATTAAAACTTGTACCTCTAGCCTTTATGGGTTGTACAATTTAGATTAATCATCACCGGTCAATTTATTATTTTCTGAAGACCCACGATTCTCTTATCATTTATAGTTTGATACCCACGATTTTAAAATGCCTATGGGTTTCTTTAATAAGTCATCTTTGATGACATTCATTGTTTTCCTTCCACCAAGAAATTTGGTTCTTTCTTAAATACAGATTTTAAACGAAACTTGAATAATTAATAGAAACCGAGAGAGGATTTTAGTGGAGAGAAGACCACTTCTTTTGTTGCGGTCACTCGGGTACATCTATAGGCAAAAGGCCATTTACGCTCGTGATAGCAGACGGCGCTAGTGACCCGGCCCGTCACCAAATTCCAGGGAAAACTCATCGCCTGAAGGCCCACTGTGGTAAATCCCTGGCTCAGGCATGACTTTTTGTCAGGAACGAGACTCTAACCAGAAACCTCCCCTAAAAAAAGTCATCTGGATACCACTAGAGCACTACCTGCCTCTAACAAGTGGACTAATGTATGCTTTTAAAGCTTGATGTATTCTCATCCAGCTCCTTGCTAAATTTGTTATCGTATATGTTATAAGCTTACTTTGCCGTTTAATAAACGAAACCTAACATGTATAATCAATAACCAGATGAATCGAATCAAAACAATCTATTTGTAAGCTAAACCACCATGATATTCTACTCGTAATGAAAAATTAGGTATGACCATGCCATTATATAAAAATTATGACAAACCTTGAGGGGCCCTTTTTATTTTGTATTTTGTATTTTTTTTTCGAGTGAAGGGATGATCCCCACAAATCTTATCACGGTGTAATTAAACGAGTCTATCTTTAACTAATCTAATCTTAATCCTGGCTTGTTTAATTTAACACGTGTCAAGATCGGCTCGTGAAGGGCATCACGTTTGTTATTTTTTAGTTATTTAATTATATATGATAATTTTTTGAACTCAAACTTTGTTTGAACAAGTCTAGCAAAGCTGCATGGTGCAAATAAAGTCGAGGAAAATAATGAACTAGATGATTAGTCATTGAGGCATTTAGTACCGCTAAGTAGAGTTTTGTAACAACGGCGATATAACAATACTATGTCCTACTTTTTATAATGAGTTCTCGCAAATTACTAAGAAAAATGAAATCGTAAATTCTATTTTACGGTTTTTATTTCTAGAAAAATGTATTAATGTCTATAGGAGTTATTATAAATTATAAACATATAAGGGTGATTGTTAAATTGTAATTCATCCCAAGACAAAAAAAAATCCCAACACAAATTATAGAGTTAAATACTTGAATTCACTTTTAATTCTAGGATCCGGATCAAATAAAAAAGATAACATAAATACTGTCACACCCCGACCCGCAGCGGAATAAGAGTCGGGGCATAATTGGGTTATCACCAAAGCTCATGGTATTTACTAATATGTTTCATATTTATTTAAGTAAAAATTACATCCTCAATAATCCAAACATGTTCATACAAATACAAAGAAAAATAATCAACTAAACAATCCAAGCTCTAAACCAGTTTATTCTTCTAAGCCAATCCTATGTGTTTCTTGCTGCGGCTTGATCACCTGTATCATGTGTAAAAATGGGGGTTTTTGGGTCAACATAAGTTGGCGAGTGAACCTTGTTAGATAAACATTTATTATTGATTTCTTGTTATCTTTATCATGGAAAAATTGTGCAATAGTCATATGTGAGCAAAATGTAAATAATCAAACAATAACAATAACAATAACAATAACATACAATAACATATCAACTTGCATGAATATATAACATGAATGAAACTGTATATGTTGGCAACGTCACGTTCACGCTCATAATGTAATGGGGAACGGACGGCCTATGATGAATGTCTGTGCGATCAAGGTTCAATCAAACGGAGCCGATCGTATGTTGGCAACGCCCGGTTCACGCTCATAATGTAATGGGAACAGCTCAACGCTCATAATGTAATGGGGAGCGGCGGCCTATGATAATGTATGTACTGAAAATGATAAATTAAATCTAAACAATAACCACACAAACAGTTTATACAAGTTGAATACACATTTGTTCATGCATATGATGTATGCACAATGTTTTAAATATAATAAATGGTAAGACACATGATACACCCCAAAAACGTGATTAAAACGGGGAATTTGTAGAGATTCACTCACCTTGGGTGCGTTCGGTGAATGATGTTGATTGCGCACGAATCTAGAGGATTGATCGACGAGGAATAACTAACCTAGTTAATAACGAAAAGGTACGGTAAGTAAGTGGATTTTATTAACAATTTTTAATAGGATTTTTGGATATCTTTTTGTGAGCTTAAGGCTATTTTCTAACTTTAAAAACGTTATTTTTAAGTATTTTTAATTGATTTTTAAATTAAATAAATAAATAAAAATAATAAAAAAATGTTGACTTTTGACCGTTGACCATTGACCGTTGACCGGTCCGGTCGCTTATATATGTGCGCTGGGTGAGACTCGAACCCGTGACCTCCCGTACGCGTGCACGCAGCTCTACCAACTGAGCTACGTGTCTAACCCGAAATAATTCTGTTTTTAATTATACTTATATACTATTTAGATTTATCCAGAAATTATTTATTTTAAAAAGGATTTTAAATGTATCGAACCGGTGCTGTCAACAGGTCTCGAACCCGGGACCTGTGGGTTAATGTGCACACAGTCCACCGCTGGACTGTGTGTCTAACCTGGTTAATAATCCAGTTTTTATTATACTTAACATGATTCTGTGAGTTATCCCGATTCGGTTTAAAAAGGGTATTTTTATTTCAAGAGAGTGAGGTTGGGACAGGGATCGAACTCGAGACGTGCGTGTATTGTTTGCACACAGTCCACCGCTGGACTGTGTGTCTAACCCGTTCAATATACTACTTTTAATTAATCTTATAATATAACTGAACTTCGTCTTCTTCACTCAAGATTACAGATAATGATAATTCAACTGATTCATGTCTAATTCGATTAACAAGCATTCAAATGACTAAAATGAAATGGCAGAGAAAATTTCGGAAGTAAACATACCGAGAGAAACGATCTATCTAAGAATTCCGGCGAAGTCGTCGGCTCAGTTTTTACGGATTTCGTCTGAGCGGACAGATTAACAATTTTGATTAGCTAGATGCGGAATTGAAGCACTGAACAAGATTTACCAGAAGGTTTAAAAGGCTATACCGTTTCAGAGCGAGAATTGAGAACTTTCAGAAGTTTTCCGGCGAGAGTTAATATCCGATATCGTCGTCTGAAACTGATTCTGATTGAAGGGTTTGAGTTAGCAAAAGCTTAACAACTGATAGACGATGAAAGAATTGAGAGACTTACTGATTTGATGGAAAACACGGTTTTCCGGCGAAAGTCCGGCGAGTTCAAAAAGCAATTCCGACGATCAGAAACGAGAGTAAACGCGAGAATAGAAGTTCTGGGAATGTAATTGAGTCGCAAAACGAAGCTTTTGTTGAAGTAATTCCAGAAGTGAATGTTTTCGGTTATAAAAACCGAACATCACTTGAATTCAAGTCCATTCATGATTGAATTGATTAGAAATGTCGGTGTATCGGTTATTAACAGAAAATCGCGATCACTCAAACGTTTTGGACGTTTGAAAGCCGATTACGGTTACAGTTGGCGTAAACCGGTTGATTCCTGAGTGAAGTTATCATTTAATTGTTTCCTAGAACTACAGAAAACATCAAGTGGCGGAGTGGTTATATGTGTGCGTGTTAAGTCTTTAGACTTACCTGGCTAACCCGGGTTCGAATCCCGGCAGCCGGTTTTCTTTTTTTATTTAATTTCTTTTCACTTTTTATTAATTATAGTTTTTAATTCTAATTTGTTAATTAATTATGTATCGTTTAAAATTAAAATAAACATAAATACGCAACGAAAAATTTATAACTTGATATTCGATTACAAACGAAGCGGGTTTGGAAAACCCGTTTTTGACAAATGTTACAAATACGGAGGATAAGAAAGATTTTAGTTAATTGCTTTTATATTTTGGGGATTGAGATTAATTTCAGAGAAAAGAAAAGAATGGAAGGACATAAAAAAATATAATATTTATTGATATGTGGCGGAGATGGACTCCATCAGGCCACCCCAATAAAAGTGCAGTGTGAGAGCAGCGTGGGCTAGCCGGCGTTGGTGACCATGTGGATATATTATTATTTTTTTTATATTTTGACTTTTATAAAATAAAACATACCACTATATTTACTAAAAAAAGTTACATAAAATCCAAAAAATTTAAAAAAAAAACAGCTTAATAAATCCTAAAAAATTAAAAAACTTCATAAATCCTAAAAAATTTTAAAAATCACAAAGTACGATAAATATTAAAGTGGGGAACCCAACGAAATTCCGGATTACCATCATGCCTATAATCGATTTTGGCGATCTCCACTCGATCGTCGTGGCTAAGGTCGCCCGCAGGGACACGGTTGAAGCATGCTTTAAAACAATCCAGCTTCGGTTTTAGTTCACGCCACTTATGTTAATACGCGCTCAATTTGTGATGCGAGTTTCCAACATGTTGTTGGCATTGCTGAAACGCTTGTGTCAAGTACGTGGTTTGACCGAGACGTAGCGAACGTTGTGCGTCAACGATTGACGTCACTAGCGCTATCTCCTCCTCCTCCTCGGTACAAGTAACCATTTTCGTTTTTTGGTTGGTTTTGGATGAAGATTTGTGTTTGAAGAAAGTAGATGTGAAAAATATTGATATTTGGAGTGAGTATTTATAGGTAAAAAAATTTAAAAATTTGAGTTGGTTAGCGGAAACCGCCATGGCCAACGGATAGCCCAAGCGGTCTGATTTTGCAAGCCAATCCTAGCCCGCCACGTTGTCGCCCCAACCCGGCCTACGCCAGGCTTCATAGCTACGGCAGCGGGGCAACACCGTTACCCACGCTGGTCCGATGTGGCTAAAACGACGTTACTTGACTACCCACGTCACTAATCCAAAACCCACACCCCACAGTCATATACTCATTTGTACAATAATTGAACCCTTAATTCTAGATCTAAATCTAACTTTAGCTTGATGGACTTACTACACCTACTGAAAAGCCTAAACGTATTATTGTTAAGTCATTCATCCTGAATGATATATAGTCCATTTCAATTGACGAGTACAAGAGAAAATAACTTTTTAACAATTACAAGAGAAAAGGCCTTTTCACAGTGTACATTCACACACACGTGTATAGATATGGCGTTTCATATATAAAATTTATGTCCTTGCAAAACACAATAAGCAATCAAAATGCAACACATGGTACAATTATGCACATGTTATATAATCATGTATCAGGTTATATAATCACGCATCGTTATAATTGTTTGATTTACACATCATGTACATAATTACATATGTATCATCTTAAATAACTGTCTTTTAAACTATATCGATATTATACTCAAGCCATTAAAAAAGCATTACTATACTCGAATTAATGATAATAAAACTATCTATTTTATGAAATAAATTCTATAAAAAAATAAAGCATATTAAAGTTATTCGTTAAATAAAAAAAAGGAAAACTAACCCCAAATCGAGCTTGAACTTAATCTGAGTTGCCCTTTTGAGCTCAAAAAGTTTGCTCTCATAAATAATAGTTTTACAATCCACAATCATATATGTACGGTTCATAAATCAAACAACTCCATAAAAGAAAAAAAAGTGTTAAACAAAAGATATCAAGCATGGGCCTTTATGAGACATTTTGGAATACCCATTTATTAAGCATCATTGCAGAGCCCGGCCCATTTGTGCTTCCGGTCCGGGTGGGCCTGGTTGCTTCATTTCTTCCCCAACGGGCAAAACCACACCAGGAGCTGGATAGCTCGGAACTCCAATATATCTTGGCCCATAATAAACGGGCTGGACTGGCTCACCACCGTTACGACCCAACATGTCATATGACTCCCCACCTGAAACGGGCCTCATTCCCGAGAACACTTGGCCCATATTTGATACTTGAGGCTGAAGCAATTGACCCGGAGGCCCAATAAATTGTGGAGCATATTGAGCCCGAATCGGCACAGCTTGAACTTGAACATTTTCCCGAGGGATCAAACCGGTGGTTGAATGTAATAAACCGGCATCTCTGGCACGGGGGGCGGTGAGGAAGTCTGTTGTATATAATACACTGGTTGACCTGTATAATCTGCTTGCTTCATAATAACCGGATCATTAGCCTCGGTGAAATGCTCGATAACCGTCTCTTTCGGTTCACTAACAACTGGAGCCGCGTTATCGAGTTTAGTTTTGACGGGCCGAAGGTTTTGGGCTGGGGGAGCCATCGTGGGCCCCAAGGTCGACGAAGTTGAACAATAAGGAGAAGATACACGCGGAGCAGGTGATCCTGGATCCGACACTGAAACATTATCATTAACAAAGTATCGGGTTTTGGGTTTCGGGTCATCCGGATTATCCAACCCAAATAAATAATCCGGAACTTCCGAGACAATAGATGAGGCTTCGGATCTTCCACGCTCCAGACTTCGGCCACCGTTAAGTGCGTCTAAGAACCAGTGTTCGTGCTTAACGGAGCCGTCGAGCAGCGAGCTGATGCTGCTGGCTCGTGAGAGTGATGTGTCGGTAGGAAAAAGGAAGATCCTGAGCCGAGCCGTTTTGTGATTGTGAGCCAAGCGGTCGTACTCATCCATCATGTTTTCCACGTCTTCATCACTTGTGACAGTGATTAATGCGTCCAAGTCTTCGTTTGGTAATTGGTACTTTACGCATATATCAGTTGTACCTATCGAATATTCCTCGTGTTATTATTAATAATCCTAACGAACCAATGACTCAAATATTTATAGTTTAAACAGCTTGCATACCAAAATATACTAAGAACAATAATAAACAAGATTAATATTAATATTATCCAGTAAATTAAAACTAAAGGGTTTTTGACCTTGTTGTTGGAACACGGTATTCCTCTCTTAGTAGGGTTGTCCTAAAAGTTCGTGGCTTGGAGCTCGCTTGGACATAGTTTCGCTTAGAAACTGAGCCGACCCTGCTCGGATCGGTTAGAAAGTGAGCCTAGCTCGACTCGGTTTTGCTTAGCTCGGATTATTTTATTTTTTATATATTTTATTTTTATATACATTAGGATATATTATTAAAAAAACTGATCATTATTTATATGTGTTTAGGAGTGTAATTTGATAACTATAGTATATTCGAAGGTTAATTAGCATGCTAATAAACTTATATCATATATTTAGTTAAAATTCAGAAATTGTTGTGTGTTGTTGAACTTTATTTTGCCTTCTAATATGTTAGACCGAGCTTATTTTCATATGTTCTTTTGAACAATTATATAATATCTTAGACTACTGAATTTTAAAAGTTGTGTATTAATTTTTCCTTTCAAAATTGAGCCAAACCAAGCTGACCACAGCTAGCTCTATTTAAAACCAAGTCGAGCCCGAGCTTAAATTTCTAGCTCGGTTTATAATTGAGCTGAGCCGATATTGCCCTGGCTCGGCTCGACGCGTGATCGCTCTATCCCTCCTGAGGTGTTTGAAAAAACTTTATATTTTTCGAAGTAGAATCACAGTGAGTATGTTAGTTAGTTCTAAAAGAAAATATTTAGATTAAAATTGATATATGAATCTTTATAGAGCTATAATTTCAAGTTGGGTTCCAATATAATACTTCTTGGTTATCCTTATTGGGTTTTTCGATTGTAACTACCTTATGCATTTTTTAAATAATACTCTTATAAAGTTATTTCTTAATATCATATCCTACTAGTAGCTTTGTTACAAGTGAAATTATAGTTGGTACGTTTGCTTGTTTGTTTACCAGACAAAGGAAAGTATGTTTACCGGAAAGCTTGGATAGTTTGTTGAGTAGGGAGGAGAAGGTGGTGTTGTGGCGGAGAACGGAGACTATGCGGGTGTCGCCACCAAGGTACCGGAGTTGGTTGTCATGAGGACGTGGTAATATCTTTCCTCCAAAGCTACACATGAACCGGACACGCGATTGTGTGGTGGTGTCATGATGCACACGGTTGTTGTCGGCCAACGGATGATCAGAGCGCGGCGAAGACACTTCTGAGTCAATGGCGGCGGAGACTTGCTCGGCAGTGTAGCTCGTGGTGGTCATTGTGGTGAATAAACACAGGATGTGGTTGTATAAGATTATATGGTTTATATAAGTTTAAGGTGGTTGGGGGGGGGGGGGGTATCAGGACCTACCTCACAACTTGCTAAAGGGGTTAAACCCAACCTATATGATTAAAGTATATATTACTATTGATTATAAAATTATAAAATATTAATAATTAATAAAATACTTTGATTTGTGAAAGTCTCTTTATTATTTATTTCTTATAGTACTTTTTTTAATTATTATAACAAGCATTATTAATTTATTATTGTTATACTATTTGCCACGCTAAATAAATTACAAAATACAATAGAAAAAGTATTTTATTTTTGCAAATTAGTGGAATTTGAGGCTTTGACAACCATTAGTTTTTACAAGTTGGCACCGTCCAAACACCGGCAATAGGCCCCATCACATACATGGTGGTCATAGATATCAACGTCTTGATTTTGTTGTTTGGTTAGAGACGATTTTGTGAATGTGTCTCCACGCATTCGAACTTGTTGAAATAACATGAAATATCCGATTCACTAGTTGAACATTTTTAGGTTTAGGTTTTTACTAACTTGTTTTTGTTTGTTTCGGGTTGGGCCTAGAGATGACGGGCTAGAACAAAGCATTCATAACTGGGTTTATGTGAGCAATGACGGATCCAAGATTTTATTCTAATGGGTTCCTTTTGTTAATTCTTTTTAATTCTCACTATTTTTTCCAAATATACTAACCCAAAAATGTGGATTGGATCCGTCCCTGTACATGAGGGTATGCCCACCTCTGGTGATGGTGTGCTCGTGGGCTCAAACAAGGGACTAGGTTGTGATAAGCTGGGTTATAAGTCGGGTCAAGGCAACTATGTTCTAGGGTTTATATAAGTCATGTGTCTTTAGGGTTTTGACATAGATCATCATCACTTTATGAGTCGTTGTAATCTTCAAATCGTTTTGTTCATCTTTGAGTGAATTTTGCAAGATCTGTGTAGATCTTGTGATCATTAGTTAGATTATCTCATTGATAATCTTTTGGTGTTCTTTTGTAACGATTTGTGTGTAGATTTCTTGATCTTGTAGATTTGAGTGTCTTTATAGACTTCATACGCAACTCTACGAATGATATATTATTAATATTATTTTGAACTATAAATTTGGATCACTGACAGACTACTGGAGTATTATCGTGCTACCAGCGGAACCATCCGAATATCCATTTGCACTAAGCACCTCTTTAGGAGAAAACCCAATAAATATGGGAAAAACCCTCTTGTGGGAATCGAACCCAGGACCTATTGGTCTCGAAGCCTTATCTCACCCTAAGATACCATTAAGCTATAACACCATAAGCAAGAATGATATATAATTAGATACGCTTGTTTGTTTCTTATAAATACTACTACTACTACTACTAATAATAATAATAATAATCCGAGCCATGGGCTAGCTAGACTTAAATACGATCTCAGTTTTAACCTTGATTGAAGTTTACAGGTCGAGTTAGCTTGACCCGTGTTGAGACAACTGTATCTAATTAGTGTGCCGCTTCGTAATTGCTCGATGCCCGAACTAGGTGGCTATTTTCCCCTACTTCGTTTGGATCAATGGTAAAAGAGGGTGGCCGGTATCCCAAACCTTATTGTTCTTGTTTTAATCGACGGTTCAAATCAACTAAAAAGATAAGTGGAGTTATTAACCAATTTACATGGAACATTTTTATGTAATTTTTATATATGCAAATTGCAGCTTTAATGGTGGCTTTAAAACTTGGCCATTAAGTTAATCCAAAAACACTATCCCCATAAAAGTAAAGTGATTCATCTTTATTTAAAAGTCATATTCATGTAAAGTAATTGAATATATAGCATTGATATAAATATTCAAAAGCAATTTCCAAGTGGAACGAGTGCTTTGGATAATATCATATGATTTACTTGTAAACACAAACCATGAAACTTAACCTTGTATACTATAAATGATTTTTTTAAGATAATAAAACAATAATTAAGCCAATGAGGTGTTAGCTCAATAAAATGCACTCTTAGGAAGCTTTTTGCATAGTAAACAAAGGTTGTTTACATGGTATGAGGTGTGTGAAAATATATGGATGAACAAAAGTATAGATTTAAGGTTTACAATTGTTTGTCATAAAGGTAACAAACTAGATTGAAACACTTTATATAAGTGTGACTTTTTATTTGAAATCAAGAAAATCATGGGTTTTGTAACACACCTTTGTATGTGTAGTGAAAACTAATATTTTGACTGATACATAAATATTATTTGTTAGGGTAAAAATAGATTCTCTCATAATGAACCAAGTTAAAGAAAACAACAAAATGATTATATAATAACATCCTAATGTAGTTTAAACAAAACCTCTTAAAAGTAATTACTTATATGTTCAAATGCATTAAAACATTGTATAATTTAGGTTCAAAATACGAATTTTCGTTAAAGTTCTTGTCAAATTATTATATATGCAATGATCAAAATACCATTTATATTTAAAAACCGAATTACAAGAGGAATCAACTTTGGCTCATCAGGTTGTGTGCGATGTGATGATTAAGAGGAAACAACAGATGATCATATTCGAAATTGGTGTGGGATCATAGCTTCAATTGACAACTCGGTGTTGGAAATTCTTGATCTCTCAGAGTTTCTAAACTGGTAAATGTAGCTTAACATTAAAGAAGTTAATACAATCGATTTTTGTGGTGACTTTTTGGTTTATTTGGAAAGCTCAGAACGATAAAATTTTCAACAATGACTGGCACTTGGCGCCCAATCGCCCATCCAAAGTGGCGGAGGAGATAAAAGTGAACACGCACATATGGTTTAAAAATAAGACGAAAGCGCATAATTTATATTGGTTTATTTGATGTATTTTAGAATTATAGTTTTAAAAACGGTGGTTTATGTTATAATTGTTATTGCTCTTGATCTAGCATCTTGCTATTTCATTCTTTTAATAAATTTTCTCCGCCAATTAAAAAAAAAATCTTTAGTTTCAATAAATTACAAGTGAAACCAATGATTTGAAATAGTTTTCTTTCTAATGTTCGAAAGTTGTTATTCATGCACATTGTTATAAAGTTGTATCTATTATTTATACTCGAGGGAATCACTACATCCTAAGGAGATAAAGATAGGGGATAAAATCAAATAAAATAAAAAGTTTATTTGATTGATTTTTTTAAATCAATGATTAAGATGAAAATGTAGAAAAAGAAGAATTATAAGAGTATTTTAGATAATCCTATTTATCGACTTTCTCTTTCCACATGCATATTTCACCACCATTTTTAAATGTTCATAATTTTTTATACGGCATTATTTTTTCATAAAATTTCACAATAATTGAGCGTCTTTTTATCTTTAATTTAAGTACCATATTGCTATACAAAATATGAAGACTAAAAAACCTGAAAAATGTGTTGTATTTTTATGTTATATAACATTTTTTTTGCTAGATTTTTGTACTATATTTTGTGCTAAATGTTTTGTGCTGAATTTTTTTTGTCTAGAAATTTTTTTCTGAATTTTTTTTGCTGCATTTTTTGTACTAGATTTTTTTGTGCTGAAATTTTTTGTGCTAGATTTTTTTTGCTATATCTTTTTGAACTAAATTTTTGTGCAAGATTTTTTGTATTTTTTTAAAACAAAATGGTTGGCACATGTCATTTTCACACTTCTACTTATAAGGATCAAATGTTTTAGTACCAAATGTCTTTCCATCCGACTTATAAGGAGTGCTACATGTTATCATCGAAGTTCTTATAGACTATTTAGACCAAAATCCACTTTTTAGTGGATCTTTCTCCTCCGATAACATAGTTCTATGTCATTTGTTGTCGTCCAGTATACCAAAACAAAAAAAACTTCATGTGTGGCTCTTAGTGAATATCAACAAATCATAATTGTCACATAATGCTTCATATATACTTGTATGGTAGTAGCATATGTGGTGGAATTGTACCGTCACCAACACAATGCATCATGAGTCAATATATCAATTTTATTCATTTAATGCTATACCTTTTATTTCTTTGTTTGTATTTTCTTTTCCTTTATCGTTATCGTTGTTTAATCATTGGGGTCCTTTAATCCCTTAACATACACGTGCCCTACATATCGATAGTATAGACTTAAGCGTCAACTAGGTTAATTCATATGGCACACAAATCATAGAATCATTATACAAAACAATAGAAATATAGTATAAAAGGATACTACTTTAATGAACATGTTTAGTTGTATCCCTTCTACTTATTAAGATTAGGCTTTTGTTGTGTTTACAAGAGAATTCACAAGAGGAAATTATGCCAATAATTCCAATTCGATTTACTATCTAAATACGGAATGAATATTATAAGGCTTGATTTGTTTTTGAAGATGTGGGTTTGATGCGTCCCCGCTAGATGGTGGCTCCATTTGAGACACCAATCTTGGTTCGGAACTTGAGAAAGAGTCGTTTGGCAAGCGGTTTGGTGAGGGCGTTGGCAGATTGATCTTCCGAGTTGATGTGATAAACTTTGAGTAGATGAGCCACAACCTTTTCCTGAACGAAGTGGTAATCAAGTGCCACATGTTTCATTCGTGAGTGATAAACTTGATTGGTGCATAGGTAGGTGGCAACCATATTGTCACAATAAAGGTTCGATGATGCGGAAGGTTGGATGTGGAGTTCTTGAAGAAGATTTTCCACTCATGTTACTTCAGCGGTTGCATTGGCTAAGGCCTTATATTCAGATTTAGTGGAGGATCTAGAGACGTTATTTTGTCGTGTGGATTTCCAAGAATTTATTTGAACCGAGGTAAAATGAGATATGTCGAAGTAGACAAGCCCCCGTCATTGGTAACGCCCCAATCCGAATCAGCAAATCCGGTGATACTCACGGGCTATCCTTTCACTAGAAACAACCCACGATGAATAGTTCCCTTCATATAGCGCATGACACGTTTGAGAGCTTGCATGTGTTTTGTTGGGGCATGCATATATTGAAATGAGTTGTTAACCGAAAAACAAACATTGAGTCTAGTGAAGGCAAGATATAGGGGTGAACCAATAATTTTATTTTCTAATAGATAGTTGGATCAACGGTAGGTGAATCATCGTTAGGAGAGAGGACTTCGGATGAGCTTAGCGAAAACACCTTTTGCACCTTCCATGTGAAAATTGTTGAGGAGAACATTGATGTGTCTATGTTGTGAGAGAATCATTCCATGAGTTTTTGGAATAACTTCTATGCCCAAGAAGCGGTGAAGATCTCCTAAATCCTTTAGAGAAAAACGTTTTGACAGAAGATGCACAAAGTTGTTGAGGAAGCTTGTATCATTACCGTTCAAGACAATGTCATCCACATAACAAGAAAATACACGGTTATGCCATTAGTATATATATGAAAAGCAAGGCATTCGAGTGAGATTTTTTAAACCCGTAGTTGATAAGGAATGTTTTTACTTCCATGTATCACACTCGTAAGGCTTGTTTATAGAGGGATTTTCAAAGTTTGAAAATGTGATCGGGAAAGTGTGGGTTTACAAACTCTAGTTGTTGGACCATGTAAACATCCTCATGTAGAGTGCCTTGTAAGAAGGCATTGTTTACATCGAGTTGTGGTAAGGTCCAATTGTTTGCTAGAGTGAGAGAGAGGACAAGACGCATAGTAACGAGTTTTGTAACCGGGCTTAAAGTTTCAAATAAATCTTTCCCTGGTTGTTGATGAAAGCCTTTTCTGACTAAGCACGCTTTATCTTTGTCAATAGACCCATCCGATTTGCATTTTACACAAAATGTCCATTTGCTACCAATGGGTTTGTGTGTAGATGATGGAACAAGTCCCCATGTGTGAGTGCAAAGTAAGGCATTCTATTCATCATCCATGGCTTTCTCGCACAAGGGATCTTTGATGGGCTGGGAGACACATGTTGGTTCAATAGTAGGAGGGATAGGATGGATTGTAGTATGTTTAACAAAATTATCACAGGAGTATTTTGGGTTTGGTTTTTGGTTTCGGGGTAGAAAGGGTAGAGTCGGGTAGGGTGATGGAGGTGGTACTATGGGAGAGGTTTAGTGAGTGGACGGTAAGATGGGAACAACAGATGTGGATGTGTGGGTTGGGGCTGGTGGGTTTTGCGAGTGGGAACACCCCGAAAATTCCGTCCAACTACGTGATGACAGGTGTCAAATTCTCCAATTAATCCCGAGTACGAAGAGGGAGAAACCTCCAGCTAATCCCGACTATGTGAAAGGAGGAAGGACCCATACTACACGTTCACTGAAACGTGTCCCGAATCTCCGACAGATCCCGACTCTAGGAAGGAGAGGAACTTTTATTATGCGTAACTAAAACGCGTCTTGGATATCCATGTCACACCCCGACCCGCAGCGAAAAAAGGTGATCGGGGCATGATTGGGTTTTCATCAAAGCTCATGACATTTATTATAATGTTTCATATTTATTATTTCACCTTAAAGGAGAATCATTACAATCAATCATACTAGTACAACAGGTTCTATACATTTGTCAAGACTTCATTATTTTTCTTCTAAGGCAATTTCCTATGTGTTCCTTGCTTCAACCTGTCCACCTGTATCATGTGTAAAAATGGTTTTTGGGTCAACAAAAAGTTGGCGAGTGAATCCTATGAAAACCTTTAAACGTGTTTATTGAATCAATTATAAAATAAAGTGCATAACCACATATGAGTAAATGTAGATGTAAATTTATTCACAAAACACATAATATTAAATATTGCACACACATACACCAAATGATTGTTTTTGAGGCACGCGTTGTTCAACTCGTCTCCCACGAGGAACTGATGGGCCTAATGAATGATTTTTGAGGCACGCGTTGTTCAACGAACTGATGGGCCTAATGAATGTTTTTGAGGCACGCGTTGTTCAACTCGTCTCCCACGAGGAACTGATGGGCCTAATGAATAATTTGCATACAACTTGACAATATGTAATACATCACAACAAACAATATTTACATTCTAAGTTTAGATCATATAATGGTATAGCACGAGTTTGAATAAGCGAATTAATTTAGGCGACACATGATACACCCCAAAACATGAATAAAAAGGGGAATTTGTAAAAATTCACTCATAGTGGATGCGTTTCTTGGATTGATGATGAATGCGCACGAATTCGGATTTAATCGGCAAGGAAACTAACCTAAATAATAACATAATAGTTCGATAAATAAATAAATTTTTATTTGAGATTAATATTTTAATTAGTGTTCTTAATGGGATTGTTAGGTTTATTTTTGTGAGTTTAAGGAAATTTTCTAACTTCAAAAATATTATTTTTAAATGTTTTTAATTGATTTTTAAATAAAATAAATAAATAAAAAGAAAACAAAAACTTTTGACTTTTGACCAGTTGACCGTTGACCAGTTGACCGTTGACCGTTGACCGGTCGGACCGTGTTAATTATGTGCGCTGAGTGAGGTTCGAACTTGTGACCGCCCGTACGCGTGCACGCAGCTCTACCAACTGAGCTACGTGTCTAACCCGAAATAAATCTGATTTTAATTATATTGATATATTAATTCGATTAATTCATTTCTGTCTCTTTTTTTAAAAAGCTTTGATAATTGCTAGAACTGGTTACAGAAGCAGGATTCGAACTCGGGATCTGTGGCTTAACTTTGCACACAGTCCACCGCTGGACTGTGTGTCTAACCTGGTTAAAATACTGATTTTAATTATATTTACGTATTATATGTTTTGTTTTATATTAACGTTATAAAATGCTCGGTTAATATAAAGGATTCAGTATTACGTATGGGACTCGAACTCGGTATCTTTGCGTTTTAGGTGCACACAGTCCACCACTGGACTGTGTGTCTAACCCGATACAAATCCCATTTTTAATTATACTTATAAACTACACGTTGTTCATCTTCTTCGTTAATCTCAGATCGAACACAGATTTGTTAAGCATTTGATTTCACTGCTCTGTTGTTTTAGAGTTTGAACAAATAAATCGAATAGAACTGACAGAAAGATTAAGAATGCATACCGAACACAGGGGCCCGGTTTTCCGGTGACTAACTCCGATGGTTTCAGCAATTTCCGGCGATGTATAACTTGTGACAGAGGCTCTACCAGAAGTTTGAGGTGAGTACGGTGCTTTCTGTCTGAGCTCTAGAAGTCCTATTTTAGAGTAGGGCAATAAGGGAATGGATTCTTCGGTTTTCCGGCGATTTGCAGAAAATTCCGGCGAGGTGTTCTTGATGAATAGAGACTTGTTGAAAGATTAGCGAGAGGGTGAAAGTTGTGCGAGTGTGAGCAGGTTTGAGAGAAATACACATGGTATTTATAGATTGACAGAAGCTGCCCGATTTCAGTTTCAAGAATTCCGGTCAAATCTCTCCGGCGGTTACGACTGGAATTGGGGCTAGACATCGGTTATAACCGATGTTGTCGTCAGTTATAGCGTTTTAGTCAAAAGGAGAATGGCTGAACTCGCGGATTGCCGGATTTTCCGGTGATTGCGAGTTCTGCCGCGCTGATGTCTGGTTTTTGAATTCGAGTTTTGATTTAAGTATTAATCGTTTCAGTATTATTCCAAAGTTGAGCGTGTGGCGGAGTGGTGTGTTGTTTGCTTGTTGAACCGGCTGACCCGGGTTCGAAACCCGGCAGCCTCATTTCATTTTTTTCTCACTTATTTTTATCATTTATCAATTATGGTTTAAAATTCTAACAATGTTTATTAATTTTGTATCGTTTAAAATTAAAATAAACAATATATACGCGACGAAAATTTATGACTGACTATTCGGTTAATAAACGAAGCGGGTTTTGGAAACCCGTTTTTTTTGGCGGATGTTACAATCCAGCTAATCCCCACTAAGAGGAAGGATAGGGACTAACATTGCAAGTATCAATAACTTGTTGACCAAGGAGTCAAATGTGCAAAATTCATATTCTTGAAGTCCTTACGGACCGTAAGGCATTTAAATCACTGCACGCCAGGAGGTCTTACGGACCATAAGGCATCAATATTTACGGTCCGCATGTAGGATTAATGGGCAAGTAAACTAGGTCCTAACGGACCGTAAGGGCCTCAGGCTTACGGTCCATAAAAGACCTGTAGACAGCAAACAACTGGCTGCTGTTACTGCTGTTTTTCCACTATGTGGAAACTATTGCCACCATCTCTGCCGTTCTTCCACGTCCCTCAACACTTGTCATCACCTTGAAACACTTGGGGACACATGGCACACTTCTCTTCACCTCCTTTGGCTATAAATAGCAAGGTCCCCTTCCATTATTGTTTGCTCATTCACTCTTTTCTACTCTAAACACTTCTTAGAGCTTTCCTCTGGACAAGAGGACTCCCCTCATAGTTCTATTCAGCTCCAACACTTCCAAATAAGTGTTTCCACTTGTTCTATTTCATTCCATTTAGTTATTTTGAGCTTAAAGTCAAACAGTTGACTTTTTGTTTGAATTTAGCTTCTGACCAATTTGGTCAAGGTAAAGTTCAACCCGAACTTTCCTACATGATCGTAATAACAATCGTGCAATCCCTCTGTGATCATACCCTCAGATTATTACGTTACTAGTTGAATTGTTAAGTCGAGCATGCTATGTAAAAGTTGAATTTTCGACTAAATGGCATAAATGGTTTTTATAACTTATGACTCAATTGTTTTGACATATATACAGGTTTTACAACTTATATAAACTGACGTTAGCATGCCCAGCTCGTCCAATTCAGTTTAGAGTCTCATTCTATGTCAAAAGTCAAGCAGTTTGACTTTTGATTCTGACCTGTTTGGCCAACGTTAAGATCTGTTTTAAACCTGTTTTGAGACCATATTATTGTTGAGTATAACTCTCTGAAGTTATACCACTTGGTCATTGCGTTTGATAGTTAAATGACAAGCCTTGATAAACATTGTTAAAAAATGACCACAACGCCCTTATGTGGTCAAAACGGTTAATAAATGATTTCAATCTAAATCAAGTTATGAACTGACTTTTGAACAAAATATATATCAAATAAAGATATATTTTAATACTTAGACTTGTCATAAGCCCATCCGACCTTCCGAACCCGCCTTTACGCGCATAACTAGTTATGCGAACCTAGTTCGCATAAACTAGGCATAACGGGTCAAAACCTTTCAAAACCCTTCTAAATCAGAATGTTGGTCTACTAAACCTTTTTCCAATGAGTCCTTACACTCGGATAGGTATAAACCACATTCTAACCTATCTACGCTTAATATAGTGAACCGATCTTATTCTTAAGTAAGGGGTTGTATCTAAGGAACTAACCTGTGACCCATATACATTCTAACAGATAACTGAATCTGTTCACTCCGGACTACAGAACCCCCCAGATATTCGGACTTGAGTTTTAATACATTCACTTTACGGCTTTTACTACATTAAAATCGTTATCAATTGGAAGCTAGCAATAAGGTAAATACTCTTAACTTATTTTAGTTTTTAAACTTGGGGTATGGCGAATACGCCACTTGGAGTGGGTACTACATAAATGAGCCATCTATGTTGCTCATAAATATAAGAACTCGGTTTACCGTTTTACTTGATAACTGAAACAATTGGGGGTTATTGGTACTGTGTCCGGGCGTCCCGACTCATGAACTATTATCGCCATATGGAACAGCGTGCTGGGGTAGGCATGTTGACTGTATGACACGTTTTATTCAACTTTGGTATGTACCCTTAATCATTATAGCACTGAAAATGACCGGCTTTGATCTCTGGTTCCCATTGTATGACAAGTATGTAAACCTAGTGACAAGATAAAATCCCAAGAAATATCAAATGATTACTTACGAGTTTTCTTTATGTATAAAATCATTTTTGAGAAACTATTTTCAAAATGAGTCAGTTAATTGTATTTACCAGCGAAAGCTGACGTATTTTCAAAAGATTGAACCCAGGTTCCAAAACCATAAAATTAGGCTGGGAATACAGGTCAGCTATGATAAAGGCTATGAAATTTGCAACTCCTAGCTTAAGGCCTATGATGTCTAAGCTTCTTTTTATTTTGATCCCGCGTGTGGGCTTTGTATTCGAACACTTGTATACATTTTAATTATATTCAGACTTTTAATGTTATGAATACTTTTATCTAATACTTCCGCTGCATTGTTATTTGTGGTACTGTTATCCAGTCGTCACGACCCATCCGGGCCCACCGGGAAGTGGGGTGCGACAAGAGTGATCAGAGGTAGTGAGTGGTTGTGAAGATGAAGGTATGGTTATAAAAGGGATGGATGTAGTGCATGGTAGGGTTTGTGAGTTCAAGGGTTGTGGTGTGTTAATGGGATGAGTTGTGATGTGAGTGAAGTTAGGTGGTGGGGCCGTGGGGTTGGTCTTGGGAGGTATAGGTGGAATTTGGACAGTAGGATGTGGATCCGTAGAAGGATGGCCTAGAAAGTCATCAATGGGTAATGGGTGATGTGGGGTAGCATGTGGGTCACGTGCAGGAAAGATGTGGGGTATGAATTGCATGTGGCGAGAGTGGTAAAGTCGTTTTGTTTTGATGTCAAAGCATTTATAGGCGGACTTTAAGGTGGAGTAGCCAACGAAGATGCACTGTGATAATTTGGGATGAAGTTTTGAAGGGGAGTAGGGTTTGAGCCATGGGTAGCAAAGGCATTAAACAGACGTAGTTTGATTTAGTTAGGGGTTTATACATCAAAACATGGCAATGAAAGAGGGGGGTCAAACATGGGGGCTTCGGCCCATTAACGTGCATGAGATGATCTAGCCATGGGGTCCACCACAAATACATAAAGTGATAGTTGAAGATTATCTACATCACAGGACATTACAAGATATTAATAACTTTTTAGTGTAACCAAAACACTGAATCTTTTAACTTTTAATCGAAACTATAAACATTTAAGGAACTAAATTAATCACATTTATCATTATCAAGTCCATGAGATTTAGTCCAGCTATAACACTATAACACCCATATTTATAAGATGAATATGTATTTCAAAATTATTAAAAACTTCCACATGGGCTAATGAGTAAAGTTTGTTTCAAGTTAAAAAATTAGATCACTAACCAGTATAATTTAATTTTTTTATTAATGTTGAACACACTGTAACACCTTAAAATCATGTCCAATAGTATAGTGACACGTGTTGTATTTTAAATATAGTCTGTTAAAGACAATGAGGACTAAAGGCATCGGTCGAGTCAACATGCTAAATAACAGCCTCTGAGTGACGGTCCGATGTCAACATGCATAAATAACAGCCTCTGAGTGACTGATATGTCAACATGCTTAAATCATTAGCCTCTGAGTGACTGATATGTCAACATGCTTGAAATTTGGCCTCTGAGTGACTGATATGTCAACATGCGTAGCCTCTGAATGACATCGGAATCAACATGCATATAATAAGCCTCTGAGTGGTCCTTTGTGAAGTCCTAACTCTCATACGTGCCATTTGTTGGACGAGAGGGTTCAATTTTGTAAATATGTGAAAGTTGGATGATGGAGGGATTAAAAGCGTCAACATGTTAATTTATACCTCTGAGTGACCTTTTAACGAACCGAGAGCTTGACAGTGTCCGGGCATAATCCCGGGTATGTCAAGTATTGGCTACGGAGGGCTAAAAGTGCCAAAAAGGTGTTTAAAAAGGTTTTTAGAAGCTTTTTAAAGTTAAAGGGCTAAAGTGCTTGGGGCGGTCGCGGCGAGAGACCAGGCCTGGGTTTCGCGGGCGCGAGAACAGGTCTGCTGCAGAAAGTTTTGTTTGGAGACCAAGCAAAACTCCAAAACCATTAATTCGAAACCATGGCTTCTCTAAACTGTTATGCCACGTTTTAGGACACTTGTAAGCTTCCTCTTACACCCCTAAACACCTTGCTTCACCACCTTTGAGTTCTCCAACTATAAATAGGTGCTTAAGTTCACCATTTCAACTTGCACCTTTCTCATTCACTCTTCTCCCTCCTCTGGAAGTTCCTAGCTGAAAGGAGCATCCAACTTAGTTCTCTTGCATTATAGGAACCTCTTGTAAGTGTTCCTTGCTCTTGCATTTTCGTTTATAGGATTTTATAGTCAAAAGTCAAGCGTTTTTCAGAAAACGCTTTGACTTTCGGTTAAGACCATTATGGTCCAGCCATTGTTCGAAATGAACATGGCTAAGTGATCGTAATAAGGTAGGTGTTAGTCTCTATAAAGGGCACCTCCTGAAGATCACGTTTGCTAGACCAATTGACGGGTCAAAGTTATGATATTAAAAAAGCCAAACATGCCATTTTTCGGAAAAATCATAAAATGATCTTATATATGTTATGAAACCTGTTTTGACACTTAAACAAGTTGGTAATAATTATTAGAATATGTAAGAACATGTTCGGCTCGTCAATTTCAGTTCTAGGGTCGGTTACCAACCGAAAGTCGTGAAGTTTGACTTCTGCTTTGACTTCCGATTCTGACCCGATTTAGATTAGTTATCTACTGATCTAAAGTTCATTATGATCATAAAATTATGTAGCATAAACCTCTGAGGTTATATTACATGATCATAATCAGAATCCAAGTTTATGCTCAAGTTCCATAATTATGTCATCTTTGACCAAAATGCCCTTGCATAAAACAAGGTTTTAAATGGTAATGAGCTTGAAAATGAGTTTTCTACTGATGTAATATTATAAGTAGGATTATTTGGGATGTTAAACCAAGTTATAAACTGAGTTTTCAAGCAGGTACTTAAACTATGTTGATAAATGGCGTTTTAGCCCTTGTGGCTCATAAACTAGTTTTAATCAAATCTTTTCTAGGTAAATCTTTTACCTACTGGTATGTTATATTAAATAACATATCTAAGACATTTTAATCTGAACTTAACAACAGTTTTCGTAAGAATCACATAAAGACTCCATTTTACGGCATAAGCGCCGTTTAGGCGCATAGTATGGTTTTAAACCATATTAATGGACCAAGACTTGATACCTACTGATTTAAAAACTTATTTTAAACATATTTACAGTAGGTACATGTTATAAACTCACAATCCCAAATAATTTATAAACTATGTGTAAAATGACCAAAATGCCCATTCGTGCAGAGTTTGGTCATAAAAGATAATTTACACATATAATTGCATCCTACTGATATTATATCATAAATAAAGTATTTTTTCAGAATACTTATAATCATAACATTAAATTATATTCAAATTCCTTTTATATGGTATGAAACTACCAAAACGCCCTTATGAGGCATAATTTCGTTTTAAAACCTTAACGGGGATACAAGTTGATATCCTACTGATATCTTAACTTATTTAAAGTATAATGGCATATAGAACTTGTCCATGACTTATCCGGTTACCCGATATCACTAATATGCACACATTTACGTATATGTAACTATTTTACGGAAATTAATCGAAACGGGTTTAACCTTGTCATTTAAGTTTCAAAATCCAGAATGTTTATAGTTTACCCATATTATACAAGTTAAGTACTTGTCGGGATTAAACTACATTCTATCCGATCATTGTTAATCAAGCGTTATACGTAATGATCATGTACACTATTCGGTTTATAAGACCGTTATTATTTAATTGGCTAGTTTATGCCATAATCCGGACTAGAGACTTGCCGGTAAATGCTATCTGCACTTAGTCCTTTTTGTGTACGGTTGAGTTATTAAAAATTAAAGAAGACTAGCTCAGGTAAATACTCTCGACTTATTTCCCCTATACGGGCTTGGGTTACCGTAAATTATTACCGCTTGGTCAGAAATGGGATTCAATCGAACGCCGGTTGGGGATAGTAAATCCGCATATTCTGTTTTAATCATTTTTGTTTGATAATTTAAACATCGGGGGTTAACTACCGTGTCCTGGATATCCTCGACTCATTACAATAGAAATGGCCACGGCCTTAGCGCGGGTGTAGCATACACCCGATAGATGCTCAATTATGCATTCCCACAAGGTTGAGAGAATTGACTCCTTCGTGAGTCCAAAGTGGTGTGTACGTTAATTGTGTCTCGGTCTTTGTACCGAGCCCTGTATGTATGACAAACATGTAAATCTGTTAACAAGGTTGGACGGTCAATTAACCCAAGTTATAAAAGATTTTGTGCTGATACGCACTTAAAACATTTTTGAAATGTTTTCAAATGAGTTGGTTGGGTGTATTACCAGCGAAAGCTGACGTATTTTCAAAAGACTAAACTGCAGGTACAATACGAAAATAGGCCGGAGGTGCTCGGGAGTGATAGAGGATCTTGCAAATCCTAAATCTGTCCAAAGTCTGTTTTATATTTTTTCCATGTACAATTTATGATCCGCATGTGGATCTTCTATTACGAGCCTGTATATTATTTTGTATTTTCGAACATTCGGTTTGTAATAGTAATTTTACTCCAAGACTTCCGATGTGCCGTGTTTAATTACTATGATGATTATCAACTGACGTCACGATACTTCCCACACCGTGCCCACCGGTGTATGGATTTGGATAGGAAATCCGGGGTGTGACACACACTGCTCTCGAAAATTTACTTTTAAAATTCACTTACTCTTCACTTGTGGGACTTGAACCCACACTAGGTCACTATACCACTTGTCCACTTTAGTAAGGATAAATACCTGGTGTCACTAGGTTAATAGTGTATTGGCATTTGATTATACTTATAAGACGTTAATGTTTTTTTGAACGCTGGATCAGCTAGTGTCCAACTTACTCTAAAGGGAGAGAATACGCTCTTAAACCCTCCTCCCAAGTTCGAATCCTTCCCAGTGGTGCTTGGCCATATCTACATAATTTGCACTTAGTAGAGATTGAACCTGAAATCTTCCAAAAGAAAACCACTTAGTGGAAAACCTACTGATCAATTGGCATATATCATGCTGGCGATATTAATGTTTTAATCAATAAAATCACTAATGTTGAGTAGCTAATGATCAAGAAATTAATCAATATAGGAATCTTAAATAACTACTATTGCAACTCGTGGGATTGTAGCCGAATTGGAAAAGACCAAACCAAATCATGGTAGGCGTAGGCCTAGCAAAAGTCGAAAAGAAACAACAAAAAGAAAACGACTTGGGCTTCAGCCCAAAAAAAAGCTGCAAATGATACTAGACTTCAGCCCAACACACATATAAACAACGAACAGAATTGGGTTGCGGCCCATGCGAAGACTCAACAACTCAACAAATTGGGTTCGATCAGGTTTCAATATATATATATATAATATATATATATATATATAGGGTAAGGATAGTGTAAAAGGGGTCTAAAATGTGAGAAGTGTAAGAAGTGTTTTAAATCATTAGATCTTTGATCTAAGGGTTGGGATTAATAGGAACCAAATTATAAAATGTGTTTTAGTTATTTGGGTTGATTTGAAAATTGTAGGGGTAATAGTGTCTTTTTATATGTTTAAGAGGTTTGTTGTTAATTTCCCTGTATTGTATTCAATGAGAAATCAGATGAAAGCTGCTATTGATGAGATTGAAATTATGAACACCTTTTGTTAGTGGAATTACTTGGTGTTTTATTCGGAATTAGGGGTAGTATGTTCACAATATATTTTATCAGTTTATGAAGAGATACATTGACATTTGTTACTAAAATATAAAAGAACATTTGAAGTTCTTAACCTAATTTATTAATTTATATAAATTCTTTTAAGGAAAAACAAAAGATATCAACTCATATGCCAGGATTTGTGCCTAAACAGAATGACAAAATAAGAAGATTTCGAGCGTATGTTCATTTTAGACATGTGAGAAATAATGTGTGTTTACCATTTTCATTATACGGATCCCACGTGAACATATTTGAAGGACTAAGGCTATTTGGTATGGTGATGGCCTCCTTGGAGGATGACCCTCCACGTAAGCGCTACGTAGTATGTGTGAGGATGGGCCTAAAGGGGACGGACCAAGGAAATGAAGGAGGGGGCTAATATATATATATATATATATATATATATATATATATATATATATATATATATATATATATAAGACTACCAAGAAATAAGAGACTAATATATATATATATATATATATATAGTGAGGTTATTGTGAGAAAATTTAAAAGCATGAGAAAGATAAGAAAGAATCTAAACCATTAGATATTTAATCTAATGGTTGAGATCATAGTGGCAATTCTGTAAATAATGTTGACCTTTTTCTAGAATTAAGGGTATAAAGTAAATTTAATATTTTTAAATAAAAAAACTAACATTAATACACATGCAAAGTTCCCCTCTTCTTTTTTAAACATCAATAACTTTTTATACGTAACTCTTTTTTTAAAAAAATTAAGTGTTTTTTTATCTTTAATATGAGTACCATATTGATATACTTATTAGAGTTATTTCTGTTTTTATATATTTAGAGTGTTATTTCTGTTTTGATTCTGATTAAAGTGTTGACTAGCGTTATATTAGGGTGTTATTTATGTTATATTCAATGTTAGGGTGTTCTTTATAAAATGTGTGCCTTCAATTAACTGTTATGTGTTTTTATAGTTTTGATTTATTTTTGTTATATTTTGTTCTTTATAAGATGTATGCCTTTATATACATGCTTGTGGTGTTTTTGTTAGTGTATTTTATGATTATATTTTGTTCTTTCATAAGATTAATGCGTTCAATATACATGTTGGGTGTTTTTATGAGTTAGGGTGTTATTTCAAATTCGAAAATCCCTACAATAACTGTCCAAAAATCGGTTGCATATATTGCATTCCATAATTAGATTTTATTAGTTAAATTACACTTATACCCTTAAACTACCAAAATAAAAAGGGACACATGTCACCTCCATAATCTTTCTTATCCTTCTCACACTTTTAAATTTTCTCACATGAACCTCTACCTATATATATGTATGTATGTATAGGTGTATGTGTAGAGAAGAAGAGAGAGAGGACCGACAACAACTCTTGGTGAAGACGTCCAGGATGTCGCACCCCACTGGAAATGGTGTTGGGGGTTTGCCGAGCCTGGACGACTCCCCACACCGAGTAGCCTAAAATCATGGTGAGAATGGAGAAAATTGATATAACCAAATAAAAATTTTGCTTTCTGAAGGTTTCTTTTGGTGTTCAACACATGCATGGTTTGGCCCTCCATTGATATAAATTCCCCAAAAGTATAATTTTAGATTCAATTATTTTTTTGTGTAGTAGAAGATGATTATGTAACTTCCACCATGAAAGTGTTCATTGTTAAATTATTAGATGGAAATCAACGGAATCCTTTTATACTTGAAACTAGATGAAGAAGGTTATTGTAATTTATTGTTTCGCCTAGTGAATAAAATAACTTTCAATTCAATAGAAATGTTCTTGCAATGCATAGATATTGAGATGCTTACTAAAGAATTTTTATAAGGAGGATGTCAAGATAACAAGATGTAAAATTTGTTGCTACCTTGGTTCTAAAACCAAGGCGCGAAGCGCAAAAGTGACGTGCTTTTCGTACCCGAGGCGCATGGTGATTAAGTATTTTTTTTATATACCCATAGGTTTTAGCTTCCTTTACCTAAATATTACTACATATAAGGTTTTTATTTGATATTACCTACATATACAAGCCAGAAAACCAATGCTACAACACTTTTCCGCATAAAAACGCCTCAAATACATGAGGCGCGCACTCAGACCAAAAAAAAACCCTAAATTTTGCGCCGTTTGTGTGCTTCTTGTATTTGCCTAAATAGCGTCGATTAAAATTGGGACCCTTCAGAAAACATTCTGTTTGGTTTACCTACGGATATAGACAAAATACAAGGAAGTCGTTTATACATACTATCGCCGGTGGTTTTTTTTTTTTTTTCATTTTCATATTCTTTAAAGTTATCTATTTGACTTTCCTCAGGCTTAATACATCCAGATCTTCTTAAAACAGATTATTCATGCTCCACAAATGCAAGAACTTGTTCTGTACTTCTGTAAAGTTTTGAAGGATGCTAGGTTTATGATATTTAGCTGCAAGACTTGTTAAACTGGATTTTGCAGGTACTAGATACTGACCCCAAAATACATTTGTTCTTTAGTTGTTAATTGACAATGCAGACAACTGGAGTGTGGGACAAAGACAAGTTCTATGTTTGGGAAGAATGATATTGAAGCACAACATGCTGCTGTTCTTTAGTTGTTAATTTGTTCTTTTTATATAATTTGGTTAAATAAAGTTGAATCGAACCTGATATATCAATGCAAAATCTCATGTAACCTGTTAAAGTTTATCGCACAAAAGTTATTTTAATATGTTTGGTCAAACAAAGTCGAAATAGGGTTTAGTTGATCAATACAAACGCTCATTTAACATGTTAAATTTATTTATTTTAATAATTTGAGCCTGTATGGACGTCACACCAACTTTATTTTATTATTTTGAACTCTAATAAAAAATTCCATATATATTATTTGGTCAAATAAAGTTGAATCGAACTTAGTTGATCATAACATGTTAAAGTTTATCGTACAAAACTTAGTTTAACATGTTTGGTCAAACAAAGTCGAAATCGAGTTTAATTTATCAATGCAAACGCTTCTTTAAGATGTTAAATTTATTTACTTTAATATTATGAGCTCGTATTGACGCCAGACAAAACTTTATTTTAGTATTTTGAACTTTAATCCGAAATTCAATATATAATTTGGTCAAATAAAGTTGAATCGAACCTAGTTGATCAATGCAAACTCTCGTTTAACATGTTAAAGCTTATTGCACAAAACTTACTTTAAAATGTTTGGTCAAACAAAGTTGAATCGATTTTAGTTGATCAATGCAAATGCTCATTTAACATGTTAAATTTATTTATTATGATACTTTCAGCCCGCATAAAATCCACACAAAACTATATTTTAATATTTTGAACACTATTAAGAAATTCAATATATAATTTGATCAAATAAAGTTGAATCGAACCAAGTAGATCACTGCAAAATCTGATTTAACATGTTAAGTTATTTAACATTAACGCATGTTTATATTATAAATCTTAAATTGTTTTTTTTTTTGTTTTTTTTTTTTGTTTTTATAATTGTATTTTTTTAATTTCTCTTTTGTATTATAAAACAAAAGTCGAAATCAAGTTTTATTAGATCAATGCAAACTATTCTCATTTAAATAATTGGTGAAATTTACTTATTTTTAAATATTTTGAGTCCGATAGACTCCACACAAAACTTTATTTAAATATATTGAACTCTATCCGAAATTAATATACAATTTGGTCAAATAGATTTGAATAGAACCTATTTATCAATGCAAACTCTCATTTAACTGTCAAAATTTACGTACAAAACGTATTTTAACATGTTTGGTCAAACAAGTCAAATCGAGTTTAGTTGATTAATGCAAACTTATTTAACAGTTAAATGTAGTTATTTCAAAATTTTGAACCCGTATAACATCAACAAAACTTTATTCTAACATTTTTAACTTAATCAGAAATTCAATATATATTATTTGGTCAAATAAAGTTGAATCGAACTAGTTGATCATATGCAAACTCTCATTAACATGTTAAATTTTATCGTACAAAACTTAATTTAACATTTTTGGTCAAACAAAGTGAAATCGAGTTTAATTGATCAATGCAAACGCTTATTTAACATGTTAAAATTTATTTACTTTAATATTTGAGCCCGTATAGAGCCACACAAAACTTTATTTTATTATTTTGAACTTTAATCCGAAACTTTAATATATACAATTTGGTCAAATAAAGTTGAATTGAACCTAGTTATCAATGCAAACTCTCATTTAACATGTTAAAGTTTATTTACAAAAATTTATTAACATGTTTGGTAAACAAAGTCAAAATGAGTTATGGTTGGTCAATGCAAACGTTCATTTAACTGTTAAATTTATTATTTTAATAATTTGAGCCGTATAGACGCCTAAAAAACTTTATTTCAATTTTTGAACTTTAATCCGAAATTCAATATATAATTTGTAAAATAAAGTTGAATCGAACCTATTGATCAATGCAAATTCTCATTTAAATGTTAAAGTTTATCGTACAGAACTTAGTTTAACATGTTTGGTCAAACAAAGTCGAAATCGAGTTGGTTGGTCAATGCAAACGCTCATTTAACATGTTAAATTTATTTATTTCAATAGTTTGAGCCCGTATAGACGCCCCACACAAAACTTTATTTTAGTATTTTGAACTATAATCCGAAATTGCAATATTAATTTCGTCAAATAAGTTGAATGAACCTAATTGATTAATGCAAACTCTCATTTAACATATTAAAGTTTATCCTACAAAACTCTTTTTAACATGTTTGGTCAAATAAAGTCGAAATCGAGTTTAGTTGGTCTCTCAATGCTTATTTAAGTTGTTAAGTTTTATTATTTTAATATTTTGAGCTCGTATAGACGCCACACAAAATTTTATTTTAACATTTTGAACTCTAATCTGAAATTCAATATATAATTTGGTAAAATAAAGTTGAATCGAACCTATTTGATCAATGCAAACTCTCATTTAACATGTTAAAGTTTATCATTACAAAACTTAGTTTAACATGTTTGGTCAAACAAAGTCAAAATTGAGTTGGTTGGTCAATGCAAACGCGCATTTAACATGTTAAATTTATTTACTATAATAATTGAGCCTGCATAGTGCCACCACACAAAACTTTATTTTAGTATTTTGAACTCTAATCCGAAATTCAATATATAATTTGGTCAAATAGTTGAATCAAATCTAGTTGATCAATACAAACTCTTATTTAAAATGTTAAAGTTTATCATACAAAACTTAGTTTAACATGTTCAAACAAAGTCGAAATCGAGTTTAGTCTGTATATTCAAACGCTCAATTAACATGTTAAATTTATTTATTTTAATAATTTCTGCCTATACAGACGGCATATTAATATTTTAAACTCTAATATGAAATTCAAATAATTTAGGCAAATAAAATTGAATCGAATCTAGTTTATCAACGCAAACTCTCATTTAACATGGAGTAAATTGCACAAAACATCCTTTATGTTTCCTCAACTTGCAGTTCCAGCATTAAGTTTAAGTTTCTAAAAACAGCCTTTAAGTTTATTTTTGTTGCGGGTTCAATCCTTTACAGCTAACCACGTTATTTTCTTCAGTTAACTTCCCTCACATGCATAACATGTGAGGGTATATTCGTCATTTTGGTTGATCTTCCACCCACGTCAATTATAAGAAAAAAGAATATTTAAGGTTTAACCTATTTTAAAAAAATTCTAACCGCATGGACTAATGTGCAATAAAACCAAACTTTTAAAAACCAAACACCCTCTTTTCCGGTCTTCTTCTCTGGCGACTTCGCCGGATTCCGGCGAACCCGGAATTAAGATAGGAATCTTGTTAAGCTAGCCCACTAAGCTGTAAAGATTAACACAGATTTTGATCATGCCAATCAAACTCTTCAGGATTATCATCAGTTGGAAGAATCGGCGCCTTATTCGCATCAGACGAAACGACAAACGACTCTTCAACCCTAGATACCTCTCACGGAACTTTGATGCCGTCAAATCAGAGAACTTCGTAATACCGTGTTCAGTAGTCGGATCCAGCAACTGGTGACGCTTAGGATGCCGCAAGTTAGACTTAAACACTATCAAACGGTAATCGTGCTCCTCTGTAGTCGCGTACGTTTTACCAAACTTTGTTTAAACTAGGTTAAAACTTAAATATTCTTTTTTTTATAATTGAAGTGGGCGGAAGATCAACAAAAATGACGAATATACCCTCACATGTTATGCATGTGAGGGAACTTGACTGAAGAAAATAACATGATTAGCTGTAAAGGATTGAACCCGCAAAAAAAAAAACTTAAAGATTGTTTTTAGCAACTTTTAAACATTAAATCTGAAACCTGTAAGTTTAAGAAAACATAAAGGATTTTTGTGCAATTTGCTCTTTTAACATGTTACAATGTTTATAATACAAAACTTAGTTTAAACTTACTTGATCAATGAAGGATGGACCGTCGGCCATAAATGCATGGGGCCCACATCCTGTAAACCACAAAAGTCTTGTTTTCATCCATTCCACTCTCCCCATCGTTCACAAAGACGCAGAAGAACTCTCGTGCTTAACACGATCTTAACGTCTTCAGATCTCTCGCATTCCGGCCTGCGATTTCGATTGTCTCCATCAGTGTCTCTATGTTAATCGTGTTTGGAGCGGTTATGATTGTCGGTGTGTTTGCTGTCGATTGGATCGAAGGGCGACGACGAGAGGTGGTGGTGGCGGTGGAGAGGCGGACGGCGAGGAGGGGGGAAAATGGAGGTGTGCGTACGACGGCGGTGTGAAGGTTAAGAGATGGTGAGCAGGTTTTGCTGAAGTCGTGTGACCAAAATGCCTTTCCTTGCTTTCTTTTAAGTTTAAAGTAACAAATTAAATCACAACCATTGATTAGTTTGATCCAAGGGCTGTTAAGGGGGTTTCTACATTCTTCATTTTTTTTAGTGTTTCCTAATAAATTACAATTCTAAAAAATATAAGATGTTAAAATGGTACTTGTTGAAGAAAAATCCTTCACCAAAAGTCCATGAAAGATATTATATGGAGATGAGATGGAACAGTGTGGGAGGCATGAAGAGGTGTGCGTCACCTGGCGGCCACCTTCAAGCCTCAAAAATCACGGGTTAGTGTTGGGTGTGGAAAGGGTCCTATCTTTTTTGTTAGTGTTTAAAACTTTTTTTTAAAAACTCCAAATCATAAACCTTCTACCCAAACCACCAATCAACTTGTGTCATATCCCCCACACATTTGCCCTCCACGCCAGCAAAGAATCCCATGCCCTTGCCCCCACGCCACCCTACGGGGCCGTGTTCCCGACGTGAAGGGGCTTCCACGTCATATGGCCACCCCACCAAAGCGGGGTGGTCTAATGATATGACACGATCCGTAAAAGTAGTAAACCATTAATCTTGCTATAGTGAGAAGAGATTCCTCATTCTACATAAGATACAGATAATAGAGTTAAATTAGTACTTTCTTTATTGAGTAAATGGAGTATGTAACCTGAACTTGATCTCATTTAAAGAATGGATAATGATAATCATCTTGAGTGCAATATAATATTCTAGACAATGCCGAAGAAAACAAATAACCGTTGGGCCAAATCACTGGCCTTGAGTCCAGATCGTGTGTGACACATTACACCTTTTGAGTGAAACAATATTGGCATTTAAGCCGACACCATGATTATTAAAGGTGGACGTAGTGGGTATAAGGTAGTAGTTTAGTACCAAACCGCGATTCTTTTGCCAAAGTCGTAGCTCTAGCTCCGACGACAGTAATATACACGAGGATATGAGGCCGTAACTATGGAGCTTACTCAAATGGTTCAGATTCATAGCTCCAGGAAATTAATATATAGAAGGATACGGGAAGGTAACCTCGAAAATCTATCGAATGGTCTCAACTATAAAAAAAATGAGGTGTTAAAATAAACAAAAAAATTGGATAACTCGTAAAGTATGAATAAAGAGGGAAAATGGTTAACCACTCCAAAAACATTCCGTTCTTCCATTTTATCATGTAAATTACTTTTATGTGTGATTGTGAAAAAGCCTAAAAGTCACTCGGTTTCAAGTGTGATTGTGAAACCAATATGGTTTGGTAGGGTTCCCAAAGGCATGAAAATTTGTTTATATATTTATAGGGGAAACCAAAATAACAAGTCTAATAAAGTGAAGCAATTCTTCCCGTAATTTTAATTTCTTGACATGTATATTGAATTATACTTTTGAAATAATTGAAAATAACATAGCCTAGAGATTATTGTTTAAAAATATTACCATCTACTAGACACATTTTACTAAAGGTTAAGGGGGTCTGGTGCCGTTATATCACACCATAACGGGTGTGATAGTGTGATACACCGCCATACGTGAGTGTATCATGCATGATGGTTGGGTTTGTGTGATACACATCGTGACGTGATGGTTAGATTTGTTGAAGAATATAGTCGTTGACAATAGCTATATTGCCATTGGGGGAGGCCAAAACTTAAAAAAAAACCATTTTTTTACCCTATAAAAATATCTTCACCTTTTGATACACATTTCATATCTAAAAAAAACACACCACAACACCCACATTTTAACAAAAAAAATATGAAAGGCTCAAGCAAAAAACTTCCGATATGAAGAAAAAAGTTAAGCCGTAGATTCATGCTAATCTTGGCAAACCCAACCATTTCCCACCCAACCGTATCCACATTCCATTTATCTAAAACACTTCTCCCAACCCAAGTCGCAACCGGTCATTTTACTTTATCACCCGACCCGATGGACGACCAAATGGTTGACCATTTCGTGTATCATGAGCCTACCTCCCACTACCAAAACAATTTGTTTCGTAACCCAAGGTTTGTGCTCCCGACTCGAACGAAGACTACGAATAAGAAAAAGAGCCATTGGCCGATGAAAATGAAGAACAAGAGGATGAAGAAGTACAAGTGAAAGCTACTCGTGTAGGACAGGGCACAAAAGAAGCAAAGACAGGGGGCGCCAACCTTGGACGGAAGTGGTCGAGGTTGCCTTGGTGAAGTATTACTTGCATATTTCCGAGGACAAAAGGGTGTACTGTGGAAACGAATTATCGCACATTTTGGAAAACTACACGATACTACTACTCAGGCATGGATCAAATGATAGGATAATGAACAAATTTAAATAAAAATGAGTCTATTCAATTTGTGCTACATACAAAAGGTATATTATCTTGTTACATTTTTATTTATAATATACATGTACTCTATTTTTTTTACCTTGTTGTTAACTGTATATTCTTTAAATATTAGCTTCTGTAACATCTGTCGTAAAACGGGTTCGAAAACCCGCTCCGTTTAATAATTCAAATATATGATATGAAGTTTCGTTACGTATTTATGATAACCGTTCAAAATTCGTTATATTAATTTCATTAATTAATAAAAAATCAAAAGGGTTAATAATAATATTAATAAATAAAACTGAAAATAATAAAAAATAAATATAAAGGATGACCACGGTTTCGAACCCGGGTCTTCATTGGACCAACACACACCACACACCACTCCACTACACACACATATCTGAATAAACTCTGAAACAAATAAATCTTATATCATGGCAACACTCTAAAATCAGTTCAAATTACCCGCTCAACATCAACGACTGTAACTCCCAAATCTTTATCAGTTACCGTTTCTTCTTCGAATTAAATCGAAGAAACTGATCTTCAATCACGCATTATGACTCAATTCAGTTACAAATCATTGTGACAATCATTCTTTGACCGAAAACTTCTGAAACCGAATTCCGAATCTAAACCTGTCACACCCTCAATTTCCACTTGCGGAGTTTTACCGCGAGGCGTGTGAACAAACCAGAATCTGAAACACTAGTACGTCGAACGACTCTATATGATTTGATAATACGTTTTCCAAAATCACTTGTTGTAGATTTTATTTTACCAATATTTAGCAGAAGCATCAGTTTTTAAAGTTTGAGCGGAAGCATAAATAAGTAGTGAAGCGGGCGCCAACACAAACGCCAAAACAAATGAAAAATCCCAAAACAATATTAAGAAATAAGACTCGATAAAAGATGTCTTGTTCAATGCATGTGCGTGCACCTAGAGCTCCTAGCGTCCTGAGAAACATGTAAAGAAACAAGTGTCAACATTAAAGATGAGTGAGTTCACAGGTTTTCATAAATTCGTTTGTTCGGTTATAGTTTGTTTTTTCCGTTATCCCTAACCCGGGATAACGTATCAGTTCCATTATTCCAACCCGGAATAATAAGTTGTTGCTTCCAATATTCCAACCCGGAATATTAAGTTTTTGTTTCCATTATTCCAGACCCGGAATAATAAGTTGTTGCTTCCAATATTCCAAACCCGGAATATTATGTTGATTCGTAATTAAGTTCAATGTTAATATATATAGGTAGCTAGCCTAAAGTTATGTCACGTAAGAGTTCGCGATCGAAGCTGACTGTTGTGCCTCCGTTTTTCTAGGCCTATCACATGACCATGGCGAGGTTAGGCCGAATTATTCACACCGTTGACCATACCCGGTCGGCTAGCGCGACTAGCTCGGATGGGGCTTGTCGGGCCCAGTAGTACTACTTACAACTCCCCCGCTATTAAACCCAATACTAACGATCCGAGAGATTAACGAGGACTTAAGTGATAAAGCTGCTTAGTGACCATAACATTACATTAACATTAACTTAGTTACCGAGTAGTTATGTGACGTTAAATTCGTATAACGTAAAGAGTTTGAGTTTGAGAGTGTATACATGTTTCTCCCCCTGTTGTTTAAAAACCGGATAAAGTTAGGGGCCGTGAACTCACCTTTTGTTGCTCGGTTAGTGTAGCAAAAGAAGTTGTAAAGGATGGGACCGCTAATTGCGTCCTAACAAACCAATTGATTTCACGTCAGTGTGTGATCACACCAATACAAATTCTACACTTAATTTACGCACAAAGTGATACACACAAACAACATATCTAACACTCAAACATGCATGCAAGTATCCTCATGTGATCATAGAAATCAAACAACTTATTATGAACATAATCCAATCCATGCAACACTTTGGTGCACACAATCACAAGTTATCAAATTTCAGCTTAACACTCATAATTCAGCTGTTTTCTAGGATTTCTATAAAATAGTTCTAACATTCTAAAAATTCCCATATTTTTACAGTAGGTGACATTTATACCATAGAAATTTATATAATTTTTCCAAGTCCTAAATCTTTACCAATTAACTATAAATATTAATATACTAAGCTGCAGTCTGATTTATCACTTTCTGACTGCAGTCCACGGAAGAATTTATTTAAAAATCACTGATCGTCCGATTAACAAAATTCCAGTTGGAGTTGCCAGGAAATTTCTATACCTAGTTGCTGTACAAAATTCGTGACTCAACTCTCTTCTGACTTTAAAATCCAACTCAATAAACAACTGACAAAATTTCAGGATTTTCACAGTTTTAGTTACTGAACTTATTTGGCCCTTTAAAAATATCAAACGATTTCAGAAAATTATGAATCCAGCGCCATTAGATTCCTTATTCAAATCTCTACGTTCTAGACATCAGAAAATCCGTTTTTCGACGACTAACGACCGAGTTACAGCCAGATGAAGTCGGCTGTAACTATTACTCAGCATCCTGTTTCAGCATTATTGTTACCATTAATTCGCACAACTCGTTCATATGGTTAACCTAGGTGATCAAAAACCGATTTCTAATCCTAGATCAATACCAATATCTCATCCATGCAAACCCTAGTTCTTACTTCTAGTTATTATAAACAAAACACACTTGCAATCTTATGATATCCGCAAACAATTATACATGCAACTATGGATAGTTCAGCCGATTACTTAACACCCACACATAATCCGAAAACAAGCAAATAAATTCGTTCAAACATATATATCCGAAGCAAACTAATCAATTCATTCAAGCATATATATCCGAACATGATTTCGTAATCAAAGATAGTTCTGACCTTGAATAACTAGGCAAACAAGCCGAGATTTGGACAAGAACGACTCGGCTGCTCCAACTAGATCGCAACCGAGAGGATGATGATAAAGTGGGCTGTTTTGTTGATTGAATAGGGGTGAACAAGGACTGAACTCGCGACTGAATGGAGGTGAAGATGGCGATGGTTGCTGCTGCTGCGACCGAGAGGAAGGAACGAACAATGGTGGAGCTGTCCGCGATCACAAGGCTGCCGACGGCAGTTTTTGTTTAGGGTTTTTGTGTATGTGAATGAAGGCATGCAATGGATGATATATATAGGCGCACAAGATGATAAGGGTCGCGGTTTTAGTTGGAGCTTGTGGCCGAGAGACTAGGGTGAGTTAGTTTGGTTTGGGTTTGATCTCGCGGCCAAGGACTAGGGTGGGTTGGTTTGGTTTGGGTTTGATCGGCCGAATAGTTTTAGGTTTGCTACGGGTTTGGGTTTGATCTTGGCCGAATTAGTTTTAGGTTTTGATCTCGCGGCCAAGACATGTTTGAGTCCTAACTTGATTAATTCCTAGAGTTACAATGAATCAAAGTTGGTTCGTGTCGTGGTTCGGTTCAGTTCGTGTACATATCTACCCTACTTACTCTATAACTAACACAATCACACAACACATATCACGTATTTATTTAACTCGTGCACGTTTAATACTTAGCATATACATTATTCGACAAGTGTCACGTGTAAGTTATCCGAAAAACCCGGGATATCACATTATCCCCATGTTGAAAGAATTTTCGTCCCGAAAATTGAGTAAACGCGGTTTAGCATGTAGCGTACATGTTCAGAGTGCCACGCACAAAGAGTTAGTTTGTTTACAAGAAGTTCCCAAGTGCCATGCACTAGAATTTAGTCAACAATAGTACACGAAAGTATAAGAAGTTTCCAGGTTGTCACATCATCCCCATGTTGAAAGAATTTTCGTCCCGAAAATTTAGTTACTGGTATCGTTAGATTGCTGCTCAGTTGCGAAGAGGTGCGGGTATTTGCTTTTCATTTGGTCCTCTCTTTCCCACGTGAACTCCGGTCCACGCTTAGAGTCCCAACGAACCTTATCGATCGGAATTTTGCTGTGCCTTCGAGTCTTGATCTCACGATCCATGATCTCGATAGGCTATTCCACAAAGTGCAGTTGTTCATCCACTTGGATCTCATCCAATGGAATAACTAGAGTTTCATCTGATAGACACTTCTTCAGATTTGACACGTGAAATACGTTGTGAACTCCACTGAGTTCGGCAGGAAGGTCTAATTGATAAGCTACGGGTCCAATACGTTTCAAGATTTCAAACGGGCCTACGTACCGTGGGTTAAGTTTGCCCTGTTTTCCAAAGCGGATTACACCCTTCCAGGGTGACACCTTTAGTAGGACGCGGTCGCCTACTTGAAATTCGAGCGGTTTGCGTCGTTGATCAGCGTAGCTTTTCTGTCGATCTCGTGCCGCCGCCACGCGGTTTCTGATTTGTACAATCTTTTCGGTAGCCTCAAGTATTAACTCAGGGCCAGTGAGTTGACTGTCACCGACCTCTGCCCAGCAGACCGGTGATCTACATTTACGGCCGTATAATGCCTCAAACGGTGCTGCCGAGATACTCGTATGATAGCTGTTGTTATATGAGAATTCTACTAGAGGCAGGTGGGTTTCCCAACTATTTCCGAAGTCCACTACACATGCCCTAAGCATGTCTTCCAAGGTTTGTATGGTCCTTTCACTTTGACCATCAGTCTGAGGGTGATAAGTTGTGCTCATATCCAGACGTGTTCCTAACGCTTTCTGGAGTGACTGCCAGAAGTTTGACGTGAAGCGAGCATCTCTGTCTGAGATGATGGACGTTGTCACACCGTGCCGAGAAACTACTTCCTTAATGTAGATGCGAGTCAACTTCTCCATCTTATCTGTTTCTTTAATAGCTAGGAAGTGTGCGGACTTAGTTAAACGATCCACGATCACCCAGATGGTATCGCAACCACCCGAGGTTCGCGGGAGTTTAGTGATGAAATCCATTGAGATCTGATCCCATTTCCACACTGGGATCTCAGGTTGTTGGAGTAGCCCCGATGGCTTTTGGTACTCCACCTTGACTTTTGCACAAGTCAAACATTTACTCACGTAGGTGGCTATATCGGCTTTCATGTTGGGCCACCAATACGCAGCTTTAAGGTCTTGATACATCTTATCCGAACCCGGATGGACAGAGTATCGAGATTTGTGAGCTTCATCCATGACTAGCTCTCTGAGATTTCCGTAGAGAGGTACCCATATGCGATTCATAAAATACCGGGCTCCATTGGGCTTTACTTCCCAATCGCGCTCCATTTTTCCCACTGATTCGGCTTTGATGTTTTCCTCCTTAACTGCTTCTAACTGGGCGTCGCGTATTTGTTCGGGTAGCCCCGAATGTATAGTGAGTTGTAATGCTCGTACGCGACGAGGTTTCAAGTGTTCCTTCCTACTGAGGGCATCAGCTACCACGTTAGCTTTACCCGGGTGATATCGAATGGCACACTCATAATCGTTCAAGAGTTCGACCCAGCGACGCTGTCGCATGTTTAACTCTTTCTGATCGGATGTGTTGGAGGCTTTTGTGGTCAGTAAAGATTGTGCACTTTGTTCCATAGAGGTAGTGTCTCCAAATCTTAAGTGCAAACACTACTGCTCCCAATTCCAGGTCATGCGTCGTATAGTTTTTCTCGTGAACCTTCAGTTGGCGCGACGCATACGCGATGACCTTATCGCGTTGCATGAGTACGCATCCCAATCCCTGAATGGAAGCATCACAATACACTACAAAGTCATCTGTCCCTTCCGGCAAGGACAGAATGGGTGCACTGCAAAGTTTCTGCTTCAGCAATTGAAATGCTGCTTCTTGCTTGTCACCCCAAGCATACTTGATGCCTTTCTGGGTGAGGGTAGTGAGCGGTTGTGCGATCTTTGAGAATCCCTCGATGAAACGTCTGTAGTAGCCAGCCAATCCCAAAAATTGGCGGATCTCCGTCGGTGTCTTGGGTGCTTCCCAGTTTTTGATGGCTTCAATCTTGGTAGGGTCTACGTGGATGCCCTTTTCATTCACGACGTGTCCGAGAAACTGAACTTCCCGAATCCAGAAATCACATTTCGAAAACTTGGCATATAGTTTTTCCTGTTGAAGTAGCCCTAGCAGTAATCGTAGATGTTCTGCATGCTCTTCTTCACTTTTAGAGTAGATGAGTATGTCATCGATGAACACAATGACAAACTTGTCGAGGTATGGCTTACACACGCGGTTCATGAGATCCATGAACACCGCAGGTGCGTTGGTGAGACCGAAGGGCATGACCAAGAACTCGTAATGGCCATACCGAGTGCGAAATGCCGTCTTGGCGATATCCTCCTCCCTGACGCGTAGCTGGTGGTAACCGGACCGTAAATCAATCTTAGAGTAGTAGCTTGACCCTTGAAGTTGGTCGAAGAGATCGTCGATGCGAGGTAACGGGTATCGGTTCTTGACGGTAACCTTGTTGAGTTCCCTATAGTCGATGCACATGCGGAAAGTCCCGTCCTTCTTCTTGACAAACAGGACTGGAGCTCCCCATGGTGAAACGCTTGGTCGGATAAATCCTTTTTCTAATAGCTCCTGAAGTTGGGTAGATAGCTCCTGCAGCTCGGCTGGAGCTAGGCGGTATGGAGCCTTGGCGATAGGAATTGCATTACTTGCCAATTCGATTTCAAACTCCAATTGTCGATGTGGTGGAAGACCAGGTAGTTCTTCTGGGAATACACCGGAAAAATCACGGACGGCAGGGATGTCTTCTATACGTTTCTCGTCCTTAGGCTGTTCGGTAATTAGTGCGAGTAAAGCGAAGGAGTTCTTTCTCCGAAGATACTTCTGCGCTTGCATGTAAGAGATGATGTTGGTGACGGCGCTTGCCTTATCGCCTTATACCGTCAGGATTTCGTCGTTAGAGAGCGGAATACGGATAGATTTTTCGAAGCAGAGAACTTCAGCCCGGACGTTGGATAGCCAGTCCATTCCGACTACCACGTCAAAACTACCCAGAGTAGTTGTCATCAGATCAATGGTAAAAGTGTGGCCCGCGAGTTTGAGTTGACAGCCGGATACGATTTGGGTCACATCTACAGATTTACCATCGGCTAATTCTATAACATAAGGGGTCTCTAATGGTTTAAGTGTGAGATTTAGGTTCTTCCTAAAAGACTCAGATATAAAACTCCTATCCGCACCCGTATCAAAAAGCACAGAAGCAAAATGTTCATTAAGGGGAAACTTACCGGTGACCACGTTCGAGTCGTTTCTGGCCTCTCCGCGGCCCAATGTAAATGCGCGACCTTTAGCACCTCCTGTGCCACCGTTCCCATTGTTGTTGTTATTATTGTTGTTGTGGTTATTGTGGTTGTGGTTGTTTCCACCATTATTGTTGTTGTTACGCAACTGTGGGCAGTCTCTTCTGAAGTGTGCAGTACTACCACACTGATAGCATCCCCGGTTTATACCCTGCTGCTGACCCTGGGGCTGATTTTGATTTTGTCGGGACATGATTTCTCCGCGACAATCCTTTGCCGCATGTCCCACCTTGCCACATCGTTGGCAGCGGTTTCCGGCACAAGGGCCGTTATGGTGGAGATTACAGCGGTTGCACTGCGGCTTTCGACCTGCATAGCCGCTTGCGTTCGGGTTGTTGTTGTTGTTGTTGTTGTTGTTGACGGGCTGATTTTGATGACCCAATGGCTGTTGTAGTGATTGAACCGTTTCTGGTTCCCTTGCTGCGGATGAGATGACGAAGACTGTCGAACAGTGGAGTCTTCAAATTTTCTTTTGTTGTCCGGGGCAACTTCAGTTGTACCCCATGCTGGCAGTTTCTTCTGTTCCACCGCCTTATCGGTGAGTTTGTGAGCCAATCGGATTGCTTGATGTTCAGTTACAGGGTTACTAGACATTACCATACCCTGAATTTCCGGAACCAGACCCCCGAGATAGAACTCGAGTCTTTTCTCCACCGTGTTGGCCAAATCGGGACACAGAAATACTAAGTCATGATGTTTTGCAGTGTAAGCTTCAATTTCCGATCCCACCATCTTGTGGTTCCATAGAGCTTGCTCCAATTATTGCACTCTGTCTCGTGGACAGTACTCCTCTTTAATTAGGGCCTTGAACTCAGCCCATGCCATTGCATTCGCAGCTATAAGTCCACGTGTTTGGACTTGGGCATTCCACCATGTCAGTGACCCATCTTCCAGTGTTGAGGCTGCGTATTTGACCTTGTTTGCCTCTAGGCAGTTGCACATTTCAAAAACGGATTCTGATTTTTCGATCCAGCGGACCAGTCCAATGGGTCCTTCCGCCCCCGAGAATTTGCTTGGCTTTGCGTCAAGGAACATCTTGTAGGGGTTAAAGCCCCCTCCTGCTGACAGAGAACAGGGAGTCAGCAAGGAATTTTACTAGCCTCATTATTAGATTTTCACGCGAAAACTTAATAATGGTTACCTGCCGGTTGGTTCTGAACACCCGCTAAAGCTGCGTTCACGTGCTCTTGAATCATGGCAGCTAGCTCTTCGGGAGTCAAGTTAAGGTTTCCACGTCTTCCAGTTGCCATTTAGCTCTTCGAAACACAACACAAACACACCCCGATAAGTCTATATATCCAATATAGTTATCCTACTTCGTACTTTAATAATTATTAAGTTACGTCAACTCAATATATTAAATAGTCAAAGAAATACTTGATTAACTGAAATTTCAACGTCTTACAAAAGTGCAAATCAAACATGCGAATTCACTATAAAGTCTCAAGTTTAAACACAAGTGGGAAAAATAAATAAACTGAAGGAAAACAAATAAAATAAACGAGACGTGTCAGTCGTCTACGTCTCCATCCCCCAAGTCACTGTCGTTGCCGTCATCCTGTGCGGCATTTCCAGCTTCTTCAGCTGGGTCCTCCTCCGGATCCTCCTCTGGATCCTCCTCAGGGTCCTCCTCTGGATCCTCTTCTGGATCCTCCTCTACCGGCTCTGGAGGGGCCGGTGCTGGTGCAAGTGCTTGATTTTGCAGTTCCTGAATGTTCCAACTATTTTCCAGGACTCTGTCCTCCAGCCAGTCGGCTCTTATCTGCTCAGCACGCAGGTCTCTGGCTATGGTGTTACGAGCTATCTTACTCGTACGATGCTCTTCCTCGAGCGAGTCTGTCTTACCTGTAAGGTGTCGGATCATCCATCCTTGTGCTAGGATGGTTTCCTGCATTCTTTCTAGCTGTTTTTGTTGTGTATGTACCAGGATTCTAAGCATGTCAATTCCTATTTCTACAGGATTAACCGGTTCAACCGGTACAGCAATGGTTGGGCGTAACGACGACTCCTCCCCCAGAGCGAGCCTTTTCCTCGCCGCTGAGCGTGTCTCCACGCCATAAGGTGGTATGGGTTCCACCATTGGTGCCTTTCCTGGTGCCCTTGGTGGCGTAAGTCTGTCGGACGATGATGACGATGAGGATGATGACATGGCCTGTTAGGTCGTGTAGTTAGTTATGAGTTGTTTTCATTTCTTATTATGAAGGCATGATCTACCAAACACAGTTGTGGTATATTACATAACAAGATATAATAATTCGGTGCCAGACTAAGTCTAGTGTCGTGATATCAGCTATAGTTTAGGTCTACTTCTAATGCAAACCTGGTTCTCTATAGCTAGTGGCTCTGATACCAATCTGTCACACCCTCAATTTCCACTTGCGGAGTTTTACCGCGAGGCGTGTGAACAAACCAGAATCTGAAACACTAGTACGTCGAACGACTCTATATGATTTGATAATACGTTTTCCAAAATCACTTGTTGTAGATTTTATTTTACCAATATTTAGCAGAAGCATCAGTTTTTAAAGTTTGAGCGGAAGCATAAATAAGTAGTGAAGCGGGCGCCAACACAAACGCCAAAACAAATGAAAAATCCCAAAACAATATTAAGAAATAAGACTCGATAAAAGATGTCTTGTTCAATGCATGTGCGTGCACCTAGAGCTCCTAGCGTCCTGAGAAACATGTAAAGAAACAAGTGTCAACATTAAAGATGAGTGAGTTCACAGGTTTTCATAAATTCGTTTGTTCGGTTATAGTTTGTTTTTTCCGTTATCCCTAACCCGGGATAACGTATCAGTTCCATTATTCCAACCCGGAATAATAAGTTGTTGCTTCCAATATTCCAACCCGGAATATTAAGTTTTTGTTTCCATTATTCCAGACCCGGAATAATAAGTTGTTGCTTCCAATATTCCAAACCCGGAATATTATGTTGATTCGTAATTAAGTTCAATGTTAATATATATAGGTAGCTAGCCTAAAGTTATGTCACGTAAGAGTTCGCGATCGAAGCTGACTGTTGTGCCTCCGTTTTTCTAGGCCTATCACATGACCATGGCGAGGTTAGGCCGAATTATTCACCCGTTGACCATACCCGGTCGGCTAGCGCGACTAGCTCGGATGGGGCTTGTCGGGCCCAGTAGTACTACTTACAACTCCCCCGCTATTAAACCCAATACTAACGATCCGAGAGATTAACGAGGACTTAAGTGATAAAGCTGCTTAGTGACCATAACATTACATTAACATTAACTTAGTTACCGAGTAGTTATGTGACGTTAAATTCGTATAACGTAAAGAGTTTGAGTTTGAGAGTGTATACATGTTTCTCCCCCTGTTGTTTAAAAACCGGATAAAGTTAGGGGCCGTGAACTCACCTTTTGTTGCTCGGTTAGTGTAGCAAAAGAAGTTGTAAAGGATGGGACCGCTAATTGCGTCCTAACAAACCAATTGATTTCACGTCAGTGTGTGATCACACCAATACAAATTCTACACTTAATTTACGCACAAAGTGATACACACAAACAACATATCTAACACTCAAACATGCATGCAAGTATCCTCATGTGATCATAGAAATCAAACAACTTATTATGAACATAATCCAATCCATGCAACACTTTGGTGCACACAATCACAAGTTATCAAATTTCAGCTTAACACTCATAATTCAGCTGTTTTCTAGGATTTCTATAAAATAGTTCTAACATTCTAAAAATTCCCATATTTTTACAGTAGGTGACATTTATACCATAGAAATTTATATAATTTTTCCAAGTCCTAAATCTTTACCAATTAACTATAAATATTAATATACTAAGCTGCAGTCTGATTTATCACTTTCTGACTGCAGTCCACGGAAGAATTTATTTAAAAATCACTGATCGTCCGATTAACAAAATTCCAGTTGGAGTTGCCAGGAAATTTCTATACCTAGTTGCTGTACAAAATTCGTGACTCAACTCTCTTCTGACTTTAAAATCCAACTCAATAAACAACTGACAAAATTTCAGGATTTTCACAGTTTTAGTTACTGAACTTATTTGGCCCTTTAAAAATATCAAACGATTTCAGAAAATTATGAATCCAGCGCCATTAGATTCCTTATTCAAATCTCTACGTTCTAGACATCAGAAAATCCGTTTTTCGACGACTAACGACCGAGTTACAGCCAGATGAAGTCGGCTGTAACTATTACTCAGCATCCTGTTTCAGCATTATTGTTACCATTAATTCGCACAACTCGTTCATATGGTTAACCTAGGTGATCAAAAACCGATTTCTAATCCTAGATCAATACCAATATCTCATCCATGCAAACCCTAGTTCTTACTTCTAGTTATTATAAACAAAACACACTTGCAATCTTATGATATCCGCAAACAATTATACATGCAACTATGGATAGTTCAGCCGATTACTTAACACCCACACATAATCCGAAAACAAGCAAATAAATTCGTTCAAACATATATATCCGAAGCAAACTAATCAATTCATTCAAGCATATATATCCGAACATGATTTCGTAATCAAAGATAGTTCTGACCTTGAATAACTAGGCAAACAAGCCGAGATTTGGACAAGAACGACTCGGCTGCTCCAACTAGATCGCAACCGAGAGGATGATGATAAAGTGGGCTGTTTTGTTGATTGAATAGGGGTGAACAAGGACTGAACTCGCGACTGAATGGAGGTGAAGATGGCGATGGTTGCTGCTGCTGCGACCGAGAGGAAGGAACGAACAATGGAGGAGCTGTCCGCGATCACAAGGCTGCCGACGGCAGTTTTTGTTTAGGGTTTTTGTGTATGTGAATGAAGGCATGCAATGGATGATATATATAGGCGCACAAGATGATAAGGGTCGCGGTTTTAGTTGGAGCTTGTGGCCGAGAGACTAGGGTGAGTTAGTTTGGTTTGGGTTTGATCTCGCGGCCAAGGACTAGGGTGGGTTGGTTTGGTTTGGGTTTGATCGGCCGAATAGTTTTAGGTTTGCTACGGGTTTGGGTTTGATCTTGGCCGAATTAGTTTTAGGTTTTGATCTCGCGGCCAAGACATGTTTGAGTCCTAACTTGATTAATTCCTAGAGTTACAATGAATCAAAGTTGGTTCGTGTCGTGGTTCGGTTCAGTTCGTGTACATATCTACCCTACTTACTCTATAACTAACACAATCACACAACACATATCACGTATTTATTTAACTCGTGCACGTTTAATACTTAGCATATACATTATTCGACAAGTGTCACGTGTAAGTTATCCGAAAAACCCGGGATATCACAAAACCCACACTTTCATCTATAAATAGGGATCTTTGCATCCCTGTTGAACTCGCTCACACACTCTCAAACACCTTTCAAAACCTTCAGAAGACCATCTGTGATCAAAGCACCTCGCCAGAAAAGATACACCGTCGCCGGAACCTCTCGGAGGAATCGAATATCATTTATGTTTCGATATAATTCCACTTGAACCTTTATTTATGTATTCTTGTTATTTGTTGAAATAAAACAAGTAATCCAATAAGAATTGATGGATTAACGGTCGGGTTGGTGTTCTGGGTTTTTAACATGAAGAAGATGAAGTTGTGTTACAAGTATAATTAAAACTGATATTTATACCGGGTTAGACACACAGTCCAGTGGTGGACTGTGTGCAAACTTAAAACGAAGGTTCCGGGTTCGAGTCTTAACACGTTGCCAATTTTCCTGAATAAAACCAACTCTTTTTAATATTTAATCAGATCAGTTTTCAGTAAGTGTATAAGATTATTATAAATTCAGAATATTCTGGGTTAGTCACACAGCCCAGTTAGTAGGGCTGTGTGCAACGTAATACATGGGAGCGAGTTCGAGTCTCTTTGTGTGCAGCGATCTGTTAGTATAACAAACCTTTTTAAATAAATAAAATTATGATTTAACCTAGTTACTATATATATATATATATATATATATATATATATGTAATTAAAATCCAAATTATTTCGGGTTAGACACATAGCTCAGTTGGTAGAGCTGCGTGCACGTATACGAGAGGTCACGAGTTCGAATCCCACACGCTGCGTAAAATCCTTAAATCGACCGGTTCGACCCCTAAAAAGGGGTATATTTTTTTAATAACTCTTTTCTTTATTATTTTCCAAAAATCATAAAAATATATATAAAAATATGACTTTTTAAGCTTAAAATTTGTAATAAATACTACGAAAGTAGTCTAAAAAGCCTAATAAAAGGCATTAAATAAAAATATTAATTGCAAATAAAAGAAATATATTTACCGAATTATTACGTGAATGTTTAGGTTAGTTTTCTCGTCAGTTGGAATCTATAAATCGTGCGCGTTCGTTATCAACTTAAGAAACGCACCCACTGTGAGTGAATTCCTACAAACTCCCCTTTTTATTCATGTTTTGGGGTGTATCATGTGTTGTTTATTTATATCGTTTATTCAAACACTTGTGCTATTACCATTATATGAACTAACGTGATATGTGATATTTTGTTTATTGTTTTTTGTGGTTATACTTTCTCATTTCATTCAAGCTTTCACATTAGGCCCATCAGTTCCCTGTATAGACGGGTAGAGCATCGCGTTGCCTAATTAGATCGTCTCCGTTTGATTAAGCCTTGATCTCACAGCTCATTGTTATCATTCTCATATGTACATTACTAGATGAATATGTGGTTTGTGGATAGTTTATATACATATTTGCTCATATTTGGTTTATGCACACTTTTATTAAATTAATCAACACAACATTTCTTCCTAATGTTTAAACGGGATCACTCGCCAACTTATGTTGACCCAAATCTCAATTTTTACACATGATACATGTGAACATGTTGAAGCAAGGAACACATAGGTTATGGGCCTTAGAAGAAAAATAAAGCGTTACTTGAATGACATGTTTAGAACATTTTGTGCTTGTATGGTTTATGTGTTTTGTTGGAATTTTTCCTTTTAATTTGAAATAATAAATATGAAACTTTATTATAGTAAATGTCATGAGCTTTGATGAAAACCCAATCATGCCCCGACTACCATATCCGCTGCGGGTCAGGGTGTGACAGCTTCGCACACAACTAAATGGAACGGATGACGTGAATGTAATCCAATAAGCCCTTAGCTACAACACAAGACTCTACTCGAAGAAAAGTGGATTTATTCATTTGGCGGCTTGGGAAATTGCAAGGAATTGTGATAAATGGGTACCAATTTCATTGATTGATCTTGTCGACCCAACGAGTACTCGTGGACTTTTTAAAAAAACGATTAAAAACGTCTGTGTTAGAAAATTACACAACCTCAATGGATGGGTTATCAAGCAACATTCCCGACATCACTTTAAATGACAACAATCGAGGACACTACACCAACAAGGCCGCAACTAAGGAAAAGTATCGAGTCATCAAGCAAAGGGAAAGGAGGTTAGGTGGAATCCATGAATGAGTTTAAGTCGAAGAAAATGTTAGAGATGGAATCCATAACTTTTAGGTTGTATTTTATTTGCTTAAATTAGGGTTTTGAATAAAAAAAGTGAGTGAAAGAATGTGATGGTTGTTGCAAGTGTGATGAGTAAAATGTGATAGAATGTGATGGAATAGGTTGTCAACCGGTGATTTAATATGATAGTGTGATGGGTGAATGAATGTGATGACCATCGCTAGTGCCTAAGTAAATCAAATTAGGTACGAGCATATGGTACTTAGTACCAGTACCATACTAAATTTCCCGTATCGAATTATTTTTTATACCAACTCGGTACCCACCTTTTGGAGTTTTCGGTACCAGTACTTTTGATACAGGTCGGTAAAATACTGATGTTTACCTTCAAATACTGCTACTGTACCGGACATTTTCAATACCGAACTTTTAGCGTTTTTTGGTATCGGTATTTTCAATACCCGGTACTGATACCATGCTAATCCCTGAATTAAATAATAGTGACAACAGAACACTAGGACATCTACAAGAAAATAATCAAAAAAACAATGGTATGGATAAAGGTGTATAAGGATAACAAGGTATCAAGATGCTAGCGTGTAATAGTAACATGATAACAATGTATCAGAATAACAAGTAGCAATGTACCAAGATAACAATATGTTAGAATAAGGAATAATAGATTTAAATAATCCCAACTACTATTAAGTGGCCACTACCGGTCCTAACTACAAATATCACCACTAGCAGTGTAACACCTCGTAATTTCGAATTCTTATTTTTAGAAAGTTTGTATTCGCATTCTATTTTTAGAAACTTACACTCGTATTTCAATTTTAATCTCACAGTTCGAGGCGTTAATCATAATGGAAATTCATTTTTATATATACGTATTACCTTTCATATTTGTGTTATACACGCAATTAATCTTTAAATACGTGTTTCTGCGCAAAACCGAGACTTAAAATACACTTTAGATACCAAAAAACAAGTTAAATTACAAGAAAAACAGCATAAAATAACCTAGTTACAAAGTGCATGGACTAAAAGTGAGCAAAATCAAAGGCTTTTCCACCTCCTTTTTCCTCCAATCACCTTCCACCTTTTTTTAAGTCAATCACATTTTACCGTCTCCACCCCATTTCTTCTCCAATCACCTTTGATATTCATTAACTTTCAAACCCTAATCCCCACTTATAAATACAAGCCTCCACCACCTCATAAATATTTTCTGCACACCAAATCTTCTCTCAAGTCTTCCAAGCAAGGAAGAAAACTCTAAGTGTTTTAAGTGAGTTTTCACTCACTTTTCTTAATCTTTCTTCTTCATTTCTTCTTTCAAACTACTTGGGCTACCTCTAGAAAGGTTTCCACAAGTTTGTTATAGCAAACTAAGGTGGAACCTCACCATATTTGAGATCCAAAGTAGCATAAAATTCTGCTCTAATTTATCTTTTTGTTTCTTATATATAACACTTAAAACTTAGTGGAATCTTATACCTACCTTACTCTCAACTAAGCTCATAGTTGTGGGTTTGTGGTTATTGATTTCCACAAAAAAAAAACAAGCTTAAAACCTTATTTAAATTATGCCCATATATGTTCTAAGTGATTGAAAACCATCCAAGTTTCAATCTTCCATGTTGAAAGGCTTGTGCATGAGTTATGTGTGAACCATGAAAGCTTTGACTATTTATTTTTATTTTTCATTCATAACCAACCGTTTATCAACTACATAGAACCTTGTGATTTGGTGAATCATACAAAGAGGTTAATCTTAACTCCATGCTTGACTTACATGATTTATATGATTATACATGATGGACTATACTATACTATACTATATATATATAACACATATTTAACCAGATTCTTGATACTAACCGGATTGTGGTTAGGCGTCATGAACTTAGGTTATATTATTTTTCGTTCTAAACTCCTCGTTTGTGATTCTAATTGGCAAATATGGACCCATGAAAACACACGAAAACTTAGTGTCCAAACGAGTATTTAGACGAGATATACTTTCATATACATATACTTTTATACTTAAATCCGAATCCAACTCCCCACAACCCCATATACTTAAGAGCCTTCGTTTCCCAAATCTAAAGTAACTTCGATGCTCCATCTCAACAACTCATCAACTCTCGTTTTAATCGGAAGCTTCGCAAAACCGTGAGTGGACATGACCCTTTTTATTTTAACACTTTTGGGTGCAATACGTATACATTATCAAACTCACACGATCACATACTTTATGCTTAAAACACAAACAATAAATCCAATATACATGCTTAATACGTTATACTTGAATTCGTATATGCTAGACTATTTTTATGCTTTATACTTGTCATTAACTTTGTACAAGCCTCCCTTAACATGTATAGCGTTGTAGGAGTAACGCATACCTCGTATTCTTGAGGTCATGTTAAGTTAAACAAAACGGTCTTATCGTTGCTACGATAAGATTACGCTAGCGGGAATATTTGGGTTGACATTTATAGTTGCATGCTAGTATCGTACGTTATTTATAGATAACCATTATGCCATGTGGATTTCTTTAAACTTTTATACATATGCTAGTACTCAAACTTGTATGCTCGCCAATACTTTATGTGTTGACTTATACTTCAATACGTAATGCAGGAAATTGATGATGATGATGAGAATGGAACTTAGTAGGATGAACTAGAAACTCATCTTAATTTTTGTACTTGTTGTTGTATTTGTCCTTTTGTTAAATTGTTGTATTTTGCTTCGAAACATTGTACTTAACTTTAGTAATGAAGTGAAATTTTGATTATTAAATACTTGTCTCAAATTAGCGTTATGAAGTCTCGAGCAATCTATTCCGTCCTGCTCGATGTTTCCACCATCGGTTGGGGTGTGACAAGCAGTCCCAACTATTAACATATTGGCCCTAGTGGACCTTGACTAAAGAAACCCTAACGTCGTTAGTCGTCGGTCGCCGGAAAAACGTTTTTTACTTGAAAATCCTTTTTAACCGGAAAATTCAACTTTTTCGTGCCAAACCTCTTTGTAGCCTTAGATTGACCTTTAGGAACCTTATTCTAGTAAAAGCCACAAATATTTAGATCGCCGAAAAAAATGTTTTTTTGTCGGAACACTATCTTTTGTCAGATAACTCAACCTTTTCGTCCCAAACCTCTTTGTAACCTCATATCGGACCTTTAGAAACCTTTTTATAGTAAAAACAACAATTATTGAAGTAGCCCGAAAACTCCTTTTTGGCTGGAAAACACCTTTTTTGGCAGATTTTTTTTTGCCGAAAAACTCAAAATTTTCATCCTAAATTTCTTTGTAACCTTAGATCGGATCTTTAGGAAACTTTTTTCGGTGAATGAAGACTAACTGCGTTTGGGTTCTGTTAGTCTGGATCCATTGGAGGCCAACATGTTAATAGTTGGGACAACTAGTGGTGATTTTTATAGTTAGAACCGAGTCGAACAATTAACAATAGTTGAGATCATTGACATCCTTATTTCTTAGAATAACATGTTCATAGATTCAACTAGGAATACATATATAACAAATGCTAAGAAATATTAAGACCATAATATTGATACCAATCATGAACTCAACAAAAGGAAAAGAGTAAACTTCAGTTTAAATCCTTGTGCTAAGTTGTCAGCGATAACTGTTGAGTCCCCGGCTTTTTCATAACCCATCAATTGACGTCGCCGAGACTAATTGTCGTTAGTATATTCCATTCAGTAACTAACGAGATATATTGTTTAAGTGGCAAAATGGTCTTTCACCAATAAAAAAAACTTGTGTCCATAGGTTAGGTTTTCTCTACACTATGAGCCCCCCCC